>OY728159.1:1275698358-1276948358 GCA_963277665.1 Viscum album
ACCAATAATTTCAAAATTAGTTATTTACTAAAGCTATTATATTACATTACCAAACAAGATGCCTAAATTATATTTATACTTATTTAATTGAGTTTACTATTCCATATGTCACATTACTATTCATAAGGGGAATATTGATATTCATAATTTACTATTCACCAAAAATTATGTTGATCTAATTAGACTCTAAATTTCTTACTAATCACAACTGTAGAAGGAAATTTTTTGAAAATCATATCACATTATTAATTATTTAATGTATACAAAAATATTTTAAAATACCAATTTTTTCTATAATTCACCACAAATATGAACCTTCTTTAAATTCATCCTATATTTATTTTGATATTTAAAATTCAAAAATTTACTATAATTAGAAATAAAAATTTTATTTATACAAAAGGATTACAGAAAGAAGATAAGGGCTCATTACATATCCCCTTATAAAACCTGTATAGGACATATGTGTAAGGTGTTTTATTGTGATAGAATCTTGGAGCAGCTTGAACAACATTGCTCGAGTAGTAATTTCGATCATCTTGAACTTCTCCCTTAGGCGATTCCGTTCAATCTTACCATGTTGAAGCTCTGTTTGGGCTTGGTCTATAGCAGAGCCTAATGACACAACCTCCTTCCCATGCTTTGATAGATGGGCTTCGTATGGCCCATGTCTACTAGAAGATGCCATCAACACTTATTTTTGTATTAACTAATAATGATCATTTGAATTTATAAAAAATAATTGTAACATTAGGAGTATAGTTTCCAATAGTCATATTGACCAACAATCATATAACAATCGAAACCCACTGGTCTCATTTTAATTATACTCAATTAATTAAAGGAAAAAGTTTTGTTGAGTAAAAAATGAAATAACACACAAAATTAGGAGTCATAAATTATTCAAAAGTTAGGATCGTTAAAAACAAGTATTACATAAACATCAACGATTTTTTCGTTCATGAATGTTATGATATGTACTAGGCTAGATGTATCTTATGAATTAAGTGTGGTGGGAAGATATCCAGCTGATCTAGGTGATCGATATTTTATGGCATCCAAGAATATAATTTAGTATCTAATGCATACGAAGGATATATTCTTGGTTTATGGAAGATATTAGGAACCAATCATCATTGGATATGAATATTATAGTTTCCAAATTTATGAAGATGGCATGAAGTCACAAACGAGATACTTATTCACTTTGAATGGAGGTTCTATGAGCTAGAAGAGCTCAAAGTAGGCTATAGTTTCCTATCATAGAGTACGGTCCATGTAAATTGTAGCTTCAGAGGTATCTTAATAAGTAACATGGATATAAAACTTCATACAATATTTTGATGTGATAACTAGTAGAAAAGATCCTATCAAACTCTATTATGATAATACTGCAGTGGTGGCTCTTATAAAAGAGCCAATTCCGCATCAGCAGATGGGGAAAATATTTTTTATGTATCATATCTTGAGAGATTTTTCTTAGAGAGGTTATGTGGAAGTGAGTAGTATTTCCAAAAAAAACATGGAGGACCCCTTGATTAAGTCCTTAACTCAGTTAAACATGACTATCATTTTAGGTCTAGAGGACTGAAGGTTGTAGTTAGTCGAATATAGTCCAAGTGGGGGTTTGTTGGAATTGGTTTCGTAGGACAAACAATTTTTACTTTTATAAGATTAATATTTGATTTATTAAATATTAATAAAACATCTTATTACATATTGTATTTTTATTTCATGATTCTAATGTATTAATGTCCTAGAGTATACACTACATTGACACAATCACTATAGTTCCCCATAATGATGAGAACCTTAATGTGATATGATGATATTATCAAATAATATATATTTTTGGATAGAATACTAGGATGGGACACATAGTTAATAAACTGTTAGGTGTGAGTACTCATAATTAGATGATACTTCATCTCAGGAATTTCACACTTGGTAATCTCTAAGATACAAGATTATGAGATCAGACCCACCTGTAGGAAATACGTATGTTTTTATGTCATTATATTTTATTATATATGAGCATCTGTAATGATCCTTATACTTTAAAATTATTATTAATGCATTTTAAAACTCACTCACTTAGATATATTTTGTATACCATGATGATAACAGTTAATGGTGAAGTTATATACATTGGGTACGTCATGAGGGACATGTGATTAATGAATAAGTTGACAAAGGATTTGTCCCTTCTATATATAGGGAAGATGATATATAAATCCTTTTAGTGGAATAGAACCTTAATATTAAATTCCATATTCATGGTGCAACGACATGTTTTTTTGAGATATAAAAAAAAGACATATCATGCATATAGTTTTGTGACATGGTTATGCAACCATCTTTATGAGATGTTTTGACAAAAGTTATATATTACATAATGATAATTTTTATTTTATTGTCAACATTATGAAATTTAGTTCTTCATATTTGGTTCCTTGAACCATTGATATACAGTAATCTTTGTCTTTAGGCAACCTCACCTAATGCCAATGAGAATGAATATTAAAAGTGAAGAGACCCGAATCTTTACGTAAATGGACATTACATTACTTTTTCAGAATACTTAGTACATAACAAAAACACACACACAAGGACCGTAATAGTTTAGTGTCTTTGGAAACTCGGAACGTAATCTTCTAATCATGGTGAAAGATCTTCAATATCTCCCATAAATATCTTCCCTTTTTTTTTCGTACCTAAAACCTTTCTTTATATCCGAGGGAAAATAAAACATAATAGGGTGAGCTCAAATACCCAGTAAGGGTAAACAAAATAAATATCAATCACATCATATTCATAAGAACATAACATTTTGGAAATCTTAGCCTGCAAAAGAGATCATAATATCATAACATGGGATAAATCATAGTAGTGAAATGTAATCCCAATCATCATAACATAAAACATGAAACTTTGTGTCATACACACATAATCATAGAGAATCATTTCTTGTTAGTCAAGACTCATTTCCAAGACTATCTTAGTGGACAAAGTCCCTTTCTAAACCGAGTTCATTCCTCGTTTCAGTCCTGTTTCACTGAACCAGTATAACCTACCGTTCCAGCCATGTCTATATTATGAGATATAAAATCTTTACCCAATGCATTGTGGGGAGATATAGGTCCCACCCATCTCATAATGATACCATTCTTATGTGTGCCACAAAATCATAAACCATACATCATAGCCTAACCCATGTAATAAAAATGGGATTCTTAAACAACATGACATCATAAAACAATTCATATAAGATAAAGGAATTCATAAAAATAATTCCATCACAACATAATCAAATCAATGTAATAATAGGGATATAAACCGAACCCTTTATTATCTTTGATGGAAAATAATTTTGATAAAACACTTGAACTTTATTCTTGAGGAAAATATCCTTTCTACTTCAAAAACACATTTCCTTTCTTAACATGTCATATAATTTTAAACTAAAATAAGTTGATTAAAAATAAAATTGAAAACTTGTAAGGTAAGCTTCTTGGAAACAATGTTTTAAAAATCCATTCGTGCCGTATAAGTTAAAAAAAACATTCTTCTCGTACTTTTGTCGGAACGTCAAAAAGTACCTCGTACGAAAAATGACAAAATATTCCTTTCATATCTTTTAGTAAAATATCACCGAAGGTTAAAATTGGATTTAAACAATTGTAGGTGGATGGAAATAATATTAAATATTGAAGAAACATGGATGTGGATGATAAAATACACCCCAGTAAATACCAATGTATAAACAATCTCAGATAAAAAAATGAGATTGTGATATTTCCCTTACCTTATGTCTGATATGATTTGTATGTATACAAACCTCCTGTATAATGTTTTAAATAATGTCATTAACTTATTACAGAATCATATTCATTGTTATGATATCATATATGGTTCACTTATGAATTTATATTACCCATTCTTTTGTAAATTCCATGTTAAAGAAGTGTTTTGGGTAAAATCGTTTCATTTATCTTAGGTGTTTGGACTTGTTTTTCTTGACATTATTATTACTTATATCATGATTTACTTACTTCCAGAATATAAAACATGATTTATATATCATATATATTCAGTATATATATATATATATATAATAGTTAGATAAATGAAATGAAACACACCGTTCATGGAGATGGTAGTCTGTATGTACGCATGAACGCTGTTTTCCTTTCCTTATTGTCTTTAATGGAAGTAAGTAGATGAAATATATATATATATATAAATCTAGTAGATTTAACATGTCATATATTTCATAATTATTCATTATATATACTTTATAATCATTCCTGAATGGTTAATGTGGAGAATGAATCTCATCGCGTCGTGGAGACGGTAGTCCGTACGTACGCACGACCGATGATATCGTTCTCATGATCGTGAACTTGTGTTGAATTTTATGTATACTATTTCAGTATCAATATAACTTTATAATAATCATATATAGTTACTCATTACACCATTATACTCATCCAATTAAGGTGGTGGCGGAAAATGGATTACACCACGGCGTGGAGACGGTATTCCGTACGTACGCACGCGCGGTGATTTCGTTTTCTGTAGGATGGATAGATGGTGAAATAGGGTTGTTTCATACATATAATAACATATCAGTATATGAGTGATACTGATGTTATTACTTCATAATGAAACAACCTAAGAAGAAGAAGTGGAAGAAGAAATAAAGTTGAAAGAATCGGTAACGGACATTACCTCTTCTTTGAAGCGCCTCTTTGAGATCACCTTTTAGGGAACTAAAATTGGTTTTTGAGGAAGACCCGAACCTCTAGGAAGTTCCTAGGGAAGTGGAGAAGAGAATTTTGCAGGGTTTTCCCAAGATTGGAGGCTCAAAGTGGTGTGATGAAGAGGGAGGAGGAGGTGCCCTTTTATAAGGGAGGAGAGGGGTACCTTTGGAATAACTAAAACTGTAATTTTATTATAAAGTCAAATTCGGTTTTAAATAGCTCCAAATTGATTTATTTCGAAGCTAAGGTGGGGATGGATCGAAATTCTCTCATCCAATAGAATTTATACAAGTTTAGGTTCAAATTTTAACCTTATCATTTAGATTTAACATTAAGTTAAATAATTTTACTTTTACCGTGTCTTCTTGTGTTCTTATACTATAAGGTTAATAAAATTACTATAAGAAGCCAAACTAACCCCAAGTTGTTTATTATTAATATATATAACCTTATCTAAGTAATTTGGCCAAACCTTATATTTTTAGGAATAAAATAACAATTAATAATATAATATTTGTTTTAAAAACCATTTTATGTCAATTTTGACACTATTTGGTAATTGATTTTTCTAAAACTTATAACAGAATTATTAGTTCTAAAAAAGTTAATTAAATCAACACTAACATGTCATATTAACCTATAAAATTAGTGTAATTCATGAAAAGTTTCAAATTACATTTATTTGGGTATTTATAATATCAATTATGTCAATATTTCATTAATAAGATATTTACTGCAACATCATTGTGTCATAAATAAATTAAATTATTTAAAGTCTAAAAATTAAAAATAAAATATCATTATGTAGGAAATCTTTTTATATTTCCAATGAATGTTTATAGTAGAATTTATCTTATGTATAACCCTATATTAAAAATTATTTACTTATTAAACTTTGATTTTAACTATTTTAACCCTTCTTTAAATAAATTAATAATAAATGTCCTAATCTAATCCATGTGGCCTTAAATGGTCATATTTTATTCCTATGGTTGTTTTTGGTCGAATTACACTTATCCAATAGAATTAGGACATGTGTTAGGGTAATAATAAAATCATTTTTACCCTTAATTACCTTATTTACTTTTAACTGTGGTAGAAAAAAGTAAAAAGTTACTATTCACCAAAAATTATTTTCATCTCATTGAACCCAATTTTAGTCCTTGATATTAACTGTGTATCTTGTATTTTCAAAATTCCACTCACAGAAGCGGTAAAATTTAGTTTTATGAAAAATTCAGTTTTTTAACTACCACTTAGTGGTTTCACTATTCATCAAAAAATGAAAGTTTCCAGAAAAATACCCAAAATTAGGCCCAAGCTATATTTGATATTATGAATTCAAAAAATGATGTCTATTTTATCAAATTCAAAACATATCAGTTACATTAACTTATTTAAAAATTAATTCCTGTCGTCAAAACAAATAGCGTGTTTTTAAGAGATAATAACTATCAAAAGATTGACACTTGTTTATATCTGGTTTAAATGTGAAATTACATCCAATGAGCATCATTGTATTAAATTTTAAAAATATATTCTAAATATAATTTAAAACCACTCAAATTAATAATTTATCACTATTAATTATTTTGATTAAAAAAGTTGTTTTTAATTAAAATTTAGTAATTTTCACTATTCATCAGAATATGAAAGTTATCCGAAAAGTACCAAAATTTCACCCTAAGCTAATTTCGATATTCCGAATCCAAAAATGAAGTCCATTTTGAAAAATAAAATTTACAAAATTTCAAAAACTGGTTATTACTATTCATAACGGCTAGTTTTAATAATATTTTAATAGCATATCATTGTTTAGTGAAACTCGGTATTGCGTACAACGCAAGTTATCGAGGAAGGCCGCGATTGCGTGTAATACAAGGCAAGTCAAGGATGCGTGTTGTGCAAGCTCCTTTTGGTGTAGCATACAACACAAGACATTAATGAAAAGAATATTTTTCATAAAATCTCGGGGTGTTACATTCTACCCCCCTTAAAATGAATTTCTCCCTCGAAATTCGTCGGGGTTATAAATGGTTTACTATTTAAAAGTTTCTTTGATAGAAACCACATCGTAAAAATGAATACCAAAACCAATCTTTAAAAACAAAAGTATGAAACATAATGGTTACCCAAATAAACTAATCACTAGGTTTCTACATAGGTGATAATATGGATATGGAAGAGAAATCTAACCATCATGTTATGATGGAGAGTGGTAGAGAACATGGCTATGGAAAATCCAAAAATCACAAAGCCATAAATTTTTGATGATCTAAGGTACCATTTGATTCATCAGATATAAGAGCACTAGGACAAAATTTTTGGTTTTCAAGATCATTTCCCTAAAGTTGATGAAATTGGAATTAGAAGAAATAATTTCGTGATTTCGGTATAGTCTCACCGTTGGTCGTTCTTTGGACAATTTCCACTTTATATCTTAAATAAATGAAGTTTAATTTATCATTCGTGATGTGATAGCCGATCATGTGATAGAATGATGCGTCATTCCATCTGTCTCAAACAAAAGGTTAGCAAAAGTTATAAGTCCATCTTATGGTTAGATTAATCGTATATGGTTCCAAAAATGAACTTATAATTCACATATCATACCGCTTAATAAAATAAAACTAGTTTCTACTTACCAGGGACTTCCTGTAGGCCAGTGGCAGGTGATAAAGGCCAGTCGCACTTCGGTTGTGGGTTCGATTCTCACAACCTTGTCCGACGCGATGGGTTGTCGCCCGTCCTGAAGGTTGTCCTTTTTCTAAAGCTATATTACTATAACATCCCATCAACAATATCAAAAAAAGTTTTATCCTTAAACAATACTAACTTATGTCCAACATAATCCATTCCAATATTTAGGCTTATCTAAAATACTTCGGTCCAAGCTCATAGTATAAAGAAAATGATCACGTGAATTCCATCATTTATCCCCCATATATAATAAGATATATCTTGTTGGTCAAATTAAAAACATGTGAATACCTTAATCATGTATTCTCTTGAAGAATTAATATCTTAGTGAAAACATGAATGCAGTTAAAAGTTAACACTTTCCACATACCAAAATCCTCAAAATTCTATATCCTCAAACCATGATATCACTTAGTCCTTATATCAACCATGAGCTCATGAATACTGTCAAATATGTCATTTTCTCATTTTCACTTCATTATGCACATATCATATTTTTTCCAAAAATATCTCAATCACATTCCAGGGTTACTAGTACTATAAAATTATTGAAGACCACAATAGACCAATACATAAATATTCCAATACTCAACATTATTTTGGAATCCCATTACATAAACACTTAATCATTCCACCACATCGTTGTCATATTCAACATCGCCAATAGTGATCTCATGTGACTTCCCTTTGTCCTTTTCCTTAAGCGGTTGGTCATGTCGATCATCACTAACCCTTGGATTAGGGAATTTATTAGCATAATGCCCCATTTCCTTGCACTTGAAACATTGAAGTGTAGTAGGTTCATTCTGTATATCCATTCCTTTGTTTGCATCATTAGACATCTTATTCCCATCATTGCGGAATTCAAATTCCCGATGACCTTCCTTTCCACATTTGAAACATTTAATTGTCCCTTTAAGACAATCTCCACCATGCTTCTTTCCACACTTTGAGCATAAGGAAACATTCATCTTCTTTTCACCATTATTCTGAGATTTCTCCTTGAACTCCATCTTTTGTTTCTTGTCAAAACTATGAGATGGATAAGTAACACCAACTTCCATTTCTACCTTGATAGCACAACGCACAATTTCTTCATAGCTACTGAAGTCTCTTATAGCTAATGCCCTTAGAATATTTGGTTTTAAGCCACTGAAGAATCGATCAACTTTACGTTCAGGTTGGATGATAAATCCAGATGCATACCTTGCAAGCCCTGTAAAATTCGCTTCGTATATACCAACAGATTCATCATCCTTTTGCTTTAGTTCAAGAAACTCCTTCTCCATATTTGTTCGAAGAATACGAGGGAAGTACTTATTGAAAAATAACTTCTTGAACTCATCCCATTCCATGGACTCAATTTCATCTCTTGGCCTCATATTCTTTATAAGATTCCACCATTGATCAGCTTCACCTTCCAAATGATAGACTGCTAAGATGACTTTATCATGTTCTGAACATTGAAGAACTGAAAATATCTTTTCAGTGGTACTGATCCATTGTTCAAAAACAAGTGTATCTGAAGGACCACTGAAAGAAGGTGGACGTTGCCTCATGAAGGACTCAATAGAATATTGTTCCCTTCTCTGCTCATTTGGAAGTCCAGAATGATTCATAGCTTGTGTAAGTATAGCGATAAGATTTTGCACTCCATCTCCCATAACATTCATTTGTTCAAGAGGACAATAATTTCATTGTCCATTTCATTGTTCAACATGGTTCCTTCAGGTTCCAGCGATCGTCTAAAACCCAAAAAGAATAGTGTGAGACGCAAAAATCATGCTAGGGAAAACAACATAATAAAGTAGGATTACCTTCAATATATAACATCTTAGATTTAATTCTATGATCGTTAGTGTAATTCTAGTACTATAACCTATATGTATACTTAACCTTAGGGACATCCCTAGACATACCTTAGAAATATCTCTAGGAATCTCACTAAAGATATCGCATCCTAGTTTCCAAAGGTTGACTAAACCTTTCCTCTGATACCAACTGTAGAGACCCGAAGCTTGACGTATATGGACATTAAATTACTTTTTTGGAATACTTAGTACATAAAAAAACACACAAACAAGGACCATAATAGTTTAGTGTCTTTGGAAACTCGGAACGTAATCTTCTAATCATGGTGAAAGATCTTCAATATCTCCCATAAATATCTTCCCTTTTTTTCGTACCTAAAACCTTTCTCTATATCCTAGGGAAAAGAAAACATAAAAGGGTGAGCTCAAATGCCCAGTAAGGGTAAACAAAATAAATATCAATCACATCATATTCATAAGAACATAACATTTTGGAAATCTTAACCTGCAAAAGAGATCATAATATCATAACATGGGATAAATCATAGCAGTGAAATGTAATACCAATCATCATAAGTTAAAACATGAAACTTTGTGGCATACACACATAATCATAGAGAATCATTTCTTGTTAGTCAAGACTCATTTCCAAGACTATCTTAGTGGACAAAGTCCCTTTCTGAACCGAGTTCATTCCTCGTTTCAGTCCTGTTTCACTGAACCGGTATAACCTACCGTTCCAGCCATGTCTATCTCATGAGATATAAAATCTTTACCCAATTCATTGGGGGGAGATATAGGTCCCACCCATCTCATAATGATACCATTCTTATGTGTGCCACAAAACCATAAACCATACATCATAGCATAACCCATGTAATAAAAATGGGATTCTTAAACAACATGACATCACAAAACATTTCATATAAGATAAAGGAATTCATAAAAATAATTCCATCACAACACAATAAAATTAATGTAATAATAGGGATATAAATAGAACCCTTTATTATCTTATATGGAAAATAATTTTGATAAGACACTTGAACTTCATTCTTGAGGAAAATATCCTTTCTACTTCAAAAACACTTTTCCTTTCCTAACATGTCATACAATTTTAAACTAAAAGAAGTTGATTAAAAATAAACTTGAAAACTTGTAAGGGAAGATTCTTTGAAACAATGTTTTAAAAATCCATTCATGCCGTATAAGTTAAAAAAACATTTTTCTCGTACTTTTGTCGGAAAGTCAAAAAGTACCTCGTACGAATAACGACAAAAGATTCCTTTCATATCATTTAATAAAATCTCACCGAAGGGTAAAATTGGATTTAAACAATTGTATGTGGATGGAAATAATATTACATATTGAAGAAACATGGATGTGGATGATAAAATACACCCCAGTAAATACCAAAGTATAATCAATCTCGAATAAAAAAAATGAGATTGTGATATTTCCCTTACCTTATGTCTGATATGATTTGTATGTATCCAAACCTACAGTATAATGATTTAAATAATGTCATTAACTTATTACAGAATCATATTAATTGTTATGATATCATATATGGTTCACTTATGACTTTATATTACCCGTTCTTTTGTAAATTCCATGTTAAAGAAGCACTTTGGGTAAAATCGTTTCATTTATCGTAAGTGTTTGGACTTGTTGTTCTTGACATTATTATTACTTATATCATGATTTACTTACTTCCAGAATATAAAACATGATTTATATATCATATATATTCAGTATATATATATATATATATAATATATTGATAAATGAAATGAAACACACCGTTCATGGAGATGGTAGTCTGTACGTACGCATGAACGCTATTTCCCTTTCCTTATTGTCTTGAATGGAAGTAAGTAGATGACATACATATATATATATATATATATATCCAGTAGATTTAACATTTCATATATTTCATTATTATTCATTATATATACTTTATAATCATTCATGAATGGTTAATGTGGAGAATGAATCTCATCGCGTCATGGAGACGGTAGTCCGTACGTACGCACGAGCGATGATATCATTCTCATGATCGTGAACTTGTGTTGAAGTGTATTTATACTATTTCAGTATCAATATAACTTTATAATAATCATATATAGTTACTCATTACACCATTATACCCATCCAATTAAGGTGGTGGCGGAAAATAGATTACACCACGGCGTGGAGATGGTATTCCGTACGTACGCACGCGCGGTGATTTCATTTTCCGTAGGATGGATAGATGGTGAAATAGGGTTGTTTCATACGTATAATAACATATCAGTATATGAGTGATACTGATGTTATTACTTCATAATGAAACAACCTAAGAAGAAGAAGTGGAAGAAGAAATAAAGTTGAAAGAATCGGTAACGGACATTACCTCTTCTTTGAAGCGCCTCTTTGAGATCTCCTTTTAGAGAACTAAAATTGGTCTTTGAGGAAGACCGTAACCTCTCGTATGTTTCTAGGGAAGTGGAGAAGAGAATTTGGCAGGGTTTGGACGAGCTTGAAGGCTCAAAGTGGTGTGAGGAAGAGGGAGGAGGAGGTTCCCTTTTATAAGAGAGGAGAGGGGTACCTTTGGAATAACTAAAAATATTAATTTATTATAAAGTAAAATTTTGTTTTAAATAGATCCAAATTGATTTATTTAGAAGATAAGGTGGGGATGGATCTAAATTCTCTCATCCAATAGAATTTAGACAAGTTTAGGTTCCAATTTTAACCTTATCATTGGGATTTAACATTAAGTTAAATAATTTTACTTTTACCGTGTCTTCTTGTGTTCTTATACTATAAGGTTAATAAAGTTACTATAAGAAGCCAAACTAACCCCAAGTTGTTTATTATTAATATTTATAACCTTATCTAAGTAATTTGGCCGAACCTTATATTTTTAGGAATAAAATAACAATTCATAATATAATATTTGTTTTAAAAAATATTTTATGTCAATTTTGACACTATTTGGTAATTTATTTTTGTAAAAACCATAACAGAATTATTAGTTCGAAAAAGGTTAATTAAATCAACAATAAGATGTCATATTAACCTAGAAAATTAGTTTAATTCATAAAAAGTTTCAAATTACATTTATTTGGGTATTTATAACATTAATTATGTCAATATTTTATTTATAAGATATTTACTGCATCATCATTTCGTCATAAATAAATTAAATTATATGAAGTATAAAAATTACAAATAAAATATACTTATGTAGGAAATATTTTTAGCTTTCCAATTAATATTTATAGTCGAATTTATCTTATGTATAACCCTATATTAAAAATGATTTACTTATTAAACGTTGATTTTAACTATTTTAACCCTTCTTTAAATAAATTAATAATAAATGTCCTAATCTAATCCAAGTGGGCTTAAATGGTCATATTTTATTCCTAAAATTGTTCTTGGTCAAATTAAACTTATCCAATAGAATTAGGACATGTGTTAGGATAATAATAATATCATTTTTACCCTTAATTACCCTATTTACTTTTAACCATTGTAGAAAAAAGTAAAAAGTTACTATTCACCAAAAATTATTTTCATCTCATTGAACCACATTTTAGTCCTTGATATTAACCGTGTCTCTCAGATTTTCGAAATTACACTCACAGAAGCGGTAAAATTATGTTTTATGAAAAATTCAGTTTTTTAACTACCACTTAGTGGTTTCACTATTCATCAAAAAATGAAAGTTTCTAGAAAAATACCAAAAATTAGGCCTAAACTATATTTGATATTATGAATTCAAAAAATGATGTCTATTTTATCAAATTAAAAACATATCAGTTACATTAACTTATATAAAAATTAATTCCCGTCGTCAAAACAAATAGCGTGTTTTTAAGAGATAATAACTATCAAAAGATTGACACTTGTTTATATCTGGTTTAAATGTGAAATTACATCCAATGAGCAAAATTGTATTAAATTGTAAAAATATATTCTAAATATACTTTAAAACCACTCAAATTAATAATTTATCACTATTAATTATTTTGATTAAAAAATTTTTTTTTAATTAAAATTTAGTAATTTTCACTATTCATCAAAATATGAAAGTTATCCGAAAAGTACCAAAATTTCACCCTAAGCTAATTTCAATATTCCGAATCCAAAAATGAAGTCCATTTTGAAAAATAAAATTTACAAAATTTCAAAAAGTGGTTATTACTATTTATATCGGCTAGTTTTAATAATATTTGAATAGCATAACATTGTTTAGTGAAACTCGATATTGCGTACGACGCAAGTTATCGAGGAAGGCCGCGATTGCGTGTAATGCAAGGCAAGTCAAGTATGTGTGTTGTGCAAGCTCTTTTTGGTGTAGCGTACAACAGAAGACATTAATGACAAGAATATTTTTCATAAAATCTCGGGGTGTTACAAAAAGGCCACCCACTATGTGATTCTATTGATATCGATTAAATTAAATTTGAGTTTAATTATAGAAATAAAAGTTTTCTCAAGTCGAAGGAAAAATTTTACGCAAGTTATATTGATATTGTAAATTAAATAAATATTTATTCATCGAATTTTGGATAATATATTTATTTTATTTGTGGAATATTTTTATAAATATTATTCACTAGATTGTGAATACCATATTTCATCGATTTGGAAATAAATTATATAGGACTTTGAATTGAACAAGACTGAGTTTTTTGAAAGATATTAATTAGTAATTCCATTACTAAATATTTATTATGGTGCAAGTTGGAACACACCAAAAAATAGTAATAATCTAAATATTATTATGCATGATGTGGTTTATTAAAGGTAAAATATTTTATATAATGCCATGTATGAAATTAAATAATGTTTTAATTGAAATAATAACTATTTGCATAGACAGATATTTATAATGTGTAGATCATCCCAAATTTTGAATATAGAATTATTTTTCACAAAAAAATTCCTATCAACTACTCTTTATCTCTCCCTCTCAAGAATGAGATGTGAAAGAGAGATTCATTCAGGAATGAGGAACAAGTGATTGATAACGAACAAAAAAAATACATTATACTTCTTGTGATATCACCTAGAGATCAAGTGGTGTTTATAGTAGATCATATGAGTGTGCGTGGATAATCTCTAGAAGGATTCTATTCATGGATCCTCATATGTCAATGAAGGTAATCTAAAAGGGTCTTTTCAGATGATCAACACTGACCAATGAAATAAGTTACTATAACCATGTATTTAAATCTTTAGGTATTAAATAAAATAATTATAAATTTGATGTGCAATATCCTCACACATGGTTTCAGGAAAATATTATTAATAGTAATTTAAATATATCTCCCACCTCTACATGCTTCTTTTATGCATGGAGCCAACATGATCAAACACCTTTTATTCTGATAGATTCATCGTTAAAAAATGTCATTGTTCCATCCTTAAAGTCATTCACATTTTAAAAAATTTTAAATCTTCTTTACTATGATAGGAACATCTAATATCCAGGATCCAAGGTCATTCTCCTATTGTTTCTTTGATAGATGATTCCAAAAAAAGAGTTATTTTGCAATTTTTCTTTCTTAACATTCATGTTCTGAGGATATTTAAAAAACTTTTGTTGTCCTTATAACAAAACAAGAATTACTTTTGGAATGTGTCCAGGTTGTTCACATATTTGAAAAATAGTTTCCAATGGTTAGAACTTATTTTTATTTTTCACACTAACCCTATGAGGTTTCTTAAAAAATTATTTCTTATACTTTTTACTTTCATTAGATTGAAACCCCCTCAAATGTTTCCTTATGTAGTTTTTAAAATAATAGTTATGTTGTTGATTAAATGAAAAAAATATTCCATGAGTCCAAATTCAAAAAAATACTAGTAGTACCCATAGAAAGAATATTTTACTCTAAAACATCCATACTGACTAAAATTGTAATCAAGTTTCTCAGCAACCTTCCTATCCTTCTTATCAAAGGATTATTGACCACTGATGTTTCTATTATCAACTGAAATATTCTTCTTTAGATAGGTTTTATATTCATCCTTATCAGAACCATATGTAATAAAAAAAATTCTGACACATTATTTTTGTAAAAATCTAAATTGTTCACTTTTTTTGGTTTTGGAAACATATATAACATTCTAAACATTATTCTTCTCAGAAACAACTCCAAATTTATTTTCAACCTCTGAAGGTAATTTTTTATCCTTCTCATGTTTATCCATTATATAGCTTTAACTAAATATAGAAATAAAATTTGTGAAAATTATAACCACTTAATCAGCTTTATAAATATTTCCATGGACATTCTCTGACTCTTTATATTTTTTCTTTTAGTATAAGTTTTATATTTTCATTAAGATTATTGTTTTCTCAATATCTTCATTCAAGCCATCAATATCATATATCAGATTAATGTTTCCATTATGAAAAAAAATATTGTTGTTTTTTGAAAAATTTTCAATTTAAACTTCCTTATTTATTTCTGATGCCTCAAAATATTTCTCATAAATTCCCTCAATTCTTCTTTTAGATGAAATTTTAAATGGGTTTCTTCTTCTTTGGAACAACTATTTTCAAACTATTCACTGTTATTAGTTTCAATGAAAGTATTATCTCAAACATGCTTCATCTATTTCTTATATTGAGCTTAAATTTCTTATTCCTAATAGTCATTAGACAAAAAGATTCTCATTTTAGGTTTTAAGAACTTATTATATTTCTCTTTGTAATAAAATTTAGCCTTATCACCCAATTTATTTCAGAATATTCTCTACCTCATATCATCTTCATCACTATCCTCTAATGTCTTTCTTTGTGGAAAATTATCCTCAAAGTGTCCAAAATCTCTACATTCAAAAACTTTCAATTGAAATTTCCCCTTATATTTACCTGTAACTATTTTTACATTTTTAGAAAACAAGGATACAAATTGATTAATATTTTTACATAAAACATTTTTGAAATCATAATCACCATCTAGATATTATTCAATAGTAATCTTCTTCTATTAATTTTTGGACGTTTTGAAAGACATTTCTCTATAAAAGTTTTCTTTTTCCCCTTCATAACTTTTCCTTTTTCATTTCATAGTTAATGAGAGTAATTTGAAAATCATACATAGATAATATTTCTAAATCTCTATATTCTAATGAAAAAATATTTAAATCAAAATTGTCAAGAATAATTCCTAAGATATTCTCAACAATATTATAATCCCCTAACTTTTAACCATGTCATTTGATAGTGATAACAATTTCATTCACCATGGTAAAGAAGTCACCAATAGATTCATACTCACCCAGCTTGAGAACATCATACTTAATTCTTCAGATTTGTAACGTTTCATTTTTCAGCTTTGTATTGCCTTCATAATTATTCTTCAACTTATCCCAGATACCCTTGGTAGTGGAAAAAATATTTACCCTTAAAAATTTAATTTTAGAAAGTGATGGGAGAAAATAATTATTATCTCATCCATCATTCTTGAGATTATTCTTTTTAACATATGTAAGAGGTTATTTGTCATAAAAAGGTAGAAATACATCTGTTGTAGCTTCAAGAACATAATACCTAGTAGATATAAAATATTTAACCATTTTAACCATACTGAAATGATTTTTCATACCATTGATGACTAGAATCTCTTTTCTCTTCCCACAATTAAGATACTTATTTACAAATTCTCTTAAAAAACATCAGCAAAGAGTAAAGAAACGTAACCTGTAAGAACCCAGTTTTTCACTCAGGTCTAGATCCTTTATATTTCAGTTGAATTCTTTATATTGAACCTAATATGGATTCCAAATGAGTTAGAAATGGTCATGAGGGTGTCTAGGTATTTTTTGGAGTGTGAAACTAATATTTTCAGTAGAAATAGGTCTGGAATACAGTTTATTGTAAACCATGTGGGAAGGATGTACAATTAGATAAATCCTTGTCGATGGAATGTATTTTTGGACAGAGCCTTACCATATGGTTTTTACATAGTTTATCAGACTGTGTAGTCTAACTCTGTGAGTGCCCCCCTTTCCCTGGTACCCGTGCATGATTGGTGCATGATTTATCAAATCGTCTGGCCAAACTGTGAACATGCTATATTTTTGGTAATTTTTACCATTTTACCCTTAAGTATCTAATTAACCCCCTCCATCATAAAAAATTCAAATTATAATGGTATTAGCATCCATTAATCAAATTTTGGAGATTTTTGAAGGCCTACACAAGGGATTGAAAGATATTATTTATCAAGGATCTGATTGAGCTTCTTCTCATCACGTTGGTTGTGCTATAGTTAATACTCAAGTCTGTTAAATCCATTCTTCATTTCTCTTGTTGTTGACAAAGTTATCAAAGTGATGTTTTTTCCCTTTTTCTAATATGTACTCTATTCCAAGATGAATCAAATGCCAATATTAGAGGAGGAGAGTTGTACGACCCTAAGGTGGTTGTTCTATGATTTATCCATCATGTTTGTTGATTTTAGAATTTTCCTGTAGGGCCCACCGATTTGATTGGGTCCCATTTATAGAATTTATATTCTGTGCATATAATAATTAGAAATTCTTGGTTAAGTTATTTCCAAATATTTGTTTACTTGTTGGTGGTTACACCCACAATTCCCAACATCCCATATAGGATGATAATACATAGTTTAGTTTTTAGTGTTTTGACACTTTTGAGACATTGTCCAGATATGCTTGATATTGACAAACCTAATGGTAGGATTACTTATAATAAATTTTTGTTTTATCATGTTATCGTGAATGGAATGTTCCATGTCACTACCACTTGAATCACATAAGGTAAGTGCATCAAATATCTAATTATATGTGAAAGGGAAATTGCAATGTATACTAAGTATATGACTTGATCGAATTTAAATGTGAATGAATATTAGGTTTCATGTCCATAAAACCCCTTAACATGTTTATAGGAGGTATCTGAGTGAAACTGAATTATTGAATATTCAATAATTTGATTTAATAAAATGTTTCAAGCTATTTGGCCTTGTCACGTTAACGAATGTAAAATATTAAACCAAATAAAGTTAGTGATAAATTATGAATTGATTAAAGGGTTTAACATTAATTGGTCTTATCACAAAAATTAATGTAAAGGCTTGAACATTATGAAATATTATACGTGTTCACCATAGATTCTTATCAGGGAATTCCTTAAGCACCCAGGAACCCATTCCGATTAGAGGGTGAATTTTACATAGGCTGAGACCCACCTAGACCTCGATCCTTGTTTATTCATGGATGCACAGAATAAAACCATAGGATTCCTCACATAGTATTTACATATGCATTCGATACACTCCTTAGATCCATCATTTACAATTCGGTTCCATGTTTAAAGCTCATAGGGCCCAGTCATTTGTTTGCCCCATTTTTCCTTGGATACCTTGGATTCAATAGGCATGTTATTGTGGAATTCCTTAGAATATGCTCCTTGGATTACACTCTTACCCTTAACAAGGATACAATTATTACTATGGTGGATACCCTTTTGGTCTTTGTTTCCTTTGTTATTACCTTGGAACTTCATTATTAAACATCATTACTAGTTTACTTGCTACATCTTAGAACCTTCACTATTATTAACATGTGACTTATTTATAAAATGATAATGATAAATTAATGAATCAGTTACATGTTCAGACACCAGTTGAGGGATGATGTAGGTACATGGGTATTTGGTTAAATTGTACTTCTTTACTTCATATATGTATTCTAGCGAACTATTACATTTACATTACACGAGAAGGATGTTATCGACACCATTGGTAGTGGTCCACTGAGATTTATCTTACACCCTCTCTAGGTATAGTTTGGTTCCTAAGGTAGATTACCTGAATGAAGGTGCTGAAAAAGGAAGGAATATATATTTGGAAACTTTATTTATTGTTGTTTAAGACGCATCTTGACAGAATATGACCATGATAAATCTTAGGATTCTTGTGATATGCATTTGGTTTCTACTATAATTTGAAGTAACATGTTATGCATGTTTTCATGTATCTATGATTTCATGTTTTCCAGATACATGACATACCGTCATTTGTTGTTGTTTTTCATTCCAGTTATTTAAGTAATTGTTACCTTTGTCTCTATTTTCTTTTTTGCCTTCTATTTACATATATTTCTTCTACAATTTACCTATGTTTATATCTATTTAATTTGATACACTCTGGTAATAGGGGAACAATCTCCACATAGACACACCCCATTCCTTCCCTGTTATTGGACATGCTCAGGCATTTAAAGAGATAAGCTTGAGGCCATGTTTTCCACCATGATCTGGCCACCCATTAAATGGAATCTAGGTCTGGGACATCACAAAGTGGTATCATACGAGTTTATTTTCTTTCATTTCTCTATTGAGATAATAAATTGGAGATCATAAATGCTTGGGACATGGTTATAAGTTATGATTGGGCATCGTGAACCTATGTGTGGGGTAAAATCCAAGTTACCCGTAATATAATTGTTGTTCTATTGTTCCTATAACGGTTGACATTATTTAATTGTTGGGTGACACACCTGTTGTTTGGTGTTGTTTATTATTATTCTGATTGAGATTATATTTTATCCTTGGTCCAATGATATGATGGAAAGGATCATTGGTACATGCATCATTTTAGGAACCTAGAATTTGTAATTCATGCTTATTTCTATTCCATGTAGGTTTATTTCACTAATTTTAATTACTTGATAAGACTTTGATAGATCAGTGATGATTTGAGAGTTAGCTTATGATTTTATTACACTTGGTTGCAATTGAGTAATTACCTATCCCAATTCATGATTTGTATAGGCCCTCATTGGTTGAGATGAGTAATTTAATGTGTTGGTAAATTATTCTATAAATAAATGGGTTTCATTTTAAGTGATATGGTGAATGATAACTAATTCACTGAGAATGGATATCAATTTTAAAGTGAATCATGACATATAATATGAAATTGTTGCACGTTATTATCCCACCTTGTCATGCTTATGAAAGGTAAATGAGATAACTTGGTAATTAAATTTAAAATGAAATGAAACTTATAATTGATAACTTATCGATATCTATCCATTTAAGTGGGTATTTGGGGTAGTATGCCTTTTTTAGTGAGTTTTCTTAAGTTCAAATTCCACTAGTGATTTTATATTTCTGCATAATTCTTGTTTTAAAGAGTGTTCTGGGGATTTTTAGACCAATTATACCAAGACATCCTTGTATATTACAATAAAAAGTTTTCGATGATCATACTCTAGATGTGGTGGGACTTGAGATGCCAGTATTACCTCCAAGAGTTTCACTTGATGTACCACCTACTGTACCTAATTTAGTCACTGACTCCCAATCCCAAGATATTGTTTTACGTATGATGCAGTCCACGCATGGTGCGACATGAGAATTACATAAAATTGTTAATTTTACTAGTGAGTTACAGTAATAACATCGTCCTACTTTCGAAGGGGATGGTTCCCGACAAGCTATTGAGTCATAGATAGAGGCCATCCTATATATCTTTGAGGATCTGGAGATGAATTTAGAGATGAGATTCAAACACACATCAACCATGCTTTAGGATTTGGCCAAACAATGGTAGGATGTGATTACCCAAGCTGGTCTTCATCATGGAAAGTTGTGGGTTGATTTCCAAACTACATTCTATGATCAGTTCTTTCCTCAGATGATGAGAGATAAAAAAATCCATAGAGTTAATGTATCTCGAGTAGTGTTCTAAGCTAGTTATAAAATATTCAATGTTTTTTAGTGAGTTACAGTGCTTTTCACCACTTATAGTCTGTGATGAGCTTTCATGTGCTAGAAGTTTCGAGGATGGGCTCTAGTATTCCATCTGTATGTAGGTGAATCCCATTATACTTCCTATATTTATTTAAATAGTTTATCAGTGTATTATCACAGAGAATAACCTAAAGGATGTCAATATTATTGGGTATTGAAGATCAATTTCCCAATAGGCTAGTAGTTCTCCCGATGGCAGGAAACATTCCCTCAAGGTTTCTCATCAGGGTAGTGACAACTAGAGTTTCCATTTTGATAGATCCTTAGTGTGTCATAAGTGTGGATGATGAGGGAATATGATGTATCATTATGATAGATACCCTCTTGATTGTCAGTCTCTCGTCCATATGAGGCATCTTCATCATTTCTTCAAGACACTTCCTCTAGCCTAGAGTGGAAAAGAATCTCTGGAAGATTACCTTCAGGAGCAGGTTATTTTATAGAACATCAGGCTGGGAGTTGGAATAGGATTAAAATGAATGGTTGAGGAGGAGTTTGTGGCCATGGTAGCCATACCCCATCCCAACAACATTGCCAATAGAGTAGTTATGATTGTGGTAGTCCAACTATTTCATTGGTTTGGGGACCAGGAAAACTCCATGCACAATAGCCAATACCCTAGATTCAGTATGTGGGAACATATACTATATGAGGTACTTTTATTATGGAATCTAATATAGTATGTTATTTATTTATACAATTCCTTTAAAAAAGTTTATCTTTAGTCTATCGTGGAAAGTAATAGACTGAAGATACTATATTACTATTGTGTAACGATTCTAGATACATCGTAGGGGTATGAACAAAGGGCATTCACCTGTGCAGGGACTGCCCCATGAGGTAGGTAGTTACACTTATATAACCTCCTTTTTATTGAGATTATGGGCTTCTATGTATTACTCAGGATGGATTCTGTGGTTAATTATCATACCTTTGTAGACCGATATCATCGTAGGGTATCTTTTTCATCACTAGTGGACAATAGTTATCTACATAAGGGGGAGTAGGATGACCAAGCTGGTAGAGTTGGACCCGAGAATCATGGGTTAAGGGGAGTGACCGCCCCATTTATAAATATTTTCATACATGATTTGAGTTTACATAAAGGTAATTTCCCTCCAGTAGTGGATCATTTCAATGAAATATTTCTTGATGAAATTTTTGGATTACCTCCTCAAGGAGAGGTAGATTTTATAATTGATCTTGTTCTGAGAGAATCTACAGTTTTAATTCCACTGTATAGGAAGGCACCTACAGAGCCTTAGGATCTAATTCCATAGCTAATGGATTTAGAGGGTATAGGATTTATCTATATCTGTAAATCCTCTTGGGGTTCACCCGTGCATTTATCCAAGATGGAGGATGGAAAATTATGTCTATGCATAGATTATAGATGGTTGAAACAACTTATGGTTAATAATAGATTTCCACCATCTCAAATAGATGATATCTTCGACCAGTTATGATGATCTTGGGTCTTCATGAAGAACAAACTGAGACCTGGCTATCATTCCATAGAATTCAAGCCATCAGACATACCTCGTATAACTTTCCATAGTAGGTATGTTCTGTATGAGTACCTTGTTATGCCATTTAGTCTTAAAAAATCTCCCACCATTTTAACGGATCTATTGAACAGGGGTTTCCATCCATATTTGGATTCTTTTATCATATTCTTTGTGGATGACATCTTGGTGTACTCTCACCCTCATAGAAACCATTCCAATCATCCTGAGATCATTCTGAGTACACTGAGAAAACATCATCAATACACCATGCTTTCTAGCTGCCACTATTGGATTGACACTGTTTAATTCATGTTTCATATCATATCGTAATAGGGAGTATCTATTGACCAATAAAAAGATAGTGATGTAGTTTCTTGGGAGTATCCCAAGAACATTTTTGATATACAGAGTTTTATAGGACTGGCTAGATGTTACAAGAATTTTATATAATAATTCTCACATATTTATTCACCTTTTATTGTCTTTACCAAGAAGGCTATTAAGTTCATGTGTTCATAAGAGTGTGATAAATCTTTTTAGGATCTGAAAGGAAGGATTTCATCAGCACCTATTTTGATTTTTATAGATCTTGGAAGAGGTTATACCATCTTCTCTAATGCATCATGGATCATACTAGTAGCAGTGATAATGTAGGAGGAGAGAGTGGTTGCGTATGAATTTCAGCAGTTGAGGACTCATGAGTGAAACTATCCAACACACAATGTTGAATTAGCTACATTTGTTCATGATTTTTGGTTGTAGAGACACTATCTATTAGGTAATCTCTTTGTGGTGTACATAGACCACAAGAGACTCAAATATATATATTCACAGTATGACTAGAACCTCATACCCTGAATATGGGTCGAATCTCTACAATAATTTGATTTTGGGCATTATTATATTCCTAGGAAGGGAAATGTGGTTCTAGATGCACTGATTTGAAAAACATAAACACATGATTTTTGGGAAGCCAGTGATGAATGGAAATTGATGGCACTATTCTCTAAACTACATATTTAGTTTTATGGTAGTCATGAGTAGTCATACCTCTCATCATTGACAGTTACTTCTTCTCTCCTTGAGAAGGTGAAGGGTAGAAAATTTTCTGATCATGAAGGATTGGTACTCCATGAGAGTATATTAAGAGATAAAACACATCTAGATTGATCTATATATAGATATGGAAGCCTGTATATTCATAGGAATGTATAGGTCCCTATAGATACAAGATAAGAGTTGATGAAAGAGTCCCATGCTTCTCAGTGGTTAGTCCATCCAGGTATCTCCAAGATGTTTTAATATATGAAAGACACATATTTGTGTCCTAGGATAAAATCATAGAAAAAAGGATTTATCAAAAGGTGTTCCACTTATTAGAAGTTGAAGGTAGAGCACCAGATAACTGTAGTCTTGTTATATCCACATCCAGTACCAAAATGGAAATGAGAAGATATTACCATGGACATTGTAGTCAGTTTTCC
This sequence comes from Viscum album, assembly GCA_963277665.1. Taxonomy (NCBI): domain Eukaryota; kingdom Viridiplantae; phylum Streptophyta; class Magnoliopsida; order Santalales; family Viscaceae; genus Viscum; species Viscum album. The sequence goes on from OY728159.1 coordinate 1,275,722,419, forward strand.
TTGGTCGCTGAGGGGTAAAAATATTGTATGGGTATTTTTTGACTGACTAACAAAAGTAGACCAATTCATTCATATTATGGATACATTATTAGTTGATGAGATGAGAAGAATGTATGTCCGTGAGATTATATGACTACATGGTGTTCCATATACAATCATTTTAGATATGTATGATCATTTCATTTCTTGGTTCTTCCAGTTTCTGGCTAAGGCTATGAATATAGGTTCTTCTAAGAGTATATTTTCACCCTTAGAATGATGAAGAATTTGAATAGGCAATTAAATTTCTTGAAGGTATTCTATAATAACGTTTCCTTAATTGTGATGATTCTTGGGAGAATCATATACCTATCATTGAGTGCACCTATAATAATAGCATACAAGAGATGATTCAGATGGATGATTTTGGGGCCTTGTATGGTAGAACATGACATTCAACACTATTATAGCTATAGGTAGGAGAGGAAGACCTACTAGGTCCTCAACTCATTTATGAGATTTCAGAAAAGGATAATCTAATAAGAATGCATATGACTACCACTCAGTCTAGACATAAATATTATATTGATTGCCATCGATGACCTCTAGATTATATGGTTGGAAATTGTGTTTTCCTTCAAGTATCACCCAGGCTAGGGAATAAATGGTTACAAAAGAAATGGATGTTTTATCCTCTTTATGTAGGGCTATTTGAATTGCTAGAGTGAGTCAGAATGGCAGTCTATCAGTTTCTATTACCTCAGAGATACCATTCCATGCATGACGTCTTCAGTGTTTCATAGTTCCACCATTATCTTTCCAAACGATCTCATACTTTTGATCTCGATGAAGCTAAGTTAGATTCTAATGATACCATTGAAGGGTATCTAGTATGAATTATTAACTGGGGAAGGAAGGCTCTTTGAAGTCCATTTTTTCCTCTAGTACGAGTTCTTTGGTAGAACGACCACGTGTAGGATAAGACATAAGAGTAAGAGGTCGACATATGTTTTCAGTGTCCAAAATTGTTCTCAGACAGTGTTTCACCACCCTTGGAAAGTGAACTTAGGGATGATTTCATTTACGGTGCGAGGACTGTAAGAACTTGGTTTTTAAATCAATTATAGATCCATTAAATTTTGGTCCAATTATTTATTTTGGAACTAATATGGGTTCCTAATGAGTTAAAAAAGTTCTCAAGGGCGTCCTAGGATTTTTCAGAGCATAAAAATTTTATTTTTGGGAGAAATATGCATAGTGCATGGTTTATTGTAAACCATGTGGGATGTCCTTAGGGTTCGAGAAAACTATGTGGGTGGCATGCCTTTTTGGATAGAGGCTTACCGCATGGTTGGTGCATAGTTTCTTAGAATGTGTGACCTAACTAGGTGAGTCCCCCCCTTTTAGGTTCCCATGCATTATTAGTGCACGGTTTGGAAAAATGTGTGGCCAAACTGTGCACAACCTAAATTTTGGGTTATTTTTGTATTTTTACCTCAAGGATCTAATTAACCCCCTCCTTCCTCCAAAATAATAATTATTGCAGAATTAGCCTCCATTACTCTCTTTTTTATCTTTTTGAAGGCCTAATCATGGTATTGAAATATCTCCATTATTTGGGATCAGATCGGGCTTCCATTCATCAGGTTAGATGCGCAACAATTTGTACTCAAGTCCATTTGAGACTTTATTATTATATCTCGATCTTTTCCTAGTTATCATAGGGAGAAATTTTCCTTTCTTCTCAGATATATTTCATTCTAGGAAGAATAAAATAATGATATCAGATGAGAAGAGTCATAATACCATAAGGTGGGTGGTATATAACACATCTCTCAAGTTTGTTGATTTTAGAATTGTTGTGTGGGGCCACAAGATTTCACCAGGTTACATTTATAGAATTTATAATCCACAATTATAATAATTAGAGACATATGGTTATTGTTTTTCCAAATATGTGATTACTTATTGATGGTTATGCCCACAACGTCCAACATCCCACGTAGGTTGATCTTCTATAGTTTAGTTTTTTGTGTTTTGAAACTTTTGAGCCATCATTCCGATATACTCGAGTTTGACCAAAATAATGGTAGGATTCCTTATAATAAATGATTATAGTATAATGTAATGTGGACTGGAAGGTTCAATGTGACTTCCACTTGACCCACATAAGTTAATTGCTTCAAGTTAATAATTAAATGTGAAAGGGAAATTAGAAAGTATACTATGTATATGACTTGACTGGATTTAAAATTTAATGAATAATTGGTTGCATATATATAGAACCCATTACCATGTCGATGGAGGGTAGAAGAGTGAAATTAATAATTTAAAATGCCTTAAAAGGATTTAATAAAGGATGCATTCTACTTGGCCTTGTCACACTAATTAAAGGCAAGGCTGAATCCAAATAGGCTTATTGATGAATTATGCATTTATTAAAGGGTTTAAAATTAGTTTTCATTATCACACTAATGAAAGGAAAGGATTTAACCTAATAAAATATTATATGAATTCATTATCAAATTGGAGTGACCTAACTCGATATCACCTTGGATTCTTATCGAGGAATTCCTTGAGAACATGGGAACCCCATTTTGATTGAATGATGAGACTTTCTTAGGTTAATACCCACCTATATTTCGATACTTATATTTTCATGGATACTCGGTATGACATCGTAGGATACCTAACATAGTATTAAATGATGCCATTGATAAACTCCTTAGATAAAACATTAAAAATTAGTTCCTTGGTTAAACCCCATAGGGCCCAGTCATAGATTAGTCCTTTTTTACCTTCAATGATTATCATGGATTCTACAAACTTATTATTACAGAATGTCTTAGAATATTCTCCTTTTATTACATAGTTACCCTTATCTAGGCTATAGTTATTACCGATTTGGTGACCCTTGAGGTCTAAATTACAATGGTAATTACCTTGGAAATTTATTAATAAATATCATTATAGGTTTCCTTGTTAAATGTTGGAACCTTCACTATTGTTAGCATATAACTTTTTTACAAATAGGTAACATTCAATTAATGAAAAAGTTACATGTTCATATAGAAGACAAGGGATAAACATGTACTTGGGTATTTAGATACATTGTACTTATTTACTATATATATGCATGCTTGGACACTGTGATATTTTGATTACATGTGCTGGATGTTATAGAAATCATTGGTGGTGGTGTAGTGAGATATATCTCACACACTCTTAGGGCACCATTTGGTACCCATGTCAGATTAAATGAATGAATGTGTTAACAAAGGGACACATTCAACATCGAACACATGAATGGTTTTTTCTTTAGGATGGAGATTGATATCATATGAACAAGACAGAGCTTGTGATTCGTGGGATAGTCTTTTGATTTATGTCATACTTATGTGGAACATGTTATACCATCTATATTGTTTCCATGTCTTCCAGTTTTCTAGATACATGTCATATAATCATTAGTTGTTGTATGTTATTACAGTTATTTTAGTTACTATTATTGTTACCTCTATATTTTGTCTTATTTACATATATTGATTATGCTATTTACTATTGTTTATATCTATCTACTGTGTTATAGTATAGTAATGATGTAATAGTCTCCCCATAGACACACCCTACACCCTCACTGACTGTCAGCAACCTCTAGTATTTGGGGATATGCAATTGAGGCAATGTGTCCCACCAGGCTCGGGGCACCCAATACATGGTATCTAGGTCTGGGACATCACAGAACCATGGCTCTAATACCAATTGAGAAATCCAATTAGGATCAACATAGAACCTTGGCACTGATACCCATTATTAAATTCATGAGAATATTTAAAAATAGTTATCCAATACATGTAAAGAAAATGTATTACACATTAAATATTCTAGTGACATTAAATAATAATTCACATCTTTACATTCCCAAATGTCATTTTAAGTTCATAGTTTTAGAGAATTAGTTCATAAATCTTACATAACAACTTATATAACCCACAGTGGACACTTCTAATTAATATATAGTCTTCCAGCAAAATAGAACTTTTAAAATAAAACATGTTTTCATTTAATGAAAAATATTTGTGTCATTGAACTTGAAATATTATTTGACATTAACCATTCTAAATCTGTATGAAAAACATTTTAAAACATGGTATGAACAGAAAAATCATAGTAAGGAATATAAAAATTAATAAATAAACCATTAGTACTTGAATACTTATAATTTTTTTCTTTTTTAGAATAAGATTTGTTATCAAAATAATGAATTTCTTACACATAAAATGATATTATATTCAGCAATATTTTCATAAAATATTTCATAAAAAATATTAAAGGGAAGATAAATATCATAATGTTTCTTTGAAATCCATTAAAACAATTAATAATTTTCTTAAAAATTTATACTTTTTACCCTTAAAAATTAACATATAATTTTCTTTTAAACATAGTACCATTACATTAACTTAAGAGACTACAAGAATCCCACAAAATCCCATAAAAATAATTGAAAAAACATGTAGTTTACATAAGGAATTATTTTAAAATTACGCATAAAAATTTTATATCCATCCTAGTTACACATAGAAAAACCATCACAATTTCACATAAAATAGCCATCACTATTATAATTGGAATAACCACCAATGTATATTCTCATAATTTCATAGGAGAATCCAAATTGGTTAACTTTATACCTTTATCCAATAAATTGGAGATCTATAATATGATCTGATAACATCAATTTATAAAAGAACCAACCATCATCATAAAAAATGCTTGAGATCCATAGAAAAATAAAAAAAATCATGTATCCAAAAAATACTCTTTTTACCCATATGAAAACAATTTCAGATATTGATATATCCCTTTCCTTTAAAACGCATTTTCAATATTAAGTTACCAAAACAAAGGGGAATATTAATTTTCTTTGAATAAAACAAGAAAACATATACAGTAATACAAAAATAAAATAATGTCTATAACGACAGGAAATATTTTTGTCATCCTATACATTAAAATAGAACATTTATTTCCTATTTTGTTAAGTAAGTCAAAAAAATCTGTAAAAAGATTAATTTTCAACTAAATTGAAAGAAATTAAAAAATAGATAAGAAAAATCATTTATAATTCTTTTATATACAAATAAATACATTTATAAAATTATTTTAAAAATGTATCCATGTTAGAAAAATATTTTTTTTATGGAAACATTAAAAGTGGTTTTTTTAAAAAGAAAGTCCCATAATTTAAGGCTTAATCATCATGTATGTTTTTCATATTCCTAAGTAGTAATATTATATTACTTATTTAATTATTTAATTTTATTTTTAGTTTAATAATTTCTTTTTTCTCACTTATAAAAATGCTATAGAAATTACTTATGTTCACGTTCGATGTTTTGATGATATTGGGTCAATCTGATCAAAATAACTTCAGAAGGTCAACTATGTTCAAAGTGGTAATTATTTAATCAACTCCTGAATAAAAAAAATGACATAATAATATTAATAATACATCAATTATATATAAAATAAAACCAATAAATATCATTTTGATGAGTGAACATTGTGATATTCATGGATACAGTAGGTCGTACGTATACATGAGTAACATTTCCATTTTTCAATAATCATTATGGAAAGAAGTTAATAATTATTTTACAACAAAATAATGATCATAATTTCAAATATATAATACTACTTCATTAAATATACTAATATATTATTATCCATATGATGAGGTGATGATAATGAATCACGCCTCTTTGTGAAGGTGGAAGTCCACGCATACGCACAAAGGATGTAATCATTTTTTTTGTGAATGGAATGGTATGAAAATAAATGATATATTATATTTTAATAATGAAAACTATGTAATTAATATCATATATAAAAATTACTTATATCATTATAACAAACCATTGGAGACAGTGATGCAAAATTAATTACTTTGTTGCGTGAGGAAGTAGTTCACCGTACACATGATCAGTGGTTTCATTTCCCATTTGACAGAAGAGAATATAGACATAAGGAATGTAATTAACAAAATAAAATCTCAATATATGACATATACAAGTATTATTATGTTTTCAGGGTTGAAAATATTCGATGTAGGTGGAAGAACATATAAAAAATATACAGTTAAAAGTATACCTCTTTTTCGAAAAATCACTTTTTATAAATACCTTAAGACCTCTAATATTCATATTATTTAAAAAATAAAAAATCTATAATGTGTGGAGGTATTATAGAAAGTGATTTTTATTGGTATTGGATCAAAAATATATATTTTTAATTGTGATGTTATCATAAGAAGACGTGTTTCTTTTATATGAGAGTAGAGGGGCACTCTTGGAAGTTCTTTAAATTTTATATTATAATAATTAATTTGATGTTAAAATGGTTAAAAATTGATAGAATTAGAATATAATATGATTAGGACTAAAAATAATGTCTTTAAATGTTTTATTAAATTTTAGATCACATTTTACCCTTATCATTTGGTTTTAAACTCTATTAGCCCATTTGACAATTACTATAATATTTATGTTTTCAACCCTTTAATGGGTAATAGTGATACAAGAAAAAAAGGGCCCATAAATTTTCCATGGTTTATTTTATTAACCACATACCATTAATTTTTTGTAATATAATTTTTTATTAATTTTAATTTTTTATTAAAATATTATTTATTATAAAATATAATTAATATCAATTTTTGAAATATTTATTAATTTTGACTTTAATTACTTCAATAAAAACTTATAATTAGAATAAATGTCATATAAAACTCTATAATAAGTCCTTTTAGTCTACAAAATTCATGATTTACATTAATAATTATAAATTATCCTACTTTTAATATTTTTACGATCATTATTTTATTTTTTATTTAATTAAATAATTACTACATCAGCTTGGCATAAGAACCTAAGGTAATTATTTCATTACTAAATTTTTGAAAAAAATTAGCGTTATTAAGATAAATAATTTATTTTAAAAATAATATTTATAAATTAATATATAATCCAGTAATCCCAAGGTTAAAATAAATATAGTTATAAAAAACAATAGTGTGACCTTTTGTACTTTTGTTTACAAAAAATATTATAATGGTCACAGTCACATAAAAATAGAAAAAAGTGTCCATATAACCGAATATGGGTTGATTATGGATGATATTTATTCAATAAAAAAAATTAAGTCAACTGTTAGAGTCATTTTCTATTTCTTATAATTTTCTTTTTAACCCTTAATTAATCGATTAACCTTTTAATGTTGTAACAAAATTTACTATGTCTACTATAAATATTATCTTAAAATAAAATAGACCTATTAAAAAAATATAAACACCATTATTTCTAATATTGAATCCATTTTTAAAATTTAAAATTTATAATTGGAAGAATTTAATTTAAAATTAAACTGAAAAAACAAGATGAAAAAACGATTTTCCATAAAAATGTATTTTTAAGTATAAATATGTTTTTATACTAAATTCAAATTTAAAATTCTTTCCAGTGACAATAATTTGAATTTTTTTTAAAAATAATATAAATAAATTTCAAAACTAATCCAAAATAAAATTCTAATTTCTAATTAATTTAAAATAAAATATCATTTTCAATAAAAATCATTATTTTTTCACAATTCACTGAAAAATAATTTTTTTTAAAAAAATTTATTTATTTAACCATTAGTTAATTTCTATATGATTATTTGAAAAATGATATTTATTTTATCAAATATTGTTTTTGAAAATTCTTGAAATTAATTATATCATTTTCTCAAAAAAATAGTAATGAATTTTTTTATAGAAAACATATCTTTGATGAAAAAATGCCTTTATAAAAATTTGAGTGACTATTTCAAATAAATTAATTTGTATGGATTATAACCTATATATAAAAAATTCAAAAATTAGTTAAACTTATTGATACCCTACAATATAACATCTAGATTATAACAATAATATTTAAATAATAATACTTCATTTTTTGATTATGCTTGTTGTTAGGTTTTTTACACCATCAACCATAGTCATTACTTTAAAACCATGGGATATTGAATTCTCCCCCACTAAAAGATTTTAACTTAAAAATTTTAAACTCAGTATCAGTAATAAATTTTAGACATTATAAAATACATTTGTCAAAATCCCACAATTTAGAAATGTTAATTAAACTTTTTTTTTAAAAGATGGAATAAAAAATAAAAAGTTTATCATGAATAACAAATAAATTGTTTTAATATAAGAAAAAATTCATTGGATGTTAAAATATAGAAATGTAAGAGAAATATAATTCTAATGACAGGTATAGAGTGATAAATAACATGGTTAGAAGAAAATTAACAAACACAAACTCATAAATCTGTGATGGGTGAAGAGACCATACATTTATAAGAAATGATGGCAATATAATAAATTTTTTGTTTCTAGATAAGTTTCATAGAGCATGGGAATTAATTTACTATATATAATAAATGAATAAAAATTTAATTACCGAATTGTTTTCAATTTCATCCCTTAATTAATTTCCACCAAAATGTCATATTATCCTCTAAATGATGAGTAATCAAGATTAATTTTTTCTCCCTGAAGCACTAAAATCAATATCTATCATATCATATACTTGAAAAAATAGATTAAATCTATACCTCATATCTTTATATATTATCCAATACCATATTTTTTAAAATAAGATAATAAAATTCCACAAAATAAAAAAACAATATATTAATAAATATAACATAAATTTCCAAATACTCTATGATAACACCCAATATCCAAAAAAATCATTTAATAAAAAATTTACATAAAATTCTGAAAAATATTCCATATTAATGTTGAAACCCAAAAAATATAAGGATTTTGTCACATACTCTTTAAAAATAAAGCTAACATTTTTCTCCAATCAATATACTATCATATACTTAAAAGTATATATTCCCCAATCATATATTCTCCAAAATTTTCTAATAATTTGCATAAATATCATGAATCACCATAAATTCACATTAAAATCATATCTTCTTCAAAATATAATTCACAAAAATCCCCTAGGATTATATTTTACTTAATAAAACAATGTTCCCAAAATAGTGAACTACTTCCGAAATAAAATTAATCACATAATCACCAAATCACTATTCAATGCCATTGTTATTTCAATACTTCTCATAGGCCAATGGTAGGTTTTTTGATCTTATATCCCTTTGGCTATGGGTTCAAGATGCACAAACTTTCCAGATGTGATGGTTAATCTCCTAGAATGTTGGTTGTACTTTTTCTAATACTATAGTTTTATAATTCCTATAATGTTCCTAAAATATGATTAATATCCTTAAAAATATCACGAATCAAAAAATATCATATAACACTTAAACGATATAAATTCAATTAAACTTATTTCCAATATATGTAAAGTGAATTATAACCTAAATATGTTTTTTAAATGTTAAATTTAGGGGATACATATACCTCATTCATCCCTCCAAACTAAATAAATATCCCCCAAAATATTCCCATCACATAAAACATCAAAAGTGGTGTGTAAAACATTATACTTATGATCAACCTTACATATAACACTACATTATAAATCTTGAAACATTATATGTAGAAACCCTAAAAATTTAGAATTATTTATTAACCATTATTTTCTCTCCTGTTACTAAATAAATACTATAAAAAAATTAATCACCCCTTAAGATTCAGCAATATAAAATCATAGGCTATGATATAATACATACATTTTATATGTCATTTGTAATTTCATCATCTTTAACAATAATGTAATTATAAATTTCTAAACATTCATTTCTAAGGTTTTCCAAGTAACATTCTTGTGATTCCCCTCTAATACAATGATTTTTGTCATTCCAATACACCCACATTTAAAACATTCAATGGATGACTTTGGATGAACTTTATTTCTCTTCATGGAATTAACTGGATTCTACTAAATTTCACAGAATATTATTGATTTATGACCTCCTATAGAACATAATTATTTTCTTTTCATTTACGATGTTTTCCTTGGTGCTTCTTCCCACATTCATGACACATAAAACATTAGATATTTTTGACCATTAGGATACTTTTCACCTCAACATCCATAGATCTTTATTGATCTTTTATTTTTTTCATTGGTAAACTCTCCTAGGTTCATATATTTAATCATAATTTGCAATATCTGGTCAAGAATAACCATAAAAGTTTTCAATATAGATCCCATTTTTTCATTACCCATTCATATAGCCACCATATTTTCTTTCCCATCCACTGATACTTTTGTGCCTACTGGATCAAGCTATTTACTAAAGCCACAAACAATTAGGGGTAGGATGTCATTAAAATCAAAATAAACCTTCTTATGTGGATGATAAATAGCAAAATATCCTTCACCATGGCATCTTTAAATCTTTTCTAATTATCCAAAAATGACCATAATTATCCATAACACAATTTCATATGTTGTTATAGTGTAATTTTAACCTATTTTTTTAAAACATTTGAACCTCAATAATAATATAAACCCTACTCTAATACTAAATTTATGGACTCAACTATAAAAATTACATATTTTAGTGACTTTAAACTAGAAATCACATCATTACATTCCCAAAGGTCAGTTATGGTTTATATTTTTAAAGAATTAGTTAATAAATCTTATATAACAACCCATATATCAAAAGTTGTACACTATAACTTACTGTCCATTTTTCTTGTAATATTAATTATTTAAAACAAATTATTTTTTTATTTTCATGAAAAATATTCAAAACATTCAATGTGAATTATTTATTTCCATTACACATCCTTAAACCCTAGTTTTTTTAAAATGCTGGTTGAGCACAAAAATATTGTCAAGGGATATAAAAAGAAAGAAATAACCTATTAGTCAATGATTACCTATTAAATATTTCCCTTTTAAAAATAAAGATTGAAAAAAAATTATTACTCAAGAAATAACCTTCTCTGATAAAATATTTTCATAAGACATTTTATAATAAATAATAAAATAAAAATACAACTCATAAGTATTATTTCAAATCATTAAGAACTTATAATAATTTTGTTAGAAAATTATAATTTTTTATACATAAAAGAATATATAAATTTTTTAAATTTGAGATCATTATCTTAGCATGAAAAATAAAAAAAATCCCATTAAAACCATTGAAAGAATATATAAAACATGAATGTTAGTTTTAGAATCATTTTAATTTCAATATTACAAATAGTATACATATCACAGTTACACATAGAATAACCATAATATTTACGCATAAAATAACCATGAAAGTTACAATTTGTAAAACCATTATAGTATATTTACAAACTCTCTTTTGAGAAACCTAATCTGTTATCTCCAACCATTAACCCAATGTAATGGAGATCTATAAAAACCTCTCATACTTTTATTTTATAATAAAACTTCCCTTCCTCATAATCAATACCTAAGAACAATAAAAAAATATATAAAATACCACATCATAAAAATGTTTACTACAACCATTAGAAAATATTTTAGGATATTGATATATCCATTTTATTTAAAACACATTTTAAAAAAATATAAATAATAAAATAAAAGAGTATTTTTTTTAATAAAACATGAAATATGGTATATTAATCCAACATCACATAATGATTATGGTAATAAGAAAATTCATGGTCTTCTTATACGTTAAAAAAGAACATTCATTTTCTATTTTTTTAGGAAAGTCAAAACATTCCATAAAGAGGTTATTTTTAAAAACCTATGAAAAAAATTTAAAAGAGAAAAAAATGTAATTTAAAATTATTTTATGTAAATTTAAATACATCAATATAATAATTTTAAAAGTACACACTTATAAGAAAAAGATAGTTTTAACGGAAAATATAAGAGTATTTTCAAAAAGAATGTCCCTCACCTTGAGTTAGAATCATCATATAAATTTGTTATATTAATGAATTATAAAATTATGTAAATTATTTAATTTATTTATAATATTTTTAATGTTTATTATACCATTTATCTAACATGTTACCATGTTTTAATAATTATTTAAGTTCAAATCTAATATTTTGATAAAATCTGGTTCATAAGTCCAAAATGAATTTGGTAGGTTGATAATGGTCCAAGGGTGTATTATTCCATCATACCTAGAATAAAAATAACAACATAATTATAATTTCTATGCATTATTTTATCGTTCAATTCCAAATATTAAATATTGTTAAGGAAAATTAAATACATAACAATTATGGAGATGATAGGTCATACGTATGCAAGTGTAACATTTCCATTTTTCAATGGTCATTATGAAAAGAAGAAAAATATTATTTTATATTTCATTATTATCATAATATAATGAATATATTATTACTTATTTAAATTTTCATAAATATATCGACCAATTAATGTGGTGATGAAAAACTAATTGCATCACTTCATGGATGTGGTAATCCACACATAGACACAAATGAAATTAGTTTTTTAACTAAATTAAATGGTAAGAATTTAAATCAAGTATTAAATTTTAAGAATAATAAATATTAAATTAATATCATATAAAAATATTATTTCCATAATTATATTCAATCTTGAGATACAGTGATGGAAATCAAATTACATTACTTCATGAGGTGACAATCATCCGTACACACGAATGATGGTTTCAATTCCCATTTGATGGAAGAGGAGATGGATATAGTTTATATAATTAACATTGTAACGCCCCGACCCTAGTTACCCAGATTCGGTGCATTATTACATAACATTGGCATGATCACAAGAAAGATCAAATCTCGAAAGACCGATTGGTTTAGTAGCCTTGGAAACACTAGATATAGTCATAAGTTTTACATTACACCATAAAATGAAAAACTACTACAACAACATAATGTTTCCACAGTCCACACTATTATCCCCTCATAATATCCCTGCAGGTCATTCATAACTTACTTCTTCACATCCTAGGAAAAATAAAACATAGAAAAGGGGTGAGCTCAAATGCCCAGTAAGGATAACAATATAGCGGAACATTCAAAAATAAGCATAACATTTAAGGAAATGAATTACTAAAACAAAAGCCTTTTAAACTTGAACTTCAACATAGTATGGAAAAAGTAAAATGAAATAAAGCCATTTACTTGTTCACATGGATATTCTACTAATCGAATAATCACATGCAATATCAATAACCACTTTCATAATGTTGGAATGCATAATGCCAGACTATCATAACCACATAGCTAAGGCCTCGTTCCAAGACTACAAATAAGATTTTGCCAAGGCCTTGTGCCAAGACACTAGTTTTTCTCATTAGACCTACCGATGCATCGAGGATCTATAGCGGGCTCCACCCGTCAGATATTAAGTCCAATGCATTCCCTTATGAAAAGGTTTAAACATAACATAAACATTCGTATTATAACTATCATACGAAATGTCAATAATTTCACCATAAACTATGAATGGTATAAAAATAGCACATCCACAGTCAAACATATCACAAAACCTTCAATACAATATAGAAGTTTTTTATCATAATAAATCAACTTCAAATAAGCGTAAAATCCATCAAAGGATGTTGACATAGATGAAATCAAAACTATTTTTAGAGAAATATCTCTTTCTATTTTTGAAATCATTTAAGAGCCATATAAAATAAAACATTTTCTTTAAAAATATTCTTATAAGCTTGTAAGGAAAGCTTTGAAGATTTTATAATGGCGGAAAATAACCACACCCTCCGTATAAGTTAAAAAAACATTCTTACCTCAATTCTGTCGAAAAGGTTAAAAAGGACTTTGTTTTGAAAATGACGGAAAGATTCCTCTTATAAAAATTCAAAAAAGGGTATAAATTACTTTAACCCATATTCTTGTAAATAATAAAAATGTTTTGAAATACATTTTTAAGAAAAAAATGGATGTGGATGATAAAGAGATCCAAGTAGATTATTACATATAAACAACCTCATATAATGAAGTGATTGTGAAATAACCCTTACCTTGTACTTTTCCCTGTTTGGGGTAGGTTAACCTCCTGTATAATGGTGAAATAATTGTTACTAAATTATACAAGAATCATATACATTAATATGATATCATGTATGATCTTTTAATATTGATTTGATAATAATATCTTAGTATTATTATTGTTTCGAGTGTTAACTTTCTTGTTTTCTTTTATATGTTTTATTATGTAATCCATGTTTGTAATGGAAAGGTTGTATATTATTCATATCCAGAATGATATCAAGTCCTTAAAAAACATTTTTTAAATCATCAAATGATAATTATACTTGAATGGATACGATGGAGAATGAATCTCATCGCATTCGTGGAGACGGTAGTCCGTACGTACGTACGAGCGACAATATCATTCTTTTGATATTAAAATAATATATAAATGGATGGTATATCATATATAAATAATCATTAACATGTTATATTTATTATTTACATGAGTTACATATCATTATTATACCCATCCAAAATAATAATATATTGAATAACAATTACACCATGACGTGGAGACGGTAAGCCGCACGTACGCACGTATGGTGACATGTTATTCAAAGGGTGGATAGAATACTGAATATGGTTGTACCATATTTCTAATAACATCAAAATATATATATGATACTGGAGTTATCATTTTATAATGGTAACAACAAAGGAAGAAGAAGTGGAAGATGAAATGAACTTGGAAAAAAGGTGGTGAAATCATTACCTCTTCTTCGGGTTCTTCCTTTTGATTTGATCAAAAGGGATCCTTAGGTTGACTTTATGATCAAGCTAAGGCCTCTAGGTTGTAGTGAGGGAAGTTGGGAGAGTATTTGGGCAGAGTTTGGCCGAACCAAAGGGCTTGGAAGGTGTGAATAAATGAGAAGGAGGAGTTCCCTTTTATAAGAGGGGTGAGGGGCACCTTTGGAAAAGCTAGAGATATTAGTTTATAATAAATTCATATTCGGTTTATAATGGATCCAAAGTTTATTATTTAAATTTTAAGGTGGGGATGGGTCAAAAAAAACTCAGCCAATATAATTTAGACAGGTTTGGGTCAGTATATTAACCTTATCTTTAAGTATTAACTCTTAGTTAATTAGTTTCACTTTTACAATGTCTCTTTGTATTTCTATAATATATGGTTAATAAACTTACTATATACATCCAAGAGACCCCCCAAGTGGTCCTTTAATGATGAACCTATCAGGATATAAGTCTCTTGGACAAACCTTAGATTTTTAGGAATTTAATATCAATTAATAATATAATATTTGTTTTAAGAACTCTTTTATGTCAATTTTGACACTATTCAATAGTTGATTTTTTTGAAACTCATAACAGATTGATTACTCAGAAAAAAGTCACTTAAATCAATCCTAATATGTCATATTATCCTAGAAAATTATATTAATTCCTTAAAAGTTTCATATTATATTTATTTGGGTATTTATAATATCAATTATTGTAATTTTTCACTATTAAAGTAATTAATTCATCATCATTGTGTCATAAATAAATTAAATTATTTAATGTCTAAAAATTATAAGTAAAATATCATTATGTAGGAAATATTTTTATATTTCTAATGAATATTTATTATCTAAAATACAACATATATAACCCTATGTAAAAATTGTTTTGCTAAAAGATATATGCTTGTGTCATTTTTGTATTCATTTTAACTTAATTAAAAAAAGTGTCCCTATCACCTACAAGTGGCACTATGGGGTCCCCAAATCGACCCAAAGATGCCTATGGTCGAACATGTATCAACCAATAAGGATAGGACACGTTTTAGGGTAATTTAGTATTATTATAATATTATTTTTTAACCCTTATTTACCAGATTTACCCTTAACCATGGTAAATAAAATATTTACCACAGTAATTATTCAAAATGTCTAAAAATAAAAGTTACCTATTTAAAAAATTTGGACATCCTGATTCAAAATATGGAATCAATTTTTCTAAATTCAAAACACAGAATTGGGAGAAATTAATTTAAAATTAATTCCCGTTGTTAAAACACAAAGCGTGTTTTTTAGAGATAATAACTATCAAAAGATTGTCACTTGTTTATGTCTGGTTTAAATGTGAAATTTTGTTCAATGACCCACATTGTATTATATGGTAAAAATATATTCTAAATATACTTTAAAACCACTCAAATTCATAATTTATCACTATTAATTATTTTGATTAAAAAAGTTGTTTTTAATTAAAATTTAGTAATTTTCACTATTCATCAAAATATGAAAGTTATCCGAAAAGTACCAAAATTTCACCTTAGGCTAAATTTGATATTCCGAATCCAAAAATGAAGTCCATTTTAAAATATAAAATATATATAATTTCAAAAAGTAGGTATTACTATTCATAACGGCTAGTTTAATTGGTTATGGTGTGTTAGAAATCGGTGTTGCGTACAACACACGCTATCACATTATTCAATGAGAAGCGTACCGTAGAGGCTTGGGGTGTTACATTCTCCCCACCTTAAAATAATTTCATCCTCAAAATTTCTAGAATACTACCGCATGAAAATACTCGGGTGGTTCTTCATCATAAGTTCCTCGGGTTCCCACATTACCTCTTCCATCTTATGATTTCTCCACAAAACTTTTACCAGACGCATCGTCCGGTTTCTCAGCACTTGTTCTCTCGTATCAAGAATCTTGACGGGCTCTTCGCAATAAGACAGATCAGGTTCCAGTTCTAATTCTTCATAGGTGAGTACATGCGTTGGGTCAGGCATGTATTTCCTCAACAGAGATACGTGGAACACATCGTGAACTTTGGAGAGACTTGGCGGCATTTCAAATCGGTAAGCTACAACCCCAATTCATTCTAGAATTTCGAAAGGTCCTATGTACCTGGGACTCAATTTATCTTTCTTACCAAAACGTATGACTCCCTTCCATGGAGATACCTTCAGGAAAACATGATCACCGACTTGAAATTACAAATCCTTGCTTCGATTATCGGCATAGCTCTTCTGCCTACTTTGAGCTGCTTTGATGTGATTTTGGATTTACTTCACCTTTTCAACCGTTTCCTCCACCAGTTCTGGGCCTACAAGTTTTCTTTCACCAACGTCATCCCAACAGGTTGGTGTACGACATCTCTTTCCGTATAATGCTTCATATGGTGCCATCTGAATACTCGAATGGAAGCTATTGTTATAGGAAAATTCTACCAGTGGTAAATATTGATCCCACATACCCTGAAAGTCAAGTGAGAATGATCTCAACATGTCTTCTAAGGTCTAAATAGTCCGTTCTGATTGTCCATCTGTCTGAGGGTGGTAAGCAGTGCTCAAATGAAGTTCAGTATCCAGGGATTTCTGAAGAATTTTCCAAAATATTGAAGTAAAACGGGGATCACGATCAGAAACAATCGATAGGGGTACTCCATGAAGTCTCACAACTTCATTAATATATATTCTTGCTAGATGTTCCAGGGGTAGATCTTCTCTTATAGCAGGAAAATGTGATGACTTGGTAAGACGATCAACAATAACCCATATTGCATCATTCCTTCTAGGAGTCTTTGGTAGCCCCATGACAAAGTCCATCGTAATATTGTCTCATTTCCACTCCGGTATGGGAAGAGGTTTCATGACTCCTCTAGGATGTTGTCTTCCAGCTTTCACTTGTTGACAAACCATACATCTTGACACAAAATCAGCAATCTCCCTCTTCATGTTGTCCCACCAAAAATGTTCCTTCAAATCCCTATACATTTTCGTACTCCCAGGGTGTATAGAGAAATTGGAACTATGAGCATCATCCAGCAATTACCTTTTTAGATCAGGTATATCGTGAACACAAAGTCTCTTCCCAAATTTCAAAATTCCATCCTCATACACAAAGTCTCTCAATCTCCCATCATTCACAGCTTTAATCTTCTTTTTAAATTCTTCATCATCGGTCTGAGAACTCTTAATCCTTTCTATTAAAGATGGTTTGGCAACCATTTGAAAAATAATTGATGTTTCACCTTCCCTGGTTATTCCCATGTCCATCTTCACTAGATCCATGAAAATTGGATCCCTTTCAATTCTCATATAGTTCAAAAATCCATGGTCTTTTCTACTCAAAGCATCTGCCACCTTGTTTGCTTTCCCCAGGTGGTAGTGTATCGTGCAATCATAATCTTTGAGTAATTCAAGCCATCTCCTTTGCCTCATGTTGAGTTCTTTTTGTGAGAAAATATACTTCAAACTCTTGTGATTAGTATAAATCTCACATTTTTTACCATAGAGGTAGTGCCTCCATATCTTCAAAGAAAAGATCACAGCTGCTAACTCGAGATCATGAGTAGGATAGTTTTGTTCATGAATTTTCAACTGTCGTGATGCATAGGCAATAACTCTATCATTCTGCATAAGGACACAACCAAGTCCTTTCTTTGATGCATCACTATAAATAACAAACCCATCATTCCCCGATGGTAGAGTCAATATAGGAGCATTGAATAATCTTCTCTTCAGTTCTTCGAAACATTCTTCATACTCTTTTGTCCAAACAAATTTAACCCCTTTACGTGTGAGCTTCGTTAATGGGTTAGCCAATCGGGCAAAATTCTGGACGAAACATTGATAATAACCTGCCAAACCAATAAAACTACTGACCTCAGTTATACTCGTAGGTGCTGGCCATTCTTGGATTTCCTTGGTCTTAGAAGGATCAACATTGATTCCATCATTAGAGACAATATGGCCAAGAAAAGAAATCTCCTGAAGCCAGAATTCACATTTGCTAAACTTCCCATATAATTCATGCCTCCTCAGAGTCTTCAAGATAATGCGCAAGTGATTTTCAAGATCTTCGTAGGTTTTGGAGTATACCAAGATATCATCAATAAATACCACCAAAAATTCATCGAGATACTCCTTGAAAACTCTATTCATCAGATCCATGAATACAGAGGGTGCATTAGTCAATCCAAACGGCATTACGGTAAACTCGTAATGCCCGTACCTAGTTCGAAATGCTGTCTTCGGAATGTCTTCCTTCTTCACACACAACTGATGGTATCCAGATCGAAGGTCAATCTTTGAAAAGTGTTGAGCTCCATGCAGTTGGTCAAATAAATCATCAAAGCGAGGTAGGGGATACTTGTTCTTTATCGTTATAGCATTGATCTCCCTGTAGTCGATACATAACCTCATAGATCCATCTTTCTTTTTAACAAAAATAACAGGGGCTCCCCATGGAGAAACACTAGGGCAAATAAATCCTTTATTACTCAATTCCTCTAGTTGTTTCTTTAGTTCAACTAATTCTATAGTGGCCATTCTATAAGGGCTCTTCAATATAGGCCTTGATCCAGGAATCAAATCGATGGAAAACTCAACTTCTCGTTCTGGAGGATGTCCAGGTAAATCTTCCGGAAATACATCTACAAATTCTTTCACAATAGGTACATCCTCTATTTGAACATTCCTTTCCTCACCCATAGTTATTTCATTCTCTTCCTCCACAATAATTGAATTTAGTTGAGCTATTGAGGGTGGATCTAAATAAGAATTAGGTGGTGACGATTCTGCTCTTAAGATAAGGTGTTCCTTATCATTATCATCAAGAATCGTAAACTCGTTCTTCTTACAATAAATCTTCGCATCATAGTCCGAAAGCCAGTCTATACCGAGGATTATGTCAAACTCAGTCATAGGTATGATGATGAGATCAGCAGATAACGAACATTTATGTGCTCTAATGGGGACTGATTCACAAAACTTTGTTGCAATGATACTTCCCTTAGGAGTTTTAACTGACAACTCCCTTATTAAATCAAATTGGAAATATCTAATTTTCTTAGAAAACTGGGAAGATATGAAACAATGCGATGATCCAGAATCAAATAATGCATTTGCTAAACTTGAGGAAACCATGAAATTACCTGCCACCACGTCTTTCGGAGCTTCTACCTCAGCAGTAGTGATAGCATAAGATTGGCCTTGATCCCTTGGCCTTTTCTGAGGTAAGTTCTCCTGACGCTTAGGACATGCATTTTCATAATTCCCCATCTCCCTGCAATTGTAGCACTGAACGTTGGTAGCTTCCTTCTTCCCTTTGCAATCACGAGCTTGGTGGCCTTTTTCACCACATTTGTAACAGACTCCCATTCCGTTCAAGAAAGTACCGGGGTGTTTCTTCCCACATTTACCACAGGATGGATATTCAACCTTTCCTTTCTTCCCCTTATTTCCATTCCCAGATTGATCAGCAGGCCTCTTCTTCTCTTTCTTTGCTTTAAAGTCATAAGACTTAGAGAATTCCTTTTCGGTCTTGATAGCACATGAGACAATGTCTTCGTATGATGAAAAGGATTGTGAGACTAATGCTCGACGGAGAAATGGTTTTAACCCATCAAAGAAACGATCAATCTTACTTCTTGGGTTACGTATATAATCTCCAGCATACCTTGCTAACCTTGTAAAGTTAGCCTCATACTTTGTGACATTCTCATCCTCCTTCTGTCTCAAACTCAGAAATTTCCTTTCCATATCTGCTCGATGGTCGTGAGGAAAGTATTTTTCTAGAAACAGATCTTTGAACTCCCTCCATTCCATATTTGATACTTCATCATCTTCCTTCGTATTTTGAATCAATGACCACCATTGATCAGCATCTCCAGTGAGGCGGTAAACTGGCATGATAACTTTTTCCCTTTCATTACTACCCAAAGCCTGAAATATTTTCTCTAGGGAAAATATCCATTGCTCAGCTACTAAGGTATTTGTACTCCCATTGAACGTTGGTGGTTGTTGCCTCATGAATCGATCTAACATTGATCCTCCACGCTACGGATCAGGGTGCTCCATACGGGTAGGGTTATTATTCATAACTTGAGTGAGTTGTCCCAGTATGGTGATTAGCTGATCGACACCAGTTGCATCACCAGCTCCACTATAATTATCTTGAGCAGGAGGGAAATCCCTACATGGAGTGCGTGCATTGATACGGTTTCCATTTCTTCCACTAGGCGCCATTTCTAAACAATGGCATAAACTAGATCAGTTTATGAATCAAAATACATAATCCCATACAAACACTTAACATAAATTGAACTATTTATGGATATAATCCATAATCATAAGAATGTTTTCTTTGAGGAAGTATAAACTCATAATCCCTTCAAAATGATTTGTAAAGAAAATGAGAGTTATCCTAAGCATATCCCCCCGGGAGTGTCGTAACCAAGAGTGCAGCAAGGCCCGTTGTCGTGCACCAGTTCCCGTTCGAGTCTAACTCAAAGTGGTGTTTTCGGGTTTTACCCCTAGGTACATCTGTGCCAGAGCTGCCTCTACCTGCTCGTATCCAGACAGAGATGTATTGCTCGGAAAACTCACAAAATCTCTACAATACCAAAATTCTAGGATGTTCTTTTATACTAATCCTCAAAGTTCATCTTAGGTCTACGTTCTCTAATTAGAGTTTATCTAAATCTAGCTTCCAAGGTTTGTACTAAACTTCCTCTGATACCAACTGTAACTCCCCGACCCTAGTTACCCAGAGTCGGTGCATTATTACATAGCATTGGCATGATCACAAGAAAGATCAAATCTCGAAAGACCGATTGGTTTAGTAGCCTTGGAAACACTAGATATATTCATAAGTTTTACATTACATCATAAAATGAAAAACTACTACAACAACATAATGTTTCCACAGTCCACACTATTATCCCCTCATAATATCCTTGCAGGTCATTCATAACTTACTTCTTCACATCCTGGGAAAAATAAAACATAGAAAAGGGGTGAGCTCAAATGCCCAGTAAGGATAACAATATAGCGGAACATTCAAAAAATAAGCATAACATTTAAGGAAATGAATTACTAAAACAAAAGCCTTTTAAACTTGAACTTCAACATAGTATGGAAAAAGTAAAATGAAATAATGCCATTTACTTGTT
This sequence comes from Viscum album, assembly GCA_963277665.1. Classification (NCBI taxonomy): domain Eukaryota; kingdom Viridiplantae; phylum Streptophyta; class Magnoliopsida; order Santalales; family Viscaceae; genus Viscum; species Viscum album. The sequence goes on from OY728159.1 coordinate 1,275,744,329, forward strand.
CACATGGATATTATACTAATTGAATAATCACATTCAATATCAATAACCACTTTCATAATGTTGGAATGCATAATGCCAGACTATCATAACCACATAGCCAAGGCCTCGTGCCAAGACTACAAATAAGATTTTTCCAAGGCCTTGTGCCAAGACACTATTTTGTCTCATGAGACCTACCGATGCATCGAGGAGCTATAGCGGGCTCCACCCGTCACATATTAAGTCCAATGCATTCCCATATGAAAAGGTTTAAACATAACATAAACATTCGTATTATAACTAGCATACGAAATGTCAATAATTTCACCATAAACTATGAATGGTATAAAAATAGCACATCCACAGTCAAACATATCACAAAACCTTCAATACAATATAGAAGTTTTGTATCATAATAAATCAACTTCAAATAAGCGTAAAATCCATCAAAGGATGTTGACATAGATGAAATCAAAACTCTTTTTAGAGAAATATCTCTTTCTATTTTTGAAATCATTTAAGATCCATATAAAATAAAACATTTTCTTTAAAAATATTCTTATAAGCTTGTAAGGAAAGCTTTGAAGATTTTATAACGGCGGAAAATAACCGCACCCGCCGTATAAGTTAAAAAGAACATTCTTACCTTAATTCTGTCGAAAAGGTTAAAAAGGACCTTGTTTTGAAAATGACGGAAAGATTCCTCTTATAAAAAGTCAAACAAGGGTATAAATGACTTTAACCCATATTCTTGTAAATAATAAAAATGTTTTGAAATACATTTTAAGAAAAAAATGGATGTGTATGATAAAGAGATCCCAGTAGATTATTACATATAAACAACCTCAGATAATGAAGAGATTGTGAAATAACCCTTACCTTGTACTTTTCCTTGGTTGGGGTAGGTTAAAATCTTGTATAATGGTGAAATAATTGTTACTAAATTATTCAAGAATCATATACATTAATATGATATCATATATGATCTTTTAATATTGATTTGATAATAATATCTTAGTATTATTGTTGTTTCGGGTGTTAACTTACTTGTTTTCTTTTATATGTTTTGTTATGTAAGCCATGTTTGTAATGGACAGGTTGTATATATTCATATCCATAATGATATAAAGTCCTTAAACATCATTTTTTAAATCATCAAATGATAATTATACTTGAATGGATACGATGGAGAATGAATCTCATCGCGTTCGTGGAGACGGTAGTCCATACGTACGTACGAGCGACAATATCATTCTTTTGATATTAAAATAATATATAAATGGATGGTATATCATATATACAGAATCATTAACATGTTATATTTATTATTTACATGAGTTACATATCATTATTATACCCATCCAAAATAATAATATATTGAATAACAATTACACTATGACGTGGAGACGGTAAGCCGTACGTACGCACGTATGGTGACATGTTATTCAAAGGGTGGATAAAATACTGAATATGGTTGTACCATATTTCTAATAACATCACAAAATATATATGATACTGGAGTTATTATTTTAGAATGTTAACAAAAAAGGAAGAAGAAGTGGAAGAAGAAATGAACTTGGAAAAAGGGTGGTGAAATCATTACCTCTTCTTCGGGTTCTTCCTTTTGATTTGATCAAAAGGGCTCCTTATGTTGGATTTCTTATCAAACTAAGGCCTCTAGGTTGTAGTGAGTGAAGTTGGGAGAGTATTTGGGCAGAGTTTGTCTGAACCAAAAGGCTTGTAAGGTGTGAAGAAATGAGAAGGAGGAGTACCCTTTTATAAGAGGGGTGAGGGGCACCTTTGGAAAAGCTAGAGATATTAGTTTATAATAAATTAATATTCGGTTTATAATGGATCCAAAGTTTATTATTTAAATTTTAAGGTGGGGATGGGTCGAAAAAAACTCAACCAATAGAATTTAGACAGGTTTGGGTCATTATATTAACCTTATCTTTAAGTATTAACTCTTAGTTAATTAGTTTCACTTTTACAATGTCTCTTTGTATTTTTATAATATATTGTTAATAAACTTACTATATACATCCAAGAGACCCCCAAGTGGTCAATTAATGATGAACCTATCAGGATATAAGTCTCTTGTCCGAACCTTAGATTTTTAGGAATTTAATATCAATTAATAATATAATTTTTGTTTTAAGAACTCTTTTATGTCAATTTTGACACTATTCAATAGTTGATTTTTGTGAAACTCATAACAGATTGATTACTTCGAACAAAGTAAATTAAATCAATACTAATATGTCATATTATCCTATAAAATTATTTTAATTCCTTAAAAGTTTCATATTATATTTATTTGGGTATTTATAATATCAATTATTGTAATTTGTCACTATTAAAGTAATTAATTCATCATCATTGTGTCATAAATAAATTAAATTATTTAATGTCTAAAAATTATAAATAAAATATCATTATGTAGGAAATCGTTGTATATTTATAATGAATATTTATTATCTAAAATACAACATATATAACCCTATGTAAAAATTGTTTTTCTAAAAGATATATGCTTGTGTCATTTTTGTATTCATTTTAACTTAATTAAAAAAAAGTGTCCCTATCACCTACAAGTGGCACCATGGGGTCCCCAAATCGACCCAAAGATGCCTATGGTCGAACAGGTATCAAGAAATAAGGCTAGGACACGTTTTAGGGTAATTTAGTATTATTATAATATTATTTTTTAACCCTTATTTACCAGATTTACCCTTAACCATGGTAAATAAAATATTTACCACAGTAATTATTCAAATTGTCTAAAAATAAAAGTTACCTATTTACACAATTTGGACATCCTGATTCCAAATATGGAATCCATTTTTCTAAATTCAAAACACAGAAGTGGCAGAAATTAATTTAAAATTAATTCCTGTTGTTAAAATAAAAAGCGTGTTTTTTAGAGATAATAACTATCAAAAGATTGTCACTTGTTTATGTCTGGATTAAATGTGAAATTTTGTTCAATGACCCACATTGTATTATATGGTAAAAATATATTCTAAATATACTTTAAAACCACTCAAATTAATAATTTATCACTATTAATTATTTTGATTAAAAAGTTGTTTTTAATTAAAATTTAGTAATTTTCACTATTCATCAAAATATGAAAGTTATCCGAAAAGTACCAAAATTTCACCTTAGGCTAAATTCGATATTCCGAATCCAAAAATGAATTCCATTTTAAAATATAAAATATATATAATTTTAAAAAAAAGGTATTACTATTCATAACGGCTAGTTTAATTGGTTATGGTGTGTTAGAACTCGGTGTTGCGTACAACACACGCTATGACATTATTCAATGAGAAGCGTACCGTAGAAGCTTGGGGTGTTACAAACGTAATAACATATAAGTTTATTTAGTTTAGTTTTTTATTATTTTATCATGTGTGATTAATATTTTAAGAGTTTTAAGAAGAAATATAACAAAAATTCATGATTAAAACAACACCTCTTCTTCGGAAATTCACCCTTTCTTAACACCTTAATGCTGATAATATTGGTATTATGCCCCAAATAATGATTATATAATACAGATATGGATTTATGAAGGTATTTGGGTAGGTCTTGGAGGAGAAAAAATACTTTTAATTATGAATGTGTGAAAGTGGTGGTTCCCTTTTATTAGAGAGGGGAGAGGCAGTCTGGGGATTTATTTAAATATTAAAATAATTTAATCTAATTAAAATTTACAAATGGATCAAAATAGATAATATAGTAATATAATATGATAATGAGTTGAAATAATATCATCCAATACATTTTTTACAAGTACAGATTATATTTTTACACTTATGTTTTTGTTTTGACTTCTATTATCCATTTTTTACAATTACCATAATATTAATGTTTCTACCATTTTAGGTTTAATAATTTTACAATAATATAAAAAATGATAAATGAATGAAAATTGTATTATTCTAGTAATTTTATAAAAATTATTTGGATGAATCTGTGAATTTTATGAATTATAAATTATCTAAAAAAACATTACTAACTATATAATATCATTAATGTTAATTTTGGAACAATCCATTTACTTTGACATTAATAAATGAATAAAAAAATAACTATAATAAAATTAGTATAAACACCTATAATATGTATTTTGTATCAAATAAAATATTATGGTTAACATTAATTATTAAAATTTACAATACTTTTAGTATTTTTATATCATTTAATTTATTTTTCCATCAATTGAATAATTATAACATGAGGGTTGTGTATGAATTTAAGAAAAATATTTGTTACCTAAAAGTTAAAATTAATCACCATAATGATGATAAATATTTTACATTTAAAAATAATATTTATAGGAAAAAATATCATATGATTATATCTATGTAACAATTTTTATAGTTATTAAAAGCAAGAGTGTGGCATTTTTGACTTTTCTATATATAAAATATTTTAAATTCCATGATCATATCAAAATGAAAAAAGGTTATATAAACTAATACTATATGAGTATATATGAAAATCACTCATAAAAAAAAATTAATTTAATATTTAAGACATTTTTATTATCCATATCATATTATTTTTATCCTTTAATTACTCGATTTACCCTTTACTATGGTATCAGAACATATTGTGGTTTCAATTCAAAATTTCTAAAAATAAAAAGGAACTATTTACTAAATTTTTAACCCATTATTAATAATTTTGAATCCATTTTTTAATATTCAAAACACATAGTTAGATAAATAAATTTAATAATAAACTAGAAAAAATGCGAAGAAAAGTGATTTTTTCATAAAAATTCCTATTTTTGTATAAGAATATTCTTAGATGAAATTCAATTATAAAAAAAATTCAATGTTCAACAATTTTTTTTAATAAAAAATAATTTTTCATATTTTAAAACTAATATAAAAATAATTTTATTATTTATATAATTTTAAGGGAGATAAATATTTTAATAAAAAATAGTATTTTTTACTAATCTTTCAAAATTAATATTTTCAAAAAAATGTCAAAACATTACCATAAGATAATTTTGATATGATTATTAAATTTTTTTTTATATTTTATAAAATAAAATTTATAAAATTCTAAAGAGTTAATTATATCATTTTTTAAGAAAAAGAAATACAAAACTATTTTTTTGTAGAAAATATATCTTTGAAGAATAAAATAGATTTACTAAAAATTGAGTGGTTATTTCATAACAATTAACCAATAAATTTTTATTTATTAGAACAGTTATATATATATATAATTATTTAATTATATTCAAAATCTCCAATTTAATGGCTATATTATAACAGTCATATTTAAATAAATACACTCAGTTGTTCAATTAAGATTAGTGTTGCATATTTTATATTCTATATATCAAAGTAATTTTTTAAAAATTGTTAGGATATTATATTCAATACCCTTTTATGAAATTTTTTCCTAAAATGTTTTACATTGATCATAGAAATAAATGGTCGACATTTGAAAATATATTTTTTGAAATCTCACTTCATAAAAGGGTTAATAAAAATACCACTCCAAAAGAGAGAAAGTGAAATACAAAGTTCAAATCGAATAATAGGTAACAATTTTTACATGTAGGAAAACATGTGTGGGAAGTGAAAATATAGACATGGATGAGAAATATAACTCCCATGAACTAATATATATTTATATAGAACATGGGTTAGAGAATGTTAACAAACACTAAATCATAAACTTGTCATGGGTGAAGAGACCATTGATTTTTTTAGAAATTAAGGTAATATTATAAAATTTATATTTAAGGGTGATTTTCCAAGACTGTTGGAATTACATTATTATATAGACTAAATTAATATGGAAATATAATCACTTGATAAGTATAATTTCATACTTTAATAAATTTCTTCCACAATCTCATCTTTTTATTCCAATTTTTTAATGTCTAAAGAACTAAAATCAATATTTATTAGATCATATACATCGATAATCGGATAAAATCTATTCCTCTTATCTATAGTCATTAAATAATACCAAAATTAAGAACAATGAAATAAAATTCCCCCAAAATAATAAATCGCTATATGATAAAATACTATATTAACCTTCAAAGCCTCAATGATAACACACATAGTTTAACATAGATCATTTGATAAATAAATAAACATAATATTCATAAAAATATATTAAACTATAGTTGAAACCCAAAAATCAGAAAGATTTTATATGATACTAATCTAAAATAAACTTATCAATTTTCTACAAAAAACATACTATCATATACCTAAAAATGATTATGAAATAATTATATAATCTCCAAAATATTAGAATTATTTACATAATTAAACTAAATCACCATAAACCGACATTAAAATTTTATATGTTTCCAAAAGATGGTTCGTAACGTCCCGGTTTTAGGTTCCCCCCAAGGTTCCCCGTACTCAGTTTTTCTCATGGACTCAAGCGCATTTCCGAGAACTCTAGAGGCTGCCATCTAGCAGTGAGGGACTTGGGTGTGAAAATGGGGAATCTATGCCCTCATAGTCAGAGTATGTACAACGGAATAAGAAATAATAAATAATTGTGGAAGTAGTAATACCCTACAACCAAGTCAACAATAGAAGAATGATAGTAAAAAAACAACTGGATCACATATATAAATTATGAATGTGACATATGTCTATGAAAGAATCCAAACAAGTAACAATGTTGGAAATACATAACAAAACCAATGTAAAATATAAAACAAGTAAACTCCTGTAACATCACAAGCCTCAGCTTGGTCCCATGCTCTCTAGCTGAAACATCAATCAAGTACCAAATATAGAAGGGCGCTTTCCCTTATCTATACCTGCAACCATATAATCTATTTGGGTAAATTAGAATGACCCAACTACGATTTGAGATGAATCCCAATAGGTAACCACCAAGAGATATGTTCATATCTGTCAGTGAATATATATAGCATGAAATATAAAAAATGAATCATTAAATAAGGAATTACTCAAAAGTAAGCATTCCTAAAATTTCCAATTACATTCATTTAAAATTATTAATTATTAGAACCGTTGAATAATGAAATATCCTGATCTATCCTAATCTCTATATCCCTTGTGTAATATAAAAATAGATGTCTCAGAATACTATCTAATAAAAAAGTAAGACTATGTCCAAACTTGTTCTTTGTCTTAGAAGACCAGTCACAATCAATCAATCATTCACAAGAAACCCTCTGGGAATGTTCTCATAATCTTACCCATTTTCTTCATAATATCATCAAATCAATAAAGATATAATGACCCTCTAGGAAAGCTACCATGGTCTAACCCCTTTGGTGTCATACAAACAAAGAATCTTTTAGGAAGCACTCATAGTTAATTCTCCCTGTGGTATTTTAATGATATCTACATACTCTCTATGGATGCAATCAATGTAAATTTCTCCTTGTGATCCCATAACGTTATACTATAAACACTATGAGGGAGCACTCACTGTCAATCCACCCTATGGTCTGACAATGTAAATATAACAAACACTCTGGGGAATCTCTCAATGTAAATTCCCCCTATGGTCTAACTAAAATTGGTTCTCATAGCCCTATGTAATACAATCGTAAACAAATTATATCTGGAAGGACAATGTAATATCAACTAAAACAAGGCTATGCAGCAACAATTCATAACATAGGCATTTAACAAGCAGTAATAAGAAATCAATTCCGACCTAACACGCAAGTCAAGGAAACAAGATATGCCTCATAAGCAACCTAGACCAAATGGCCCTACACCTTCAAACAAGAAAACTCACCCGTGAGGTGTCCCATAAACATGAAATTTAGTATAATATACCAACGAGAATCATTAATATATCAACCAATGTAGGGCTAATGACATCAGGATTCAATTCCATAACACAAAATACCCAAATCATGGGTAATAAACACTTAGACATATATAACTCAAAGAAAAACTCTGAAAGGTAAAAAAACCACCTACACTAACATTGTATGATGAAAACACTCAAATGTCAGCCCTTGATTTGGCCTGGAACATCGTAGATCTACCAAAAGGTCCAAAAACTTCAACCTTGGACAACTCGAGGGAGTGGAGAAATCAATAAGAGAGGCTCTAGGGAATGAGAGAACTCACTGGTGGGAACCCAATACACCCCACAACGTCTCAGTCAGAGCTTAGATGAAGGAACGGTATACACTTGAAGATTATCATCCGTATACCGCTCTCTTGTATGAGATATGGGAAGAAGTAGAATCTTCTGTAGATGAGATGTGACTCCAGTACAATTAATCAAATAATAATAAAAGTACACGATGTTTTCATTTAATATACATTCCATGTACATGCCTCAAATGAACTCCACATTAAGAGGTCCACATATCCATGTTCTTGGCCACTACACAGCCAGTACACGGCTACCCGCAACAACTTGGTACACTGCGTGTACTCAGGAATACACGAAGTTTACTTAGAAAGATTCCAGATTCTTCTTTTTTCTCAAAAAAAAACGTGAAATCAAGATACAAATATGAAATGAAGATCCGGGTTCTTACAATCTTCCACTTTAAAGCAATTTATTCTCTAATCTCCCTTCCAATGATGGAAACGAAGATACTTCAAACAAATCTAGCCATTTTGATCATACGTCGACCTCCCCCTCTCATGTCTCTTCTCGTACTCACCTGTGATGCCATAACACCCATACCAGAGAAACATACCGGCCATATAGGACCTTCATATGGTGATCCACAATATAAATAGGTTTCTTATCAAAGGATGCATCCACCTACAACTCAACCTCCTCAGGTTGAAAATGGGAGAGAGGTCTAAAAAGTAATGTCGTAGCTGAGAATCAAGGAAGATTTCATGCAGTTCCCGATACCTCTGAGGTAACTGCAACTAATTGGAAACTAGCTTGACTCTCTCAAAAACATCGAATGGCCCGGAGTATCTTGGGGAAGGCATTCCTTATCTCTAAATCCTCATGTGTCCCAACCTCAGTGTGACATGAAAGAAAACCTATTCTTGAACCTCGAACTCTAGTGGTCATCTCTATCGATCAAAATAATATTATTGGTGAGACTGTATGGTAGCCATCCTATTCTAAATCAAATCCACTTTCTCAATGCTCTCCTGGATAGGAAATGTTCCCAACATAGCCACCTCTCCCGTCTCCATCCAACATAGGGGTGATCAGCATGGTATACTGTACAAATCCATATAGGGTACCATTTGAATCCTCACCTGAAAACTGTTATTCTAGGCAAGCTCCACTAGGGGTATGTATCTCTCCCACGAACCTCCGAATTCCAGGATGTATTCTCAAAGCATGTTCTCCAAAACCTAGATCACATGCTTAGACTGACCATCTATCTGGGGATGGTATGTTGTACTCAGAAGTACCTATGTACCCAAAACCCTATGTATTCCCCACCTGATAGTAGAAGTAAAATGGGCATCCCTGTTTGAAATGATAGAGTGAAGAATCCCATGAAACCATATAATCTTTCAAATGTACAACCATCCAATCTCATCAAAACTACAAGTCTCTTTGATCGGTAAGAAATGTGTATCCTTCATTATTCTACCAACGACAACCCAAATAGCATTATTCCATCGAGGTGACATCGGTAATCCTATAATGAAATCCACAGTGACATCATTCCACTTCCACTCAGGAATGGTTAACTTCTATAAAATCCCTACTACTCACTGATGCTCTACCTTCACCAGCTAACAGGTGGAATACCTCATCACAAAGCTAACAGCATATACCTTTATACCTGGCCACCAATACTGACATTGTATATCTCAATACATCTTGGTGACACCAGGACGAACTACCCACGCCGAGCAATGAAAATACCACATCACATCCTTGCATATGTCTACCGACACCCATGCACTCCCATGAAAACACAAGATCTCATCCTCACCTATAGTCCATCCAAGAGTAGGATCCTCTCCTAACATACTTTCCTATAGGACTTGGCCTTCAAAATCTAATAGATGACTCATTCACACCCGATCCATATAGTATAGGTAACAACTGCATAAGAAAGGAAGGTTTCCCCTGTATGTCATGCATGTCATAATGAATCTTAGACAATAGATCAATAAGCATCCACTCATTGCTAACCTCTTGAACTACCTGTATTTGAGTCATCTTTCTCAACAAATTATCCATTGCTTATCGTTTCCCAGGTGTGTAAGAAAGTTCAAATTCAAAAGACGGGAAGTACTAAACCCACCTCTTCTATCTCAAATCCAGATCACGCTGAGTAGAGATATACTTGATGATTTTTTTGGTCATTTAAAATTACAAAATTCTCTCCCAAAAGATAATTTCTCCAACATCGTAAAGCATGAAAAACTACAGCCAACTGGAGTTCACGTGTCGGGTAATTTACCTCAGGTGTCTTGAACTGCTGAGACCTCTATGTAACGACTCCTCCCCCCTGCAAAAGCACTGATCCTAGCATGATACCTGATGCATCATAGTAAATAGTGTGTATCTTTCCTGGATCTGAATAAATAAGAATCGGTGATAAATTCAACATCCTTTCGGCTCCCAAAAGATTGAATCGTAGGAATATATCCACAAACTTTCATATTTAGACCCGTCAGTGGTGCAAATAAGCGTGAAAAGTCTTGTATAAAGAATATAGAGTAACTATTCAGCCCTCAAAAACTCCATACCTAAAAGACATTATTCAGATGGTCATATTAAAATATTGATCTCAGTTTCTCTAGGTATACTGATACTCATATATCTAAGATTACATGACCAAATAAGGGAATATGATCCATCAAAAAGTGGCATTTTGAGATATTTTCAAATAACTGATTCTCTCTCAGTGTACTCAAAATCTTCTTAATGTGCGTGGAATAGTCGAGTCGAGTGTGAGAATACACCATGATATAATCCACATAAACAACCACAAAGAAGTACATGTAAATATGGAACTCTCGGTTCATCAGTTCCATGAAAACTGTTGGCGCGTTCATGATACTGAATGACATAACCACACACTAGTATAGACCATACCTTTTCGAAAAAGAATTAAGAGGAATATTTGATGGTCTAACATGAAAATGATGATAACCAGATCTCAGGTCAATCTTTGGGAACACCCGGCCTCCTCGAATCTGATCAATGAGATCATCAATCCTCGATAAGGGATATACATTCTTGACTATCAATTGGTTCTGCTTCTGAAAATCCACGCAAAGTCAGAGGGTACCAGCTACCTTCTTCATGAAAAGAATCAAGGAAGCCCAATGAGAAGTACTGAGTAAGATGAAACCCTTTTCCTTTATCTACTCTAAAAGCTTCTTGAGCTCCTATAACTATGGTGTAACCATAATATAAGGATGGATGGACACCAGTGTCTCCCCCGGAACAAGCTCAATAGATATGTCTACCTCTATATCTGAAGGTAAAACTAACAAGTCATCTGGAAAGTCATCTCTCAAACGATCCCCCATTAGAGGAAAGATCATATGTGGAGTCCCCTGGTCATCTATATATAAACTACAAACTTGGACTATAATTCCTCCCAACCCAGGATGTTCGAGTCCAACTCTACTCACCTGGACATCCCATTTACCCTTGTACAGATAATACCCACCCCTTAGTGATGCGAAACTCACCCTATGTAGATAGAAGTGATTAAAGGTATAGAAATAGACCAACCTGTTCATTTTCGAGAATGAAATTGAATCCTGTCATCTCAAATACATTGAGGTCCCATAAGAAGTGACACACACCAACATCATGAGGGAACTCCTTGCAATGACATACACTTTCCATTATAATTCCCAACAGAGTGTCTAGCATCATAACATCCTCAGAACTAATGATACATAGCTCAAGGATCTCCACAAAAAACAAAAGATATGAAACTATGGGAAGACCCTCTATCAAAAAGTAAAAAAGATAAAACTAAGGCAACTAGAATTATACCCTTAACTGTAGAGGGTTTGAGATCCTGCTCTTACATGGTATGCTCTACTATAAAAGTCTGAACTATACCATGGCCTTGTGACCCTACCTAACTACCCTAAACTAATCCACCCTAATGTTGTTGAAAACATACCGACTGGCTACCACAACCATAACCTCATCCTTGGCCTGAATGGTCGGACGAACTCTAGTTCCATGATTGATGAGAAACTAGTGGTCCTTCTCCTGAATGTGGAGTCATAAAAGAACCCCAATCACTAGATGATAGTGAGAAAAACCAGAAAAACTGGTGAGGATAGTCCATATTGCAGCAAGTTAAGAACTAAAATGTCTATCTCAGGCACTGAGGTCTCGTATTCCCACACTCCCCACACTAGTACCATTCCACCTAGATACCTGAAAAAGAATCTTGTGTACTCGGATTCCAATGTGTATTCTCCCTAGAATGCTTCTGACTATCAGTCAGAGGAGTACCAACCCAAGATACTAATCCTCCTTGGATCACATCTCTATACTCCCTCAAATTATGCTTGGTGATCATCACCTGGTTGAATATATAAGATATATAAGTCAACCCAAAGATGGTCACCTCAGATCAAATGTAATTCCTTTGACTATCCTCAACTTTTAGGCCAGAAATAACTCATCATACCTGGAATGGTTGTGAAGTGTTGTAGCTCTATGAAGATAGAAGAATACTCCATGAATGAAATAGTACCTTGTTCGATACCCATGTCCTCTTAGGCTCAGTTGGTCCTCAAGGTATCCAGGTAGAAATAGTTATAGAAGTTCCTTTGGAACTCATCCCAAACCATAACTCATTGGATTCCCGCCTATGATATCACATCCTACCATCTATTAGTGGGATATCTAAGCATTTAGGTTGTGAGATTCACCCTACTATCAGGAGGTGTCTCAAGATTCTCAAAGATAGGAAACATGGCTTATATCCATGAATCTGTAGCCTAAGGTCCTCAATCTCCTGAGAATGTGGGAGGATTATTCTATTGGAAAACCCACGTCAACTCTAATATAGACAAGATAGGATATGGTTCTATTTAAAAGGTCTACATAAACCTCATAAATCCTTCTCCGAACTGTGCATCAACACCTATGGAAGACATAAATATGGTGCCAAGGCATACCTGATGGGAGGATCTGCTGGTAGTCCATGATCTACCATTTTTTGTATATGATATATGCCCTCTATTTGGTGTACTACCAAAGGAAGTCTCGGTGGAATGACTCTACAAGGTCAAGACCATACCTTAGCTTAATTTTGTCAAGGATTAAAAATTAGAAGTGAAGGAAAAGAACAGGAGAAGAAACCATTCATGTTTTTCAAAATAGGGTTACCCAGTGTGTATACCTTTCACATGACTTGTTCCCTTATGTTTCAACATGGGGGTGTAACTCTACCAAACCTGGTCGTGTAACACCTCGAAACATGGTGTTTTCATCCTGTGACATGGCATTTACTTGAATTTTCCCTCCTAACCAAGTTCTTCAACACTGCTAAACCACACGGTTCTCTCCTTGGTTACACTACACGGCGTGTTCACCATATACACAGTGTGTACCACTTAAGTGGTAACAATCCACATTGTTATTCACACAGTCAGAGACATGGTTGAATCTACATAATATAAAATAATGGGACAGAACATTTACACACTCAAATTTCATCCACTGATGACATTAGTCACACGATTGGAGACACTGTTAATTACAACACAGAGTGTACCTCTGATACACAGTGTGTTCCACCAAATATTTCCCAACCTCATGTATCTACTCACATAGTCAGTCACACAGTTAAACTCTACATGGAATGTACTCAAAGTACACAACATGTACTTAAGAAAAGTTTTTTCTTCTAGAACAGTAGAAAACATGGTGTGTCTTCATAACACCACACACCGTGTTTTTTGGTTTTCAAAACATTAGTCCTCTAAAACATCTCCAGAACCCATAATAACTTAAATTGTTTTCCAAGGAATGATAAATTCCAACCCGGTTGAGCCCATACTCAAACGAATAAAATTTTGGCATCCTTATTCACATCATAAGTAGACAAAAATCTATTAATGTTCAGATATGGTCCACCAAATTCCAATCCAAGAGGGCCCATAACACATCAAGAACACAATTTTGGAATCCATCCAAAAGAAACATTATGTATTTCAATACCCTATAAAAATATCAGTTATTCTATCACAACATTTATCACAAAAACATTCATATCTTGCACAACATCTATCACAACAACATGCAATCAGAAATGAACCCTAAATGGCATGGAAAGAATGCATAAAATGTGATCTCTAGTGAGTTCCTATATGATTCATAAGATATAATAACCTCATCTTATATGGTTTAAATAGAAATAGAACCTCAATAATATCAACCATAATAGCACAAGACATGTGTATCACCCAATGGTGAAATCAAATCAACTACAATGATTGAAAAAACATAAAATTACCATATTCGAAGTAAATTGGATTTCCCTAGTACACGTCATAGAAAATTCCAAGAACATATTATTAAAAACTACCTATTACTTCCAATCCCTAGATATAGCCTTAAAATTTTAATTCAAATAAGAAAATAACACTCTTATACACCTTTGTAACATCTTAGTTCTTGTTGATTCCCTAAGGTGCCCTATACCCGGTGGGTCATATAGCCTCAAGAAAATTTCCCCGAATGCCAGAGGCTGTCGAATATATATGAGGGTCTTGGCTGTGGTAGTGGAGAAAAAATGACTACATTGGAAGAGTATACATAGCTGAATTAAAAATAATAAACAATAGCTGAACCAGTAATACCATAAAAAACAACACAATAATGATAGTAAATAAACAACAGCAGCACATATATAAATGAGGCATGTGACATATGTGTATGAAACAACAAAACATGTTACAATGATGGAAATACCAAACTAAACCAATGTACAAATGAAATGAAGTAAACTCTTGTAGTATATCAAGCCTCAGCTTGGTCCCATGCTCTCTATCTCCAACATCAATCATGTACCTGATGTAGAAGGGTGCTTTCCCAAATGAATACCAAAAACCATATAATCTATTTGGGTCAAATAGAATGAACCAAATAAGGTGTGAAAAAATCTAGTTGGAAACCACCAAAAGATATATGCCTAGCTATTAGTGAACATATATTACATAAAATATGAAAAATGAAGCAATAAACAAATAATTTCTCAAAAGTAAACAACTCTATAGTTTCTAGTTAGATAAATTTACATTTATTAATTATTAAAAACCTTGTATAATAAAATAAAAAGATATATCCTATGCTCTATATATCCCATGTAATAAAAAAACAAATGTCTCAGAGAACCATATAACAATAAAGTAAGACTGCGCCCAAACATGTGCTTTGGCTTGGCAGACTCATCACAATCAATCAATCATTTAAATGCAACCATTTGGGAATGTTCTCATAGTCTAACCCCTTTGGTTAAACATATCAAATCAATAAAGATACAAAAACCCTTTGGGAAATCTCACACATTCTATCCCCTTTGGTCTCATACAAACATTGAATCTCTAAAGAAGCACTCACTGTCAATTCCCCCTATGGCCTTTTAACAACAATTATAGACTCTCTGAGGAAACACTCAACGTATATTCCCCCTATGGTCATGTAACTGTATACTCTAGACAATCTGAGGGAGAACTCACCATCAATCCCCCTATGGTCTCGCAATATAAATTTAACAACCACTTTGGGGAATCCCTCAATGTCAATTCCCCATATGGTCTAACAACACCAGGTTGTCACAGCCCTGTGTAATACAATCATACAAAAATGACAACTAGAAACCTAACATAATCTCAAATACTAAAAGCCTATGTAGTTACAATGCATAACACATCAATTTGACAAGTAACAATAAGAAATCAATTCCAACCTAACAATCAAAGTGAGGAAACAATGTATGCCTCATAGAAAACCTATACCAAACAGACCTAAACATTCAAACATGGAAATGATCCCACATGGTGTTCCTTAAACATTGAATTTAGTATAATATATCAATGAGAACCCTTAATATATCAATGAATCTAAGGAATATGACATCGGGGTTCAATTCCATAACACGTAATACCTGAATCATGGGTAATCAACACTTAGGCATATATAACTCAAATAAAAACTACGAAAGGCAACAAACCACATACCTCGAAATTTTATTATGGAAACTATAGAACATGGACCCTTTAATCGGCCTGGAACATCATAGATCTACAAAAAGGTCAAAAATGTTCAACCTTGGATATCTTGAGAGAGAGAGGAGAAATCATGAAGTGAGGCTCTAGGGAAAGAGAGAACTCACCCATGTAAATAAAATGCACATGGAGACATCTCAATCAGAGCTCAAAGCAAGGACAAAGAGGCTCTTGAAGATTCTAGAACCTAATTCACTCTCTTGTATGAGACATGGAAAGAAGAAGAAACTACTAGAGATGATACATGACCTATTTCCGATTAATCAAATAAAAAAATTACACATCTTTTTCATTTAATGTACACATCAAGTACATGAATCAACCAACCCCTACTTTAGGAGGTCCACATGACCTTGTAATCGTCTGGTAAATAGCCATTACACATCTAGCCATGGTAACCATGTACACCTCGTGTACTCAAGAGTACATGGTGTGTACTCAAAAAAATTCAGATTCTTCATTTTCATCAAAAATAACAAAAATAAATATCTATACCTGAAATGAAGATCTCAGTTCTTTAATAATTAAAAAAATCCCATAATATTCTATTGTACTTATTCAGACTGGGTTCCCAAATACTGAACTTCTTCTAAAATAATATTAATAAACAAATCACTTTTCAATCCCATGGGTATCTCATGACTTTACAGTGTCCAATGGTAGGTTTTGTTCCCTTATTTGCCTTTTGTTTTGGGTTAAATAACTGTATCCTTATAAGGAGTGATGGGTCATCACTTAGCATATGGGTTTTCCTTTTTATAATGAAATATTTATATTATTCATATAGTGTTCCCAAAAATGTGATGAAAACTCTAAGAAATATATTTACTTAACAAATACCATATAAACCTTAAAGGTTATCAATACCTTTAAACATATGTCCTATAAATTAAGAGCGAATTATTACTTAAATATATTGTTCATATGTGTAATTTAAGGGATTCATATACTTGAAAATCTCCAAAAACTCAACAATTATCTCCCAAAATATTCTCATCACATAAAACCTCAAAATGTGTGTTTAATCCATTCAAATTATGATGAAACTTAAATATACAACAACATCATATCCCTTTAATCCCTATATGTAGAAAATTTAATCATTAAATATTTATTAATAATCCTTATTTTCTATCATATTCAATAATTATTCCTTCATACATTCAAATATGAATAATATACTATGACATAAAAGTACCAAATAATAGGCCATGATATAATCCATATCTTTTATATCTCATTTTATGTTTCCTCATATTCAACATTAAAAAGATAATACAATCCTAAACATTCATCTGTATGGTGTTGTTGATCTGATTCTTGATCATCCCCTGTAGGAAATTGACTTATTGATACACATAATATTTAAATCATTTAATGGATTCATAGGGAATAACTCTATTTCTCTTCATGGTGTTAACTGAATTCTTTCTTTTCTACCTAAAATATTATTACTTTATGGAATACTTTACCACAAACAAAACTACTTCCCATTAATTGAATATATTTT
Organism: Viscum album; assembly: GCA_963277665.1. Lineage (NCBI taxonomy): Eukaryota > Viridiplantae > Streptophyta > Magnoliopsida > Santalales > Viscaceae > Viscum > Viscum album. Next base: position 1,275,762,029 of record OY728159.1, read on the forward strand.
CTTGAGTGCTTCATCCCACTATCATGGCACATAATATTTTGAATTTTTTGACTTTATGATCATTATCACTTGAAAAACATGGATATACATTTAACCTTTATTTAATGTTTTAAGGAAATCACCAAGGTTTATATTTTTAATCATAGATTATGATATCTAGGTAGAAATAACCACAATATTTTTTAATACATATACCTTTTCATTCAACTTATAATTCAAAAAGACACTTCATTTTCCTTCATATCCAATATTACTTTGGTTACTATTGGATCTGGAAATTTACTAAAACCAAAATGGTTTGTTTGATGACATCAAAAAAATCACAATAATCCATCTAATGTGTATGATAAATATTAATATATCCTTAACTAGATATTATTTAACAATTTTATAATTTTAAAAAACATCCACAATTCACCAAACATATTATTATTTATGGTTATTGACGAATTTTATTTTATGCTAAAATTACATTTGAACCTAAAAAGTAATATAAAACCTACTATGATACCAACTATAAGGACTCATCCATATATATAACATATTTTAGTGAAATTAAAAAATAATTCACTTCCTCACATTCTGAAAGATGTTTTCATGAAAACTATTATATAGCATTGGGTCATAACTCTGACAAAACAACACGTATATCAAAAGGTCATCATTTATACTCAATGTCCATTTTCCCTTAAAAATAGAAATTTTAAATTCAAATATGTTTTATTTTCCTAAAAAATAATCACATCATCAAAACTAACTTATTATTAACCCTTATCAATCCTTAATTACTATGAAAAATATTAATAAATGTGGTATGAGGACAAAAGTATCAGTAACATCCATAAAAATAAATAAATAAATTGTTATTCCACAAATTCTTATAAATATTTTTATTTTCAAAATAAACATTGGGATCAATCATAACATTTTTTTACCAAAATATCACCACACCTACCAAATTATTTCCATAAAAAATTTCTTATGAATCCATATCATAAAAATAAAAAACATATAGTTTCGTTGAAATCATGAAAAAAACACAATTAATTTTCTTACAAAGTTATAGATTTTACACATAAGAATTAGCATATACTTTCCTTAATATACGATCATTATCTTACCCAGAGAAGTCGTAATAATCCTATAAAAACTAAAAGAAAGCTTCAATAAAACATGTCAGTCACATGGGGTGTCATTTTCATATCACTCTTGTAAATTTGATAAACTTCATTGTTACATGTACAATTACCATCATAGTTAGACATAAAATAACTATAATGATTACAATTGGAATAACCATCATAGTATATCCCCATAATCTCTTTGGAGAATCATAATTAGTTAACTCCATCTCTTTACCAAATTAAATAGGGATATATAACATGATAACCTACCCTTGGTTTAAAATAGAACCACCCATCCTCATAGAAAATTTCTAATAACAAGAATAGAATAAATTAAATCATGCATCATAAAATATTCTTTTCACCCATAAGAAAACATTAACAGATATTGATATATTCTTTTCATTTAAAACCCATTTTGAAAACTAAAACTCAAAAAAATGGAAAAATATTTTTTGTATTGAATAGAAAATTAAATATTAATATGGAATCCATATTTCAAATAATGGTTAATCCAACAGAAAAATTTATTTTCGTTATGTACATTAAAATAAAACATTATGATTGTCTTTTGTAAATAACATAAACATATTACATAAAAAGATTAAATTTTAATAAAATTGAATTAATGTCAAAATAGTCCTAAAATTCCCTTTAAAATACATAAATTTACATATAAATATATCCACAAAATATTTTTAAAAACATGGACATGGATGAAAAAAATAATTTTAAGGGAAACATAATTTTTAATAAGAAACTCCCTTACCTTCTGTCTGAATCCTCACATATGTTATTTATATTCTTGAATAACATAATTATGTTAATTATTTTCTTTATTGAAAAAAATAAGTTTAATATTTCTTTTATCTCTCAAATTAACATTTTTTAACAATTACTTATTTACATGTTGGATGATTTGATGATATTCGGTTTATGAGTCCAAAATAACTTAGGTATGTTAACTATTGGAAAATAGGTCATTATTACAAAATATCTAGATCAAAAATCATTACATGGTTATCATTATTGTATATAAATTATAATTTTCTATCCAAACATTAAATATTGTTATATACAATGAAGTATGATACAATCATAGAGATGATAGGCCATACATACGCATAAGTAACATTTCCATTTTCAATGGTTATTATGGAAAGAAAGTATGTATTAATTTATACATAAATATTTATTATAACAACATAAATATCATATTTCTACTTGAAATATACTTATATATATGATCTATGTTTGTTCTTATGAAAATATTTTTACATCGCTTTGTGGAGGTTGGAGTCCTCAGGTACGTACAAATACCATTATGATTTTTCAGTGAATGAAAAGGTAATAATATAAATTTTATATTATATTTTTATAGTTATATAGATTTAATTAATATATTTTATATAAAATAATTCTATATTTTCAAGCAGTCATGATAGATGGAGATGGAAAACAAATTACATCAGTTTGCGAGGTAGTAGTCTACTATACACACCACTTGTGTTTTTATTTCCCATTTGATGGAATATGAGATAGAAATAGGTTATATCATGAAAATAATAACATATTAAAACTTGTATGATATTGTTGATATTATTTTATCATTTTATAATAACAATTTAGGGATGAGGAAGAAGAAATACAACTAAAACATGCAGTTAAAACTAGGCTACTTCTTTAAAAATATAATTTTTTTAATACCTTAAGACTTATAAGATTGGTATTCTAAAACAATAATGACTATAGAATGTGTTGGTGGATTATAGTAAGGTATTTTGGATAGTATATGATGAATAAAATTAATTATTATGTGGTAAGGAATAATAAGAAGAGGTTCTCTTTTACAAGATAGAGGAGACACTCCTAGGATTTCATAACATATTAAATTTATATAAATTAATTTTAATGTTTAAATGGATATGAATTAAAAATATTTTAATATAAGATGATTATTAGTTGACATAACCACATTAAATATTTTTTTATAATTTTTGATAACATTTTTATCCTTATATTTTGGTTTTAACCTCTCATTAACCCTTTTGACATTTATATTAATATTTATGTTTTCTACACTTTAAGGGTTAATAATGTTACTAAAAAATGAAAAACAACCCCTAAATGGAACATGGTTGGTTTAATTAACCACATAGAATAATTTTTTTAATCTAATATTTTTATGAATTTTAAATCATGTAATTAAATATTATTTATTTTAAAATATCGTCGATAAAAATTTTATTATAATTAATTTATTTTGACATTAATAACATGATGAAAACAAATGAATTAAAATAAAGTGCATAAAAACATATTTAATATTTTATTTTTATATAGAATTTTTTGGTCACATTAATTCTTTGAAAATATAAAAATTTATTCTTTTTAATACTAATTATTTTATTTTTCATTCATTGAATAATTATTGGGTCAGCATTATTTGAGTATTTAAGGTAAATATTTCATCAATAAAAATTAAAAATAAATTACCATGATGAATATAAATCTTTTATATTTCAAAATAATATTTAAAATTGAATATATAATTTGGATATCTCAATGTTAAAATAAATATATTTATTAATAAATTGAGTGTGACTTGTATGAAATTTCATTATATAAAATATTTTAAAGGAAATAATCTAGTACATTTGTGAAAAAGTCATTTAATCTAATATGGGATGATTATGGATGAAATTTAATCATAAAATTAAATTAAGAAAAGTTTTTGGGTCTTTCTATAGTTTTTACCATATTATTTTTAACCATTAATTACATGATTTGTCTTTTACCGTGGTAATAAATTTACTATGGTTTCCATTGATGTCGACTAAAAAAGTGTAAAATTTACCAACATTGTGCATCATGGCTCTAAATATGGAATCTATTTTTTAATATTCAAAACACATAAGTGGAATAATTTAATTTAATATTAATCTTAAAAAACACATTGAAATACATCTTTATGAAAAATTATTTTTTTAAGTATAAAATTTTTTTATATACTAAATTCATTTTAAAATTATTTCCAACGACTATAAAAAGAGTTTTTAATAAAAGGATATAATTGAAAAAAATAAGACGTTTTTTATATACTTGAACAAAACATTTTTCAATAAAAATTAGAACTTTTCACTATTGAATGAAAAATATTACATTTCAGAAAAATTTCAATATTTCACCAAATTTTAATATTGAAATAGTGATTAAAAATGATATTTATTTTATAAAATAAAATTTCTAAAAATTCATGAAATATTTTATTTCATTTTCTCATTAAAATAAATATGAAGACATTTTTTAAGAAAACTTATCTTGAAATTATATAGTTTATTTAGTAAAAATTTTGTGATTATTTTATAAGAATTAATGAGTAAAATTTAATTGATTAGAACCTTTATTTATATTTATCAAAACTCTTTAATCTGATTTATACCTTCTAATTAAACAACAAGCTTATATTGATCGTATTTAAATAGTAACATTTAATGGTTCAATTAAACTTGGTGTTTTATATTTTGTATTCTATATAACATAGCCATTATTTTTAAATAATGGGATATAATAATAAATTCTATACTCAAGACCATTATTTGCATTTCATTTAAAATAAAATCCCCCAACTTGCTAGTATGTGATCGAATCTCTATTCAAAATGATTTTACTAATTCATAATTCTTTTTTTAATTATTTAATCATCACCGAATTAAAAATAATATTTATTATCACAAACATATAATTCATAATATTTTTCGTAGGGTATATGAGAAGTGATATGAAAATTTATAATGTATAATTACCAAGGGAAGTTATTGAAAATAGAGTAATTTTTCTAACATGTAATAGCATTATATAGGGATCCTTTTCTGGTTCTTCTACCTCGATAGTGTTGGATAATTTAAATTTATGGTATGAGGAAAAATTATACATAACTAACTTTTACATGATCATCATATGAAAATATTTCAATAATCACAGAAATTATACCATCCTAATTTTTACTATATATTTCTTTATAAGATACCTGATTATCACATGCTTAGAGAAGAAATGCACTTTGATTCCATTTAAATATGAAATAAATTTCATTAATTAAATTTTTTATAAAATATTTTCTCTTGGTAGGGTAGATATTCAGTTTATCAGCCAAATTATTTAAAGCATCAAAATTCATATATAATGTTTCCTATATTCTATAAAATAATTTCTAATATCGCACTATTTTAGGAATCATATAACAACTATAATGGTTTAGAAAAATATGGTTGTTGAATGGAATTATGTGTGGATAAATTATTCTTTATCTTTTCAAATCATTTATAATAATGGTTGAAATTAAATTTTTTTTTTCAAATTTGAAAATAGAATATTTATCATACTAATGAATTTGAAAACCTTCTTATAAAAATATAAATGCCCAAGGAGTGGCCTTATGGGTTTTATAAAAACAGTTTATGGTAGTTTGGTGATTATAAAATTATATTATTTAATAAAACTACGTAATATTATGTGAAATCACAATAAAAAAACAATTTTATCCTAACCATAATGTGAAATTTCATAAAATTAAGTGTTTTTTTATAATTAAATTTTTAAAAACATTATCAGAATATGTTTATAATTGACTAAAAAAGATATAGAAACTATTTAAATATATAGAAAAACTACTATGAATGAATCTAAATCATTTTGAGGGGACGAATGGTGATCTCCATCGTTGTGGACAATATCCCCCCACAAAAAAAGTCATTTTCAGGCCCGATAATCCTCCTAGGGCTAAAAAAATAAGCCCTGTGTCCCACTGTGGATGGTCGTCCATGCTAGTATCTAGTCCATCCTTTTTCCTATAAAAGACCACCAACGAGAAGCAAAAAAGCATGATGAAAATTTACTGAAGGGATGCCTAATAAAAAGGTAACACAAAAATATGAACCTTCGATATCGATTGAAATAGAGACATTAATTACCAATAGGTAAACTCAAATAATATCCTTAATGAGTACGTAAATATCATCCAAATATTTATAAACTAAAAACCCCTTTGTGAAAAACATTTTGTGGGGTATAAATGGATATCCCCATTGTAGACCAGAACCCCACATAGAAAAATGCATTACAGGCAGAAGCCTTCCCTACATAGAATAATTACATGGAATATGTAATCAACCAAGAGTATAAACCCACTATGCAGAAGGAAACTATCCCTGTGTAGCAACACACTACATGGATAAATCCCATGTGTGCCTAGAACAATGCTACGAGGATGGTACCCTCATATACTTAACAATATGCTACACTGAAGGAACCACATCCTGCAAAAGAACATGCTACATTGAATGGGAGATCATAGGGTGTTATACTCTCTATCTCCCATCACTCCCTTCCATCAAATCCCTAGGACCCACTTCATCCCCTACATGAACTAGTCTAATGGCATCAGGCCAAGGCCTTTTCTGAAGCTAGTTGACGTGTTTGATTAGATTATCAGTCACATCAATGTGCCCCCCTCGATACTATATACACATGGTAATGGGAGTCACACGTGTAACATACTGATTGAGGGGGACCCTAATAATGTTTTCAGGTCTACCTTTAATGGTAATGAGGGTTATGACCTTTGTGTTCATCACATGGAGCTCTCCTTTCTAGGGATTGAGGGTAACTGTTGGCCATTACTTTGATGTGGGATAGTTCTGAGCATTCCTATCTTCCCCAAGGACCAATCAGTTATTTATTTTGGAGTAATACCATATCCTTTATTAGTAGAGGTGGATCTCTTACTCTTATTCACTAGCCTGAGGTGCATTTTGGTGAAGCGCTAGATGTTTCTATCCGAAATTCCAAAATTAAAGGGGGGATGGGCATAGGAAAAGCCTCCCTCTCTCTTGATCTCTTTATTTGGGTTTCAAACCATTACCTCCAGTGGATATATTGGAACATGTTATATTCAAATCTACTACATAATATTATTTCTCACACCGAGCATGAATCACATGGATATTGAAGTTAGTGGCAACCATGACATCCACACGATTCCAAACCTTTATGTGAACCTTCTCTATAGATGCAAGACCCAACCTCAATTCAATGATCCTCCTATCTAGTATAATCCAATATCATGTCACCTAATATGGGCCTCATGTGTAGTATAAGTCCCAAAATAATGCCTCTACCTTCAAAGGGCCATATTACCAATGTATAAACACCTCATTTGGCCTCTATAGAGGTAATACCCATCCCATAACCGAACAATATTGGATTTGATTCCTAACTAAATGGGATATATAATAAGCCTCCATGAGATCCAAGCCTAAAACAGAAATTCACCCAAATGATACTGGGACCACATTCCAAGTAGGTTCATATACACATATGATACCACACCACTTCTGGGTTCCTCAGGACGCCTCAGAGTATGTCCCACCCGAATATTTTACTAGGAACCTTTTTCTTGGACATCCTTAGGGAATGAAATTAAGCTTTATGGTTTGGTCATCATCAAATGAATATAAAGGGTGACATACCCTATTTAAGTGGAAATAAACTACATGGGTTCAAATTCAACTCAATAGGATATGTAGGAAGTCCATATTATTGTTTTGGTCTCGACATCAAAACAACCCTTGTCTCACAAGATGATAATAAATTTCAATTTTCCACACTGTATGGATTAAAACTAGCATCATTCTAATGAACAACTAAAGAATCTATGATCCCTATTTTGAAAGGGAACCATTTTGGTGAATATAAAATGAATATAGGTACTTATATATATGGAAGAACATGGATACATGTAGATTATATTGAACAAATGTGTGTTGTTAATGTATTGTTATCTTAGGGAAATCCACATATACATACTTGAGATTTAACAAAGGGTTTACGAACCTATCATAAATATATAATAGAGTCCCAAAGTAGGGAATAATTCAACATAAAAAGGTGTGATGAGCCCAAATTCCTATCTTATCAACCAATGATAGTTTATAAGGTTTGTTGGCCATGTTCCCTAATGAATGTATTACTTTCGAAAGTATATCCATGTGTCATCAGGGATATGAGATCCATTGGATGTTTCTGGTAACATGAAAAACCAATTACTTTTCAATGGTAAAAAACTAAATCTAAATGATTTTACAAAATTCAACCCCCTATAATCAACATTCGGGAACCTGAATGTTTTCGAAAAAATGGTTGAACCCAACATGAATCTTTAATCATTTTATACATGTATCCCGTCATCAGGACCCTTTCGTATCTATAACAAAAAATTACCATCAATTAATCTTGTGTTTATGATATAATACCTTGAAGATTTTTTTTTAATATTTTTAACATCCACTGTTGTCACATTTTAATAAAACCCTCTTTAATATAATGGAATGTCACCGACTTTCATGAAGATGAACATCAACAACTACAAAGGGTGGGTCCTCAACAAAATGATGGATTCCATCTCCCACCCATCCTCTTAAAAACATGGTATCAAATGTATTAGGCTAATATTAGCACCATAATGGTAATTTTCCAACCATAGATGTGGCTCAACAGGCCCTCTTGTTCATGAAGCTCTTCTAATCATTTTTCCAGTGATGGTTGATGGTCCAAAACCAGATGACACCAATAATCATCTCGAACCAATTTTGGAGAAAGTCCTCAAAACATGATAATGATTTCCTCCCATACCTTAGCGAGGCAAATAAATTCTTCACAAACTACATCATCCCATCATCACAGGGGTCCTGTTCAAGTGTTCGTATTGGAAATATTCACCATCAAAATCAAACGACTTAGTATATTTACCATCTAAGTATATTTCTCCATGGTTCCCTGCCAAAATCAAATGGAATCAGGAACCTAGGTCTTCTTGTAGAGGGAGACATTCAAAAAATTAACAAATGGACATCATCTTTATTCTTACAGAGGAATCCCACGAAGTAAATATGGAAGAATCCTATAGCCATACATATATTCTTACCCACCCTTATCAATACTATCAGTAAAATATGATAAAAAATTACAATCAGATGCAAATAAATTCTTGCTTACATGAATCATTTCATCCAAATATAGAATAAAACTACTATGAGTAGATGAAAATGCCAACTAATTCACATCAAGTATTCAATGAAAAAATGATAAAAATATATTCAGACAGAAATTCAAGCTAATGAAAATGATGTCTATCAGTAAAATATGGTTAAAACCAACTCTAAAAATGAAAATAAATTCTAATTCACACCAATCACACTACGAAAATACGGTAAAAATCTACAACTACATGCAAAGTTATGATCATCCATATCAATACTACAATGAAAATAAAATGAAAAATAATAGGAAGATGAAAATTCATATGGCTATATACCAAGAACATTAGTAAAATATGATGGAAATAAATTAGAAGATGAAAATTACTAGTCTTTCACATTATGGAATCCTTGAAAATATAGAGATAATTGGAAGATGTGGCTGGAATAACACAGTTGTGATTCAAGGGAAGAATCGTACCTACAAGGACTGACCTCAGTTTCCCGAATTCAGTTCTATATTTTATTACATTGGCATATAAACAAGGAATATTATTCCCAAAGGACCAATTATTTTAATATATTTGGAATAAATATACATACATATATTCAACATTATAACTTGAAAGGAAAAACAATTTATAAACTCCTTTGACAACATCCATAACTCATAGGTTGTTTCTACATATCATATTTAATATACCTCTTCATATCATGGTAAAATAAAATATAAGGAAGGGGAGAGCTGAAATTCTCATTAAGGATGAGAAATAAAAAGGAAGAAATTTTAAACATAGATATTAGGCACAGTGAATAATTAAAAACAAATGCCTTTAAAAAATGAACTTGAACACATTATGGTCGGAATAAGAGCTGAATAAATAATGCCATAATAAATCATAATATGGGGTATTCAACTAGTTGAATAGCATCATGAACTTTATATTATGAGTTTAATAATGAGGTAATTCATAGTGTCGGACATCAGAACCATACTGTCAAGGAGTTGTTCCAAGACCACAAATAATAATTTTTTCAAGGCCTTGTACCAAGACCATAGTTTCTCAAATGAGACCTACTGTTGCATTGAGGGGATATATAGAGAAAAATATCACTTATTAATTCCAATTAATTCCTCATATGTATGGGGATAAACATAAGATAAAATTACATTCATATTGAAACTAATATATGAAATTTAAATAACATTCCCCAAATATTAAGCATAAACATAAACCAGTCAGAGTAAATCGATGAATGGTTTTATGATAGTACATACACAGTCAAAATAATCATAAAACATTCAGCCAAATATGATAGATGATATCAAACATAACAATAAATAGGTTTTTTTGAAATAAATGATGATACTCTTTTAAAATCATTGAGTAATTATTGAGATAAATACTGTTTTACTTTGAAAAGAAGGGGTAATTTTGGAAAATAATTTGTATAAATCTAGAAGTGAAGTAAGATGGTAATTTTTTAATTTTTTTTGATTTTATAAAGATAATGGTTACTAAAAATAGATTACATTTTCCCTTTAAAAATATTTATTAATCTAACAAATTCACTTGAATCAGGCTTACATTTCAGGAAGAATGTTTGAAATAACATTTTAAAGCAAATAACTCCCCAAAATTTAATGGAGGATTATGGATTGTTAACACATATAGAACATTGTCACAGTATATATGATTATTTCTTATCAATAATAATAATTTAATTTAGGTAATTAGATTATAAGTGTAACTTGAATGATTATGGAGGTTCTGGTAGAAAACACATACCTTAAGTGTGAAGGTGTTTTTGACCTAATCCTAATGACATGAATAATCAAATTTAGGTTCATCAATTAATAATTACAGAACCTCATCCAAATTTAATTCATTTATTTTTTCCTTATTAGGTTCCTTCATGTCCTTTTGATGAGTTAAGAGATTCAATTTTATGGTTTAGGAGTGTTTTCTTCAATGGTTTTCATGATCAGATCACTTATATTTATGTACAGATAAACATGTAGAATGATAATGGTTGTCTAGAATAGATTTTTTATTTTATTATTTAACAAACATAAGAATACATGGTTATAAAATTCATTTGGTTATTTTTAGTTAATAGTAATCATTATATAAAACATTAATGAAAATTTTTTGGGTTAATTGGAGGTTCTTGATCACAAGGAACTCATTTTGACATATAAATTAATATCATGTGTAAAAAATTATTATAGAACCTTAATAAAGTTGAAATTCATATATAATAGTTAGTTTCAACCATAAAAATGGTCTCATTACCAGATTTGAAGATGGTAATTGAAATTTAAAACTCGTTGTTCTAGAATGTGATAAATTAACACATCTCAGATGGTGTTTTCATTTATAGTATAAAATAATGGGAAGGAAGAGATTATAAAGAATTATTCCTTTATCATTACATCATTTCAGTAAATTTATGCTACCATAGTTATCATAACATTTGTAAAAATGGAGGTGAGTAAATAAAAAGTAATGAAATGTACTTGAAATAAAAGAAATGAAAGGAGGAATTTACCTCTTGAAGTTATCTTCCTTGAGAGACTCATTAAAAGAAAGTATATAATCTTTTTATGAGACCAAAGATTTCTGGACATGGGGGAGGATCTTTGGAAGAGTTTTGGGAAGAATTTATACAAGTCACAAGGCTAGAGTGGAATGGATAAAAGAGGGAGTGACGAGGGTTTATAGTGGGGGAGAGGGGTGGTTTTTGAGTATCTAATTCATTATTTTGAAATTTTCCTCAAGAAAACCCATAGTTTTGATTCATGTGACCCATTATAGTTATAAGTTAATGTGAGTTCGATCCAAGTTTGCTTACATCAACTATTATTCTATTAATAGTGACTTTATCTGATAGTGTATATATATGGTAAATTACAATATTTTACTATTCCTAAAAAAATTCGAGTATTTTAGAAAAATCCCAAATATTCACCCTATCCATTTTTTGATGTGTACAAATAAAAAACAAACTCCATTTTTTTAAATAATTTTATGAATATGATTAATTTAATTTTTAAATAAAATCATAATTTATTCGAAAAATGATAATTTTAAAACTATTATTTGTTTTATATCACATTGAAAAATTCATCAAGTTCTCTTTATCATATAACACAAAGAAATTAAAATAATCATGTTATTTACTATTAATATGTTTCATATTACTATTCCTATGGGTACATTACTATCCAAAATAAATTATGTTTTTTATATTAGGCTCTAAATATCCTACTGAATGAAACTGTGTATGTCAGTTTTTCAAAATTCAAATCATAAAGGTGGTAAAAATTTTTTTACTGGAAAAGATATAAAAAAGTGGCGTATTTTAGTTACTTAGTGTTTCAAGAATTCAATACTAAATTTATTTGTAAAATCATGGGGTGTCACATTCTCCCCTTCTTACAAATATTTTATCCTATAAATTACAGGAATGTTACCTCACATAATGATTTGGGTAGTTCTTCATTATAAGATCTTTAGGATCCCATGTTGCCTCTTTGATTTTATGTATTTTCATTGTATATTTACCTATTGATTCACCTGATTCATCAACATTTCTTCCTTAGTGTCCAGAATTTGGATAGGAAATTCACAGTAATATAAGTTAGGTTATAATTCTATACTTTCATAAGTGAGGATATGTGTTGGGCCCGGAATGTACTTTCTCAAAAATGAGACATGGAACTCATTGTGTACTTTAAATAGGCTTGGAGACATTGCGAAATGATATACAATAACTCCAATTATCACCATAATTTCAAAAGGGCCTATGTACCAAGGTATCAATTTCCCTTTCTTCCCAAATCATATAACACCATTCCATGGAGATACCTTCAAGACAACATAATATCCCTATAGTCAATACACAACCTCATATATCCATCTTTTTTTATAAAAAAAATAAAAGGGGATCCCCATGGAGACAAACTAGGAGGAATAAATCCAATATCACTTAATTCGTCTAGATGTTACTTTAATTATATTAATTACATAGTTATAATTCTATAATGGGTCTTTGATATAGGTCATGAACTTGGAATTGAATCAATTGAAAACTCAATTTCTTGCTCTAGAGGATGTCTAGGTAAATCCTCTGGATATACATGAATATATTCTTTCACAATAAGTACATCATTTATTTAAACATTCATTTACTAACCCACAAAAATTCCATTCCATTCCTCCCCAATAATTTAATTAAGTAGAGCTACTGGGGGATGATCTAGATAAGAATAAACTGGTGAGGTTTCTGCTCTGAAGACAAGGGATTTAACACCATTATCAAAATTTTTAACATTCCCCTTACTTAAATATATCTTCATATCGTAACATTAAATCTTACTCATAAAAACGATTATATAAAATTCAATCATGGTTATGAGGATTAGGATAGAAAATAGAGAATGTTTATTTGTCATAAGGCGGACTGATTGAAACATCTTTGTTGCAATGATACATCCCCTAAGAGTTTTGATTGACAACTCCTTCATTAAATAAAATTGAACATGTCTAATTTTCAAGGAAAAAGGGAATATATAAATGAATGTGATGATCCACAATCAAATAAATCATTGTTTAAATTTGAAGAAATGATTAAATTACCTTCCACTCCATACTTAGGAACATTAACCTCAACGGTTGTGACCACATAGGCTTGTCCTTTCTCCTATGGCCTTCTCTAGGGAGCGTTTATTTGATTCCTAGGAAAATCATTTTCATAGAATCCCCTCTCCCTATAATTGTACCATTGGATATTGGTAGCTTCTTTCTTCCCATTAAAATCCTAGGATATGTGTCCTTTTTCTCCAAACTTGTGAAAAACACCCATACACTTCATAAAATTACCTAGGTGTCTCATCCGACAATTATCAAAGGGTGAAACGTCAAATCTTCCCTTCTTCCCCATTTACATATTTACTTTTATTTAGTTTTTTGTAGCACACTTATTCTCTTTCATTCCCTTAAAATAATAAGACACAGAGAATTCATTTTCCATCTTGATAACACTATTGTCTATATCTTCATATGATGTGAATCTTTGGGAGACTAGAGCCCTTCAGAGTAATGGTATTAAGGCATCAATGAATAAATAAATCTTTCTAATTGTATTATGTATGTAGTCTATGACATGACTTACTATCCTTGTGAAGTTAGGTTCATAATTTTCAACATTCTCATCCTCTTTTTTCCTCAGATTCAGAAACGGCCTTTCCATATATTCTCCCTATTCATAAAGGAATTATTTTTATAAGAAGATTTATATAAAATAAATCCATTAAATTTATTCTATTTCTTCATCCTCTGTTGTGTATTGGATTAAATACCACCTTTGATTCGCATCTCCTGATAGATGATAAACTGCCATTACAACCTTATCTATTTCGTTACATACCAAATCAAGAAATATATTCTCTAATTAACTTATACACTACTCCTCTATGAATGGGTTTATAGTCCCATTAAATAATGGAGGTGTTTTTCACATAAAGCATTCTAACATAGCTCTCCCACATTGAGGATCCGAATTCTCCATATAGTTAAGGTTATTATTCATAACTGAATTCATCTATACTAGTATAGTTATAAGTTACTCATCCCTAGTCACAGCACCAGAGCCAATATCATTAACTTTCATTGGAGTGAAATACCTATATGGGACATGCAAATTCATATGGATTTAATTCCATCCACTAGGCACCATTTCTAAATAATTTCATACACTATATTAGGTTACAAATCATAATTTATAATCTCATCGTATAAAAATACATAGCATATATTAAAATTATATACACAGATAATCACATAATCATAAACATTGTTTCTTTGAGAAAAAACATACATTTAAATCATTTATAATTGCTTGTAATGAAAATGTGATTTATCCTAAGCATATACCCCAAAAGTGTCAAACCAGGTGAACTGTAAATCTCTTTGTCATGTACCAGGATACCCTAGGTCAACCCTGAATCTCCTTGTCAGAGTAGTTACTCCTAGGTATATCTGTCCCATAACCACGTCCACTTATTGTATCAATTCTAGGATTTGTTTTATATAAAGATCTATATAATCGATTCCTTACCAAAAAATATAGTATTTTCTAGTATGTTTATTATCAAATATTATCTTATGGTTTTTTTCCCTAATCTATGTTTTCTAAATCTAGTTTCCATGTTTTATACGAAACATCCTTTGATATCAACTATAAGGACCTGAGCATAGTTTCTCAGACCCAATGACTAATTATATAACATTGGCATATAAACAAGGAATATACATCCTAAAGGACCGAGTAGTCTAGTATGTTGGGAAACATGATACATACATAAGTTCAACATTAAAACTTTAAAGGGAAAAAAATTTAGAAATCTCTTTGAAAATGTTCATACCTCCTTGGTTATTTCATTAAGTCCTTCGTAATATACCACTTAATGTCCTAGAAAAAATGAATCATAAAGAATTGGAGAGATCAAATTCTTAGTAAGGGTAAGTAATATAGTGGAAGATATAATAAACATAAACATTAGACATGGTGAATAACAAGAAACACCTTCCTTTAAAAATGAACTAGAACACATTATCGCACGAATAATAGTTGAATAAATGATGCCTCAATAAAGCATAATCATGGGTATTATACTAGTCAAATATCCTCATGATCTTCCAATTACTATTTTCATAATGAGGGAATTCATAATTCTAGATATCATAACCATACTGTCAAGGAATTGTTCCAAGACCATAAATAATATTTTTTTCAAGCCCCTTTTCAAAGACTGTAGTTTGTCTCATGAAGCCTACTGATTATTCAAGGGGATATAGAGGTCCCTACCCCTCACTTATTAAGTTAAATTATTTCCTCATACTAATGCAGATAAATATAAACAACATGTACATTAATATTGAAACTAAAAAAGGAAATATAAATATCATTCGTCAAACATTAAGCATAAACACTAACCATCTTGAGTAAATTGGTGAATGGTATTTAGATATTAAATCCATAGTAAAACTAATAATAAAAAATAGAATTAAATATTTGAAATTATATCATTCATAAGAATCAATAGGTGTGTGGAAATAGATGATGATAATCTTATAAAATCATTGAGTAATTCTTGAGATAAATAATATTTTACTTTGAAAAGAAGAGTTCATTTGGAAATGTATTTTTATAGAACTATAAGTGAAGTAAGATGTTACTTTCATAATAAAATGAGTTTCTTTATAAAGAGAACAGTTTATAAAAATATATAAAAATTTTATCATGAAAATAGTTAAGAATTTGTAAAATTACCTTCAATCGGGCTTGCATTTCAGGAAAAAGATTTGAAAGATCACTTTCAAACATATAACACCCCAAAAATGAAAGTAGGATTCTGGTTGGTACACATATATAGAAACTTATCACAGAATATATGAGGATTCCATATGAATAAATAATAATTTAATTGAGGTAAGTAGAGAATAAGATTAACCTGAATGAAAATGGAGGTTTGGGTAGAAATCCCTTACATTAAGTCTGAAGGTGTTCCTAAATTGATCGTAATGACCAAAATAATAATATTTAGGACAATAAATTAATAATTAAATAACCTTATTTTTTTGTAATTTATTTATTATAATTTTATTAGGTTCATTCAGGGCCTTCCGTTGGGTTAATATATTCAATTTCATTGTTTGAGAGCGTTTTCTTCCTTGGTTTTCATGTTGGGTTCACTTATATTCATGTATGGATAATCATGTAGAATGAGAATTATTGTCCATTATAGAAGTTGTATTTTATTATTGAAAATAAAAAATATTAAGAGGTTATAAAATTAGTTTGGTTATGGGAAGTGAACATGAATCATTATATAAAACTGTAATGACAATTGTTTGAGTTAATTGGCAGTTCTTGATCACAACGAAATCATTTTGATTTATAAATTTATATATTGTGTATATAAGGATTCCATAATCTAAAATAAGTAATAATATATATATTATAGTCTTTTTTAACCATCAAAATGGGTTTGTCACCATAATTGAAGATGTCAACAAAAATGGAAAACTCAACATCCTTGAATGTGATAAATTAACACATCTCTAAGGGTGTATTCACTTCCAGTGTAAAAGAAGGGGATACGAGAGATGATGAAGAATTATTCCTTTATCATAAATAAATTTCATTACATGTAGGATACTGGTGTTATCATAACACTTAGATAAAAGGAGGTGAGGAATAAAAAAATAAAAGAAAGAAACATGAAATAGAAGAAATGAGAAGAGGAATTTACCTCATGAAGTTATCATCCTTGAGAGCCTCTTTAGGGGATAGGTTTTTGTATTTTTATGAGACCAAAGGATGATGGAAATGGGTGAGGATCTTGGAAAGAGATTTTTGAATAATTTAGACAAGGCACATGTCTTTAGAGGAATAAAGAGGGTGTGTGGGTTGGGGGGGGGGGTTATAGTGGAGGAGAGGGGTGATTTGTGAATATCTTATTCATTATTTTATTATTTCCCTCATGATAGCCAATAGTGTTGATTCTTGTAACCTATAACAGTAATAAGTTCATCTGATTTTTGAACCATGTGTGATTACATTAGATATAATTTTAGGAATTGTAAATTTAACTAATAATGTATATATATGGTATATTACGATGTTTTACAATTCATAAAAAAATTCGAGAATTTTCTAAAAATACCAAAAATACCCCCTTAACATTTTCCTACAAGTAAAATTCTAAATTGAAAACCATTTTTTGAAAACCATTTTAAGAATATTATTTATTTAATTTTTAATTGATTTAATAATTTCCTTGAAAAATAATTATTTTAAAACTATAACTCGTTTCATGCCACATTGATAAATTAATCATGATCTCATTATCATATAACCTTAATTAAATAAAATAATAATATGGTTTAATATTCATAAGGTCCATATTTCTATTCATATTACAATTCTTAAGGGTATGTTACTATTGGACCCAAACTGAGATCGTCTAATCTACCTCTAAATATCCTTCTAAAAGAAATAGTTTATGTCAGTTTTTTGAAATTCAAATTTGAGAGTAGGTAAAATTATGTTTTCAGGATAGGATTTAACAAAGTGGTGTTTTGTATAGACTCAATGTTTCATGCATTAAATATTAAATTTATTTTCAAAATTTTGGGGTGTTATAGTACCTCTTCCCCTGTATAGTAGCAATTCCAGTACATTATAGTAGAAGATGGGGGACCGGTGTAGGCACAGGTTCCTGATCCAAAAATAGAATGGGTGTATATTCCCATTCCCTACAAATACATATTTCAAAATAAATCAGCAAGGATGCATGTTAAAAAATCCACGCCTGATCATATCCGAAAAACACTCCAAGATGTAATCAATTTCATGGAAATAACGAGGTATCAGGACAAAAACCCAGCCTACTCAAGTGGGGTGACTCATCCATACAAAAAAAATGATCAATCAGGAGTAGATATTAATACCTAATACCATACAATAGTGTGATTAGAAATATTCCATAATAAATGGAAAATAGGACTAGGCACAAATATACATTCCAACTAGGTGACACCAGACCACTTTGATGGTTGATTCTGGGAAGGCATATATCCTTTCCATAATTATGGAAGCTTACCATCATATCCAGGTTTCACCATAGGAGGAACTTGAGCAAGAAACTATATATAAAGGTCGTCACTTATATAAATCTGCCCCAATTTTCCATAAATAAGATAGCCTAAAAATTAAATCATGAAAAAATATCTAGAAAGTGATGAGAAGACTCATAACCCTACTCTGTTGGAAGTTGGAGTTCTTGAGGCCATCAAAAATCTATCAGTCATGGATTATGGTCCTGATGATCCATTACCAAATTAAGGGAGTGGAATTATTAGTGGGGAGAGTACTCACCAAATAAGATATGTAGTAATACTGTACCATTATATCTTTTTCCCAACTATGATAAAAAATTATAATTCATACATATTGTTCATACCTTCATAAGGGAAATGTTTCTATACATTCCCTCGAATATTGGCCATGAAGTATTCCTTTAAAATTCTAGTACATTATATTCACAAACAAAACATTGTGTCAAGGTATGTATGAATCTCCATAAACATCACTGGACATTATAAATAGAGGGTCAAAATCCTAGGGACATCTTTTTTTGACAATGAATATTATGAAAACATTGGATCTTCATAATTCCCCCATATAAATTTTGGTTAAATAAAGGAAAATTCATCCCCATGAAAGAATTTTACTATCTATGTATTCCTCAAAGGCATTTTCATCCCATATGAGTCATCATATTTGGAATCCCCTAGATTATAGCTTAATACAATTCTACTTAATACCTGAAGATGATAGAGTATTAGAGGATATATTATCTTGAAAAGGGAAAATCATCTATCACTTGGTCAAATCTATGTGACCATAAATATTAGACCTTTAACGTTCTTAATATATGATATTAAACATAATGGTCCATGTCTTAGTTGCACAGCATTAAACTGAATGAATCTCTATCCCTCCTTTTAACAATCCAAATTCATGTAGGAGTGGTTTCTCATTAATAACCAGTGCTGATATAGATGCCCTTATCATTTTTTAGACATCATTCCCTTTACTATCCACCCTTTCTGGTATTGAAAAATCTAAATTTCTATAAATTAATTAGCCTTAATAAATGGAGGGTCAGTTTCTTGAGGAAACCCTTTATTGACTATTCACAATATGCCCTAATAGGCTATGTATATGTTTCCTTAAAAAAAGTCTTATCAACTAAAAGAAAATTCTTCCCCAAGAGCAGGTTTTCCAACCTCTGTATGCCCCCTAAACATTTTTTCGGGATCTATTTATTATGGTTACTCCTCATGTACATTACCCATATCATGTATCATGTTAAAAAATCAATAAAATTAGTGTCCAAAATCACCTAGTTATGTCTGAAAAAATATTGGGACATTCTCAACATGTAATCCCTATTAGGGTTTGCAAACCATAATTCTTGGTCTAATCTGGTTGGCCTAAAACATAAATTGAATTATACATACCTATAATACTTATTGCATTACATGAAAAGGGAAGCAAAACTCAAAATGTGAAAAAATTGCAAATGGAAGCCCAGATAAAATTCAAGTAATATCATTCTAGACCAATGGTATGAATGGTTTAGGAAAAAATGAGCGATCAAATGAAAATAAAAAAGGAATGAAACTTATTATTTCAAAAACCTGAAATAGTAAACCTATGAAAAATTCATGTTATTCCCTCAAATCCTACACCATATTTGTCTTGGGAAAAAATTTGGGGAATAAAAGAAATGAAACAATGTGTTTAGGGTTTTCCATGTAACCATAGAAATTTTCAAAACTACACTTGCTGAGTCCTTCATCTCTAGACAAAATTAAATAAATACTTGATAATTTTAAATTGATTATCTAATATTTCAATTTCAATTGATATCTAGGGGAGATTATCTTTTAAAATGAGGCTAGATATTATGTATTGGAGTTGCAGGAAAATATAATAGATATGATTTGGAGGGAAAATTTTTTCCTTTTATTTAATTAGAATGGAGGGACATTTACACCATGGAGCCTCTTTGTGTGAGTAGAACATTGGGATTATAGAGCCTCCTCACTAGATTCACAAATCTGAAGTAGTGCTTGGTCCATGTTCTCTATGGCTAGGTGAACCTTATAAAAGGTTGTTGTGTCAGCATTAGAATCAGCACATAATGAATCTATCCTCTCAACTGTATCCAATCCATTCATTTATTCATCCTCTACTTATTGCTTCCCTTTATTAAGAAATAGATTAGTGTAATAAAATTATTTATTAATCCACTATAGTTCCTGACTAAGCTAAATCACCTTTGGATGAATATTATCCACCTAACTCATCTTCTCTACATCCTTTCCTTATAACCTTGGGAAATCCATGTATTCTAATAAAATTTATTAATAAGGATCTTCCTTGTTGTGATATGATGGTCCATGGAATCTATAGTAAAAATATGAGAGGAGAGAATGATAGTTTTCTCTTGGGAAACTATCACTTGTTTTACTATGTCATGAATGGAATGAAAATCAAACCCCCCAAACCCAATAAATGAAAACATATGATTTAATTTATGTAGTTTTTTTAGAATATTTATAAGGGGATCTATGATATCAACTTCTAGATACCTTTCCAGGCTTTACAATAGGAAATGTGAAGATCATTTAGATCCCCATGGTCTTCCTCATTATCTCTCTCAGATGGAGGAATATTTTTAGGAATATGTTCTACCATGAGGGTCTTGACTCAACATCATTAGTATATCTATAATGTGTACCAGCTATCCCTTTTGCAACATCAGTAGGATGGGATTTTAAAGAATAAGTTTTAGATGGAGAAGCATGCAGAAGAAATCCTAAAACCATATATTTAAAACAAAATATGTCAAAATATAAATGAAAAATGGAACGACTAGAAGAATGGGGAACTCAAATTAAATCCCTAGAATATTGGCATTCCTGACCACCATCGTTTCATTACCCATAAAATTAGATGTTGTGTTCTCTTTCTTCAAGCTGAATTCAGGTTCTCTTAATGGAATATGTGGTGAAGGCTCATGCTCATCCAAATTAGTGATCTCTAGAAGATACTTCACTGATACTATTATCATGGGGATAATAATCTTGGAATGAGGATCAACAGTAGGATTTGACTCCCCATGAATCAGATCTACCACTTCTTTTACAATAGTTCTCTCCATAGAAACTAGTTCAATATAAAATGTTAAAGAATAAAAATATGAAAAATATCTTACTTTTGGGAAATATTTCTTTTGATCATTAATATATTCCTCCTTGCAGCTTAGGATCCCACTAATGTTCTAAATTTTCCTAGGATCCCTACCTGGTTCAGGAACAACCCTAAAAAATATCACATTTATCTCTGAAGAAGAGGAGACTCCATTCCCCTATAATGTGGTTTCCTACTAAATCATATGATCTTCACCAATTAATTTTAAAGTAGATAATAATCACATGGAAGTACATAGAATAACAATTAATTAAATAGATACAGGAGTCTCATATTATCATCAGCTATATACATATCATCAAATATATTTCCTATCGACTTCTCTTGGGGGGACATGGGGATGATCCCATAGATGGAATAATGGGAGGGTTTAGAGGAGGAAATACTCTATAATGATCTTTAAGTATCACCTATATATGATCTATTTTCTCATTGGGTCACTATCCATATACTCCCATGTCTGAAGGGATGATATCCCTAGATTTTGTTCCCCATGGGTTGTATTCCAAGGAATAAATATGTTCCAAAATATCCCCATAATTATATATCAATCAAAATTATAGGTTCAGGGCCATGATTGTAGAGACCCTAATCTTGACGTACATGGACATTACATTACTTTTTCGGAATACTTAGTACATAACAGAAACACACACACAAGGATCGTAATAGTTTAGTGTCTTTGGAAACTCGGAATATAATCTTCAAATCGTGCTGAAAGATCTTCAACATCTCCCATAAAGATCTTCCTTTTTTTTACCTAAAACCTTTATTTATATCCTGGGGAAAAGAAAACATAAAAGGGTGAGCTCAAATGCTCTGTAATGGTAAACAAAAGAAATATCAATCACATCGTATACACAAGCACATAACTTTTGGAAATCTTAACCTGCAAAAGAGATCATAATGTCATAACATGGGATAAATCATGGCAGTGAAATGTAATCACAGTAATCATAACTTAAAACCTGAAACTTTGTGTCATACACACATAATCATAGAGAATCATTTCTTATTAGTCAATACTCATTTCCAAGACTATCTTAGTGGACAAAGTCCCTTTCTGAACCGAGTCACCCTCGTTCCAGTCCTGTTTCATTGAACCGGTATAACCTACCATTCCAGCCATGTCTATCTCATGAGATATAAAATCTTTACCCAATGCATTGGAGGGAGATATAGGTCCCACCCATATCATAATGATACCATTCTTATGTGTGCCACAAAATCATAAATCATACATCATTGCATAACCCATGTAATAAAAATGGGAATCTTAAACATCGTGACATCATAAAACAATTCATATAAGATAAAGGATTTCATAAATATAATTCCATCACAACATAATCAAATCAATGTAATAATAGGTATAGAAACAAAAACCTTTATTATCTTAGATGGAAAATAATTTTTATAAAACACTTGAACTCCATTCTTGAGGAAAATATCCTTTCTGCTTCAAAAACACTTTTCCTTTCTTAACATGTCATAAAATTATAAGCTAAAAGAAGTTGATTAAAAATAAACACGAAAACCTGTAAAGGAAGCTTCTTGGAAATAATGTTTTAAAAATCCATTCATTCCGTATAAGTTAAAAAAACATTCTTCGTACTTTTGTCGGAAAAGTCAAAAAGTACCTCGTACGAAAAACGACAAAATATTCTTTTCATATTCATTACTAAAAACTCACCTAAGGGTAAAATTGGATTTAAAAAATTGTAGGTGGATGGAAATAATATTACATATTCAGGAAACATGGTTGTGGATGATAAAATACACCCCAGTAAATACTAAAGTATAAACAATCTCGGATAAAAATGAGATTGTGATATTTCCCTTACCATAGGTCCGACTTGCTTTGTAAGTGTCCCAACATCCTGTATAATTATTTAAATAATGTTATTGACTTATTACAGAATCATATTCATTGTTATTATATCATATATGGTCCACTTATGACTATATATTACCCGTTCTTTTGTAAATTCATGTTAAAGTAGCGTTTTGGATAAAATCGTCTCATTTGTCGTTCGTGTTTTTAACTTGTAATTATTCATATGATTACATAGATCATGATTACTTAATTCCAGAATATAAAACATGATTTATATATATATATATTCAGAATATACATATATATAATAAATCATTAAATGGAAAGAAATACACCGTTCATGGAGGCGGTAGTCCGTACGTACGCATGAACGCTGTTTTCGTTTCCTTATTGAATTGAATGGAATTAAGTAGATGACATACATATAAATATACATAAATACAGTAACATTATTATGTAATATATTTCATTAGTACTTATTATATACACTTTATAATCATTCATGAATGGTTAATCATTGAGAATGAATCTCATCGCGTCATGGAGACGGTAGTCCGTACGTACGCATGAGCGATGATATCGTTCCCATGGTCGTGGAATTGTGTTGAAGTGTATGTATACTATTTAAGTATCAATATCAATTTATAATAATAATAT
This sequence comes from Viscum album, assembly GCA_963277665.1. Lineage (NCBI taxonomy): Eukaryota > Viridiplantae > Streptophyta > Magnoliopsida > Santalales > Viscaceae > Viscum > Viscum album. Next base: position 1,275,786,538 of record OY728159.1, read on the forward strand.
ATAGTTACTCATTACAGCTTTATACCCATCCAATTAAGGCGGTGGTGGAAAATAGATTACACCACGGCGTGGAGACGATATTCCGTACTTACGCACGCGCGGTGATTTCCATTTTCCGTAGGATGGATAGAAGGTTAATTAGAGTTGTTTCATATTTATAATAACATATCAGTATATAAGAAATACTGATGTTATTACTTTATCATTAAACAACTAAATAAGAAGAAGTTGAAGAAGAAATAAATTGAAAAAGATCGGTAATGGATATTACCTCTTTTTGACGCGCCTTTTCTTAACCTCCACTTAAAGAACTAAGGTTGGTATTTGAAGAAGACCAGGACCTCTAGGATGATATTAGGGAAGTGGAGAAGATATTTTGGCAGGGTTTGGTCGAGCTTTAAGGCTCAAAGTTGTGTTAGGAAGAGAGGGAGGAGGTGTCCTTTTATAATGGAGGAGAGGGGCATCTTAGGAAAATCTCAAAATATTGTTTTATATTATGGTAAAATTCGGTTTATAATGGTTCCAAATGGTCTTATTTCGACGATAAAGTGGGTATGGGTCTAAATCATCTCATACAATAGGATTTAGACAAGTTTAGGTTATTATTTTAACCTCATCAATTAGATTTAACTCTAAGTTAAATAATTTAACTTTTACCGTGTCTTTTTGTTTTCTTACACTATATTGTTAATAAACTTACTATATGAAGCCAAAAGAACCCCAAGTTGTTTATTATTAATATATATATCCTTATCTAAGTCATTTGGCTGAACCTTAGATTTTTAGTAATTAAATAACAATTAATAATATAATATGTTTTTTAAAAACTAATTTATGTCAATTTTGACACTATTTGGTACATGATTTTTAGGAAATTTCTAACAGAATGATAAGTTCGAACCAAGTTACTTAAATCAACAATAACATGTCATATTATCCTATAAAATTAGTGTATGTCATAAAAAGTCTCAAATTACATTTATTTGGGAATTTATAACATCAATTATGTTAATTTTTCTTAAAAATGTAATTACTGCATCATTGTTGTGTCATAAATAAATTAAATTATTTAAAGTCTAAAAATTACAAATAAAATACAATTATGTATGAAATCTTTTTATATTTATAATGAATATTTATAGTCGAATTTATCTTATGTATAACACCATATTAATTTTTTTTTACTTATTAAACTTTGATTTTAACTATTTTAACCCTTCTTAAATAAATTAATAATAAATGTGCTAATCTAATCCAAGTGGGCCTAAGTGGTCATATTTTATTCCTAATACTGTTTTTTGTCGAATTACACTTGTCCAATAGAATTAGGACATGTTTTAGGTTAATAATAATATCATTTTTACCCTTAATTACCCTATTTACTTTTAACCGTGGTAAATAAAAGAAAAAAGTTACTATTCACCAAAAATTATTTTCATCTCATTGAACCACATTTTACTTACTGACATCAACCGTGTCTCTCAGATTTTTGAAATTCCATTCACAGAAGCGGTAAAATTAAGATTTATGAAAAAATTAATTTTTTTAACTACCACTTAGTAGTTTCACTGTTCATCAAAAATTGAAGTTTTTCAGAAAAATGCCAAAATTTCACCCTAAGCTATAATTGATATTCCGAATTCAAAAATGATTTCTATTTTAAAAAATTCCCAACATATAAGTCACATTAATTAATTTTATAATTAATTTCCGTTGTCACAACAAATAGCGTGTTTTTAAGAGATAATAAATATCAAAAGATTAACACTTGTTTATGTCTGGTGTAAATGTGAAATTACATCCAATGACAAACATTGTATTGAATTGTAAAAATATATTCTAAATATACTTTAAAACCACTAAAATTAATAATTTATCACTATTAATTATTTCGATTAAAAAAGTTGTTTTTAATTATAATTTAGTAATTTTCACTATTCATCAAAATATGAAAGTTATCCGAAAAGTACCAAAATTTCACCTTAGGCTAAATTCGATACTCGAAATCCAAAAATGAAGTCCATTTTGAGAGCTAAAATTTCTAAAATTTTAAAAGGTGGTTATTACTATTCTTAACGGCTAGTTTTAATAATATTTTAATAGTATATCGTTGTTTAGTGAAACTCAGTATTACGTACTACACACGCTATCGAGGAAGGTCGCAATTGCGTGTAATGCAAGGCAAGTCAAGTATGTGTGTTGTACAAGCTCCTTTTGGTGTAACGTACAACAGAAGACATTAATAAAATTAAAAAGAATATTTTTCATAAAATCTCGGGCAGTTACATTCTACCCCCCTTAAAATGAATTTTGCCCTCAAAATTCGTCTGGGTTATAATTGGTTTACTACTCGAAAGTTTGTTTAATAGAAACCCACATCGTAAAAAGAAATAACAAAACCAATCTTTAAAAACAAAAGTATGAAACGTAACGGTTACCCAAATAAACTAATCACTGGGTTTCCACATAGGTGAAAATATGGATATGGAAGAGAAATCTAACCATCATGTTCTGATGGAGAGTGGTAGAGAACATGGCTATGGAAAAGCCAGCAATCACAAAGCCATAAATTTGTGACGATCTAGGGTACCATCTGATTCATCGGATATAAGGGAACTAGGACAACATTTTTGGTTTTCAAGATCATTTCCCTAAAGTTGAAGAATTTGAATTAGAATAAATACTTACTTTATTTTGGTACAATCTCACTATTGTTCGTGCCTTGAACAATTTCCACTTCATCTCTTAAATAAATGAAGTTAAATTTGTTATTCGTGAAGTGTTAGCAGATCATGTGATAGAATGACGGGTGATTCCATCTGTCTCAAACAAAAGGTTAGCAAAAGTTATTAAATATACATAAGTCATTCTATAGAGAGATTAATCATATATGGTTCCTAAAATGGACTTATACTTCATATATCATACTGCTTAATATAATAAAACTAGTTTCTACTAAATAGGGACTTCCTGTAGGCCAGTGGTAGGTGATAGAGGCCTGTCGCACTTTGGTTGTGGGTTCGATTCCCACAGCCTTGTCCGACGCGATGGGCTGTCGCCCGTCCTGCAGGTTGTCCTTTTTCTAAAGCTATATTACTATATCAATAATATGGAAAAACTTTTTATCCTAACTTATGTCCAACATAATCCATTCTAATCTTTAGGCTTATCTAAAATACTTCGGTCCAAGCTCATAGTATAAAGAAAATAATCACGTGAATGCCATCATTTATCCCCCATATATCATAAGATATATCTTGTTGGTCAAATTACAAAATGTGAATACCTTAATCATGTATTCTCTTGAAGAATGAATACCCATTGAACCTTAGTGAAAACATGAATGCAGTTAAAAGTTAACACTTTCCACATACCAAAATCCTCAAAATTCTATATACTCAAACCATGATATCACTTATTCCTTATATCAATCATGAGCTCATGAATACTGTTAAACATTTCATTTTCTCATTTTCCCTTCATTATTCGCATATCATCTTATTTCCAAAAATATCTCAATCACTTTGAATACCACATTAGACCAACACATAAATATTCCAATACTTTATGATACCACATTATTTTGGAATCCCATTACATAAACAATTAATCATTCCACCACATCGTTGTCATATTCAACATCGCCTATAGCGATTGCATGTGACTTCCCTTTGTCCTTTGCCTTCAGTGGTTTCTCATGTTGATCATCACTAACCCTTGGATTAGGGAATTTATTAGCATAATGCCCCATTTCCTTGCACTTGAAGTATTGAAGTGTTGGTGATGCGTTCTCTGCAGTGTTTTCTTTACTCACATCATTAGAAACCCTTTTTCCATTACCTCGACACTCAACTGCTCAATGACCTTCTCTTCCACACATAAAACATTTTCTAGTCCCTTTAAGACAATCTCCACTATGCTTCTTTCCACACTTTGAGCATAAGGAAACATTCATCTCCTTTTCATCATTATTCTTAGATTTCTCCTTGAACTCCATCTTTCGTTTCTTGTCAAAACCATGAGATGGATATGTAACACCAACTTCCATTTCTACCTTGATAGCACAACGCACAATTTCTTCATAGCTACTGAAGTCTCTTATAGCTAATTTCCTTCGAAGACTTGGTTTTAAGAAACTGAAAAATCGATCAACTTTACTTTCAGGTTGGATGATAATGCCAGATGCATACCTTGCAAGTCTTGTAAAATTCGCTTCGTATATACCAAAATATTCATCATCCATTTTCTTTAGTTCAAGAAACTCATTCTCCATCTTTCTTCGAAGAAAACGAGGGAAGTAATTATTGAAAAATATGTTCTTTAACTCGTCCCATTCCATGGACTCAATTTCATCTCTTGGCCTCGTATTCTTGATAATATTCCACCGTTGATCATCTTCACCTTCAAACGATACACTGCTAAGATGACTTTATCTTGTTCAGAACATTGAAGAACTGAAAATATCTTTTCAGTGGTACTGATCCATTGTTCAGCAACAAGTGGATCAGAAGACCCACTGAAAGAAGGTGGACATTGCCTCATGAAGGACTCAATAGAATATTGTTCCCTTCTCTGCTCATTTGGAAGTCCAGAATGATTCATAGATTGAGTAAGTATAGCAATAAGATTTTGCACTCCATCTCCCATAACATTTTTTTTGTTCAGGAGGACAATCATTGCATTGTCCTTTGCATTGATCAACAAGGTTCCTTTGGGTTCCAGCCATCGTCAAAAACCCAAAAAGAATAGTGTGAGAGGAAAAAATCATGCTAGGGAAAACAACATAATAAATGGGGAGTACCTTCAATATCTAACATCTTAGGTTTAATTCTATGATCGTTAGCGTAATTCTAGTACTATAACCTATACGTATACTTAACCTTAGAGACATCCCTAGACATACCTTAGAAATATCTCTAGGGATCTCACTAACGTTTTCGCATCCTAGTTCCCAAAGTTTGACTAAACCTTTAATCTGATACCAACTGTAGAGACCCGAAGCTTGATGTACATGGACATTACATTACTTTTTCAGAATACTTAGTACATAACAGAAACACACACACAAGGATCGTAATAGTTTAGTGTCTTTGGAAACTCGGAATATAATCTTCAAATCGTGGTGAAAGATCTTCAACATCTCCCATAAAGATCTTCCTTTTTTTTACCTAAAACATTTCTTTATATCCTGGGGAAAAGAAAACATAAAAGGGTGAGCTCAAATGCTCAGTAAGGGTAAACAAAAGAAATATCAATCACATCGTATACACAAGCACATAACTTTTGGAAATCTTAACCTGCAAAAAAGATCATAATTTCATAACATGGGATAAATCATGGCAGTAAAATGTAATCACAATAATCATAACTTAAAACATGAAACTTTGTGGCATAGACAAATAATCATAGAGAATCATTTCTTATTAGTCAAGACTCATTGCCAAGACTATCTTAGTGGACAAAGTCCCTTTCTGAACCGAGTCACCCTCGTTCCAGTCCTATTTCACTGAACCGATATAACCTACCGTTCCAGCCATGTCTATCTCATGTGATATAAAATCTTTACCCAATGCATTGGAGGGAGATATAGGTCCCACCCATCTCATAATGATACCATTCTTATGTGTGCCACAAAATCATAAATCATACATCATTGCATAACCCATGTAATAAAAATGGGAATCTTAAACATCATGAAATCATAAAACAATTCATATAAGATAAAGGAATTCATAAATATAATTCCATCACAACATAATCAAATCAATGTAATAATAGGGATAGAAACAAAACCCTTTATTATCTTAAATGGAAAGTAATTTTGATAAAACACTTGAACTCCATTCTTGAGGAAAATATCCTTTCTGCTTCAAAAAAACTTTTCCTTTCTTAACATGTCGTACAATTATAAGCTAAAAGAAGTTGATTAAAAATAAACTAGAAAACTTGTAAAGGATGCTTCTTGGAAATAATGTTTTAAAAATCCATTCATGCCGTATAAGTTAAAAAAACATTCTTCGTACTTTTGTCGGAAAAGTCAAAAAGTACATCGTACGGAAAACGACAAAAGATTCCTTTCATATTCTTTACTAAAAACTCACTGAAGGGTAAAATTGGATTTAAAAAATTGAAGGTGGATGGAAATAATATTACATATTCAGGAAACATGGATGTGGATGATAAAATACACCCCAGTAAATACAAAAGTATAAACAATCTCGGATAAAAATGAGATTGTGATATTTCCCTTACCTTAGGTCCAACTTGCTTTGTAAGTGTCCCAACCTCCTGTATAATGATTTAAATCATGTTACTGACTTATTACAGAATCCTATTTATTGTTATTATATCATATATGGTCCACTTATGACTTTATATTACCCGTTCTTTTGTAAATTCATGTTAAAGTAGCGTTTTGGGTAAAATCGTCTCATTTGTCGTTCGTGTTTCTAACTTGTAATTATTCATATGATTACATAGATCATGATTACATAATTCCATAATATTAAACATGATTTATATATATATATTCAGAATATACATATATATAATAAATCAGTAAATGGAAATAAATACACCGTTCATGGAGACGGTAGTCCGTACGTACGCATGAACGCTGTTTTCGTTTCCTTATTGAATTGAATGGAATTAAGTAGATGACATACATATAAATATACATAAATCCAGTATCAATATTATGTCATATATTTCATTAGTACTTATTATACATAATTTATAATCATTCATGAATGGTTAATCATTGAGAATGAATCTCATCGCGTCGTGGAGACGGTAGTCCGTACGTACGCACGAGCGATGATATCGTTCCCATGGTCGTGGAATTGTGTTGAAGTGCATGTATACTATTTAAGTATTAATATCACATTATAATAAGCATATATAGTTACTCATTACACCTTTATACCCATCCAATTAATGTGGTGGTGGAAAATAGATTACACCACGGCGTGGAGACGGTATTCCGTACGTATGCACGCGCGGTGATTTCCTTTTTCCGTAGGATGGATAGAAGGTTAATTAGAGTTGTTTCATATTTATAATAACATATCAGTATATAATAAATACTGATGTTATTACTTTATCATGAAACAACTAAAGAAGAATAAGTTGAAGAAGAAAGAAATTGAAAAACATTGGTGATGGATATTACCTCTTTTTGACGCGCCTTTTCTTAACCTCCACTTAAAGAACTAAGGATGGTCTTTGAAAAAGACCAGGACCTCTAGGATGATACTAGGGAAGTGGAGAAGAGATTTTGGCAGGGGTTGGCCGAGCATGAAGGCTCAAAGTTGTGTGAGGAAGAGAGGGAGGAGGTGTCCTTTTATAAGGGAGGAGAGGGGCATCTTAGGAAAATCTCAAAATATTATTTTATATTAAGGTCAAATTCGGTTTATAATGGTTAAAAATGGTCTTATTTCGAAGCTAATGTGGGTATGGGTCGAAATCCTCTCATACAATAGGATTTAGACAAGTTTAGGTTATTATTTTAACCTTATCAATTAGATTTAACTCTAACTTAAATAATTTAACTTTTACCGTGTCTTTTTGTTTTCTTACACTATATGGTTAATAAACATACTATATGAAGCCAAATAACTCCAAGTTGTTTATTATTAATATATCTATCCTTATCTAAGGAATTTTTCCGAACCTTAGATTTTTAGAAATTAAATAACAATTAATAATAAAATATTTGTTTTAAAAACTAATTTATGTCAATTTTGACACTATTTGGTACATGATTTTTATGAAATTTCTAATAGAATGATAAGTTCTAACCAAGTTACTTAAATCACCAATAACATGTCATATTAACCTAGAAAATTAGTGTATGTCATAGAAAGTCTCAAATTACATTTATTTGGGAATTTATAACATCAATTATGTTAATTTTTCTTAAAAAGGTAATTACTTCATCATTGTTGTGTCATAAATAAATTAAATTATTTAAAGTCTAAAAATTACAAATAAAATATAATTATGTAGGAAATCTTTTTAGCTTTCTAATGAATATTTATAGTCGAATTTATCTTATGTATAACCCCATATTAAAAATGTTTTACTTATTAAACTTTGATTTTAACTATTTTAACCCTTCTTTAAATAAATTAATAACAAATGTCCTAATCTAATCCAAGTGGGCCTAAGTGGTCATATTTTATTCCTAAGACTGTTTTTTTTCGAATTACACTTGTCCAATAGAATTAGGACATGTGTTTAGGGTAATAATAGTATCATTTTTACCCTTAATTACCCTATTTACTTTTAACCGTGGTAAATAAAAGTAAAAAGTTACTATTCACGAAAAATTATTTTCATCTAATTGAACCACATTTTACTTACTGACATCAACCGTGTCTCTCGGATTTTTTAAATTACATTCACAGAAGCGGTAAAATTATGATTTATGAAAAAATTTTTTTTTTTAACTACCACTTAGTAGTTTCACTATTCATCAAAAATTGAAGTTTTTCATAAAAATGCCAAAATTTCACCCTAAGATATAATTGATATTCCGAATTCAAAAATGATTTATATTTTACAAAATTCCCAACATATAAGTTGCATTAATTAATTTTAAAATTAATTTCCGCTGTCACAACAAATAGCGTGTTTTTAAGAGATAATAACTATCAAAAGATTAACACTTGTTTATGTCTGGTGTAAATGTGAAATTACATCCAATGACCAACATTATATTGAATTGTAATAATATATTATAAATATACTTTAAAACCACTCAAATTAATAATTTATCACTATTAATTATTTCTATTAAAAAAGTTGTTTTTAATTATAATTTAGTAATTTTCATTATTCATCAAAATATGAAAGTTATCCGAAAAGTACCAAAATTTCACCTTAGGCTAAATTCGATACTCCGAATCCAAAAATTAAGTCCATTTTGAGAGCTAAAATTTCTAAAATTTTAAAAGGTGGTTATTACTATTCTTAACGGCTAGTTTTAATAATATTTTAATAGCAAATCGTTGTTTAGTGAAACTCAGTATTACGCACTACACATGCTATCGAGGAAGGTCGTGATTGCGTGTAATGCAAGGCAAGTCAAGGATGTGTGTTGTGAAAGCTCCTTTTTGTGTAGCGTACAACACAAGACATTAATAAAATTAAGAAGAATATTTTTCATAAAATATTGGGCTGTTACAATGATAGTAAGAAGAGGAAGAGTTGGTACAAACAACCATATTAACCCTCTGTCAGTGTTACCTCTCCCTACCATGATGACCACTATATATTCAATAAAATTAGACAATTAATGTATGTCCATGCATGAATGGAAGGAACTTTCCATATCTTCCAGATATATACCTACATTGTGAGATTTTCATGAGTAGAGTTCCACACAGGAGTGATGATTAATCCAAATCTTGCAAGATCAAGGGTTTCTTCCTGAAGTGTTTACCAAATACATTTGGGATATTTTTTTATTCTCATGGTATCCCATGCTCTCAAATACTCAAGGGAGTACAATGTGGTTTGAATTGATAATGATAGAAGATCCACCATGGGGAGTGTGGTAGGTTTTTGTAGCCCCACATACTTTTTTGGTGCATTAGTAGCCCTGGAACCCTATATGGATGGGCACTTGCATGAAACCTAACGTGAATCAGGAATTTCTACAACCCTAATTATGGTAGAGGGTCTATTTCATTATCACAAATAGAGTTGCGACTATCATACTCTTCATCCTCATTTATCTCATACCTTACCATTATAAGAACTCACTGATAAATTCTCTATCCATTTACTAGGGAATTCACTTATTTATCAGGATCTTGAAGATAGGTGCCCACCCTCTTAGGGTCATAAATATAATAGATAGCGGTGGGCACTAAAATATATTGATAAACTGCCAATATAATTTTATTCTTCTATATAAAGAACTATAGAGTGTTATCTGAATGGTAACTCCTCAAATAATACAATTATCTTCAGCCTGATGGAAAATAGGCTTTAGGAGGGGGTTGCTTAACCGTGAGATAAAGCACAAAAAAAATGTGTGTTCGAAGACCAGGCCTTCAACATATTTCTTTAAGATATCTGAAAATAGATATTTTAATGTAAAATTCATGGTCCTAGAATGCTTTATTGTCTTACTTTGGTTTTCTCTAGCCTTAAGAACTTTTTAGAGACCTTTATTCTAGTTGGGATTTAAGGTATGATCAATTCCAACCCTTGGCATAAGATTTGGTATGTGTAGTATTAAATACCATGAAATGTTGAAACATTATATGAAATATTATTTCCTCCCATGTAAATATAAATTAGTATTGTCTAGATGACATTATGTGTTTCTCTTGGAATTCTCTATTCATGATAAGATGACACCTCATCAGGGACATAGTTGAATTGATGTGAAAATTTATAGCGTGCATACCCCACACATATGACCCCCCATAAATAATATACACCAATATGACCTATATCAATGAGATAATATATCATCACCTAGAGAGATCCCTAGGAATGTCATTTACCAAAGTATGAGAATAGGGAATGTAAGGATCATAGGAAAAATGATCCAGATAGTTGATCTGATCCATCATTTCCCACTCACTATAGTCTGATGATAATACTCCAATTATTATTTGTAGGTACAGTAATATGGTATCTTCTATGATCTATTGAGTAATGATATATCTATTGCTTCCCATATGGGATGCTACCCAACCCCAGATAACATGGAAGGTACCCACCATCCGGTATAGTGGCTTCCCCTTAATGATATATCTCAAAAAATGGTAAATATTCTCCAAAATTGGGATGAAAAGGTTAGTACAACATCTTATGTATAATAGAGCCACTATTATAAATGTTGTGACTTTGACCCTAGTACCAGAATCATGCATCGGTAGTAACCAACCACTCAGAAACATGGAAAGAAGGGTTTATATTCAAAACATAATATTGGCATTAGGGATGATCTTTATGCCTCACTTGTTAAATCAGCCCTCCTAAAGCATAGTATAATAAGAAATAATATGTCTTTGGGTCTTTATGGTTTGTAATTACATCATACTCATTTGGAAATGATCATATCCACTTAATGTAGATAATTTGTTAATCCATTGAGAAAAGGAGAAATCTTACATTGGGAAAGGATCTCCCTTAAATAGATATTTTCATTGTAAATTATTTTATTGGATTTAAAATGGATCCACTCCATGTCATCCTAAGCTTGATGGGGCTCAGAAACTCATAATACATTTCAACCATGATGGGCGCCCCTAAAATCAGCCATACATCCCAATGAGTGATGAAAAATTTTCCATGTTCCATGTGAAAGGAGTTAGTAACCAGACTCTATCCTCTATGTAGCTACATGATGACCTTTTGATTTATTTGGATTGAGAATTCAACACCAAGATAGCTTCATACAATCCCACAACCTTCAACAAGACCATAAATTCCTCATTTATATGGAGGATCCTGTACAGAAACCTCCAGTTTAGGCTAAATGAACCTTTTGGGAGAAGATCCCACTTCAATGACCACCCTATATACTCACTTTTAGTATCCATTCATGCCATGCTATTTTAAAATAGATGGTTTTTGTGGAACCTTCATAATTTACCCTAGTGAATGACATGTATATTTCAAAATACACATAGTAGCATGGGTTTCTCAGATTAATCCCCCCTCACTGAGATATTGAATTAGGATATATTTCAATTATTGATTATCTAGGCTATGGGATGGTTTTTTATTTGTGGCATTAGAAGCAAAATGTCTGATAGCAGTCTGAATCGATAAAGTGTCAATGTATTGGAGGTCAAATATTCATTTGTTCCTACACTCAGAAGCCCTACTAGGGATCGATGGAATGTATCAATGGTTATTTTAAAATTTTATTCGATAGAATCAACTATATATTTCCTCCCCTCATTTACAGTAGAAAGAGAACTAGTAATTGAATAAATATCTTGTTTGAGATTTAACCCTTTTCTACTACAATATTAGGGAGTAGAATGGTTTAGTCTCCATAAAAATGGATAAGTACAGATCATTGTGAACCATCACTTTCCAAATTGGTATTCTATGAATCACTGGCCTATACAACATCAATCCTTGATGTGTCATCCAAAGAACATTAATCCATCCAAGAACTAGCTTAGGAAAAATTGGTTAGTGAACCATTGGACCCTGAAGAATTCATTGTGTGGGAAGATCCATTTTTGAATCTTTAAGATTCTATTCAGAAGATCAAGAATTATCGTTCATGGGTAATGGGTATCAATTACTAGAAATGGAATCTATAAAGGAGAAATGCTATGTGAAAGTATTTGGTGATCGAGAGTTTATAGAGGGCTCAAGATCACAGAGAAATCAGTAAAGGAAAAATGTTATTGGACCCCTATTTATAGGTACAGTCCAATTTTGTATGTACATTTAAGTAAAAAAATGCATCAAAATTGAAAAAATTTCTACATTAGAACAACTTTATCTTTATCATAATCAGAACCCACTTTAATTAGGGAAATTTGTGGGGTTTAGATAATTCTTCATAAAAGGAGGGTCCTGAAAATTACGCACATAAATAGGAAGGTGTTCTATAAATTTAAAAAAGATAAAATAATAAAATAAAAGAATATTATAAATAAAATAATCAAGGGATGGGATTATGTGGAGAAAGGATTGCTCCTGTGAAGTAAAAATATAATGAAGGCCCCTACTTCGCATGACATTTAGCCACTCTACGAGGTGTCCCTCAAACCTTCAACACCCATGAAAAAACCAATGTCATTTTTAGGGAGAGACGGGGATTTTTACCCCAAAAAATGGACAGCACATGTGAATTAAATCATTCTATGGATGATATAATACCACTGACACCCAAAAATGAAATCAAATAACTTGTGAAGTTGGATGGTGACTTCCATCCTAAAAATGGGAAGGACCTTCAGATGAAGTCATTCGCAGGTTTTGGCATCTGCCTTAGGCTCTTATAAATTCATCTATATATTTCACCTTGGATGAATAGACATTCCAATATCCAGTCCCTCTGTTCTTTTATAAAGGACCACCCATGGAAAAAAAATAAAGGGGGAATGCAGACTAACAGGATGAGTGACAAGAAATAAATACAAAAAAGTGGAGTCTTCAAGATAAATTTCCCATGATCCATCAAATTAAATCATGTAAACCAAACATAAGGAATCAAGGAGGAAATAATCATAATCAATCCATTTTTTAACTTAATACCACCTTAAAGACGCCATTAGGTAAGGAATAAATGGATGAACCATTTGTGTACCAGAACCTTGCATGCCAAAATACTATATGGGCATAACCATTCACCTTGTAAAAAATGATATGATAAAGGAACTCAACCAATTGAGAAACATGATACATGGATGGAAAATAGCCCCGTTTCGAAACACTCTATGCAGGTAGAACCTAGGTCAGTGTACCACACCACTACTAGGAATAGTACCCTCATCCATGCAGAAATATGTTACATGGAGGGAATCCAATCCCACATAAGAACCTTCTACATTAAATGAGACATACTAGGTTGTTATAATCTCTACATTCTTTCACATCCTTCAATCATATCATCAGGTCCCACTTTATCCTCTCTACGAACCATTCTAACTGCATCAGGCCAAGGGATAATCCAATGCCACCTGACATGTATGATCAGATTATTGGGAACATCAGTGTTCTCCCTCAAGACTATATACTTGTGGTTTGAGGATTCATGTGTGTAACATACTCAACAAGGGGGACCGTAATAATATTTTCAAGTATAAATAACCATGTTAATTAGGGTTCAATCATTAGTAGTGCTCATGTTAACCTCCCCATTATAGAGATTTAGTAGAATCTATGAACATTACCTTCATTAACGTCTATTTCTTGACATTCCTCTCTTCCATGGGAATAGTAAGGAATCTTAACATGATTGATAACCCCTCTTATCTTGTGGGATAAAAGACTATTACACTTTTTCTCTATCTTGAGACGTTTCTAAATGAATCAATAGATGTTATTATCATAGATACAAGAATGAAAGAGGAGATGTGCACCTTAAAAGCATTCAAAATCTCCATTTGGACCTCAAACATAGAGCACCTATGAATATAGTGGATCATGTGATCTATTGATATACTACATCCTATTTTTTCTGACACTGATAATGAATCATGTGGGATTAGAGTTTTGTGGAAATCATGTCATCTGTATGATCCAAAATGTAATGCCCCGACCCAAGTTACCCAGAGTCGGTGCATTATTATGTACCATTGGCCTGATCACAAAATATCAAGTCTCAAAAGGCCGATTAGTTTAGTAGGCTTGGAATAACTAGATACATTTAAAAAGTTTACATTACATCATAAAGTGAAAAATACAACAACATCTTGTCTCCATAGTCATATCCCCTTATACTATCCTTGCAGGTCATTCATAAAATACTTCTTCACATCCTGGGAAAAATAAAACATAGAAAGGGGTGAGCTCAAATGCGCAGTATGGAAAACAATATAGCAGAAACTTTCATAAATAAGCATTAACATTTAAGGCAATGTATAATTAAAACAAAAGCCTTTTAAACTTGAAAATCAGCATAATATGGTAGAAATAAAATGAAATAATTCCATTTACTTATTCACATTGATATTCTACTAGTCGAATAATCACATGAAATACGAATAACCACTTTTATAATGATAGAATGCATAATACCAGACTATCATAACCATATAGTCAAGACCTTGTGCCAAGACTACAAATAAGATTTAGATAAGGCCTTGTTCCAAGACACTAGTTTGTCTCATGAGACCTACCGATGCATCGAGGAGCTATAGCGGGCTCTACCCATCACTTACTAAGTCCAATGCATTCCTCATATGAAAAGTTTGAAACATAACATAAACATTCGTATTACAACTAACATATGAAATGTCAATAATTTATCCACAAACCATGAATGGTATAAAAATAGCATATCCACAGTCAAACATAACTCATTTGATACAATATGGAAGATTGTATTGTATCATATTAACCTCAATCGAGAATAATGAAGGATATTGACATAAACTAAAATAATCATCAAACTATTGAGAGAAATATCCCCATTTTTTGAAAGCATTTAAAAATCACACTATTTGTCAAGAATTCATTTAAATAGATTTTTGAATCAAAGTGTCCCATAACACTTTGAAACTTTTAAAAGTAATTTTGATTTGAAAAAATTAATGTCTATATAAATAAATCCTTAAAACCATTTTTAAAACATGTACATTAATGAGAAATATTTAGAATAATAAATAATTAAAACATCTTAAAATGATATTTTAATTAGAGTTCCTAACCAAAAGAGAGAGACTTGAATAAAAATAAATGAGGTAATCAAAAATTTATAATATCCTATGAATAAAGGGATTAATGATATGCTATGTCAAATTACATTATATACACCATATAAAAGTGAATTGGTGTATAACAACAATGAAGTCTTAATGGAATGAAAATTGAGATGAAATCTCTTATAAAGGTCATATACTTAGGTTAAGGATAAATCAACGACATAATTATGTGCGAAAAATATAAATACAATCAATATGATTGGATATTCAGTGTAAATCAATCAGAGTACATTCAAACATATTCTTATAAAAACAACACCAATGAAATAGATATTTAACTCAACAAATGGAGATTGAGTTAAAATTACTCTTATCAAGTTCATATGGATAACTAGAGAATTGATAAATGGAGTGATTATTTGTATCAAAATTATATCCACAGAAATAGGAGTGGAAATTATGACATAAGAAAATGAATAGTGATTCCACACATAATCTTGGAGTAAAATAATCAATGAGGTATTCGTAAAACCGAATGAGTGGAAATTGGAAATTTCAAATTACCTTATTGGTTTAGTAACTTATGAAACATAGACCCATGAAAGAAGTATAATAAAATGATGATGTAAATATCAAAAAATTAAATTATATTACATAATGAATACAATCATGGGTAGTACACACACCACATGTAATAAATAAGCGGTGAAAAAATAAAATCTCACGGAATTAAAAGTGAGATAAGAAACCCCATAGTTTGTACTTTTTCCTTGTTAAAGGGTAGGTTAACCTCCTGTATAATGGTTAAATAACTGTTATTTAATTATACAAGAATGATATACATTAATATGATATCATATATGATCTTTTAACATTTATTTGTTGATAATATGTTAGTATTATCATCGTTTCGAGTGTTAACAGATTAATTTTTCTTTATATTCATTGTTATGTGAGCCATATTAGTTATGAATGGGAAGAATATTATTGATATCCAAAATGATATCATGTCTCTAAAAATTATTTTTAATCATCAAATGAAATTTAGTCTTGAATGGATTTGATGGGGAATAGATCACATCGCGTTCGTGGAGACTGTAATCCGTACGTACGCACGAGCGACAATATCATTCTTTTGATATTAAAATAATATATAATTGGATGGTATATCATATATACAGAATCATTATCATGTTATATTTATTATTTACATTAATTAAACATCATTATTATACCATCCAAATAATAACATATTGAATAACATTTACACCATGACGTGGAGATGGTAGGCCGTACGTACGCACGTATGGTGACATGTCATTCAAAGGATGGATAGAATACTGAATATGGTTGTACCATATTTATAATAAAATAAAATTATATAGAATATACTATATTTATTATTTTAGGATGGAAATAACAATGAAATAAGAAGTTGAAGAAGAAAGGAACTCGAAAGTGGTTGGTGAAAACATTACCTCTTCTTCGGGTTCTTCTTTTTGATTTGATCAAAAGGGATCCTTAGGATGGATTTATGACTAAATGAAGGCCATTAGTATTAAGGGAGGATAGTTGATAGGGTATTTGGGAAGAGTTTGGCCGAACCAAAATGCTTTGAAGATATGAAGAATTGGTTTGAAGTGGTGTCCTTTTATAAGCGGGAGGAGGGGCTCTTTAGAAAAAACATAAAATATTAATTTATAATAAACTCATATTCAGTTTCTAATGGATCCAATGTATATTGTTCAAAGTATAAGGAGGGTATGGTTCTAAATACATTCATCTAATAGGTTTTATACTGGTTTGGGTCACTATATTAACCTTATCATTTATATTTAACTCTTAGACAAATAGTTTGACATTTACCATGTCACTTTGTATTTTTATATTATATGGTTAATAAATTTAGTATATACTTCCATGCGACCCCAAAGTGGTCCATTAATAATAAACCTATCATTATATAAGTCCTTTGGCCAGAACATAGATTTTTAAGAATAGAATATGAATAAATAATATAATATTTGTTTTAAAAACTCTTTTATGTAAATTTTACACTATTTAATAATTGATTTTTGTTAAAGTCATAAAAATTTTATTAATTAAAAAAAATTCATTTAGGAAATCCTAACATGTCATATTAATCAATAAAATTCTTGGATGTCATCAAAACATTAAATTATACTTATTTTAACATTTATAATACTAATTATTTTATTCTTTAATTAATAAGGAAAATATTGCATTATTATTGTGTCATAAATAAATTTAATTATTCAATGTCTAAAAATTATAAATAAAATATAATTATGTAGGAAATAGAATTTTATTTCTAGGGAATATTTATAGTCGAAAATATATCATATATAAGATTTTGTAAAAAAAATATTTCAAAAAAATAGATGCTTATGTCATTTTTGTATTTACTATAACTTAATTAATATAAAGTGTCATTATCACTTACAAGTGGATCCATGGGGTCCCAAAATCGACACAAATATGACCATGGTCGTAAATGTATCAACCAACAGGGTTAAGACACGTTTTAGGGTAATTTATTATTATTATAATATTATTTTTTCACCCTTATTTACCGGATTTACCCTTTAACCACAGTAAATAAAATATTTACCGAAGTAATTATTCAAAATGCCTAAAAAAAGATACCTATTTAAAAAATTTGGACCTCCTGATTATAAATATGGAATCCATTTTTCTAAATTCAATACATAGAAGTGACAGTAATTAATTTAAAAATAATCCCCGTTGTTAAAATGAAATGCATGTTTTTAAAAGATAATAATTATCAAAAGATCGACACTTTCTTATGTCCAATTTAAATGTGAATTTATATAAAATGACCAAAAAATGGATTAAATGGTAAAAATATAATCTAATTATACTATAAAATCACTCAAATTCGTAATTTATCACTATTAATTATTTCGATTAAAAATGTTGTTTTTAATTAAAATTTAGTAATTTTCACTCCTCATCAAAATATGAATGTTATAAAAAAAGTACCAAAAATTCACCCTAGGCTAATTTTGATATTCCAAATCCCATAATGATGTCCATTTTTAGAGATAAAATGTATAAAATATCAAAAAGTGGGTATTACTATTCATAATGGCCGGTTTGTTTGGTTGTGGTGTGTGTTTTTACTCAAACATGTGTACAACACACACTACTGTATTATTCAAAGATAAGAATACCGTGGAATCATGGGGTGTTACATTCTCCCCTCCTTAAATAAATTGTTTCCTTGAAATTTTTAAAATTGGTCTTGGTAATATAATGGAAAGTACCGTATCCAAAAAAGAGTCAATAAAACTATCACTTTAAAATAAAGAAAGAGAAGTACAAAGGTCACCTGAGATAACATATACTAGGATTACATGTAGAAAAACATGGATATAGATGATAAAATATGTGTCATGTTCTGATGAGAGGGATAGAAAACATGATCAAGAGAAATTTAACAACAAGAAAACCACAAACTTCTGATGGGACAAACGGTCATTGGTTTCCCTGTAGGAAAAGTAAATGTAGAATATTTTTTTTGTTTTAAGATACATTACAAAAAGATGAGGAATTCATTTATGATATTGACTATGAACATAAAGAGATATACTTACTTTTTAATTAAAGTTTCATTCTTTAATAAATTTCTACTACTAACTAATTTTTAAACGATGAGTATTCAAGAAGACTTGGTCACATTGGAAGAGCTAGAATAAACTTCTTATATAATCACATGATCCACGAAGGATAAACTATATATTTACCTTTTCTATAGATATTAATCAAAACCAAAATGGTATGTATAAGATCTGATGATCCCCCAAAAGCATATTTCATTAGAGAAAGAAACACTAATATTAATTTCTAAAATTAAACCAAAAATACCCAAAAGTTAAATAAATAGAAATAAAAAAAATTGTCTTTAAAATTATTCAATATAATCCAAACTAATATTGAAACCCAAAACATCGAAGAATTTGGTTATGTAGTCTTCCACATTAAATTATATCTCCAAATGACATCAATTACTATTAAAGTCGCATACTTAAAAGTAAATAACCTAATCACATATTCACTATTATAGGTTAATCATTTCCATAAATAACCCAAATCATTATAAATCCACAATAAAAACATAGATAAAAATCCACCATTACTCATCAAATGAAATCCCATAGTATTCTATTTTCCTTGGGCATATAGTGTTCCCAACAAAGCGAAGATATTCCAAAATAACATTTATCACTTAATAACCAAATCATTTTCCTATACTAAGTGTATTCACTTGATAAGACATAAGATTCCAAATCAACTTATTATTGATCAATAAAATAATTTATCTAAAAATAATTAGTCACACTAACCAGGGACTTCACGTAGTCCAGTGGTAGGCGATAAATCTCAATCACACTTTGGTTGTGGGTTCGATTGCCACAACTTTGTCCGACGTGACGAGTTGTCACACGGTCTACGTGTTTTCATTTTTCAAAAACTATATTTTATAATATTAACAAAATTTGATAAATCCCACAAAATAACCATAACATAGTTTAACCACAAATTTTATCTCATACCTTGAATTTTTATCCCAAAATATAATAATTTGTAATTACCTCAAACCCAATGATCATATAAAACCAAATGGTTATTTATAACTATATCCACAAGAGAAAAGATATGTCTTCCTCAAATATCATTCTCACATGGAAAAATATAGGGTTACAAACACAAGAGAAAATTATTCCAAAGTAATACCATCAACAAGGAGAACTAATACTTTTAAACATTTATCCAACCATTTATTTCCACATAGCTTCTTCTTTGACCAAGAAAATATCCTATAGAATGGGTTATTCGCTCGGGTAATGGCCAGGTTCCCTACATTTATGAAAAATGACTGTAAATGGATTCTTGGGACAATTTTTATTTTCTTCCATAGTACTATTCATTTTCCTTGGAAATTGTTCACTTTATATCCTTCTTTCCCGCATGTAAATAATTTATTTGTTAAATTGAGACACTTTCCTGGGTGTCTTCTTCCACATTTCTTACATGATGGAAATTGAGGATTCTTTTCTCCATGGTATTCACTACTGGATCTATTATCATTAATCACCTCTCTTTTCTTTGTTGAGTCCAGGAGTTGGTTAATATATATGTTGTTGATCATATTTTTGGAAAACTGATTTGGCATGAACACGATATCTTTTACACCTATAAACATTCCATTTTTTTTCTCATTTCTACCACCATTGCCACCTTGTACATCATTCTCAATGTTACTATGAATTCCTTGGAATCCAGCCTTTGACTAAAATAAGAAATCATTGTGTGAGAAACAGTAGTCATAAAATTATTTAGAGAATATCAGGACACCATTTTCCCAATTTGAAACACCTTAGGATTAACAAAGATCATTTATTATAATCCTATATTAAAATACTTCAAATATTATTGTAAATAAAATGTAAATTATCCTAAGAATATCCCCCAGGAGTGTTGTAACCAAGAGTGCAGCAAGGCCCGTTGTCGTGGACCATTTCCCAGATGAGTCTAGCTCAAAGCGGTATTTTTGGTTTTACCACTAGGTACATCTGTGCCAGAACTGCCTCTACCTGCTCATATCTAGATGGGGATTTATTTCTCGGAAAACTCACAAATTGTCTACAATACTAAAATTCTAGGAATATCTTCTATACTAATTCTCAAATTCTATCTTAGGGCTATGTGCTCTAATAAGAGTTTATATAAATCTAGTGTCCAAGGTTTGTACTAAACTTCCACTGATACCAACTGTAATTCCCAACCATAGTTACCCAGAGTCAGTTCATTATTACATATCATTGAATTGAGCACAAAAGATCATGTCTCGAAAGACCGATTAGTTTAGTTTCCTTGGTATAACTAGATACATTCATAATGTCTACATTACATCATAAATTGAAAACTAGAACAACATCTTGTCTCCACACTCATATCCCCTTATACTATCCCTACAGGTCATTCATAAAATACTTCTTCACATCCTAGGAAAAATAAAACATAGAAAGGGGTGAGCTCAAATGCCCTGTAAGGATAATAATATAGTGGACACATTCATCAATAATAATAAACATTTAAGGCAATGTATAACTAAAACAAAAGCCTTTTAAACATGAACTTCAACATAATATGGAAGAAATAAAATGAAATAATGCCATTTACTTATTCACATGGATATTTACTAGTCGAATAATCACTTGAAATATCAATAACCACTTTCATAATTATGGAATGCATAATGTCGGACTATCATAACCACAAAGTCAAGGCCTTGTGGCAAGACTACAAATAAGATTTTGTCAAGGCCTTCTTCCAAGACACTAGTTTGTCTCATTAGACCTACAAATGCATTGAGGAGCTATAACGGGCCCCACCCGTCACTTACTGACTCCAATTCATTCCTAAAATGAAAAGTTTGAAACATAACATAAATATTCGTATTAAAACTAAAAACAAATGTCAATATTTTATCCATAAACCATGAATGGTATAAAAATTGCACATCCACAGTCAAACATAACTCATTTGATACAATATAAGAGATTGTATTGTATCAGATTAACCTCAATCAAGAATAATGAAGGATATTGTCATAGATAAAAATAATCATCAAACTATTGATAGAAATATCCCCCTTTTTCTTGAAAACATTTAAAAGTCATAAAATTTGTCAAGAAGCCATTTAAATATATTTTTGAATCAAAGTTTCCCATACCACTTTAAACTTTTAAAATGAATTTTAATTTGAAAATTTTAATGTCTATATAAATAAATCCTTAAAACTTTTTTTAAAACATGGACATTAATGAGAAATATTTAGAATAATAAATCTTTAAAACATTTTAAAATGATATTTTAGTTAGATTTCCTAACAAAAAGATAGACACTTGAATACAAATAAATAAGGTAATCAAAACATTGTTATATCTTGAGAATAATGGGATTCATGATATACTATGTCAAAGTACGTTATATAAACCATATAAAATTGAATTGGTGTATGATAATAATGAAGTCTCAATGGAATGAAAATTGAGATGAAATCTCTTATAAAGGACGTATCCTTAGGTTAAGGATAAATCAACGACATAATTATGTGTGAAAAATATAAATACACTCAATATGATTAGATATTTAGTTTAAATCAATTAGAGGACATTCACACATATTATTGTATAAACAACATCAATGAATTGGATATTTAACTCAACAAATGGAGATTGAGTTAAAATTACTCTTATCAAGTTCATATAGATGACTTGAGAATTTATAAATGGAGTTACTATGTGTATCAAAAGTATATCCACAGAAAGGGGAGTGGAAATTATGACATAAGCAAATGAATAGTGATTCCACACATAACCGTGGAGTAAAATAATCAATGAAGTATGCGTAAAACAGAATGAGTGGAATTTGGAATTTCAAATTTCCTTTTTGATTTGGTAACTTAAGAAACATACACCCATGAAAGAAGGATCGTAAAATGATGATTTAAATATCAATAAATTAAATTATATTACACAATGAATAAAATCATGGTAAGTACACACACCACATGCAATAAATAAGTGGTGAACATTGGAAATCGCATGGAACTAAAAGTGAGCTAAGAAACCCCTTATAGTGTACTTTTTCCTTGGTAGAGGGTAGGTTAACCTCCTATATAATGGTTAAGTAGTTTTTATTTAATTATAAAAAATCATATACACTAATAAGATATCATATATGATCTTTCAACATTGATTTGTTGATAATATCTTAGTATTATCCTCGTTTTGAGTGTTAACAGATTCATTTTCCTTTATATTCTTTGTTTTATGAGACATATTTGTTATTAATGTGATGAATATTATTAATATCCATAATTATATCATGTCTCTAAACATTATTTTTAATCATCAAATGAAATTAATTCTTGAATGGATATTATGGGGAATAAATCTCATCGCGTTTGTGGAGACGGTAATCCGTATGTACGCACGAGCGACAATATCATTCTTTTTGATATTAAAATAATATATAATTGGATGGTATATCATATATAAAGAATAATTATCATGTTATATTTATTATTTACATGAATTAAACATCATTATTATACCCATCCAAATAATAATATATTGAATAACAATTACACCACGATGTGGAGACTGTAGGCCGTACGTACGCACGTATGGTGACATTTCATTCAAAGGATGGATAGAATACTGAATATTGTTGTAAAATATTTATAATAAAATCAATGAATATATAATATACTGGATTTATTATTTTATAATGTAAATAACAAAGAAATAACAAGTTGAAGAAGAAAGTAACTCGAAAGAGGGTGGTAAAAACATTACCTCTTCTTCGGGTTCTTCCTTTTGATTTGATCAAAAGGGCTCCTTAGGTTGGCTTTCTGACTAATGGAAGACCTCTAGGATTAATGGAGGATATTTTAGAGGGTATTTGGGTAGAGGTTGGCCGAACTAAAAGGCTTTGAATATATGAAGAATCAGTTAGAAGTGGTGTCCTTTTATAAAGGGGAGGAGAGGCTCTTTTTAGAAAAACTTAAAGTATTAATTTATACTAAATTCATATTCTATTTCTAATGACTCGAAAGTGGATTATTAAAAGTATAAGTTGGGAATGGGTAGAAATCCTTTCATCTAATTGGTTTTAAACCAGTTTGGGTAACTATATTAACCTTATCATTTAAATTTAACTCTTTGTTAAATAGTTTGATATTTACCATGTCACTTTGTATTTTTATATTATATGGTTAATTAATTTACTATATACTCCCAAGAGACCCCCAAGTGGTCCATTAATGATAAAAATATCATCATATATTTCATTTTACTGAAACATAGATCTTTAGGAATAGAATATGAATTAATAATGTAATATTTTTTTAAAAAACTCTTTTATGTCAAGTTTGACACTATTTAATAATTGATTTTTATTAAAGTATTAACAAATTTATTTATTATAAAAATAATTTAATCAATCCTAACATGTCATATTAATCAATTAAATTCGTGGATGTAATCAAAACTTTCAAATTATATTTATTTTAACATTTATAATACTAATTATTTTATTCTTTCATTAATAAGGAAAATAATGTATCATTATTGTGTCATAAATAATTTTAATTATTCAATGTCTAAAAATTATAAATAAAATACCGTTATGTATGAAATATTTTTAGATTTATAATAAATACTTCTAGTCGAAAATATAACATATATAACCCTATGTAAAAATTATTTTTCTAAAAGATATATGCTTATGTCATTTTTGTATTTACTTTAACTTAATTAATATAAAGTGTCATTATCACTTACAAGTGGATCCATGGGGTCCCAGAATCGACACAAAGATTCCCATGGTCAGAAATTTATCAACCAATAGGGTTAGGACATGTTTTAGTGTAATTTATTATTATTATAATATTATTTTTTACCCTTATTTACCGGATTTACCTTTTAACCACGGTAAATAAAATATTTACCGAAGTAATTATTCAAAATGTCTAAAAATAAACGTTAACTATTTACACAATTGGACCTCCTAATTCTAAATATGGAATACATTTTTTTAAATTCAGAACATAGAAGTAGTGGTAATTAATTTAAAATTAATACCCGTTGTTAAAACGAAAGGAGTGTTTTTAAGAGATAATAACTATCAAAAGATTGGCACTTGTTTATGTCCAGTTTAAATGCGAATTTATATCCAATTACCAACATCGGATTAAATGGTAAAAATATAATATAATTATGCTCTAAAATCACTCAAATTCATAATTTATCACTATTAATTATTTTGATTAAAAAAGTTGTTTTCAATTAAAATTTAGTAATTTTCACTATTCATCAAAATATGAATTTTATCAAAAAAGTACAAAAAATTCACCCTTAGCTAATTTCGATATTACAAATACAGAAATGAAGTTCATTTTGAATGATAAAATGTATAAAATTTCAAAAAGTGTGTATTACTATTCATAACGGCTAGTTTGATTGGTTGTGGTGTGTGTTAGGACTCGATGTTGCGTACAACACATGCAACTGTATTATTCAAAGAGAAGTGTACCGTGGAAGCTTGGGGTGTTACAAAAAACCATTAAATCGGCCTTATCTATAGATATAATCCCAATACTGCATTCAGTAGGACTCTTATATAGTATAATCCCCTATCTTTTCAACCCAATTGGGTCTCTTGTATAGTATAAGTTCTTAAAACCCAACCTCGACCTTAAAAGGACAACATTCCCAGTAAAGTAGCACTTTAATTGGCCTCTATAGGGATAATATCCAAACCATAACTGAAATATGTGGACATTAATTCACAACTAATTGGAATACATAGGAATCCTCCCTATGTTGCAAACTCAACACAAAAATTCACATTGTTGTTCTATTGGAAACATTCCTGGTATGGTTATATCCACATGGGATACCTCAAATCTTTTGTGTTCCTCAGGCCTCCTCAATGTACGTCCAACACCAATCATAGACCGACCAAAATTCTACTAGATGTCCTTTCCATAAGACATTAAACTACTCAGTTTAATCCCTATCAAATAACCTTAAAAGGTGAAGTTCCCCATTAAGTGGAATCAGACTATGTGGGTTCTGATTCTTCTTATAAGGATTTGTAGGAATCCCATATTATTGGTTCGATCCTGACATGAAAACTATTTCAATCTCCCTAGATGAAAATTAAAACAAGATCAGCCCACCATATAGCATAAAACTATAACTATCATAATGAACAAAAAAATATATATGATCACTATATAAAAAGGTTACCATTAATGTAGGTCCTCATATACATATAGGTCCTTCAATTGATGTAGAACCTCATATAAAAATAGATGGTTCCAAAAACATGCATGTTTGTAATTGATCATTACCTTAGGATAATCAACAAATAAATACTTTGGAATGAACAAATAATTAATGAAAACATCTTAAATCTATAAGAGTTTCATAGAATAGGAAATAGTTCTCTTCAAAAGGGTGTGATGGGATTGACTTCATATCTTCTCAAACAATGTTAGTCCATAAGTGTCAGTTATGATCCCCAAGGCATCCTTTCCTTTCGTATATCATTAAATGAGACTTCATTGATATGAGAGTTGTTGGGGGTTTTTCAATCTCAATAAAAAAACCTATTCGATATCATTTAAATGTAAAATACTAAATGTTAATTATTTTCCAAAACTCAACCCCCTATAATCAACCATTGAGCACCATACCTTAGTCAGGATTAAATTCATGGAGGAAGTTTATAAATTGTGGTATCGACCAGGTCACTTTTTTGAAGAATTTATGATAATTATTTTAGGAAAAGTTTATTATATAAATAAATAAAAAGATGTTGGAATGTTGAATGTTACAAATAAGTGACTTTTTTTGAGACATCACTATAAGAAATTAAAAGTTATAGACTATGGATTCTAAATAGTCATTGTTCCTCACACATGACATGTGATATAAAAATCATGATTTATAATAGAAATTATGCGGTATGCATTATTAATTTGGGAAAAGAGAGTTATTTATAAACCATAGGATTTAGAACATTTGACATTAAGCTGAGAAATTAAAATATTTGGATTTTTTATATGTTTATGGGATTAATAACAACTTAATTTGTATGCTGAAATTTGTGATAATGAGAAGGAATTTATTTTTAGAAAAGATTCATACACCATTAAAAGTGTGGATAATGATGAATTTGTTACCATGGGAGATAAAACTAGTTTAGATCTCTTTAGAAATGGAGAATATGTTAAATCATTTTATTCTAGTGATAAAAATGAGGAAAATTTGTTGTGCCACATTCCCTTGCATCATAGATAATAAAAGTGTGATTTTTTAAATATAGATGCTCTAAGAAACATTATATCATTTAAAGGGAAAGAATATGATGTTTATAAAAAGTGGAAGAAAGGAAAGATGATTATTATAATTTAATGTAAAATTATATTTTTTCCTAAAATTCTTCTTTAACTTAATAAATCCTTTTTTAGCCAATGATACTTAAATAAAAAAATTGATATTTTTATTTTATCACTATTATTAAATATTAAATCTGATGAAAAAAATTATGTTGTTGAATCTTAAATTTGAGGTTGTAAAATTGTTTAGATTTTTCAGAGCAAATATAGTAATGGATTTGAGAATTTATAAAGTAAAACTAATAAAAAATAATTAAAATGTGTAAAAATCGAATGCTTTTGAATCATATATAAGGAAATATGGAATTCAATATTTGGACATTTCTCCTTACACCAAAAAACAAAATAATGTTTAGGATGAAAAAATAGAAGTTTAGTGGAAATGTGAAGAAGCATGTTGGATGACTATAAGCATTATATGTTTTTTCTATATAGAAGATATCAGAACTAAAGTTCATGTACGAAATATATTTTTCTTAGGTCTAAAATCAAACATGAGTTATAATAAGATTTGGTATAACAAAAAAAAATTAAAGAAATATTTCATTGTTACTGGGAGTCCATGTTTACTAAATAATAAATATACAAATCATATAAAATTTGATGAAAAAGTTGAGGATTTTATTTTTATGGGATATTCACCCAATGGAAGAAGTTATAAATGTTGTGAAAAACTTCTACAAATGTTGTTGGATTCCTGTGATGTTAATTTTTTTAAGAATAAATCTTCCAAAAAATGGTTGTTGATAATTTTTTAGAAAATAAGTTAATATAATTCTATTGGAATTAAAAATTAACAATTAAGGGGATCCAAAGAACATGATTAGATATTTATCATAATCATGTATTGAGAAATGTAAATACAAATGAAAATATATAAAATTTAAAAATCTACAGACAGAGGTTGACGATGAATATATTATTGGAAATCATAAAGCTCGGGTTCAGACTAGAATAAAGTTGAGATTAAATAATAAAACAAAACATATTTCACATGTAGAACTAGAATCAATTTCAAAAGTAGCTGGAAATACAGAATGGGAATGTTCTATGAATGATGGGTTGGATCAACTTGAGAAAAAGGAAAATGTTGAATTTGTTCCATGGCTAGTATGGAAAAATATTTTTGGGACAAAATGAGTGTTCATAAATAAATTGAATGAACATGATGATGTTTTAATAAAAAAACATTAATTGTTTTTGATGTATATTCATAAGATAATGGTTTGGATTTTGTATGAACTCATACTTTTTTTATACTATCTAAAACAAGATGAACGTTTTTAGTAGTGTATTCATATCATTATTACAAATACAATCCAATGGATATTAAATAAACTATAAAAAATAGATATATTTATAAAGAATTTTATATTCAATAACCATGTAGTTTTTAAAATGTTAAAGATAAAACATAACAAGGTGAGTTTATGGAAGCATTATATGGGTTTAAATAATCTCCAAATTCATGGTAGTCAAAATATAATAGTTTCTTTATGAAAATGAAATTTTCTATAGGGAATGTTGGGAGGAAATTATATCTGATGTTGGTGATCTTAGGTACCCTTATTATTATTGTTTTTGTTGATGAAATAAGTTTTATAGAGGAAAAAATATTATTTTAAAGAGTTTTTGGAAGAAAATAATGGAATCCATGAAATAAAAATGATCATAAAATTGACCTTCTTTTTATGCTAACAATTGAAACAATGGGAAAATATATTTTCCTATCATAAGAAATGTATGTCAGAGATTTGTTAAAAAGGTTTATAATTGTGGATTTTAATGAAGTTATTTCTCCTATGTCCATTGTAATAATGATGAGTAAATATAGAGTTGGGATATATGTAAGTAAAAAATATTTCAGAATGTTTATATGATTTTTTCTATGTCTTACTACATAAAGGTATTGTATCATTTATTCCATTAATTTCTTTCAAAAATATTAGATTGATCCATAATAATAAGATATATAATAAGGAAGAATAATTTGAATATATATTAATAGAAAACATTCTTATTGGTTATTGTAAAAAATAAGTATTGATATAAAATTTCATGTATATATTGATTATAATTGATCTAGAGGTTAAAACAATATAAAATAAAAATCTAATTTAATATTTATATTGGAAGAATGTTGTGTGTGTTGTAATAGTATGAAACATTGATCACTTTTACCATATTGGATGAATAATATATTTCCATTAACCATTCCTATACAAAAATTATTTTCATGAAAGTAGTGTTGAAAGATTTCAAAGTGAATGTTTCTACACCATTTATGATCCTTTATTAAAATCAAAGTTCCATAGATCTTTAAAAAAAATTTATCCATCATTCGAGACTAAACCACAGTAATAAAAAGTATCACTTTATAAAATGGAATTTTGTTGGTGGAATTGTTATTTTGGAATACATATCTTTAAAATATCAAATTGTTGATAATTTCATCAAATCATTTCAAAAAGAAATATTTTTGGATTTAAAGTTTCAACAACATGTTAATCCTCCACAAAAGACATTATAATGTTTGTAAGGAAGACCCCCATTATTTTTTGGATAATGTTGGGAAATTTATGATAACGTGACAAAGTAAAAAAATGATTTTGAAACCCATTATATAATAAAACAAAAGATATAATTATAAAAAAACTGAGGGGAGAAGGAAAAGGGAAGATAGAAAAATTGATGGGGAAAATTTGTAACAAAAATGGAGAAGATAAAAGTGTGTGTGTGGGGGGGGGGGTGGATTTAATATTAACATGTAATTTTTTTTCTTACCACCAAAGGATATAATTCCTTAAAAATACTCATATTGTTGGGTTAGGACCCTCTCTATGAGAAATATTATGTTTTGGTAATTTTTAAATGAGTGAATATTTAAAAATTTGAGTAAAAAAATGACAAGTTGTTATAATTGTTTTAGAAATAAAAGCAATTAGATTAAAGATCTATTGTGATGGATTTACAAAAAAATCAATTTTTTTGAAATTGTATTTATTTTAAATTCGAATTAATTGGTTAAAATGGTTATGGAAGATTTTTTTGTTAAACATTTGATAAAATTTTATTAATAAAAATTTAAGGCTGTTTTTTATAATATAAGAATGTTTTTTATAAATTGGATGGAGGGTATGAAATTAATAATGTTATAATGTCGTAAATTCCCATTTATATTGGTAATAAGCATTTTTAAAAAGTAGGATGATGCTTTATTATTTATTTAAATATTCCAACATCATGAATAGTATCTTGATACATTTGAGGTTAATCAAAGTAAAAAAAAGTTCCAATGGATTTTTTGAATCAAATAAACATCAGTGAGTCAAATAAATATTTCTCAATCAGAAAACATATTTTTAACAAGAATTTTGTTTTTTTATAAAATATTTTGTATACCATAAAAACATTTGTAAATTAGATGAAATTTTGGGAAGAATATGAATGATTTTGAATCAAATTAATATTTTTATATTGATGAACATTCTTGAAGTGGATCAAACATTGTAAATTTAATATAATATTTCGAATACTAAGAACATTTTTTAATGGTATGGAATTTTATGAATAAAACATATTTTTTAAAGTAGAATAATTTTTTTGATGTGAATTAATTTCTGTTAATCAAATGAACGTTTTTCATGTGGTTGAAATTTAATTAATCAAATCATCTTCTGTGATTATGATAAAAATTCATGAATCAAATATACATTTTTAAAGAATATGAACATTATTTAATGTTAATAAATATTGTGAATTTGATGAATAGTTAACCCAAATGAATTTCAGACAAATTTAAAATAATGTTGATGTTTTGTGATGTAAAAATTTTGAGCTATAATGTTAAACATAGAAGATATAAAAATTTAATGTTGGAAGCAGAACTAATTTTAGGTAACAATGTTTTTGTTATTAGATATAAAAAGTTTAGGTAAGAATGTTGAAGTTTCGTTCGTATAAAGATGATGAATAGTAAATTGACGGAGAATATGAAAAATGGATGGATGAAAAGTAAATATATTGTGAAAGTCAAAAAGGGATGGAAGAACAACATAGTGAATTTTCTTTTAAGATTTAGTTTTTAAAAAGTTTTATTAATTTTTTTAACACAATAGTTTGAATAAGTTCTTTAATACTAATTTTAATGAAATTCAATGAAATGATAGAGATTAAATGTTTTTAAAAGTATTCAATAATATTATATAATTATTGAGAAGAATAGAGTTAAATTTATTTTAGTGGGAGTGATGAAATATGAATTTTAGTGAGTAGGAAAATGAATTTAGTTTTCAACTTTTTTATCTTAGGAGAGCCTTTATAAAGGGTTTATAATTATAATCATACTAACAAATATTAATTAAAAAAAATAAAAATATTAAAGGATTTTTGTCCAAAGTGAGTTTCCAACAAATTTTCTATTTCATGTTGAAGAGGAGTTTTAGATAGAGTTCACATTCAGAGAATCAAAATGATATTTATTTTAGAGAGTCTATAGAGAGAGAAATAGATGATGTTTTTTATAAGAGTTTTTAGATATAGTGGTTTAATAATAAGATAAAATTCAGATTATATATTGGATATAAGTTTTACTAAGATAAAATAGTTTGAAATTATCTAGATGTTGAAATGGGTAGACATTGTGAATTTATCAAATGGATAAATCTGATAGACTCTAGAAATTAATATTTGTGGGGAGATTTTTTCAAAAATATTCATATCTTTTTTTCTCATGGTTTGTAAGAATTTTTTTGAAAAATAATTATAGTCAGTACAATCATACCTGGCATGATATAAAAGGAATCTAATGGGATTTGTATTGATGTTTTAATTATATATTTATAATACTGATCCTCATAGAAACACTAGAGTTTTCATTGAATGGATGAAGGTTATTACACTAAGGACAAACCTTTTAAAACTATTGTGCCTTATTTTTTATCAATTTTTAATTCTTGTGTGATTTATATAAAATTGTACAAGGTAAATAAAAATAATTATTTTTCCTGTCAATATTCGTAATGGGTGAATTTTTTTTAAAAAATAAGCACTAATTCACCAAATTCTTACTGGTTCAATGATCCTTAGGAACTTTATAATTGATCCTCAAGAATGGGGTTATCCCTATATGTGTGAGACTAGATAAATAATTGGACTGGTCTTTAAAAAAATGTAAAAATAGTTTAAATTTGATATAAATATCCTAAAAATTAATGTGACCCCTCATTTTATTTCTCTATAGGATCAATAAAAAATTCATTTGTCTTTAGTTGATGTTTCTACATATACTTTATTTTACATGGATCCCTTATTCATAGAAAATAAAATTCGATACTCCCAACCTTGGTTATAATTTAATTTTCAATATCCACTTCCCATAATCATAAGAATAATTCTCTCTCGAGGGATCATGTTCCATATATCCATGAAATTAGTATTTTTCGTAAGTTGGTTAGACAGATATGTTTAAATATCTCCCAAAGATAATTTTTGAATTATATATTTTTTATTCATTAAATAGATTGGATTTATTAGATTTCAAGCTTTTGATATTCATTTTTCTAGGTAGGTGAGCCACCTCATCATTCTAACACAAGGTATATACAACGCTATTCTATGAATAGTTCAACTGATTGTTAACTATAGTTCATAATTAATTAGTCATTTTATTCATTTTTATATAATTAAATTGTCCTATTTAATTCAATTGAGTATGAATGTCTTCAATGGTAGGTAAATTCTTGTGATTACAGATGTTTGGGATAACTATCGTTGTTTGTTCAACTAACAATTAATAAATATCCATAGTTGGATCAACAAACAAGTTAGTAGTTCACGATCATTTCAAAAGAGTGTGAAAAATTATTTAACTTAAATAAATTTCATAAAAAAAGTCAAATATAAACCACCAATTTACCCATTTAAATAATGAATTTATACAATTCACTTCTCTGGTAAATTATTAAAAATATCCAAAATCCCTCAAAAAAAGATATTAATTATAAAATATTATAAAATTTCAGAGTTTAATAAATATGGGGTACTAAAGAGTATTTTAATTAATTTTAATATTTTAGTAATTTTGACCTATTATCAACCAAAAAGGACAAATAATATAGATTATATCTATATACAATTATGTTAACTTTGTTTTATTGTATATCTTGTCGAGATATTTTGTTATAAGTATGTGATCCTATTTTTTCTAGAGTTTTCCCATGGAGAGGTTTTTGAATGTTCTAGATATTGAGTCTTCTCAATACTATTATAATCAAGTTGATGTGTTCCATTAATGGGTGTTAATACAAATAGAGGTAAGGGAGAATTCATGTACATATATTTCTAAAGAGAACTACTTATTCTTTTAATAATTTACCCCTTGGTATTTGAACATCTTCCACTGCTTAAGATAGGTGGAACTTCTTATTCTTTATCCCAACACTCATTATACTCATGCAATAACAAAATTAATATAAAGTGTTGTACACAAGTATTTTCAAGGGTTTGTCTTTATTAGGGGAAAAATATTCCATAACATGTTTGGTAATTATCACGATCCATGGATTTTATACCATATAGTGAATTTGTAGGTCATGGTGTCTTCTTCAACCCATATTTTTTCTCATACCCACACAATATCTATTGATACATTCATAAATCTCTAACATCTCATTGGATACACAACATCTCATTGTGGGTTATAATGATACTCTAAAATAGTATTTAAAATGTTATACACTGAGTTTTAGTATGTCACTTCATCGAAGTACTCAGATCTTCCTCATTAGAGTATTCAACTTCCAGTTTTTTTTTTCAAGAATGTCCATATTCATCTCAATCTCAATAAATATCTAGGCTCTAAAATATCTCACAAGATAACATCCATGGATTCTTTAAAATCATTCCTAAAATATCTCAACTTCCAATGACTAATCTGTATATATTTATGAATTTTGATCTTTCTCAAAACTTTTTATGTTTCTTTGTATCTCATTATTTCTGTCTTTTTCAATAAAAGGTGTTACATGTCTTCTTTATTACCTCCTCCTCCTTTTTCATCAACTAATTGGATTTGATAAAGAAAATAATATTTAATTCTTCTTATTTTTTAATAACTTCAAAATTTTAATCTTCTATAAAGATTCATTAGGTTATCTTTTATTCTCATAGATCTATCTCTTCTTTTTGATAGATACACTATAATAATGCGAGAATTAAATTTATATTACCTTATATAAATATCTTATTGTATATCATGTGTTGTAGAAACCATTAAACTAATGTGAATAATGATTTATTAAAATTCATGGAAATTACTAATAAATTAAGATTTTAAATTTTAAAAAAATAATTTAACATTAATTGTAATTTGATATAAACTAAGGTTAAGAACCCATAGATTATTGATGAGTTAATCTTCTTAAATTTAGTTATTATTTATATAATATATTTTAGTTTAAAAGATATTTTTTAAAAAGAATTAGTTCGAATATTTTAAAAATAATCCCTTTTTATTTATAATTTCAAATTTATCTTAGGTTGAATTTTTGGATTTTTCTAAAAGGATTAATTTTAGGTGATTAGTGAAAAATAAAATTATTGTAAATACAATCACTTTTAGGAAATTATAATGATATATGAATGAATTCGATGTTTATGGAAAGATATTATAGATAAAATATATACATAATAACTAATATAGTGTATTTTGAAATATAAATTTCTGACCATATATATCTATGTTTGATATTTTGGAAAAAATATATAATGTTTTTATTCAAAGGAATAATAATTCTGGTTCTTCTCATTTAATCATGTATTAAAAAGAGTCCATTTATTTTTGGTTTTGTTTTAAAGTAAAATAATTCTATTCTTATTAAACTAAATCCAATTCAATCTATGTAACTCAAAATTATACATGAGTTTGGTATAAAGTTATTTTTATTCTTAAATGTTAATTCTTGTAAAAATAGTTTTCAATTGAATCTTGTGAAATTATATTAAATGTAATTATTACCACATCTAGAAATTTAATATTATAAAAATTATTCTATATTTATTATTAGAATTTTATGATTTTTAAAGTGTCAAATTTCATTTTTTTTCATAATGAATGGTTACCATTGTAACATTTTGTCACAATGTTAAATGTTAAAAGGATTAAGAAGGGGGTTAAACTGGAAGGCAAGGCTTAAAATATTATTAAAATAGTTATAAATGTTATTGTTTAGTGGATTAGAACCTCAAATTATCTTTTCATGTAATGTGGACTAAATTCCCAACACTTTCTATGGTAAATTCATTTAGCATATTTTAATGTTCTTAATATCTAGATGGGCGTCACTTCTCTCACCGGTAAAAGGTATCCTCTTCTCATCACTCATAGAAACAAATTGACCACTTTATATACAAAAATACATAATAAAATAAATTTCAAAACATCATCCTTATGTATTAGAAGTTGTTATATCCCCAAAATTACAATCCTATAATGCTTAATGTGTAATCAAAATGAATATATTCAATGAATATGTTTATGTCTTACCTGAATTCATTCATGTTTATTTCTTATACCAACTCAATTAAATATTTAAAAACGATACTAATTTAATTAAATTAATATATTTATTATAATAAAAGGTTATTATGATTATGGAAAAATATTTTCTACCTCTTTTACATCCTATAATAATTTAAAGTGTCGCTCGGATTTACATGTATAATACCACCTTCACGAAGTGATGTGTTTTTTTCATCATCACATCATACAGATGGTTTTAAAGATAGATATAATGGTTATATTTTATTTTTATGAAATAGTTATGACTATTTTATGTTAAAATATTATCTACCTTCTTACCCTCTCATCTATTATGAAATGTAAATCTTTGCTCATATGTACGTGAAGACTACCACCTCCACGAAGCTATATAATACATTTTAAATTAATGAATTGTATGAATAATTATAAGGATATATTTAATTAATTAATTTGATATTTATAATATTAGTACAATTGGGGAAATGAATATTTTCAATTTACTTCCTTTCCTTTGATCCATGGAAAAATGAAGATATCATGCATGCATACGTGTGGACTACAACCTCCATGAAGTGAAGTAATTAATTTTTATTAACCTCTATAAATTAATGGTTATAAAATTTAATTTAATTTATAAATATAATATATGTACAATTATTAATATTCTATAAATTATTAAAAAATTAACAAGGTATAGATACATGAACTACAAAATCAAAACATGAATTTGAAACAGAATAACTAACACTAAAATAATTAATTTTAGAAAAAAATGAGCAATTAGTAAGAAAGAATTTATGACTAAATTATTTCAATAACTTTAGATATAATTATGGATACTATATAGACTAATAAATAATATTAATTTATTTTATTGGAGGTTTTAATGTGTCAGACCAAGAAGGAATCAAAGGTAAGGTTTTCCTCTTCTCAATTTTTCTTCATTTAGACATACTATATATTCACCACTAACATCTTTAGTGTGATGTATATACCAACCCTGAATTTATTTTATAATAATTTTAATGAAAAGTATAATGATTTACAAATACATATGAAATTCTCTATTTCATACGATTTTGATTCCTATATGACCAGATATCTAAGGTTTTATGTTTTAATCTCATTCTTAATTTGGAATGTTTATCATTGAATTTTAATTAGGGTAATTATATTATATTTATCTCTGAAACTCTTATAATTTATTCTTTCATTGTTATTATTTAGGTTTATATGTATTCTTTCTCTATGTCTACAATTTGTTATTAAAATAAACTAATTTTTTTATAAGAAAATCCAACCATATTTCTTCTTTTTTATTGGGATTCCTTTTCCTCAAAATTAATATTCTTAATTATTCATTGATAGTGTTATAGTATGTAAAATAGTGTTTTATTAGTTTTAAATTATTTTAACTTTAAATTTCCATTAAAATTTCTTAATGGAATATTTTAAAATTTAATCACAAGATACATTATAGAATTTATTTACAAAAGTTTGAAGAGTATATCCCATTAAACGTTTTCCACATAAACCTGTTTTACATACAACAATACCATCCTTCATGATTTATATTTCTATTAATATTTTTATATTTTTAAAAATTTATATCTATTGAAAATATTTAATGAATTTTTCAAAAAAGAATGATATTGATTTATTAGAACCTTTTAAAAGATATATCATTCTGCTTATATGTTTTCTATCTTCCAGTTATAATTTTATTAACTAATCACTACTTATTTTCAAGATTCCATTTTTTAAAATAATTTTGAAAATAATATTTTAATGTATTTATTGAAATTTAATTTATTTTTTTTTTGAAATTGAATGTGAACATTATTTTTACAAAAAGTTAAGAAATATTTGAAGGGAAACAATTTTTAATGATTTTCATCCATGTTCATTTATATTTTCAAAAAGAGATAACTTTAAAAATAAAAAAAAATCGTTTTTATGAACATATTTTCCCCTTAATTTTAATATTATTATTATCATGTATGTATTATAAATCATCTCCAGAGTTAAATTAATTTTATTGAAATTAATCTATATAGAAGAAATACCCAATTTATTCATTAATCAGATTGGGGGTATTTACCTAATAAGATATAGGATTTTCATACTGTGGGATATATCAATTTCTATATATGTGTCATTTTATGAATATGTTTATTTAATACTAATTTATTTTGATATTTGTTTTTAGGAAATATTTACATCCATATTACTTGATTTATTATGAATATGTATTTATTGTCAACGAATATCCATGATAAATGCATTATACATGAGTAATTAAAAGGTTATTCAAGGAATTATATAGCCCCTATATGTATCAATGGGTCCGATGAGACAAAAAAATAATTGTAATCATTTGGTGTATACCTAACATACATAAGTATTTTTTCTTGGTTGAGAAGCCTTGATAGATATAAAAAGTCATAGTTGGGAGGCTAAGATAGTATGTAAAATATTTGGGTTGAGAGGCCATGATGGTATAGAAAATTTATTTTTTGAGAATAATTGACAGCATATAAAATTCCTCAGCTAAGTTTCCTTATTGTTATTTAAAAAATCTTGAGTGAGGCCATGGTGGTATGATTTACATATATGGAATTATACACTCTATCATTATAAAATCAGTTATTTTTTCTATGTGATTAATATATTGATATTATGCAAGAACAAATTTCATTCTCATGTTATTTCTTAAATAGAACATGTATTAATTATCTACTATAACATATTTTTTATTCCTTATGTATCCATGACAGATTCATCAATATATTCCACTATAAGATTTACCCTTTTTATGTTTCTATTTACCCATGATATAAATAAGAGTAATACATATGATATATCATTGTGGGTACAATGTATAAAGAATTCTATTGGAGGCGATGAAAGTTAATTATGGAATAATTAAGTCTTTATGTAGTTTGAAAATATTTAATTAGTTGAGAATGTTATGGGTTTTATTAATGAATTATTTTCTTAATTATCAAAAGATAAAAACCTAAAAAGCTATTGGGTATGTATATAATTACACATTTTATTAAGGTTGTAATGATATAAGTTCAAAATTATGAAACATGAGTTTATAACAATGAAAATATGTAATGATATTGTTTTATCACCTGATCTTGGTGTATAGGGGATGGATACTATATTTGGTATATGATTATAGGTTTGGATAATTATAATGGTTAAAGTATTATTGGGGAATAAGTTATAAATCTTCTCTAACCTTACAGTTCAGTATGTTATGGATAAATATGGTTATTTCTAGGAATTAAATTTTAATGAAATCAAAGAATATTAAGTCACAAAGTTAAGGAAATATTAATATTATTAATTTATAAATTTTGTTATTATATGATATACTCAAACCGAATTTATTTTGTTTTATTATATCTATGGAAAATGTAGTAATGAGCTAAAAATGGACATGAAGGACAATGTGATTGTTTTTTTAATGAGAAACCAAATACAATATGAATTGG
This sequence comes from Viscum album, assembly GCA_963277665.1. NCBI lineage: Eukaryota > Viridiplantae > Streptophyta > Magnoliopsida > Santalales > Viscaceae > Viscum > Viscum album. Next base: position 1,275,825,964 of record OY728159.1, read on the forward strand.
ATTGAATAATATTGTGATTATTCTTAACTAGCTATTTTGAGTTATTATTAGCAATCGAAACCTAGGTAATCTTCCCAACATAAAAAATTATAGAAAAATTGAGTTTCATGGATGTTCAAGTGATAATGTTATTTAATGTAAACAACTTCAATATCATATGGTTCAATAATGTTGGATTAATCACCTAAAAAATTAATCAATTGAATAAGGAGATGTTTTATTATTAAATTAGTGTATTTAAAATAAACTATAATGAAAAAATGAAGAGCTCGATCAACATCATAAGGAGAGAAATTATATTCCAATAGTATCACTAACAATTCAATGTTTTAAACACATGAATTATGGTAATTATGAAAATAGAGGTGTTATGTGGAAATATCGTAAAGGAAATTATTAATATTCTTTAAATTAACGTTTAGAAATTAAATATTCTATTACAATCGATGATGAATAAACTATGAAAATCATATTATTTTATTAGATTATTTAAATATATATAATTATATTCAATTTATAAAACAAGATTATGTTGATATAGATTAATCTTAATTTTTGATTTATATTAATTATTATTGGATGGAAGTATTAAGGAATAAAATAGAAATTTTTGGTTAATGGTTTCTAAAAAAAGTTGAATAACTGCCTTTCTACATGAAAGGTGTTAGATAGTTATGTCGTAATATTATATACATTATTTTTAAATCATAAATACATTTTTTTTGTTTTATATAATGATATTTTTAATATTATTAAAGATATTTCGAAGAAAAGTTATGGTTTTGATAGATGATTGTGGTATATGTGACCCATAGGTTTAATATGTGATTTATCAAGAAGGTTATTTGGGAAAAATAATAACGGAGATAAAATTTAAGAGGAACACATAACCTTTAAAATTCATATATTATTTTATGCTGATGTAATTATAGTTAATTGGGATAGAGAGTAATAAAATTTTGGAACATTATTGGATTAATAAAAATGGATATTTTTTTGTTTAATATGAATTTTTTTGTCAAAATATTATATGTAGTTCTTGGAATAAATATTGAATAAAATTTTGAGAATATATATGAATTTTTATTTATGAGTCAGATTATATAGAAAAAATATTAGTATGTATTGGAGAATACTTGATTAGGGTATATAGATTTTTGGTATATGACTTTATGAGTTGTTATTGTTATTTGGAGATAAATGTAATGTAAATTTTTGAATAATATGAAATAAAATATTTTTCATTTTTTTCTGGAATTTTTTTAGGGATTTCTTTGATGGTATTTTGGGTTATTTACTTATGGAATCATTGAAAATTAAATTTGGGTGTTATTATTGTGATTTTTGATTATAAGTTAATTATTCATTCATATAGAGGTCAATTCATATTGAATATTATATTAACTTTTAATTGACCATTTTTGTTTTTGTTTTGGATAATGGATAGAAACATGAGTAATAAATTTCCATCATTTTATGGATAATATGATCAATTAATAGTTAATGTTATTACATTGGGCATATAACATTAAACATGGATATTTAAAATAAATAATATGAGCAGAATGAGAGATGAAAAATTCTCAAAACACAATCAAAGGATGAAATTACTCTTGTATCACGAAAAGATATCATGTAAGTATATTTTATATTATAATTTATCTTGATGGTAAAATAATTAATTTGATTCAAAATATAGAAAGATAAATCAATCGAGTCTCATATGGAAAATATTAAAAATTCATCAAGGTGTTCTTTCTTAAACTCATTCAAAATATGAGTCACATAATAGTAAAGGTTCAATTTATGAAGTATTTAGGAAATTTTAATTTCCCTAATTTTAACATAGACATTAATGTTGTTTTTAAGAGAGAATATAATTAATTTATATTACATTTTATTTCATTCTTATTATGTATATTTATTCAATTATTTATGTTACTTATCTTTTCCATTTTATTATGTTTCAATTATTTGAGATCCATTTAAATTATTAGGTTTTTAAGTCTTCTTCCACTCATTGGATGTGATTTTAAAAATATTTTACACCACATTCCCTCATCAATGAGATAAAAATTTCATTAATTAACTTTCTTTAGGAGAGATGGGGGAGAATGAAACAACCATATAATTTAGTTTATATTACATTAAATAATTATCTTATTGAATGATTTCTGATATAAACACAAAAAAACTAAATAGATTTAAAATTATTATAATACAAGCTAAAAAACAATATATTATTTTTATACAATTTTACAATTAAAAAATTAACACTAATTAGTATTCTATATGAAATAGGTTTAAGAACACTTAATGTATAAATAGATCATTCTTATCAAATGATTTTTTTATTTGTATTTAGTATTTTTTATTTAAAAGGTAATTTTTTGAAATAATGGATTTTAATTTTTTAAAATGAACGTAATTTTTGGTTTATCGTATCAAAATTATCTTAGGTTGAAATTTTTGGATTTTTTGAAAATGTATGATTTTCTTGTGCAAAGTGAAATATACAAATTATGCCAACTCTATAACTTTTACAAAATTATCATGATATAAGATCAACATGAAATTTTATGAAAATATTTTATGGCAAAAATATATATTTGTGAATCAATTTAGTGAATTTTAAAATGTAATATCTATTCTATAAATCCATGTGTGATATTTTGGAAATCAAATAATGTTTTTATTGAAATAATAATGATTTTTTGGTTCTTATATTTTAATCAATTATGCACAATATACATTTTGGTTTAGTTTTATTTGAATGTAAAATAATTAAAATATTATTAAAAACAATCCAATTAATTTTGTGGGAAGAAAAATTAACTTTATTTTGATATAAAATCATTTTTATCCTTAAAATGTCATTTTAAATGGGGGTTATTTGTATTTTGAAAACATAATTTGAATGTTAATTTCTAAAATATTAGAAAATAATTCTAAAAAATAAATTATGTATTTTTTTTAAAAAATTTATAATTTTGTAATGATTCCAATTTATTTAATGGTCATAATGAATTGTTTCCACAGTGAAAGATTTCCCCCACTATAAATGTTAAATGGGTTAATAAGGGAGTTAAACTAAGAGATATAAATTCTAGTAAGAATAAAATTTTTATAAATTATATTGGTATAGTGTAGTTATAAATTAACATGTTATTTCTTTAAATTGGAACTTAACTGAGCCACATTACTTGAGAAAGATATTTATTACATATTGATGTTCATAGTATTTAATTGGGTTCCACTCTCTCACTTATGAAAAGGAATATCCCCTACTAACTCATCAAAACACTTTAAGAACACTATATTAACAAATATATGACCAAATAAATTTCATAATTCCATAAAAATTCCTTATATTCTTGGATCTAAGAAGAATACTAATCCTCAATCGATTAATGTTAAAGCCATTGGAAAATATATACAGAGGATTTATATGTCTTCAAAAAATTATTCTAAGTATATATATCATTATATGTCATTAAAATATATTATAACCATTATAATATAATGATATAAATATATTATATATGATTAAAGGATATTATGTTTATATAAAATCTATTTCCTATGTCCTTTATGTCATATGGGAAATGAAAATGTTACAAATGCATATGTGAAAAATTCACCTTTTCGAAGCATTGTGTTTGATTTTCATCACCACTTCACACAGATGATTAGAAATATATAATTAGTGGATATATATTATGATTAATAAATGATAATATTTTTTATGACACAATATCATCTACCTTATTACCCTCCAATCCATTAGAAACCCAAAATTTTCATTTCTGTGTATGTGTTAGAAACCACCTCCCTGAAGTGATTCTCTACACTATTCATTAACACCTCACATGGATAGTAATTTGGATGTACATATTGAATAAATACTATATTTTTAATATTAATTTTTATGGAAATATAAATCATTATTTACCATTCTTTTATTTCATCCATTGAAAAATTAAAATATTGATGATCCATACAAGCAGAAAACTGCCTCCACAAAGTGATGCAATAATTATTTTTATAGTTATCATGTATAGATTGTTCTAAAAGTTTATTTAATATATAAATATGATATATATTACCAGATAAAAATTATAGAATTTATGATACAATGACCAAAGTGAAAGTACTAGAAGATCCAAATCAACTCATGTATAATAAACTAAACACATAACACTTAAATAATTGACATTAACAAACAAACTAGATTGGAAAAAATAAATTCTAAATAAATGATAACTCTAAATATGAATTCAAATATTAATCTTATATATAAAATTAATAAATAAAAATTTATTATATATGTGTTTTAAGTGTATTTGACTAAAAGATAATCAAAGGTAAGTGTTTCCTCATTTTTATTTCCCTTCACTGTGATATGTTTTATAATCACCCCAATCATATTTTGTGTGTTCTATATACTAATAATTAATGAATTATAATTTATTATTAAATAAAATATTTATGATTTATTATTATATCTAATATAATATATTTCTAGTGATTTTTACACTATGATTACCAATGTTTGAAGGGTTTAAGTTTCAATATATATTTTTACCAAGATTATATATTTTGGAATCTTATTTGGGGGAATTATAATATATTTATCACATAAACCCAAATTAGTTTCTCATATTATAGTTATTGTTAATTTTTATTAGTATTATTTCCATTTTTCATCTGTATTGTATTCAAATTCTTTGCAATAAATTCTATATGAAAATCAATTTTTTTTATTTTTTAGAAAAGAATATTTTTCTTTCATATTAACTTTATATTTTTTTTAAAGAATACACTTCACCTTACCCAAATTATTTTACATTGTTAAATTCTATCAAAATTTAATTTTTATTGAATAGTTTCAAAGGAATATCCTTATATTTTTCGAAACAATTCATTTTGGAAATTATTTATAAAAGTCTAAAATGAATTTCATTATAAAAATTTTCCACATGAATTTATTTTTCAATTATAATATAATATCTTCATATTTTAAATTACTTTAAATGTTTTTTTGTTTTAAAATTAAAATAACTTCCCAATATTGTTTTAATTTTTAGAGAAAAAATTATAAAATTATACTAATTGTTTTAAAAAATGATTTCATTACACTTTTGTATACTTCTTTCATCCACTTAAAATGTGCTAAATTAAGGCTAATTTTTTCTTTAAATTAAAATATATTAAATTAATTGAAATAAAATTTCTTAAATTTATTCCTCTTATACCATTCATGTTATTTGAAAAAGTAATTTTAAATTATTTTTTCAATAAAGTTACATAAAATATAATTGAAAAATATTTTTTAAATAATCACTATATGTTTTCTCTATTTTTCCAAAGAAATTACATTACTAAAATTTCATTATCTCTAATGAGTTTATGGTCTCTTTCATGTAAATTTTCTCTATTATAATTGATGTATTCTACATGATTTCAATTATTAACAAAACTATATACCCATTACTATATATGTAGAAACAACATATTTTTCATAAATTAAGTTAGGGGGAGGTAACTAAGAAATATAGATCATTTATTAAATGATAAACATATTTATAGTTGATATATGTATTATTTATATTCGTATAATTATTTGCCACTTAGGATGGTTGATTATGTTATAGAAAATATTATAACTCAATATTAATTGATTAAATACCAATTATTACTATTTTAAGGCATATTTATATTAAATCTTATTATTCATTAAATATATTAGGAATGCATTATATACGAGGAAGTAATGGGTCAGGCCCAAAATTATTTAGCCCCTCTATTAATTGATATCTCTTATGAGAAAAATAATAACGGGGATCTCTTAGTGTATTCCAACCAATATAACTAAATATATCATGGGTATGAGGCTTTGATGGAATCTAAAATATATTGGTTGAAAGGCTTGGATGGTAAATAAAATGTATTTTATGAGTTTCCTTAATGAAATATAAAATTATAGAGTTGAGATAACTAGATATCATATAAAATGTCTTGGTTGAGAGGAATTTTTGATTTATAAGATATCAAGGTATATTCCTTAATAATATGATTAAATTTTATGTATCATTAATTCCATCAACATAAAATTAACAATCATTTTATATGTGATTAAAATCATTATATTATTCATGAATGAATTATATATGAAATTGATTAGTTTAATAATATATGTGATGATTATCTAGTCTTCCATTTTCTGTATACCATATATAATAATGATAGAACCCACTATACATGCTCCCTTACCAAGCCTTTTTGCTCACCGTTTGTTATGTTTTCATTCCCCAAATTATGAAGAAGAGTAATATAAATGATATATCTAGAATATATCATGTGTGTAAAACAAATTTGGTAGATTTTTAAGGCCCATTATAGAAAAAAATTAGGCCATGTGTGAAAAAATCAACTAGGTGAGAAAGTTAATGGTTTTGTTATGTAATTATTTCGATAATTCTATAAATCTATAAACTTAAAAATTTAATGTTTATATAAGTGAAACAATAATTTTCATTATTTTTATTAATTATTTAAGGTTTTAATTTCATTAGTTTGGTTAAAATAAAATCTAGAATAAAATATAATATTTTAGCAATAGATCTGGGTGTTTAGGTATATGATACTACATACACACCATATCTCTCTCCTATAATTTTATTATTTATACAGGTCATGTAATATATTTTTAATAATAATGATAAAACAATTCATTTAACTGTCTAGGTTCTATGATCCATGATATCGTTTTACTCAATTTCTTTTTATGGATATGTTCCTATTGAAAACCTGATATTTATGCGAGACATTTTACCATAAAAACCAAAACAATATCCCAACTAATACAACATAAGTATAGTTTGATTAGTTATGTTTATTCATTCATGAATAAAACCCATAGTGGATCTGTATTTATAATGCAATATTTCAAATATATCAATGGATGATTATTTATAAAAAAACATTACTCAATACGGTAAAATGGTGGTGAGAACCTCCCATTCCGAGTAGGCCATGTATTTTATTCATTTCATATAAAACATTTCTATGATATTAGAAACCATATTTTTAGTCCTCTATACTTATATTTGAATCATAAAAAATATGTTTTTTTTGTGAATCATATACCTAGTGACGTAATATATTTCCTAGGATTTAATTTTCCCAGTCATGGATCCAAATTGGAAGAAAAATTTCAATATTTATAAACATTTAAATTTGGGATGATTTTTATATAAATAAGGTTGGTGAAAATTCTTAGACAATGTTATTCATTTACAGACCACCCAATTACTTCATGGACCTGATGACTATTTTTAAGACTATTCTATTCAATCACAAATCAGGTAATTCCATCATGGTTTATGTGGTCCCTTTCACATGGGAGTGTATCCTATACGACTACCAGGTTGAATTGAAAATAAATATTATTGGATGAAGTATGATGTAAATATCACACAGTCACAGGGTTCTTACAAATCTTCTTAGATCATTTATGTTTATACAATATTTGAGGGGGATGGAATGGATTCCTTCACAACCCCATATTTCCCTCATGACTGTGGAAATACTTCATGAGACACATGATCCATATAAAGCTACCCATTCATAGTAGTAGATTACTAATAACTTCATATAAATACCCCTAAACCAAACTTAATAAAATATTTTGACCTCAATTGAGAAGATAGCATGATAAAACTATCATGTGATTCCTAATGTCCAAACTCAGCTGAGGGGAGGGGATCTATGAAGGATGCAAGCATAGTTCCACCATGACACCACTCTATATGAATAATTCATGGATACCCTTTCATAAATCTGCTTCACTATGGTCCCTTTATAAGGAAATCATATTTATCCCATCACATGGAAGATATCATATAGAAGTCCATCATAAAGAGGTTACCATATAGATTACCTAATGTAGAGGTTATCATGTGGAGTCCATGAAGCAAACCCAACTTACAAATCCCCATCATCATGAATCTCAATATGACTCCCTATATTGGAACCCTAAAGAAACATGATGTTTCTTTCCCACAAGGTCACATACCATATAAAATACTGGTCTGTACCGTGGTTCCTCAATCCCAACATCCCCATTCAGGGTAAGTGATATCCTATGGTATCAATCTATTAGCCTATTACCATCACTCTATCACTGACTCTAATAATAATATGATTCTCACAATATGAACTTTTTGCTAGGTTCGACATATTTTGGGTTGAAAAACATATGCATCCAACCAAAATAAATGAATATTTCTTCAATTTCAATACCCATCATGGATTCCCAAATTTCATTAGTTAAGGAACTATTCATATTTTCCATATATTCTTTGATTTGAGAGAATCTTCTTTATTTTACTGTACATTGGCCTCATCCTAGGTGTAACCCACAATTTTACATCAAAGGGAAGGAATAATGTGTATAACCCACTCAATACACTATCTTGAACACTCATACAATATGATTGATCATCTATAATATTTTAATTCTTACACCCACATAATTATTGTGGGTTTAGAGGTTTAGTTAATTATTCTATTAAGCATAACTGAGATTAATCATAGGAATTACCTAGTAGTCCTAGATTCATGACTCTAAAATTCATAAAAAACATCCTTAACACATGAAATTAACCTTTAGGGACTGAAACTAATATATATTTATATACTTTTGAACACAAAATACTTTGTTTTTTTTATTCCTATCCCAACAGGACATGTGTGATATCTCATTTAGGATTAATACCAACATTATAAAACAAATAATTCCCCTATATGAAGAGCATATGATTTATTCACTATATGGTTGAATTTTTTATTATACCCCTGGATTCATTCATACCCGATTAAACGAGATATTCCTCTCAGTTACATAATCAACATTATATCAATATTATTTTTTAAGTTTTCATCACATTTTCAAAGTTGATATAATAATTTTGGGCTCACCATATATGGGCCTTCTTTGAGGTATGAGCTTCATTATCTTCAATATTATTTCCTCAAGTATTTTATATTAGTTAGGGGTGTCAATAACCCAAAATAGACGATATAATAGATGTAATTCCTAACCATTCCTTCTTATTTTTAGTTACTACAAATAAGGATGATCTAGAAAGGACCACTCATATATAATTCACACACCATCTATAACAACCCAAGAATTTAAAATATAAATATGACATCTTATTATGTGAATATTCATTATTTTTCATTACAATATACACTATAACTGTAAAGGATTATTGTAATTTGAAACATGGATACAAAAATATTGGTTCATAAAAGATATACATCATCTCTAGCATAGCTCATCACAACTATCAACCATATTTGATATATCAAACCTAAAACCATTCTTTATATATTAGGTAATGAAACAATAAAAAATGGTGAGATTATATGAACAATAAGGGTGAATAGTGGAGATATTAGTGGTCATTTAAACATCACTTGAGATTAAATGGTATTATTACATGGGAATAAACATTTAAAATCATTACCAGAAATTTATATAGCACGAATATATGTTATGGAATAATGAATGGTAGATTATAAGACATAAATCATGAAGGTATCAATGTTTATGTTCCCAGATGAAATAAATTTTTCAGAAATTGATGTAATAAAAGAGTAGAGTAATTTGTGGAAAGATCATAATTATAGAAATATTATGTAATGGATACCCAAAATGATATTCAAAACATGTTGCATTTGGTCTAACCAACTATATACATTCTTCAAGATTTTGATAACTTCTAATGTAACCTATTTTAGGCTTGGGATAACCTCTTTCTTACCCTCTTTTGGGATTGGGATTACCTCCTATATATGCTCTTTAAGGCTTTGGATAACCTCTAATATACCCTATGATATCAATGAATATTAGTCTTTTATCAAAGTAGTTGGGGAATATATAATTTTAGTGCCTCCCATTACATAATCAAAAATCCATTCATATGTTTTCACATGATCAAAAAACATTCATCATAACTAAACACATGGAAATGAAAATTGGTTTCATTAATATTTCATTACTATAACCATTAACCATTTAAAAAAGAATATAGATGGTATCATTGGATCACATTCGCAATAAATAATTTGTAATGTAAAATTATCTTATCATAGACTATAATTTCCTTAATAATATCATTGTAATATTTATTGAGAAAATTACCCTTTTCATTTTTAATCACATATTTATTATTAAACAATTCACCAAATATTAATCTAAAGATTTTATTTGAAAATAACCTTGGAATTCTATAAAGTAAGATTCAAATAATTGAGCAATCATGATAATAAGAAATTAAATTATTTTCATGTATATTAAAACAATGGTTCCTTTCACATTTTTAGTAAATATACAAAAGTGCATTTTTTTTGAAAAAAAGGAAAAAAATTAATTTTACCATTTTGAAAAATTTCAATCATGGGTAAAATTTACATTAAACAATCATATAATAATATAAAAATATTTTTGAATTTTTTTCTAATGAATGGATTTATAAGAAAATTTATTTCTAACCAAATTGAGAAATAATGTCAGTTTTCCATAAAAAAATTCTTTTAGTCTATTAAGTACTTAAATCAAAGGAGATGCAAGGAATCCATGTAACAACCCCAAAACCAATAATACAGATCTGGGGTTTTAATTAAATATATTTTAATAACATATAAGGAAACAAATCCCAAAAAACCTATTATTATAATATTCTTGATAATATATATATATGATTTGAATATTACATTTAAAAACAAATATTACAACATATTTTTTTAAGAACAATTGTTTCCCTATAGAATATCATTCCATATCAATCAGAGTACACTTCATAGATTCCTAGGGAAGAAAAAAATTAAGGTTGAGATAAAATTATCATTAAGGGTAAAGTTCAATAGAATCTATCGAGAATAAATAAGTATAATAGAAAAGGAATGGTAAAAAAATGAATATAAATTCTATTTAAATAACTTCATTATCATTATAATATAGTTCATTATAATGAAATGAACATTTATAAATAGAATTCCTCTTGTAATTTAATTAAATATATCATTATTTTTTATGGTTGTAGAATACACATGCACTTACTTAGTTTCATTATATCTTAATAGATTTAGAGGACCATTTTCAGTTATTATTCATGATTATATATCCACTGAACAATGATCATATGATTAGTATAAATATAGCATTTTTATATATCCAGTTGACACATTCAAAGGTATTGATGGCCTTAGCCAGTAGAATCATACCCTATGATGCTCATTTATCATAGATTATAAAGGATATAGAATCACTATGATTTTACTTTGACCAATACGAAGATAATATCTAACAAATTAATCATTATTGAAATAGTCTCTAAAAAAGTTTAGGCTCATCGAGATCACGGTCCAAATCATGTTCAACGAACTGCCCCATGAATGTCCCATAATCTCACACCTTACCCTTAGAGAATTTTCTAGTTCATTAATGGTATATGTATGAATACCATAGGCATATTATTATATACATCATCATTTATAGAATAATTAATATATTTTCATCTTATTTTTTTACTTTTCATACAATAAAATTCAAATAATATTTTTGGTTAATATGAAAATTAAATTAAAGAATTTATTTTTATTAATTAATGAATTTTTGAAAAAATTAATATTTTAATAAAATATTATTATTAAATAATTTTTTTGCAAATTTAAATGATAATATATATTTTTAGGATTTCTTTAGTAATTTTTATAAGGTTTCAAAATTTGATATTTTCAAAAAAACTCATCATTTATCAGTAAATGTTCATTGTTATTTTAAATGTGAAAATAAAAATATTTGTAAATTTCTTTTCATGGAAGGAATATTATTTTTGGAATCATAACATCTGAAATATACAATGGTGAATTTTTCATAATTATCTGGAATAATCAAATTTTCAGGTAAAAATGAAACATCGTGTTAATAAGTGGTGTCTATTATGACATCATAATGTCCCAAAAGTGATGTAATTAATAATTTAATTAAATGAATTCAAGATAAAATATATGTTTTCTATTTTACATAATTTTGTTTTGAGATTATTTTTTTTAATTTTATATGGCTGTTATAAATCCCCCAACATCATTAACATATTTCATGGTTTTTAAAAAATTTCTTTAAAGGATGACTCACTTAAACAAAATAAAGGTTATTATTTTATCATTTTAGGACCTTGGAATTTTAAAATAATGAAAACCAAACCCATTTATCAAAAAAATGGTAAAAACATGATATGGTTTTTGGTTATTTTATTAAATCGAGTCTGAAACCTATGTTTGAGAAATAATAAAGAAACCCCCCAAAACTTCCTATATAAGCCCACCCATGATCTCATTTTTAATGACTAAAAATTTACATAGAACATCCTAATACATCCCTATGCTATCTATAGTTCTACAAATGTTCCCCTAATATTTTATCAAGCTTCTCCCAAGCTTTTAGAGACACACACTCAAGTAAGGGTTCTTTTCTTTATCCTATTTATTAAACATTCTTCGTTAACATAAAACTTCCATTTCCAATTCCTAATGATGGTTTATTTATTTCATGTCACTATTACATTAATTTTTTTTAAAAAATGATGATAGACTCTTATTTATCCAATTAACCCATTTTATGAATCTTTATGAGATGTTGTTATGCTGTTGAAAATTCACCGCGTTTTTTCATGACAACATGATGGTGTATTGAATGCCACAACCATTTTATATCAAGGGTATACACAATTATATACACATACTTCATTGATTGGGGAGTTATCTATATTTATTACACATTATTTTATCATTAAATAATATATGATGATGAATGAATCCATGTTGTATGATTTATGTGGCTTAATTAATCATAAGAAAGAAAGAAAGTGACACTGCACCAAAAATTATATACCATTCCAATGGATTGGGAAATGTTTAGTCTCATGAGAATTCATGTTTAGAGAGGGATTAAACATGATTCCTCTGTAAGATATTTTTCATCATGATATCTTGGTAGTTAGCCTTGAACTATTATTATTTTGTATTGCTTTACGTTGTTTCCACATTTCCCATATTTTTTATTTATGTTATCATGCTATATCATACCTCGTTGCTCATTTTTAGGAGAGTCAGACATTTTTCCCCAATAAAATTACTATTTTCTAATATGATTTTTTTTATTTTTTCAATTTGTATTCCATTACATGGATTTATAGATCACCCCATTCTTGTGTATATCCCCAGGTCATTTCATGAAGTTTTTAGTACGAGCATGTCAAGGAAGATTTCATCCAAGATTTTGTATTTAATGTTTAAATTATTATGTAATATAGTTAACTAGAAAATAAATTAGACTTATCGATATTCTAGGTTTTATTATATGTAATATTATGTATCAAATCATTAATTAATGTGTAATAATAATAAGTTTTTTCAAAGACATAATAAATATAGAAGGTTAGATAGAAAAAATAAAATTCCATTTAATCAATAAACGAAGAATAAAATGAATCCCAATATAATATGATTGTGAAAATATCATTAATAATAATAACTGAATTCTCAATGATGAAATTTATTAAATATTTTACTTCAAGATGTCAACAATCCGGATACCTCTACCATTAATATCTATCCTTAAGATAGTTTAAAAACAATGGGTATTAACCCATTTAACTATAATTCATCAAATTACATCTTTCAATGAATTAAGGGGTTATTTCATGACCCGACCCTACCCAGGATCGAGCCGCAACTACCCCATGCCCGCCTCTATAGGCAATGGGCTAGAGAACAGTGCCGAAGGCACAAAAAATGAGGGAGGCCTTTGCCTAAGTACCTGTACACACACACACACAACACACTCAATGAAAAATTGCAGAGTAAAAGAAAAGAGAAATAAATAAAAAGGAAAATGCTATAAATAAACCACAAAAGTGCATCAACCTCTAAACAGTACAAAGAAAGTGCTGAGGTAAACTGAAAAGAAAAGGGGAAAAACACACGCCCAACCAGAAAAGCGCCACAACCTGACAACAGGTGAAAAAAAGTAAACCACTGGAAGGGTCCCCCACCTGGAACCCGACTACGACCACCACACGCGGTCCAAGCTCCCTACCTCCTAACACTACTAAAAAATTGGGCATTAGCGACCACCATTGGTAGTCACTATAGGCCAATAGAGACCGCCCAGCGACCGCCATTGGCAGTCGCTTCAGCTTCGTCACTGTAGGCCAATAGCGACCGCCAATGGTGGTCCCTATAGGTGGCCGAAATTACGGTCTTAAGCGACCGCTACCCTGGGAATTTTTTTTTTAAAAAATTCCTACTGAAAGAAATATATATATATATATATTTATTAAAGAAAATATTTATATATATAATATTAAATGAAATATTTTTCATTTTTTTAATGAAATGTACAAATTGTGTTTTTTTTCTTCCCTGTGCAAAATCAGAGATAAAAGAAGGTAAATATCATAAAAAATGGAAAACAATTTCAAACAACATAAACATCAAGATCGCCATAAACAATAATTGATAAATGTGCTTCAATGATCCGAGAAGGTCCATACATTTCAATCTTCTGCTTCAATAAACCTACAATAAGAAAAAAAACAACAAAACAAACGTAAATTGGACATAATTATTCAGTTATTATATACAAATAATAAAATTAAATCTGACTTCAAATGATGGTGCTATAATAATTTAAAACCATGAATTTAAGAGATGCTATCATTTCAGGTCAATCAGAGCACGTTTTCTCTGAATTCAACCGTCTCACGCCATTTTTGGTGTTTTATGACACCGAAAATGCGTTTCCGGTCACCGCCATCAAAAAACACCTCAGATTGACGTGCTGTCAGCATGACCATTTCAAAAATCACACAACGGTTGTTGTCATATGGTTTCATGGCATTCTGATCGGCCGTACCGCGCGCACCGCTTGTCTGATGGGCGCTCTGTCTCCTCCTATATATCACGAATAATTTTCCTAATATTTTCATGTGGTTTTAGGTCATTCGGTGCACGTTTGCTCAGAATTCGACCATCTCACGTCGTTTTTGTTGTTTTATGACACTAGAAATGCGTTTCTGGTCACCTCCGTCAAAAGACACCTCCGGTTGACATGATGTTGGTACAAACATTTCAACAATCAAACAATGTATGTTGTCGTACGGTTTCATGGCATTCCGAGGCCGTTCAGGTGGTTTTGACCCCCCAATGCGCCATTTGAGCGCGCACCGAGCTGCTGAAAACGACACAATTGGCCGTACCGCGCACACCGCACGTTCGATGGGTGCCCTTTCTCCTCCTACATGTCATGAATAATATTCCTAATGTTTTAGTGTAGTTTAAGGTCATTCGGAGCACGTTTTTTCCGAGTTGACCGTCTCACGCCGTTTTTGGTGTTTTGTGACACCGGAAACACGTTTCCGGTCACCGCCGTCAAACGACACCTCCGATTGACGTGCCGTCAGCAAGAAAATTTCAAAAATCACACGACGGCTGTTTTCGTACGGTTTCATGGCATTCCGAGGTCATTCGGGTGTTTTTGACCCCCCAACGTGCCATTTTAGCGCGCTCAGAGTTGCTGAAAACAACACAATCGGCCGTACCGCGCACACCACACATCTGATGGGCATGCGGTCTACTCTTACACATCATGAATAATATTCCTAATATTTTCATGTGGTTTCAGGTCATTCGGAGCACGTTTGCACTGAATTCGACCGTCTCAGTCCGTTTTGGGTGTTTTATAACACCGAAAACGCGTTTCCAGTCACCGCCGTCAAACAACACCGCCGATTGATGTTCCATCAACACGAACATTTCAAAAATCACACAACGGCTGTTGTCGTATGATTTCATGGCATTCTGAGGTCGTTCAGGTGGTTTTGACCCCCCAACGCGCCATTTTAGCGCGCGCCGAGCTGGTGAAAACGACACAATCAGCAGTACCATGCTCACCGCATGTCCTATAGGCGCGCCGTCTCCTCCTACACATCACGAATAATATTAATAATGTTTTCGTGTTGTTTCAGGTCATTCAAGCACATTTACACCAAATTCGACCGTCTCACGCCGTTTTTGGTGTTTTCTGACACCAGAAACGAGTTTCCGGTCACCGCCGTCAAACGACACCTCCGATTGACGTGACGTCAGCATGACCATTTCAAAAATCACACAAATGCCGTTGTTGTACGGTTTCATGGAATTCTGAGGTCGTTCGGGTGGTTTTGACCCCCCAACGCGCCATTTTAGCGAGCGTCGAGCTACTAAAAACGACACAATCGGCCGTACCACGTGCACCGCACGTCCGATGGGCGCTCCATCTCCTACTACACGTCACAAATAGTATTCCTAATGTTTTCGCGTTGTTTCAGTTCATTTGGAGCACGTTTTCTCTGAATTCGACCATCTCACGCCGTTTTTGGTGTTTTATGACATCTGAAACGCATTTCTGGTCACCACCATCAAACGACACCTCCGATTGACGTTCCGTCGACATGAACATTTTAAAAATCACACAAAGGCTATTTTCGTATGGTTTCATGGCATTATAAGGTCGTTCGGGTGGTTTTGACCCCCCAACGCGCCATTTTAGCGTGTACCGAGCTGTTGAAAACGACACAATCGGCCGTACCGCGTGCACCGCATGTCCGATGGGCGCACCGTCTCCTCCTACAGGTCACAAATAATATTACTAATGTTTTCATGTGGTTTCAGGTTATTCGGAGAATGTTTGCTTAAAATTCGACCGTCTCACACCGTTTTTGGTGATTTATGACACTAGAAACACGTTTCCGGTCACCGCCGTCAAACGAAACCTCTGATTGTTGTGATGTCGGCGCGAAAATTTCAAAAATCACAAAATGGATGTTGTGGTACGGTTTCATGGTAATCCAAGGTCATTCGGGTGGTTTTGACCCCCCAACGCCCCATTTTAGTGCGTGTTGAGCTGCTGAAAATGACACAATCGGCCGTACCGCACGCACCGCACGTCCGATGGGCGGGCCCTCTCCTCCTACACGTCAGGAATAATATTCCTAATGTTTTTGTGCGGTTTCATGTCATTCAGAGCATGTTTGATCTGAATCCGACCGTCTCACGCCATTTTTGGTGTTTTATGACACCAGAAACGTGTTTCCAATCACCACCGTCAAACGACACCTCCGATTGATGTGTCGTCAGCACAAACATTTCAAAAATCACACAACGGCTGTTGTCATTCAGTTTCATGACATCTTGAGGTCATTTGGGTGGTTTTCACCCACCAACGCTCCATTTTAGCATGTGCCGAGCTGCTGAAAACGACACAATCGGGCAGGGGAGGGCTGTCAGGGTGCGGGGGGCCTGTCCGGGGTGCAGGTAGGGCTGTCCGAGGTGAGGGGAGGGCTGTTCGGGGTGCGGGGGGGGGGGGGGGGGGGGGGGTTGTGCAGTTTGCGGTGAGGGCTGTCCGGGGTGCGGGGAGGCTGTCCTCAGTGCGGGGAGGCTGTCCTAGGTGCAAGGAGGCTGTCAGGGGTGCAAGGAGGGCTGTCAGGTGTGTGGGGAGGACGGCCGGGGTGCGAGGGGGATGTCCGGTGTGCGGGGAGGGCTATCCGAGATGCGGGAGGGCTGTACGGGGTGCGGGAGGGCTGCCCGGGGTGTGAGAGGGCTGTCTGGGGTGCAGGGAGGGCTGTCCGGAGTACGGGGAAGGCTGTACGGGGTACCGAAGGGCTATCCGGGGTGTGGGGAGGGCTGTCTGGCGTGCGGGGAGGGCTGTTCGGGGAGCAGGGGGCTGTCCGGGGTGGGGGCATGTCTGGGGTGCGGGGAGGGCTATTCGGAGTGCGGGGAGGGGTGTCTGGAGTGCGTGGAGGTTGTCCTAGGTGTGAGGGGCCTGTCCAGGGTGTGGGGATGGATGTCCAGAGTGCGTGGAGGGCTTTCCGGGGTGCGGAAGTGCTGTTTGGGGTACGAGGAGGGCTGTCCGGAGTGCGGGGAGGGCTGTCCGGGGTGCGGGGGGGGGGGGGGGGGAGGCAGTTCGGGGTGCGGGGGGAGGGGGGGGGCTGTCTGGGGTGCGGGGAGGGCTGTCCGGAGTGCGGGGAGGGCTGTCCGGGGTAGGCTGGGGACTAGAAATAGTGAACTCAGCTCATTCATCAAAAACAAGTTTAATGGTTTATATTACGAATTACATGTTTTTTTCAAAAATATTACAGGACATGCAATTCTAAACATTGAAAATTAAATGAACAGAAAATATCCAAATCAATAATCAATTTCATGGTTACTTCTTAATTTGTGCACACAAACATTGCATGAGGCCAAACCACACATGATACCCCCCAAATCACAAAAAAACTGACTAGAAACCCAACATAAATATCAATAACAACCCCACCATTAAAAGAAGAAACACACCTCGTGAATATGATGTGTCATGCGTGTTCATCACTAACCTGCATCCGGTGGCACAAGGGCCTACAACAAATAAACATTATGAATATTTTCATACCAAAAAGAATTTAAATTAAATAAATAAATACAGTATAAACCTGCGTCGTATGATCCCCTGCACCAATGCCTGGATGCACATATTCCTGCTGTGCTCTAACCTTAGCAACCAATTGTGCATTTTCCTCCTCAGACGCCCGCAACCGTGCCTCGAAATCTAACAACTGCTATGTCATCTTAGCAACAGCAGGACCGACAACCGCAGCGCGTGACACTACAAAATGAGGAATCCTTGTTCCATAGGTCAAACTATATCCATGCCCGTACCGACCAATGATGAGATGAAAGATCTCATCCCTTCACATGGGAAGATGTCGCTCGTCCTCTGGAGATGTTCTAATTCAACTTCAAATTGAGCCTGTAAAATATTTAAATATATATACATATATTAATATACATATTTTATGTAATTATTGGTAATGAGTACAAGAACTTACTATCAATGCTGCAGCCTCTGGATCCTTTTGATCACGAGTCCTCATCTACACCGAAATTTTATCAGTTGGTGCACCTTGCAACCGCAACTATATGTGAATGGAATATAAACACAAAACTGTATTAATTAAAAAAAATTAAAAAATGAATAATAAATACATCATGTCGGATCTGAGACATGTGAAGAGTCCCAAGCCTGTGAGGTGGTCCCTACAATGCTCGATTCCCAGAATGGCGTGTAGACACCTCCTGCATTCAATTCATTCAAATTTCAAACAAACCACACATTATTGAAAATATATATACCAAAATAAATATACAAACTGCAACAACCTCGGTAGACCAATATGAAACTAAATCACACCACTGAGACGGGAGGACATCTCTCAGGACTTTTTCCAGAATGTCTGCGGCACCCACATTTGGTACCCAGTGGTCCCTCTTGACTTTGCCTTTATAGTCTTTCCACATCTTACAGCATTTACTCATACACACTGGCCAAAAATCATCGGGACATACTTTCAAATTTTTCTATTAAAGAAAAAAAAAATCACATATGTTATTGTTGTTTATACATAGGAAATAAATTAAAATGGTCTTCTTACCTGAACCTCCCTCCAAAGATGATCTAATGTGTCCTGAGGGATAGAAGACCATTCACGCGTGGTCAATGGAAATCGATGTGGATCATGTATGATATGACCTAGCTGATGAATAAATGCAGGGGAATCTTGTCCCACAGGATAAAATACCTCATCAAATGAAACATTAAATGTCGTGTCAGAATTTAATGATAATATGCCACGACTAGGGCCTCTCCTGCGAGAGGAAGAAGCAGTCGAGTCTAATCCTGTTAAAAACAATTTTATATAAAAATTGACAGATGTTATAAATAAATATATATATATATATATATATATGTTTATTAATTACATAATAAATAGAGACAATGAAATTCCATCATTCCTCGACCCTGAGACATAGATGCCTCCGATGGATGATGTGGATCTTCTGCCTCTTCCCCTGGCATGCCTACAGTCATGGAAAACATTAGCAAGGGGACTATCCAAAGTGTCCAAATGATAAATTGGATTGTTTTTAAAAAAAATCAAATGTGTACAGTTTTCAATCAAACAAAAAGGGATTGAATAATTAGTTTTTAATGAATTTTAAAAAATCAGAAAGTTCACAAAACAGATATAAAAATTATGTACAAAACCAATCAATGCATAGCCAAAGTTCAAATTTAATTTATAAAAATTCAAGAAGCACATGAACCAAATGAAGAATACATAAATGGGAAGCTACACCGACAATAAAATCAATATAACATGAGTTAAATCACCCTAAATATTTATAACTGAATAAACTTCCAAAAGTGAGGATTAAAACATACAAGGATTTATAAAATGTTTAGATAATTTATGATATCTTAGGCTGAATAGTGGGAAAACAATTATACCTTTCGTTAATCATGAAAATCGACCGTTTCTCCTTCAACAGCCGCTCTGACCCAATAAATAACTTCTTCACGTTGAACTACGGTATTTTGATCAAGCTTTTGGGAAACAAAAAGAACTGTCTTGGGTTTATCTTGTTCAAATAAAAACACTCCTCGCCGAGACATTTTGACAACAACTTTCCAACTTGGATTCAAAGGAAAAGTAACAAAGAATACTTGTTCCGCTTGTGATGTCAAAATGAAAGGTTCATTATCAACTCGTTAATTTCTTTATAACATATAGTTAAAATTCACTAATGAAAACTGATAATGATCGACTTTAAATCCATGCACAGGATCAACCCAATTACACTTTAACAATATGTACTTCAACCCGTGTGTGTATAAAACTTCAATGATGTCTATCAATTGACCATAGTAATAACCAGAATCGACAAATGGACAACTGATTCCACTATTTTGTGTTGCTCGATTGTCGTTAACATCTTTAATGTGAAATCGAAATCCATTAGCATCAATAGATTTATAATGACAAGCTGTTATAGATGGACCCTCATCGAGTTGGACAAATTCTTCAGTTAGCGTGGGGTCCCATAACTCCCTCAGCTTATGAACCTACATAATTCATAGAATTCAATAATGATATATGAAGAAAGAAATTAGTATCATACTTCACCCATAATGAAAATAAATTTATACGTACATAATCCTTGAACCAATCATGAAATGACGCATAATGAGACTGTTGAATTTTCAACTCAGTCGCAAGATACATATCTTATTTTATCTCATTAATGTGTTTCCTGCAAATGATAATGCGATGTTTAAATGATCAACTTATGCAAACAAAACATGTAAAAGTTAAACAATAAAAGTGATAAGATACTTACTCCATTAATGGTGCAACTGATGGAGTATTGAACAAGATATATTGATGTGCTTGTATCCACTCGATGTTGTCCATATCATATGTGGTTCCTTCTCCAACTCGACCATCCTAAATCAGAGAGGGATTATCTAATTTTGTTTCAACATCCGTAATATATTCTTCACAAAAAGTAGTACACTCATCCATCAAATAACCATTGGCTATTGACGCCTCTAGATGAGCTCTGTTGCATACAAATCGTTTCAATGTACTCAAATACCGCACAATAGGATACATCCGCTTGAATTGCACTAGACCAGGAGCCATTACTTCATCAGTTAGGTGCACTGTCAAGTGGACCATAACATCGAAAAATGAGGGGGGAAATAGTTTCTCAAAGTGACAAAGTGTAAGTACTATTCGGTCCTGTAAAATTTTTAAATCACTCATTCGTTGATTTCTTAAACAAATCTGTCTAAAAAAATTACTCATCTCAATCAACAGATGAACAACATTGGGGGATAAACAATCACAAATTGCGATTGGAATCAACTGCGGAAGTAGTATGTGATTCTCATGACTTTTCAACCCTTGCAATGTCTTTCTCGTCATATTCACACACTTTGAAATATTAGAACAGTAACTATCAGGCACCTGGAGCATATTAAAAAAGGAAAGAAATGTCTCTTTCTCCTTTGTGGTCATCATATACTATGCAGCAGGCATATATGCCTTGTTTCCCTCAGCTAACTGTAAATACAACTGTTTTCTTAAACCCATTTCTTCCAAATCACGGCGTGCATTAACATGGTCCTTTGATTTCCCATTGACACCTAAAATGGTCCACAATACATTATCACAAACAATTTTTTCAATGTGCATGACATCCAAATTATGCCTCAGCATGTTAGTTTTCCAATACGGAAGACTATAAAAAATACTTTTCTTTTTCCAATTGTGACTGTGCTGCCTACCCGCAACTTGAATAGTATGTACTAGAGGAGCCACCAAATCCTGAATTTCATATACCATGCGGATTTTTTCTTCCTCAATCTGAGATAACATTTCGACTCCTGTCATGATCTTTGGTGCTGGGTTGAACTCTCTAGAACCATCAAATGCCACTCTGTCCTTTCTGAACCTGTGCTGAGGGGGGAGAAAACGTCTGTGACCCATGTATGCCCATTTTTTGGAATGCTTAAGCCATACAGATTTTTTACTTTTGTTACAACAAGGGCGATCAAATTCCCCTTTCATACTCCAGCCTAATAAATTTTCATAATCTGGGAAGTCATTGATTGTCCACAATAAAGCAGCCTACAGTTTGAACATTTTATTCATTTCACAGTCATAAGTCATAACACCATCACCCCAAAATTCATTCAACTCATCAATCAATGGCTGAAGGTAAACATCAATCTTATACCCCAGACTTTTAGGTCCATCAATAAAAGTGGAAATTAATATAAATTGTTTCTTCATACAAAGCCAGAGAGGATGATTATACAGAACTAACACCCCTAGCCATGTGCTATGAGTTGCACCAACCATAGACTTGAATGGATTGGAACCATCTGCTTCCAATCCCAATCAAACATTAAAAACATCATTGGAAATGTCAGGATGTCTCTTATCAAAATCCTTCCATGCATGAGAGTCTGTCGGGTGGGATAACATATAACTTTCACGAACTCTTTCTGCATGACATCTCATTAAATTAGAAACATTAGATGACATAAAAAATCTTTTCAACCTTGGTTTAAGTGGAAAGTAACGCATTTTCTTTATGACAATGGGTTTCCCCTATATCACAATCTAACTTTGATGAGTCTGATTTCCCCTATTCTCTATCCACCCCAAAGCACCACAAAATGTAAAAATATCCAAATGGGCAGTTTCCTTTCTTAACAACATACAGTTGTTTGCACATGCATCTATGGTCTCATATGTAAAACCTAAGTCCTCTGTCAGCATATGAACATGGTAATACGACTCGGGAATCTTAACGTCGACATGAAGAACCTTTTTCAATAACACCAACAGAATGTCGAATGATGTGTCCGACCAATGATTCAAAGTCTTCAAATGCAACAACACCACGATAAATGACAATTTATTATAAGAAGTACATCTAGGATATAATTATGTTTTTGCATCATCAATTGCTTCATAAAACCTCCTCGAATCACAATCTGCACCAGAGCGAAGATTTATCTCACCGGTCTCAATATTCTGGATGTCAATGCCTTCCAGATCCGATTCACGTACTATTTCAGTAAGCATTTCATGCATTGGATCATTCATCCTTGCATCAACATCCATCTGAACTCCATCCATATTTTCACAACAAACATATTCTTCTCCATGATGAGCCCAAATATTATAATTTTTCAGAAATCCATTAATGAATAGGTGATCCCTCACAGTATCTCGTGTGAATTGATATCTTTTAGCACATTTTCTACATGGAAAACTAATATAGTCACTTTCAAATCCTCTGGAGAAGTGAATAAGCTGCATAATACTATTAAAATACTCTCTAGAAGTTCGATTTGGAAGATCAAACTAACTCTTATCCATAATAAGATCCCTATAACAAACATTTACACAAGACTTATTAAATTTTCATTTTTCATATCAAATATATTTATAATAAATACTAATTAATTTTTTGTGAACCATTTAAAAAATAATAATGTAAGTGAAATCCCATGTCATACCTGATTTCTCTACAAACATGGAAGGGAGGGGAGCCGAAGGCGGTGCTGCGTGGGAGAGGAGAGGCAGTGGTGGGGAGCAGGTGCTGGAGCTGGTGCGGTGAGGGAGGGGATGGTGAAGGAGGGGATGGGTGGCAGTGGTGCAGCGAGGGATAGGATGAAGACGGAGGGGATAGGGGTTGGTTGGGTGCGGGGGGGGGGGGGGGGGGGGTGTTCGGGGTGCTGTGTGGGAGGGATGAGAGGGAGGAGGGCCAAAGGCAGAGGTTTAAGGATGGAGGGGTTGGAGGCCGAAGGCAAAAGGGAGGCTGGAGGGCTGCCGGAGGGCTACCCGAGGGCTGACGAGCTACCAGAGGCGGGTGGCGGGAGTCCCGAGGGTAGAGGGAGGTCGGAGGGCGGTCGTAGGGCAGAGGGCGGCCAAAGCCGGGGGGCAGAGGGCGGTCGGAGCCGGAGGGTAGAGGCGGAGAAAATTGGAGAAGATGGAGGGCAGGGCGGAGGGCGGCCGGAGGGCGGAGGGTGGCCGATGGGCGGACGGAGGAGGGCGGTGCCGGTGAAGGGCGGCCGGAGGGTAGCCGGAGGGCAGCCGGAGGGCGGAGGGTGGCCAGAGGGTGGCCCGCGGAGGGTGGGGCCTGTGGAGGGTGGGGAAGACGGAGGGCATCCGGCCGGAGGGTGGGGCGGGGGAGGGCGGGGCGGCGGAGGGCGGGGCGGCGGAGGGCGGGGCGGCGGAGGGTGGGGCGGAGGAGGGCGGGGCGGCGGAGGGCGGGGCGGAGGAGGGTGGGGCAGCGGAGGGTGGGGCGACGAGGAGGGTGAGGCGACGGGGAGGGCACGCGACGATGGGGAGTGCACGAGCGATGGGGAGGGAGACCTGTTTTGTAGGAAAATGTAGCGACTTCCAGTGACGGTCACTATTGGTTACCTATAGCAACTGACAATGGTGGTCGCTATAGGTAAAGGGACTCAAAAGCCCATAATTCTAGTAGTGTAAGCTCCACTGAAGTCATAACCAACCTGTCTGTCATCTGCAAGGGCACACCAAGTGAGGGAAAATCCCAAGCAGGGGTGAGTATAAGGGTACTCAGTAGGATACCCCGAAGGCTCGAGGGAGAAACAAAGGAGGTATATAAGGGTGAGAAGTAGAGAAAACAGGGAAAAGTAAAGGGGCACAACCGAGAGTGCAGTAAGAGTATAACAAAGAGTGCAGTAAAGAGCCCAGCTCAAACCAAAAAGAGAAAGGAGGTAGACTCATCTAGATAGAAGGTGCTGGAAATGGTGAGTAGATGAACTTATCGTCGAGTCTTTGCTACCTATAGAAGGATAGTAGACTCATCCAACCACGAGAAGCTAGACACGGAAATCACGTGGCATACCCCGTGCGTCTTCGCCTCTCCTGGAAGGAGAGTATCCAAACTCAAGAAGTGGGTACTAGAACAAGGTTTATACATATACATATGCTCAACAAGAAGCCCGAATATGGTCATAAGGGGATCTCCATCCCGTATCTCAGACCAAGAAGGTGAGTTTCCAATAGTCCCATATGTAAACACCAGCGATGCCCAGCATCCCGCACGTCTGCCCCGAACTGCATGTCAAGGGCTCAAATCACCGCACCTCAAAACTATCCACTTTGGGCGGCACTGAATCGCCCGCACGATTTTAGGTCGCATCACAAGGACACATATCGGTGGGGAATGAGCTCCTCGTACTTGAGAGTTCTAGGGGAACGTCAACCACAGCTCGTCACTGCCTCGCAGTCGGGAGGTCTCCTCAAAGTCGACAGGCAACCCCCTACCCAACCTCGCTGGAGGGTCCATGTAAGTCGATGGGTTCCCACTATAGGGAGACTCGGAAAGAACCGATGGGTAAAACACTACACAGTCCCGTAATAGGGTAATCCACTAGAGGGAGACCCAGCTAAAGTCAGTGACGAGACCACTGCCCAACCCAGCTAGAGGTAACATGACATCGAGGACCACTGCCCAGCCCAGCTGGAGGTAAGCCTGGCATCGGGGACCACTGGCCAACCCAGCTGGAGGTAAGCCCACCATCGGGGACAACTGCCAAACCCAGCTAGAGGTAAGACCGACATCGAGGACCATTGCCCAGCCCAGCTGGAGGTAAGCCCGACATCAGGGACCACTGCCTAGCCCCACTGGAGGTAAACCCGGAACTGCTCTAGCCATCCCTGCTGGATGGTACTGCTCAGTGAACACCACTGTACTGGCCATCCCTGCTGGATGGTACAACTGGTGAGCCCTGCTCGAAACAACCTCAGCCCTGCGGGTAACAACCTCAACCCTGCTAGAAACATCCTCCTGGGTAGAGGATCGGTGTCCGCGTAATGTGTTTGTCACAATGAATCCACAAGAACTATACCAGGGGTCATGAAGGAATGGGATAATCTCCCCATGCCTCACAAGGCGATCACACTCCAATCCACTGATTCACTTTCAAAGTGGACTGAGACAACCCATCCCAGAAAGTGGGGAAAACACCCACACTGTACGAACACCTGTAGTTGCAAACGTTGCCACAGTCTGGTGAAAGGGGCACGATACTGAAACCCCTCACAGTTGTAGAAACAGAGGAACCAAACCATCTCTGTCGGCCAAATGAGAATAGAACAAGGGTAAAAATTAACCCTGCTAGTCAATAAACGAGAACCAAACTAGGGGAAAACTTAACCCTTCTGGTCAACCGACGAGAACAAGACCAAGGGGAAACTCAACCCTGCTGGTGAACAAACAAGAACAAAGGGACCCTCTACATCATGATAGGTCAAAAGTTTGTAAAGAAGAGCACGACACGCTCATTGGGCCCACACTATGTGTGGCCCCAAGTCAACCCCAACCAAGCACACAAAAATTCTCAGGTACCAACATCCACATGTACCTCCCATCATTCTCGCATAATCCCAGAGTATGCCACGTTTCCCGCCCAAAGGTTAACGTGTACATGATACCCAACGACAATGTGAAGGCGTAACATAAAAACTCCAAATTTCCACCTCATCGGCCCAGGAATGGCTGACTACATCCCTTCAAGCATTATGTCACTCAAATGGCAGTGGATGTGATCACACGCCAAGGGTCCGCTACAAACATGGTAGAAGAACCGCCACCGGGGCACCTTCATATTCCACATTTAATAAGATCGCGTATTAGGATCTGCTCGCCTGAACAGATTACAACGTTGTAATCCTTGCGGAAAAAACCCGCAAGATCGACTATTTACTCACCCCAAACGGATATCCAACGGAAAATTCACCAACGTCGCCATACACTTGAACGACGTCCCGTGATCCTGATCCTCGGCCCTGAAAACAGTCGGGCGCATCGCACCATTGCGATCCCCTCGAGAAAACACGTCAAAAGGACTGCTCACTTGAGTGGAACGGATATCCAGAGAAAAAGATGCTTTTCGGCGCACCACACACGAGCGGTCCTATGTGGGACCCACATCCCGGTACCGAAACACAACGAACGGATCGCACCATTGTGATCCTATTGAAAAAGTACATGAGATGGACTATTCATTTGTCCAAAACAGACACGCAGTGATAAAGCTGGAAAAATCACCGTCAACGCCCAAACAGACCTTGTGGGGCCCGCACAATCATGTGGAATTAAAGCAGGAAGACTGCTCCAATGCAACACCCTTGAAAAAACACCCAAAATTGACTACTCTCACACCCCAAACGGACGCCCGATGGAAAAGTCGATAAACGCTGCTCGCAGCTCGAAGGACGGGCCGTGGGGCCCACGCCTCAACTCTAGTATCAATGCACAAAACAACTCTGGAAAACTCCGGCTCGACGCCGGGGTCACATTTCCACTAACGGCGCTCAAAACGTAAATCGGATGTGCCCGCGCCGTCCAAAACAAGAACTCCCGGAAGAACGCCCGTCCACTTAACGGTCGTGTCGTTCCCCCGAGCCCCTCATCTCGGGAATTAAAAATTCCCGAGACCATCTCAAAAAGTAATTCTCGTCAATACGGTTCTACTTACATAGATGGCGCATCAAACAGACACACCGTTTAGGAGATACGACCCCCCGAATGCAAGGGGGGCCTAAACGGGCCAGTCCTCCTCGGCTGGCCCACTTCAACCCACCGGCCCGCGGCCTAGCAGCCGGTCGGTCCAGTTTGCTGGGGCCCACTGGCCACGGCCCGCCTCCACAGAACCGGACCCACCTTGGGACCGGTTTTCCGAATGGACCGGCCAACCTGTCCGGTCTCCCTTTGTCTCCCCCCGCGTCCGAGGAGACCTGCAGTGCGCGGGTCTGGCTCCCCCGGGGTCGCCGTTTGCCGCCTCCGCTGGCCTCCACTCCGCCGTGATGCCGCGGCCCCCTACTGCCTGCCCTGATCTACCGGGGTCCCCAGCCGTCGGCCACCTCATTCCGTCCACGAGCCACCACACGCCACCGTCGTGTCGGAAGCCGCCGCCACTGCTTGAGCTCGCAGGAAAACAAAGAACAACCGCCAGAAACTTCAAAACCCTCAAACGTTTCCGGACCACTGCGGTCTCCTTCGAGCTCGGATTTCAAATCTGAAATAAGAATCAGAAAGACCAGAAAAACTAATACTCATTCATGGGATTCTCTCAAAAATTAAACAGCAAATCGATGCCATAAATTGGGATCAAAGTTGGTGCGGGAATTAAAAATGAAACAAAAACGTCGCCTACCTCACAGGGCTTCGCCCGACGCTTCCCACACGATCCGCCACTGATGCAATGCACCACCTTGATCAGAGTAAGAGTAGGAGGAGATTATGAGAGGAGGTTGAGGGTGAGGGGTTTGTCCAAGGGAAATAAGTGAGGATGGGGGAGAGGGGAGTTTAAATAAATAAACTCTTTAATTAAAAGACTTGACCCCCGAAAACACCCGCATCCAAAACCTCAGGGGTGGTCACAATTAAAATTTCCAAAGGGTAAAAACCACCTCTCGAGCACAAGAGTTGTATCAGAATTTTAATCTGAGGCCCCGTTCAAAAGTTATTAAGCTCAACGCCTGCGGCCGCCAAATTACGAAAATGCCCCCGGGGCCATTTTTCACCGACAGCCCGCACCCACGAAACTTACAACCCTCCTTGTGTAAAGGACATGCTCCAAAGTCATCATTTCCCTCTATTTTCCAATACGAGCCACCATTTAAGAGATACTTGAGTTAAGCCATTAATTGAATAAATTAATTGTTTAATTTATCCGTTCCACACTCTGAAAGTGAGAGAGAGGTCCAAACGTCCTACGCTGACATGTTTTATGTCTTTCCTAGGGTTAAAAACCCATTCCGAACCAATAAGTGCTATCATATATCTGATCCGAAGCACTGTTAAGGAGTTATCCAATTTATTTGGCGTGCCTAGTGTGAACGCACTGAAAATTTAATTCCTGCCACTCCGGGGCTCGGAATCGCACGCCGTCTGAGGTTGCTGCTCTGGAATAACATCAAGAATATTTCAAAGTCTTTCACAACAAAAACTGGGTTCTTACATCATTCCCTCCTTCATGCTTTTCGTCCTCGAAAAGAAAAACTAGGGAATAACTCAGGGTACTAAGCCCACACCTGGCTCTCCCGTACCCAGAAGAACTCTTGCACCGTACAGCCTCACCGCACACAAACCAAAGGGTTTGATCCATTCATGCGAGGTCTACCCTCACCAATGACATAGATAGGTTCACACCCAATTCTTGTTGGGTGAGTCATGTGGGAGACGTCGTGCACCCACTCCTGACTTTGGGGTTAGGGAAAGGTGTTAGGGAACCTCGCCATCCCTTTGCACGGTCTCAAACGGCCCGAAAGCTCTCGGGGGTAGCTCACCTCCCAGACCGATCCTTTATGTCGCACGCCGTGACTGGAATCACTCCCTGCACCTGGAACAAGGCCCAGTGATTCCCTCATTCAGAATATCCATATGGTGAAACACCCAAGGATATCTGGTTATGCAAGGTTTCACAATCGATGTATCACAACCAAGACTCTCTTACACGCTCGGAAGTGAAGGAGTCAACACCATCGACTAAAGAAAAAGGTCTCACACCCTTTTTACCTTACCAACATAGGGTTACACCAATGCCCCACGCCACCCTGGTAACAACTCAAACATGGAGTAGGGAGAAAAAGCATTTCACAGGTAGAGTCTACCAGTTCTACTGCAGAAAGTAAAAGATATATAGAGCGTACCTCTTACCACCTCATGCTCTGAAGGATCATAGAAATCCAAAGCATGCAGTTATCCGTGGTCCCAAATGTCAACTCCTGGAGCCTGATGTGGACTGCCTAGTGGTGATGGGAAGACCTCGTAAGGTCGTCCCCCACTACCAGCTCCTCCCACCCCTCTGCTAGCACGACCTCCTCAGGTACTACTCCAATCATGGCACTGCCTCTGTCGTGGTGGCGCACCTGCTGCCTGCTCGAGGCTCTCTGCATGCCTGGCTGGGTAGTCCCGTGCCAGGTGACCTCGCCCACCGCAAGCATAGCACCGACTCTATTTGGGCTTCACTAGTGCCCTCCGGCTCCACTATGGTGTATGACCACACCCCTGAGTCTAGTTGTCAGAAAGCCACCTGCGGTGAGGTTCTTCTTACTGACGCCTTCTAGCTACGACAGACGTCTCAGCTCCAACGTGCCTGCTACCACCACCAACTGTAGAACGTGATAGGAATCTCTCTGTCACTAGCGCCTTCTATAGCACCCCAGCATATGTGGAAATTCCCAAGGGTACTATTACAGCATGTATCTCTCGGTAGAGACCCTACTTAAACTTCCATGATTGGATGTTGTCATCGTGGACCAAGTCCGGGTAAAAGTGTGCATGGTCTGAGAAACTAGCTGCGTACTCGGAAACCAACACCCCTCCCTGCTAAAACTGCGGGATCATATGAATCCGAATGGAGAGTAAGTATGAGGGGAAAAAATCTTCACGAAACAAAAACTAAAAGTCGCCCCACGAAAGCGACGACATTCCAAGGAACTGAGTCACCATAATCCACCAACACCAAGCTGCTCCACAAAAAAGGTCGGCAGCCAAAACCACTGTCTGATCTATCGGCGTTTGCACAATCCTGAAAAGGCGAACAACTATCTCGAGCCAAACCTCTACTGCATGAGGGTCTGGCTCGCCACTGAACCTCAGCGGTCTCTGTCGCTAGAACTCACGGAGCATGCTCAACCTACAGTCATGACCCTTCTGCTCTGTTGAAGCTATCTGCTGCTCAACAGGTGGGGGTGCTGCTACCAGACCACCAGGAGAAAGGGGATCGCATGATGGGTCTTGGACTGAGGCCTGATAGCTCACAGGGTCTTCATCACGCACCAAAGCTGGTATCTTGGATTTCTATCTTCATGTAGACATACTGAATATTTTCAAGGAGTGCCACTGTCAGATTAGCATATATGTATATAACAGTAACAACAATGGGGAGCTGAATCAAGGAGGATAGTCAAAGACTCAATCCTATGTGATGCACAATCCAATTTTCCCTGCAACAAGTGTCTCATCATGCAGAGTAGACAAGCGGGTTATCAAGGTCCTGGTGAATGGATACATCGGCCGCCGCACCATAACTAGACTCCTTGGCCTAAGAGCCGCTCTCGAGAAATGTTAACACTGTTTCCCTAATTCCCAACCAATTCCATTTATTTTAGGGATGTTTGAACAACGTCCCAAGGAACGAACCACCTCTGATACCACTTTGTCATGACCCAACCCTACCCGGGCTCTAGTCGCAACTTCCCCAAGCCCGCCTCCATAGGCCAGGGGCTGGCAACCAGCGCCGAAGGCACAAAAACTCAGGGAGGCCTTTGCCTAAGTACCTAACACACACACACGCAGCACACTCAACACAATAGTGCAGAGTAAAATAAAATACTAGTAAAGAAAAGGACAACTACTATAAATAAACCACAATAGTTCATCGACTTGTAAATAGTACAAAGAAAGTGATGAGGTAAACTGAAACAAAAAGTGGAAAAACAAGACCCAACCCAAAAAGTGCCACAACCCGGAAACAGGTGAAAAAAAGTAAACAGCTGGACGGGTCCCCCACCTAGAACCCGACTACGTCCACCGCACACGGTCCAAGCTCTGGAACTCCTAAGCTCTACTGAAGTCACAACCAACCTGTCTATCATCTACAAGGGCATACGAAGTGCGGGAAAAGCCCACGCATGTGTGAGTATAAGAGTACTAATTAGGATACCCTGAAGGCTCGAGGGAGAAAAAAAGGAGGTATCGAAGGGTGAGTAGTAGAGTGAATAAGGAAAAGTAAAGGGGTACAACCGAGAGTGCAGTAAGAGTACAACAAGGAGTTTAGTAAAGAGTCCAGCTCAACCCAACATGAGAAAAGAGGTAGACTCATCCAGACAGAAGGAGCTGGAAATGGTGAGAAGATGAAATTCTCGTCGAGTCTTTTCTACCTATAGCAGGAGAGTAGACTCATCCAACCATGAGAAGCTACACACAGAAAGCACGTGGCATACCCCGCACGCCTTTGCCTCTCCTGGAAGGAGAGTAACCAAACCCAAGAAGTGGGTACTAGAACAAGGTATATACATATACATATGATTAATAAGAAGCTCGAACAAGGTCGTAAGGGGTACTCCATCCCGTAGCTCAGCCCAAGAAAGTGAGTTGCCAACAGTCCCAGAAGTAAACACCATCGATGCCATACATCCCACACATCTTCCCTGAACTGCAAGTCAAGGGCTCAAATCACCGCACCTCGAAACTATCATCTTTGGGCGGCACTTACCTTCCCGAACAGTTTTAGGTCGCATCACAAGGACGCGTCTCGGTGGGGAAAGCGCTCCTCGTACTTGAGAGTTCTGGGGGAACGTCAACCACAACTCATCACTGCCCCACAGTCGAGAGGTCTCCTCAAAGTCGATAGGTGACCCCCTTCCCAGCCCCACTGGAGGGTCCCTGGAAGTCGACAGGTTCCCACTATAGGGAGACCCGGCAAGAGTCGACAGGTGGCACACTACCTAGTCCCGTAACAGGGTAATCCACTGGAGGGTGACCTGGATAAAGTCAGTGACAGGACCACTGCCCAGCCCAGCTGGAGGTCACTCGGCATCGGGGACCACTGCCCAGCCCAGTTGGAGGTAAGCTCAGCATCAGGGACCACTGCCCAGCCGAGCTGGAGGTAAGCCCGACATCAGGGACCACTGCCCAGCCTAGCTGGAGGTAAGCTCAACATCGGGGACCACAGACCAGCTGAGATGGAGGTAAGTTTGGCCTCAGAGACCACTGCCCAACCCCACTAGAGGTAAACCCAGAACTGTTATGGCCATCCCTACTAGATGGTACTACTCAGTGAACACCACTGTACTGGCCATCCCTACTAGATGGTACAACTGGAGAGCCCTGCTCTAAAAAACCTTAGCCCTACTGGTAACAACCTCAGCCCTACTGGAAATATTCTCCTGGGTAGAGGATCAGTTCCCACGTAATGTGTTTGACACACCGAATCCACAAGAACTCTACTAGGGGTTACGAAGGAATGGGAGAATCTCCCCAGGCCTCACAAGGTGATCACGCTCCAATCCAATGAGTCAGTATCGAAGCGGACCGAGACAACTCATCCCAAAAAGTGGGGAAAACACCCAAACTGTACGAACACCCATAGTCACAAATGGTGTCGTAGTCTGGTGAAAGGGGCACGATACTGAAACCCCTCATAGCTGTAGAAACAGAGGAACCAAACCATCTCTATCACACAAATGAGAACAGAACCAAGGGAAAACTCAACCTTGCTTGTCAACATACGAGAAATGAACCAGGGGAAGACTCAACCATGCTGGTCAACAGACGAGAACAGGACTAGGGGAAAACTCAACCCTACTGGTCAACAAACGAGAACAAAGGGACCCTCTACATCACGAGAGGTTAAAAGTACGTAAAGCAGATCACGAAACACACATGGGGCCCACACGACGTGTGGACCCAAGTCAACCCCAACCAAGCGCACAAAAATTCACAAGTACCAACATCCAAATGTACCTCCCAGCATTCTCGCATACTCCCAGAGTATGCCACGTCTCCAACCCAAAGGCTAACATGCACACGACACCCAACGTCAATGCAAAGGCATATCATAACAACTCCAACTTACCACCTCATCGGCCCAGGCACGACTAAATTCAACCCTTCAAGAATTACTTCACTCACCTGGGAGTGCACGAGATCACATGCCAAGGGTCCGCTACAAACACGGTAGAAGAACAGTCACCGGGGCAACTTCCTATTCCACATTTAATAAGATTGGGTACGAGGATCTTCTCACCTGAACATATTACACTATTGTAATCCTCACAGAAAAACACACGAGATCGACTACATACTCACCCCTAATGGATATCCGATGCAAAAGTCACCAACACCACCTTATGCCCAAACGACGTCTCGTGATCCCGAGCCTCGGCCCCAAAAACAGTCGGGCGCATCGCACCATTGCGATCCCCACAGGAAAACACGTCAAAAGGACTTCTCACTTGAGTGGAACGGATATCTGGAGAAAAAGATGCATTACGGCACATCGCAAATGAGCGATGCTACGTGGGACCCACATCTTGTTCCCGAAACACAACGAACGGATCGCGCCATTGCGATCCTATTGAAAAAGTACACGAGATGGACTATTCACTTGTCCAAAACAGACACCTGGTGATAAAGCTGGAAAAATCACCGTCAACGCCCAAAAGACCCTCGTGGGGCCTGCACCATCGTGCGGAATTAAAGCGGGCATACTACGCTAATGTAATGCCCTAAAAAACATGTAAAATCGACTACTCGCACGCCCCGAACGGACGCCTTATGGAAAAGTCGCTAAACGTAGCTCGCAGCTCGAAGGATGGGCCATGGGGCCCATGCATCAACTCTAGTATCAATGCCCAAAACCACACTGAAAAACTCCGGCTCGATGCCACGATCACAATGCCACTGACGGTGCTCCAAACGGACATCAGATGTGCCCACGCCGTCCAGAACAATAACTCCTGGAAGAACGCCCGTCCACTTAATGGTCGTGTCGCACCCCCGAGCCCCTAGTCTGGGGAATTAAAATTTTATGAGACCATCTCAAAAAGTTTTTCTGGTCCATACGGTTCCACTGCATCATATGACGCGTCAAACAGACATGCCGTTTAAGAGATACGACCCCCCGAATGCAAGGGGGCCTAACCGGGCCGATCCAACTCGGTCGGCCCACTTCAACCCACCTGCCCGCGGCCCAGCCGTGGGTCCGGTCCAGTTCGCCACGGCCCACTGTCCGTTGCTCGCCTCCAAAACACCGAACCCGCCACAGGTCCAGTTTTCCGAACGGCCGGCCACCCTGGTCGGTCTCCCCTTGTCGCCCGCCGCGTCCAAGGTGATCCGCGGTGCATGGGTCTTGCTCTCCCGGGGTCGCCGCCTGCTGCCGAAGACCCGCTGCGCGTCGCCTCTGCCGGCCTCCACTCCACCGTGATGCCGCGGCCGCCAGCCTCCTACCCCACTCGACTGGGGTCCCCAGCCACTAGCCTCCTCTGGACGTCCGCGAGCCACCGCGTGTTGCCGCCGCGCTGGAAGCCGCCGCCACCGTTCGAGCTCGCTGGAAAACAAAGAACAACCACCAGAAACTTCAAAACCCGCGAACATCGCCGGACCACTGCGGCCTCCTCCGAACATGGATTTTGAATCCCAAAAAAGCATCAGAAAGAGAATAAAAACTACTATGCTTTCATGGGATTCGCTCGAAAATTAAATATAAAATCGATTCCATAAATTGGGATCAAATTTTGTGCGGGAATTAAAAACGAAACAAAAACGACGCCTACCTCGTAGGGCTTCGCCCGACGCTTCCCTCATGATACACCGCCGCCTCAATGCACCACCTTGATTGGAGGAAGAGGAGGAGGATAGTATGAGAGGAGGTTTAGGGTGAGGGGTTCTTCCAGGGGAAAGAAGTGAGGATGTGGGGGGGGGAGGGGGAGTTTAAATAAATAAACTCTTTAGTTAAAAGACTCGACCCCCAAAAACACCCACATCCAAAACCTCCGGTGTAGTCAAGATTAAGCTTCCCATAGGGTAAAAACCACCTCCCAAGCACAACGGTGGTCTCAGAATTTTAATCTGAGGCCCCGTTAAAAAGTTATCAAGCTCAACGCCTGTGGCCGCCAAATTACGAAAACGCCCCCGGGGCCATTTTTCACTTACAACCCGCGCCCATGAAACTTACACCCCTCCTAGGCTAAACAGAACACTAAAAAATTAATGGTACGCTCAGTTTTCCAATCTGAGCCACCATTTAAGAGATACTTGAGTTAATCTGTTAAACAAATAAATTAATTATTTAATTTATCCGTTCCACGCTCCGACAGCGAACGAGGGGTCCAAACGTCCCGCGCCAACATCTATTTTGCCGTTACTAGGGTAAAAACCCCATTCCTAACCCATATTTACACTTGGATATCTGATCGAACACACCGTTTAGGATTTATCCCATTTATTTGGTGTGCCCAGTGTGAATCACGGAAAATTTAATTCCGGCCACTCCGGGGCTCGGAATCACACACTGTCTAAAGGCGCTGCTCTGAAATAACATCAAGAATATTCCAAAGTCTTTCAAAACAAAAACTGGGTTATTACATTTTAACTATAAATTTGACCCACATTTTTTTACATGAATAAATAATTCCATATATATAATAATCGATTTTAAATCAGGAACAATGTGTCTTATCAGAAAATATATACAATGAGTAAAGAATACAAATTTATCAAAACTGAAATGGATATAAAATAACCTCCATGTATAAAACCATATGTAGAAATGATACATAGTTTAATAAATAAACATATCCATGATTAAAATATGGATATTTAGGGGAAATTTAATATCTACATGAATGTGAATAATTCAAGAGAGACTTAATGGCTACAAAAACTGATCAACTAAGTGAATATCAGTACTTTCCTTGTTCAAAATGATCATAAACCATCCATAGGAAGAATTATAATTATATGAATAAAATATATACCCGTTGGACTAAGAATAAATGGTTGTTTTCAATTATTAATATAAATACCAAAAAATATATTTAGAAAACAATCTTGAGGAAAATATCCTTTATATTTTGAAAACCATTTTCTTGAAATAAAAAGATCACACAATGTTTTGAAAATAGTGTTCTTTAAAGATAAACATTTTTAATTTTACAATAATATTTAAAACATTCAAGTGGTCATGATGAATGTAAATTTCTTCCATTTTATATATGTCAAAACAAAGAGTCCTTCCACTATTTCAGTGAAATCGAAATGAGCAATATTTTAAAAATAGCTTGAAGATTCCTTTAATGAATTATCGTACAAAATTAAAAAGGATAAAAATTTATTTAATATATCATTTGGAAAAGTGTAGAACAAAGTTTTTATTTTTTAAAAAAAATTACGTTTTCGTAGAAAATGGATTTCTGACCAAAGTGAGAAATGATGTCATATTTTCATGAAAAAACATTTTATACTTATTTTAATTACAACGGGATGGGAAAATAGTATTATTAGATGAAAAATTCATGAATAAATTGAGGATAAAAAAAATTGGATTATAATCCAATGATAATATAACATCCTTTAATGTAAATTCATTAATAAACATTTTTGATTGGAATGACATTATAAAATAAACTATTACGATGATCATAACGGAGAAGTGAGAAATAACAAATGAAATAATTAGGTGTGTAAAATTAATATTGACCAAAAACATATTTATATAAAACATAATATAATAAAATTTAATTAAACACATAATCATAGAATATCAATGACATCAAAGAGGCAATTTAACCCAATAAAATGAAAATCAGTAATAAAATTCATTACAACATGGTAATTTTCAATTAAAATACCCTTGGATCAAATTATTAAATTTTAAAAAAATAAAATACCATGAATTATTAAGGAATAAATACATTACTTGTCAAAGGGGTAGCATACACACCTAATAAAAGAAATTAGGTTCATAAAATTACAATATACCTCAATGAAGGGAAATTAAGACAAAGTCCCTTACCACATGCTTCCTTTTCAATGAACATGATATAAACTTAGGTATATTTGATATCAATGTGTTATTAATCTATTAAAAAACATATTAGTAATTATAATTTCATATATTATTTTTTTACAACATGTTATAACTCTTTATTTAATAATATTTTATTTTTTTCACTGTTTCAGCTGTTAAATGTCTTGTTTCCTTATGCATGTTTTGTAATGAATGATCCGATTCTTGAAAATATTATATTTTTTCATGATCTAATGATTAATAATATTGACAAAATAAT
The DNA here is from genome assembly GCA_963277665.1 of Viscum album. Classification (NCBI taxonomy): domain Eukaryota; kingdom Viridiplantae; phylum Streptophyta; class Magnoliopsida; order Santalales; family Viscaceae; genus Viscum; species Viscum album. Next base: position 1,275,864,315 of record OY728159.1, read on the forward strand.
AATATTTATACATCAATTATACATTTATCACCAACCATGAATTATTGTTTTGATAATTGAAGTATGTTTTGATCATGGGGACAGTTTTCTATTTATACGTGTTAGCAATATTTCCATTGTTAAATGATAAATAGGGAATGGTGTCAAGTAATATGTCATATTAAAAATATATATTAATATTTTATATACTATATTATTTATGTAAATATACTTATATATAGTATCCATGTGATGTGGTGATGAAAAGAGAGTGACATCGTTTCGTGAAGGCTATGGTCCACACATACATGAAGGATGTTATCATTTTTTAGTGTAAGAAATAAAATGACATATTAAATTTTGAGAATGACAAATATTTCATTAATATCTTATTTTATAATTTTAGAAATATTCATTAAATTTATCTTTATTACCTTCTATGTAATGTGTTAGTGAAAAAAATCATATAGATTTGCGAGGTTGTAGTCCATTTTAAGTACGAGTGACATTATCATATCCCCTATGAAATGAAAATTAAAGAGTTATACACAATTTTATTACTAAATTAGTATAACTCTGATTTAAATATCACATATATACTTTATATACACCATCATTCCCAAATTTGAGTGGTGTTAATGGAAATATGAATGACATCAGTTCGTGAGGTAGTAGTCCACCATACACCTGAATGATGATATCATAATTTATTTTATGGAAGTGTAGATGGTTTAAGGTTATGCAATTAATAACAAAATATTATTATAAGGAATATTAATCCTATTATAATATTATTTGATGGTTTTTGAGGAATAAATAAAATAAAAATGATCTTTTAAGAACGTTCCCTCTTCATTGGGTAACCTTTATAGGTTTTCACAAAAAATAAATGTTGTGAGTGGCACATTTTTTAATTTTGAAAGGAAAAAATTGTAGCCACATTTTTCATACTTAAAAAGGGGATGAAAATAGAGTTTTATCAATAATTATACCTTTTAGGGTCTAAATATTTATGTAAAATATATTATATATAAGATATTAAGTCATTTAAACCCATATATTATTAGTTCAACCTCCTATATAAATCAATTTTTACATTAACTACATTAAATAATATTAATGTTTTAACTATTAATTTTCATCAAAAAATTAATTTAACTTATGATATAATATTAATTGTTCTTATTGTTAATATGTAATACATTTTTCAAAATTATTATCATGAAATCGGTGAAATTTAATTTAAAATTAATCTCGTAGATACCACGAAAAAGTTGGGTTTCAATGAGAAAATGTTCAAAAGTCTGTAATATTTTTATAAAAAATTCAATATGAATTTGATTATAGTGAAAAAATTTGATTACTATATAAATAATTGATCTAATTTTAACTAAAAAAATTTCATAAGTAATTTTACTTTATGAATAATTTAAATTAAAATTATGTTTTCAATTAGAATTCAGTATTTTTTTACTATTCATCCAAAAATGAAATATCTCAAAAACATTAAAAAAACACACTAATATAATTATGATAATATGATTTAAAATATGAATTTAATTATTTAAAATAAATATCAAATTTTTATAAAAATCAATTTTAAAATATTTGTGTAAATATTGACTAAACCATAATTTTTGAAAAATACTATTTTAAGAAAAAAAATCATTATATTTAAAATGATACTTATTTTATTTCTCATTAACAGATAACAAAAATTTTCACAATTTTTAGAGTTATATTAACAATTTTTCATTTTATATTTATTTTATAATCATATTCAATATTATGGTTCATTTCTACTTTTGGTTGCATGTTTCCTAAGATATTAAAGATAGTTATTTTAAATAAATATATTTTATTGGTTTCTTATGTCCTATATTTCATGTCACATACTCTATAAAATAAAATTTCATTATTTTATAATTTTTTGTTACATTCTATATAAAATAAATAAAGTGTGACCTTTTAAATTTAATATTGCACCCAAAAATCAAGGGTTTGATATTTGAAAATTTATCTTTTAAAACCCACATATTAAAAAGGTTAATAAAATACCTTCTTAAAAAGAGGTAAATAGAAGTAAAAAAAGTCATATATAATAACACATAATTATATTTATAATTAGGAGGCCATTGGTGTAAATTGATTATGTGGACATGGAATAAAAGAATAAACTATTATAGAGAATGATTGATCTCATTAGTCATAATAATGTTAGCTATAAATGAAATGTTTAGGACCTTAAAACCATAAAGCAACGATTATTTAATGATCATATTATTCATCATATTTTAATATTGTAGGATAAATGTTTTGTTTCAATATACATTTCATAAATATGAATAATTATTCTATTGTTTAAGAATATAGTAAAGTACACATGATATGTTGTATTTCATAAGAATAATTTCATCCATTGGGTTTTATTTAATCAATTATCAATTCATGGCATATCCTAAGAAACAAATATCAAAAAAATATTTTATATGTTTGATGAAAAATATTAACTTTTAACAGATCATAATATCCATAATAGCATTATAATTTATTCTTTCGATTTCAATTTATTAATCCCCCAAACAACAAGAATTAGTAGTTAATCATCAAATACAAAACATGTGAATTCCTTCATCATTTATTTTCATGAAATTAGGAAATAACCTGAATTATCCTAAAACCTTATTTAAAACAATCACGATTCTTTATTCATAATGTAAAACACATGTCATTTGAAAAATACTTTCAATATAATGATGTTGTAAAATCTATAAATGATATTATAAACTATTTTTTCCAAAAATCATTAACTAGTCCCAAGGCAGTCAGTACAATCAAATTTAAATTATCTAAATCACTCATCAATTTATCCCAAAATAATAATATTTACATTAAGAACATATTAATTTTAAAATTTACCTCAATCATGTTACTTCCAATAATATCAACCTACCACCAAATCATTCTTTTTGGTCACTGGTACTATTAAAAATATGATTTGAAATACCTAATGAAAAATTAATTTACTATAGTCCTTATACATTTCATTATTATTATAACTATTACGTCATTGATAAAATACTCAAATAAATCAATCCTTCAATCCAAACACAATTACATTAATTATTCGACCAATTCTATGGTAATAACATAATCACTACCCCGATCAATTGGATTCTTATGATGTATATTAATTTTATGGTCTAGAAAATGATTTTTGAAGTCCCCTTATCTTTATAGTTTAATGATAGAACAATAGAAAAAATATTCATAACCTTGAAAACATAAACATGATTGCCTTTAACTTAAAACTGGTAGAAAACTACCATTTACTTTAATAAATAACCATAATATTTCTTTCCACAAATATAAAATGATGAAAAATCCTTCATTACCTTCTTCTATGTATCTATCATTTTCCCTAAATTAATCTTATTATCTTGCTTCCTTTTAAAGCCGTAATATGTAGATAATTCTTTATCCCTATTGTTATCACATGTTTCTATGTTATCATATGATGAGAAAATTTGTAAGACTAATAATGGTTGAATGAATGTATCAAGAATGTAATTGAAACAATCATTATTAATCTTTGGATAATGTTCCTGGATGTAGTTCCCATTCCTTCTACAAAGATCCATTTATAATTGATGGAACACACTAGATTAGATTATATCATTATGAAACATAATTTATAATCACAAAACTAGTTAAATAATTTAGATGAATTGAAAATATTATTCATAGATAATATCTTAATTATAAAAATATTTCATTAGGGAAACTTCTATTTCTAAATCCTTTATAATGGTTTGTAATGAAAATGTGAATTTTCTAAATCATATCCCTCGAGAGTGACAAACCAAGTACACAAAAATGTAATTTCTCATGTACCATGTGATAATCAGGTCAATATTAATACACCCATTTCATAGTTATTATCCATAGGTACATCAGTTCCAGAACTAAACCCACTTATAGTATTCAAACATGAATTTTTTACCATAAAAACCCATTTAATATCTACCTTTACAAAACATTGTTATATTCATTTATACATATACTCAATGAATATCAAAGGTTCATGATCTATAATATAATTTTTCTAAAGTCTAGTTCCCAAAGTTTATAATAATCTTCCTCTGATACCAACTATAACAACACCGACCCCAGTAACCTAGAGTTGATGTCTTACTTTATTACATGGGAATAAGATATAATGAACAACATCCTTAAGGATAGAATAGTTTAGTATTCCTTGTAATCTAGATAAATAAAATATTAATATATTATATTTTAAAAATAAAATTAAAACATAATATTTTTTGAGAATAATATTATTATTTCTAGAATATCTCTAGATATTAATAAAAGGTAAGTTCATATATTATTGAGTAAGGAAAACAATAAGGTTAATCTGAAATTCTTGGTAAGGGATAACTGTAGCAGAAGATATCATGAATTAATAAGCATAATCATCATGGAAAAGAAAAGATATGAATAAAAATTCCAATTAAATAACTCTACTATAATGATAAGATATGACATAATCAATATAGAAAGTTAAATAAATGAAAGAACATTCTATTTAATTAATACAAAATAATTAAATGCATCCAAAAATGATATTATTTTGAAAATACTATGGATATTAATAACTAATTTCATAATGGAGGAAATGATTAATTATTAGATATCCAGATCTCATGCATCATGATACATATACCTTTAATATCTATCCTCAAGACACTTTAAAAGAAACATGTAGTTACCCATTTGACTAGGTCTATCTAATTTATTTGTCTCATGGGACCAGTTGATGCATCAAAATGCTATCTCTAACTAGGACCCACCCATGTCATCATGTATAAAGCATTCCACATATATCTAATAATTTATTTAATTTATGAATTTTTATTATTATTATCATATATATATATAGAGTAAAGAACATGGATTTATAATCATATCCCTATATAAAAAAATAAACTTCAATGTAGAACATCATATATATAAATGATATATAGTTTAATAAATAAACATATACATGATAAATAATATTTATATTTAGGGGAAATTTAATGTAAATGAAAAAGTAAATAATTCAATAGAACATTAATGAGTACAAATGTGAATCTCAGATGTTAATTTCAAAACATTAATTTGAAAAAATGAACATAAAGCATATTGAGGAATAATAATAACCAAATCCATACAATATATACCCATTGGATTTAGAATAAAGTGTTTTTTAATTAATGAATAAAAATACTATAAAAATATCTTTATAAATAATTAATGAGGAAAATATCAGTTTTATTTTGAAAATAAAATTTTAAAACAAAAAATACCACAAAAATATTTGAAAATATTTTTTTAAGTATCCTATAAAACATATAAAGTAGGCTTTAAACCATTTTAATAGTCATAATGTGTTGAAATTCTGTTCATGTCGTACACATTTAAAAAAGGTTCCATTTTTATTTTTTGTAAAATCCAAATAGGATTTGTCTAGAAAATTACATGATTATTACTTTAAAAACACTTTTTAAAAAGTAAAAATGGAAAAAAAATATTTAATAAATTATTTAGAAAAGGGGGTTTTTTTAAAAAAAATTCGAAAATAGGGTTATGGTAGAAAATGGATTTCAGACAAAAGAGATAAATAATGTGGTATTTTCATAAATATATCATTTATTTTAAGTTCCAAAGAGTGGATAAAAGTATTATTACTTGAAAAATTAATGAATAAACTAAGGACAATAAAATTAAAGGGTTTTATAATCTAATTATAAAATAAAATAATTTAATTTAAATTCATTAAAAAACAATCTCGATTATAATTAGATTATCAAATAAACCTTTTAAATGATCTTGACATTGAAGTGAGAATTATTAAATCAATAAATTATTCATGTAAAATGAAAATCCTCTTAAAAAAGTGAAAATAAAACATAATATAATTTAATGTAATAACACATATAATCATAGATTATCAATGGAAACAATGAAATAATATAACCCAATGAATAGAAATTGAGTTTTGAGATTCCTTACCACTTGGTAATTTCCAAGTCAAATGTCCACGGATAAAGAAATTAAAATTAAAATTTAAAATACCCGAAATTATTATGGAATTATTTTATAACATGTAAACTTATTAGTATAAACACTATATAAAGTATATTAGCTTCATTGAATTACAATATGCCTCTATGAAGGGAAATTGTGATGAAGTCCCATACCTCATGATTTCATTAGATTTAATCAACTTTATCCTCATGAATATTTGTATTAATACCATTATTAACCTATAATAGAAGCATATTAATATTAATAATATCATATATGATCCTTTTATAACATATGTTCTCCCTTTTGTTTATTACCTTCCTTTATTTCATTGTTTCAGGTGTTAACTATCTTGTTTTCTCATATAAGTTTTTTCATGGAACATCCCGTTATTTCACATATTATATAGTTTTTCTATATTTATAATAATAATAATCAAATAATTTTTATATTTATGCATAAATTATACTTTTAATACCTAGTATGAATTTCGGTTTTGAGAAATGATGTTTTTTATGACCATGGAGATGGTAAGTCATATGTACACTTGAGTAACATTTTCATTTTTCAATGGCCTTTAGGGAATGGAGGTAAGAAATATTTTAAATTTTTGGAATTATTATAATATATTATATAAGATATTTTTTAAATGTATATATATATATATTTCATCCAGGTAGTGTTTTTATGATAAGAGAGTCACATTGTTTCATGAAGGTGGTTGCCAACATGTACAAAAATGATGTTAGTGAAATATTAATCACATCACGCCGCGAGGTGGTACTCTATCGTATATTCGAGTGATGTTATTATATCCCTTAAGGAATGGAATTTAGAGTGAGATATAGGATATAACTAATACAATGGTATAAATATTTTATCAATATATTATATATTAATTATATACTCATCATTCCCAACTATTTGAAGTGGAAATGGATAAATGAATGACATCAGTTCGCAAGGCGATAGTCCACCGTACACCCAAATAATGATTTCATAACACATTTGATAGAATTTGAGATGGTTTTAGGTCATTACATTAAAATTAAAAAAATACAAGTATATTTGTGATACATATGATCTTTTTTATCATGGTTTAATAATAATTGAATTATCTGAAGAAAGAAATTAAAAAAATGCTCGTTGAAGAACACTAACTCTTCATTGGGTAACAACATTAGGAATGCACCAGAGCCTTCCAAGGTTGATTTTATCCCCCCAATAAGGCTTCTAGGATTAGTTTTGGGAATTAGGGATGTTTTTTTGTGTATATTTGCACCTATCCAAGATATTATTACTGTCTAAATAAGAGAGGAGTGTGGGTGATTAATTGCGTTGTTGATCATGTCAAATTAGATATTTATTTTTACTATGATTTTTGCAGCATTTACAGAACCCTAGGTCGTGTCTCAATAGAGACTTAGATCATTAATACATGAATATGGTTTTATTAGTAAAATAAAATTTGAATGAGGTATTTAAAAACTTTTGTGGTTTTATTATTTAATACCCTAAAATAAAATGGAAAGATATAAAACAAAGTAGAAGTTAATAGAATTAATTAAAAATGACCAACCTAGGGAATTGTCATAATGGTAATCATTCATATCCTCAAGGTATAGGGTTTATAACATTTAATAATTTTTTTGTAACACCTATAACTATAATGTTACTCATTTTACACTTGGATACCATCTATGTTTCAGTCAAAAACACACAATGGTTCAATTTATACTATTGAATATTGGGGTATTTGTGTTTGACTTGATAACTGAATATCAATGTGGAAATACATGAATAAATTGATTCTCTATCAAAGATTTAATTTTATTTATTTGTGATTCCATTTAATAAATATACATAGACTTTATTGTATTAATGAGAGTTCAATTGACTAATATGAACCACCCAAACACCGCAATTTTGAAGAGGAAAAAAGTGGTGGATGGTGTGTAATGATCATAGGAATGGGTACCCCAAACATGATCATATGAGGTAAGAATGACATAACAGTACATGACATAATTATATAATAATAAATTATTTATAAAAAAACATAAAAACCTATAATTAAAAATATATTTCAAATATTTGAAACATGAATATGGGGATTAACATCACATTCTCCACGTGTGATCACAAGGAATTTAGAACTCCATGGGAGGAGAGAAAGAAAAAAAATTATTAAGTCAACCCTCCAATAACCTCCATAAATTATAATATTGATTATAATTATAATTGTTTAATCCAAAATAGAAGCTCCTTGACTCTTGGTCGAACCTACAAATTTGGTACCTAAGGATCCAATTTGTTGGTAATGTGGTAGGTCGTTGGGCACCTTGATTTCTAGAAACTACTTCGAACATGGTTTTGGGTAGCCATAAAGTATTAAAACACTTTTTAAAAAACTAAAAAATTGTTTCACCACATATTCAATATCTATAAAAAAAATTTGGCATCATTTGGAGGCCTACATATTGAGATATGGATGAAAAAAAACACACCACTTTTTTACTTCATGAAGATTCATTGGCTCAGATAGATCAGTTCAAAATGGCAAATTAATGAACAAATTTAGATTGGGATTATTCATAATAGTTTTAACCCTTTAAATCATGGACCATACAAAAAAATATTATCACATTTGGATGTAAGGAAGTAACTTAACATGAAATATAGTGGACAAGTATTCATGGGATCCTAAGAAAATTGGCACATTTTTCATCCACTTCATTATGGGCCCTCCGAATCACCTTCATCATCAATGAAATAATACAAACATGTGAAATTAACATTTCTAATAGTTATTAATAGAAAATATTTTATTAAAACATGGAGTGAAGTTTATTATAATTTTTGAAATATATAATACAAAATCAAATCAATTGAGTGGTGTAAAGGGAGAAAATGAATAGTGAATCATGGTGCGATCACACCCCCACATATAAACATTTTCACTCCAAGAAAAATTAACCTTTCCACAATGATAAAATTATATATTCCAATATTCATGATGATTTAACATTAAATGGAAATTTTATTCATGAAATCAATGTGATTAATGGAACCAAGGATTTATTCTTAGTGATCATGGAAAAAGATGTCTGTTAAATTGTATTAGAATGAAACTCAAATAGATGCATGATACCAAAATTGGAAATGAATTTAAAAATAAATGAATCTACTAACTATACCTGTGTTTGTGTGAAAACTATTTCATGGTATTCTTTCTAATTTTTATCTTGTAAATATAGGTTATTTTAAAACTATCATGCTTAAATTATTTTTTCCACTAAACATTCCATACATCATTTGCAATCAAATTTTAAAACTAACTCACTGAAGAATTTCCTAAAGTCATACATTAATCTCCCAACTTTGGTGTAACATCCCAAGTAAATAAATAATATCAATTTTTCATATTTATTAATATTTTTGAATAAATTATTAATATTACTTTAAATGGAACACTATTCTCGATGGCGCACCCAATACGAAACAACGAGTTTCTTTGAAATCTTATATTGCACTCTAATAAGAAAAAAATATTATTTTAAATGGTAGATAACGCCTAGACATTGTAATCGAGGAATGAATAGAACTAACTAAAAATTATTATATATGTTTTTCAATTTTTTTTACATTTATTAAATAAATGTTAGATGCTTAAAATGCGAATGAATCCAATTTTAAGCGTAAATATTCTAATATTCTTTAAAAGGTCGATTAACCACATTTTGATGGGAAACCCCTTTTAAATCCACTTTTTTGACAATTTAATATGTTATATTTGACAAAATAAAATTATTTTTAGAATCGGGACATCAAAATTTACTTTGTATAAATTTTTGGTATTTTTATGATAAAGTTCATTTTTTAATGAATAATGTAAAATATTGTATTTTAATTCAAAACCATATTTTAATATAATTTATTTATATTATTAGATAATAATTTTAATTATATTTAAAGTGAAATTAGAATTTATTTTTACCATTTAATCCAATGGTGGTCAATGGAGTTAATTTCACATTGAAATTGGACTTAAACTAGTGTCAATCTTTTGATAGATTTTGTTTCATAAAAACATACTATTTGTTTTGACAACGGGAATTAATTATTAAATTGATTAATGCAACTTATATGTTTTTAATTTTTTAAAATAATCATAATTTTTGAATTCGTAATATCACATATATCTTAGCGTGAATTTTTTGTATTTTTCTAAAAAACATCAATTTTTGATGAATAGTGAAACCACTAATTGGTAGTTAAAAAACTGATTTTTAGTTTAAATGAAGTTTTACCACCTCGGTGATTTGAATTTCAAAAAACCAACATAAATGGTTGTCATTAGGATATAAAATGTTGTTCAATGGGATGCATATTTTTTGTTTAATATTAACTTCTATGTTTTATTAATTGCGGTTAGAGGTAATTAGTGTAATTTAAGGTAGAAATAAAGTTATAATAATATGAAATTACCTTGAGACATGTTCTACCATTATTGGATGTGTCATGGCCAACCAAAAAAATCCATGGGTCAACTTGGGGACCCCATGGAGCCACTTTTTTAGGAAAATTCCATTAATAACTTTTTATTTAAAGTTAAAATAAAAATGCCACAAACATGTATTGTTTTACTAAAACAATTTTTACATGGGGTTATACAAGTCATAGTTTTGACTATAAATATTTATTAGAAAGCTAAAAATATTTCCTACATCATGAGATTTTTTTATAATTTTTAGACATTAAATAAATTAATTTATTTATGACACTGTGATTATGCAGTGATTACCTCATAAATGAACGATTTAAATGAAATGAGAAGATAGGGTAAAATCTAAGTCTTACACTTGTCACAAACCTATTGGATGGGTGGATTTCGAAACCTCATCACCTTATACTCAAAATATATCCTTTTTGGACATTTTAAATAGGAAAATCATTTTATAATAATAAAGTAATATTTGATAACTTTCCAAGAGTGGCCCTCCTCTTCTCTTATAAAAGGCCCCCACCTCTACCACTTTACCCACACCTTTAAAGACTTTGGATCGGCCAACCCCTGCCCATTTCATCTATCCACATCTCTCTCTTCATCATTGAAGCCCCACCTTAGACAAAAATCTCTTCAAGAAACCCTTTTGGTTCAAACCAAGGGGTGTTTCTCGATTTAAAGGAATATAAAGAAACGAACAAGACAAGTCAGACTTAAGGTAAGGGATCCTACCCCTCTCTTTCTTTTCATGTATTCTCTTTTATGTAATTTATTTTAAGCTCCATGTAATTATGTTTGGGATGTTCTTTTATATTCATCCTATTGTCTTTTTGTGTTCATATGATGAGAGACCCCATCTTTCTCTCATCAACTCATTTAAAGAATTTTTAAGTGGCACCGTTAGGATGTCGAATTTTGGTAAGGGATCCTACCTCTCTCTTTATTTTTATGTATTCTCCTTTATGTCATTTTTTAAGCTCCATGTTATTATGTTGGGGATGTTCTTTTATATTCATCATACTGTCCTTTTTTTGTTCATATGATGAGAGAACCCCTCTTTCTCTCATCAACTCATTTTAATAATTTTTAAGTGGCGCCGTTAGGCTGCCAAATTTTGGTAAGGGATCCTACGTCTCTCTTTCTTTTCATGTATTCTCCTTTATGTAATTTATTTTCAGATCCATGTTTTTATGTTGGGGATGTTATTTTATATTCATAATACTATCCTTTTTGTGTTCATATGATGAGAGACCCCCTCTTTCTCTCGTCAACTCATTTTAAGAATTTTTAAGTGGCGCCGTTAGACTGCCGAATTTTGGTAATGGATCCTGCCTCTCTCATTCTTTTTAGGTACTCTCTTTTATGTCGTTTATTTTATACTCATATTTTGTATGTTTTGGGATGTTATTTTATATTCCTCATACTGTACTTTTTATGTTCATATTATGAGAGACCCTATTTGATCTCATAAATCCATTTTTGGAGGTTTTACGTGGTGCCGTTAGTTTTCCAAATTTTTATAATGGGATTTTTGCATCTCAATTTTATTCCCATGAGATTCATTCTACATTTTCCACTATTTACTTTTGTGTGGTGTATGTACTCTTGATGATTTTATTCTTTGTGTAATATAGTCTAATTCATTGGTATTCACCACTTCATTGTATGACCCTTATTTCATGGGGTGTATGTTTTGAAAGTTACCCAAATCGGTAAGGGAACCTTTCACCCTCATCTTTGAAAAAGTCTTATTTTGTTATGCCTTTTAATTTAGATCTTCTAATGTTGGGATATTTTCTCATATATCCATATTACTTTAAATTTAATGTACAAGTGATGAGATACCCTTTTTATCTCTCATCAACTCATTTTATGAATTTTGAAGTGACGTCTTTAGGCTGTCAAATTTTTACAAGGGAACTTCTTAACCCAATTTCAATCCTTTGGGTTAAAATTTTACTCCTTGAATATGTCATTCCATGAATATGTGTGAATTACTATGATTGTTTTACAGTTAATATCTACTTATATTGGGTATATTTATAATTGTCACACATAAATTATGTAATTGATTTATCCTTAATCTAAGGATACCGTCTTTGAATGGGACTTCATCTCAATCTATTTTCATTGGGGTATATTTTGTGTTATACAAAAATTTATTTTATACGGTGTATAAACCCCTTTGACTTTTACTTTTACTCAAAAGGAATCTTTTCTCTACGAAGCATTTTACTAAATGACAAAAAATATGTTTCTTTTTAACGTACGCGATGACAATGAACTTTCCACCGCCGCGAGTATTATTTGATCCTTGGCTTCCTCAACAATCCATAATGCTTTAAAAGTAAATAAATACCATATAATCCTTTTTTTATTTTCGTATTGAAAATGGTTTTGATAATATATTTGTTATGTTAATGTATTTAAGTGATATATTGTTATTGGAATGTGGAAATGTTTTCTTTCCAGTATAATTGTTTTAGGTGTTATGATTTTTTAATGGTACTTGGACATTTGATGGGTGGTTACGTGATAAACCATATGATAGATGGGGCAGTGAATACCAGGATGGGTGGTTACATTATAACCTCCAATAAATTGGGTATGGAAGTCGGCCCTATGGCTATTCCATGTAGTGATATATGTGTAATTCGGCCATATGGTTATTCCATTTATGTATGTTTATGTCCCAAGTTACCTTTATATGTTACGGGTTTTTTTATATGGGTTTTATGGTAATCTTTTGGTTAAAAAAGGGTAAGTAATGATCTTTTATTCAGTGGAGAGTATTTACTACTTTGTAAAGGTGAAAAGTATTACTTTGATAAAGTATTAATGGTTTTCTTGTTGTTTTGAAACCCCAACAGTTTTCCTTCTTTGTGTAACCTTTTCTAGGATTTTTATGCTCATCCCAAGTTTTTGAAATTTTTTCCACAGGATATAAAGCTTAATAGGGTCAAGGATGGGATCAAGGAAAGACATTCTATCTAAAACATGGAAATATACATGTTTCTTTTTAAGAGTTTTTATTTAATGGAAACTTAGTAAAAGTGTCTACTTTGTAATCTTTTGAGGTATAATAGTTATGTACTAATTCTATAAAACTCTAAACCTGAAAATAGCCTCTATGTGAATTATTAATTTAATTCAATATTAAGTAATGTTTTAAGGCTGAGGCCTTATAGTTGGTATACTATGTTGGTATAGATAACTTTAGAGGTTAGAGTGTTGTTTAAGCATAAGTGACAAGTTGTGTATAACAAAAATGGTTATTATATTAAATAGAGTCATTTTTATTTAGGAATATTGGAATGAGTTTGAGATAACTTGGAAAATTTTATCTTGGGTTTTATCTTCATCTTTAGTAAATGATGATTTTGTTTATATACTCACACTGACCTTTTTGGTTTTAGTAAATGGATAGATCTAGTAGGCACCAAAGTGACAATAGGTTTGATAGAAATTGTGGTGGTTCTGTGATTAAGAGACTTGATGAAATGGGGGATTCAACGAGAAATATTGTGGTTATTTTAAACCAACTATCAGGAGTCATGATAAACCACTTTAACCTTGGTGAGTTCTCTAATACATCATGTACGAGAGAACCAATTCGATGAGGAAGTTCAGGTAATAATTATAAAGGTAACCATTAGGGTTTATATGATCCTTACTTTTGAGGTAATTATGTGTTACTATATGTTATGATGGAATATGAACGACATGTGATAAACTTGAGGCTAAATTATGTTATGGTTATTTTTGATGATTTTATCACTTTTTGGGGAATGTAATAACAATAATGTAGTTTTGAAAAAAGGACAACACATAGACCGTGTGACAACCTGTTGTGTTGGATGAAGTTGCGAGAATCGAACCCACAACCAAAGTGAGACTGGTATTTATCACCTACCATTGGACTACGTGAAGCCCCTAGTTATTTTGACAAATTATTTTTAGTTAGATGATCTTATTAATCTAGAATAAGTTGATTTTGTGTTATCTTTGGAAATTATTAACCTATCATGGATGATATTTGATTAGGTTAATTACTTTTCAGTATGATACATTAAGAGTAACTGATGATTGGAGATAAATGTTAAGGTTTATTTTGGAAGACTCTGTGATTAAATCCTTCAGAGATTTGTGTTTCAATCTTAGTTTTGATTACTTTGAAGTATTTTATGGAAAAATTGTTTATGGAATGGTCTTCGTTGAACTTTGGGTTTTGTTGGACAAATTTTGGAGATCAGGAATAGATTTTCTTTTTTATAAAGGATTATACTTTTGTGGATTATCTGATATTGTTCTAAAAATTTTGGTTTTATCTAAGGTCTAAAGGAATGGGAAATATATAGTTCTCTTTTTTGGTTTAGGTGATTCTCTAGATGTTGATTATAGTGCTCTTAATGTGAAGAAGTTATCCTAAATACTCATCTTTTGGAGAAAATATGAGTTTGTTTAAGAAATATAGAAACAGTTGAAAGTAAACATGACAAGTAAGTATGTTTCCTTATGTTTTAGTTAAGAACACAAATAAATTCCTCAATGAAAAGAAATTTAAAACAGAAATGTTGTCTGTTAATTTCTCTGACTGGGGAATCAAATACTGTTTAACCCATCACAAGTTTGTGATTTTCTAGTGGTTAAGTTTCTCATAAACATGTTTTCTATCACTCTCCCTCAGAATATGACCATTTGTTTTTTTCTTCCATATCCATGTTTTCCTATACAGAATCCTAGTATGGGTTAACTCGGGTGACCTCTGTACATCTCTTTCTTTCTTTTAAAGTGACTGTTTTACCGACTCTTGTTCTGTTGTGGGACATTCAATGAAGTTTCTGAGCCCAATTTCAAAATTGCGATGACACAATTTCCAAAATGGGGGAAGTATGTAACATCCTAGGTAAATAAAAAATATTACGTTTTCATTTTTATTAATATTTGTGAATAAAATATTAATATTACTTTAAAGGGAACTCTATGCTCGATGGCGTATCCAATAAGTAACAACGAGTTTTCTTTGAAATCTTACGTTGCACTTTAATAATAAACTAATATTATTTTAAATGGTAGTTAATGCATAGACGTTGTAATGGAGGAATGAATAGAACTAACTAAAAAATGATTATATATGTTTGTAAAATATTTTTACATTTATTCAATAAATGTGAAATTCTTAAAATGAAAATGAATCCAATTTTAAGTGTAAATATTCTAAAATTCTTTAAAAGGTTGATTAACCACATTTTTATGGCACCCATATTAAATCCACTCTTTTTGAAAATTTCATATGTTATATTTGACAAAATAAAATGCTTTTTAGAATCGGGACATCAAAATTTACTTTGTATAATTTTTTGGTGTTTTTCCGATAAAGTTCATTTTTTAATGTATAGTGTAAAATGATGTATTTTAATTCAAAAACTCCTTTTAATATAATATATTTATATGATTAGATCATTTTTTGAATTGGTTTTAAAGTTAAATTAGAATATATTTTTACCATTTAATCCAATGGTGGTCATTGGAATTAGTTTCACATTGAAATTGGACTTAAACTAGTGTCAATCTTTTGATATATTTTGTTTCTTAAAAACATGCTATTTGTTTTGACAAAAAGAATTAATTATTAAATTGATTAATGAAACATATATGTTTTTAATTTTGTAAAATAGACATAATTTTTGAATTATTAATATCAAATATATCTTAGGGTCAATTTTTGGTATTTTTCTGAAAAAGTTCAATTTTTGATGATTAGTGAAACCACTAAGTGGTAGTTAAAAAACTGATTTTTCGTTTAAATGAAAATTTTTCATCTCTATGATTTGAATTTCAAAAAATCCAAAATACATGGTTGTCATTATGATGTAAAATGTGGTTCAATTGGCTAAAAATATTTTTTTTGTGAATAGTAACTTTTAAGTTTTATTAATCGTGATTAGAGGTAATTAGTGTAATCTAAGGTAGAAATAATTTTATAATAATATGAAATTACCTTGACACATGTCTTACCCTTATTTTATGTGTCATGGCCGACCAAAACAATCCATGGGTCAACTTGGGGACCCCATGGAGCCACTTTTTTAGGAAAATGACATTAATAACGTTTTATTTAAAGTTAAAATAAAAATGTCACAAACATGTATTGTTTTATTAAAACAATTTTTACTTGGGGTTATACAAGTCATATTTTTGAATATAAATATTAATTATAAATATAAAAGTATTTCCTACATCATGATATTTGTTTTATAATTTTTAGACATTAAATAAATTAATTTATTTATGACACCGTGATGATGCAGTGATTACCTCATAAATGAACGATATAAATAAAATGAGAAGATATGGTAAAATCTAAGTCATAAAATTGTCAAAAACCTATTGTATGGGTGTTTTTCTATACCTTATCACCTTAGACTTGAATTATATCCTTTTTGGACCTTTAAAATCTGAAAATTATTTTATAATAATGTAATATTTTATAACATTCCAAGAGTGCCCATCCTCTTCTCTTATAAAAGGCCCCCACCTCTACCACCTTACCCACACCTCTCAAGCCTTTGGCTCAGACAACCCCTGCCCATTTCATCTCTCCACATTCCTATTTTAATCATTAAAGCCTAAAATTAGGAAGAAATCTGTTCAAGAAACCCTTTTGGTTCAAACAAGGGGAGTTACCCGATTTAAAGAAATATAAAGAAACGAACAAGACAAGTCGGACTTCAGGTAAGGGATCCTACCTCTCTCTTTATTTTCATGTATTCTCCTTTATGTAATTTATTTTAATCTCCATGTTATTATGTTGGGGATGTTATTTTATATTCTTTCTACTGTCCTTTTGTGTTCATATGATGAGAGACCCCCACTTTCTCTCATCAACTCATTTTAAGAATTTTTATGTGGTACCATTAGGCTGCCGAATTTTGGTAAGGGATCCTACCTCTCTCTTTCTTTTCATGTATTCTCCTTTATGTCATTTATTTTAAGCACCATGTTATTATGTTGTGGATGTTATTTATTATTCATCCTACTGTACTTTTTGTGTTCATAAGATGAGAGACCCCCTCTTTCTCTTATCAAATAATTTTAAGAATTTTTAAGTGGCGTCGTTAGGCTCCAGAATTTTGGTAAGGGATCCTACCTCTCTCTTTCTTTTCATGTATTCTCCTTTATGTCATTTATTTTAAGCACCATGTTATTATGTTGGGGATGTTCTTTTATATTCATTCTACTATCCTTTTTGTGTTCATAAGATGAGAGACCGCCTCTTTCTCTAATCAAATCATTTTAAGAATTTTTAAGTGGTGCCGTTAGGCTCCAGAATTTTGGTAAGGGATCCTACCTCTATCTTTCTTTTCATGTATTCTCCTTTATGTCATTTATTTTAACCTCCATGTTATTATGTTGGGGATGTTCTTTTATATTCATCCAACTGTCCTTTTTGTATTCATATTATGAGAGACCCCCTCTTTCTCTCATCAACTCATTTTATGAAGTTTTAAGTGGCGTCGTTAGGCTGGTAAATTTTGGTAAGGGATCCTACATCTCTCGTTCTTTTTTAGTACTCTATTTTATGTCCTTTATTTTAAGATGATATTTATTATGTTTGGAGATGTTATTTTATATTCCTCATACTGTACTTTTTTTGTTCATATTATGGGAGACCCTATTTGATCTCCTAAATCCATTTTTGGATGTTTTAATTGGCGCTGTTAGGCTGCCGAATTTTCATAAGGGGATTTTTCATCTCACTTTTATTCCCATGAGATTCATGCAAAATTTTACACTATTTACTTTTTTATGGTTTATGTAATGCCCACTATTTTATTCTCTGTGTAATATAATCTAATTTATGGGTATTCACAACATCATTATATGACCCTTATTTCATGGGGTGTACATTTTGAAAGTTACCCAATCGGTAAGGGAACCTTTCAACCTCCTATTTTAAAAAGTCTTATTTTCTTATGTCTTTTAATTTACATCTAATTTTGTTGGGATATGTTCTCATATATCCTTATTGCTGTAAATTTAATGTACAAGTGATGAGATACCCTTTTTATCTCTCATCAACTCATTTTTTGAATTTTGATGTGACACCGTTAGGCTGTCGAATTTTTACAAGGGAACTTATTAACCCAATTTAAATCATTTGAGTTAAACTTGTACTCCTTGAATATATCATGATATAAATATGTGTGAATGAAATTGATAGTGTTACACTTAATATCAACTTATATTGGGTGTATTTATATTTTTCACACATAAATTATGTAATTGATTTATCCTTAATCTAAGGATACTGTCTTTGAATGAGACTTCATCTCAATCTCCTTTCTTTGGGGTATAATTTTTTTTATACACAAATTTCTTTTATACGGTGTATAAACCCCTTTATATTTTACTTTTACTCAAAAGGAATCTTTTCTATATGAAGAATTTTACTAAACGACAAAATGTATGTTTCTTTTTAACATACGCGGTGACAACGACCTTTCCTACGCTGCAAGTATTATTTGATCCTTGGCTTCCTCAACAAGCCGTAGTGTTTTTAAAAGTAAATAAATACCATATACTATTTTTTTTGTATTTTGGAGTTGAAAATGGTTTTGATAATAGATTTTTTATGTCAATGTATTTAAGTGATATATTGTGATTGAAATGTGGAAATGTTTTCTTTCCTTTATAATTTTTTTATGTGTTATGACTTTTTTAACAGTACTTGGACATTTGACGGGGGTTACGTGATAAACCATATGACGGGTGGTGCCGTGAATACCCGAATGGGTGGTTATGTTAAAAACACCAATGCATTGGGTATGGATGTTGGTCGTATGGCTATTCCATGTAGTGATATGTGTGGAAGTTGACCGTATGGTTATTCCATTTATGTATGTTTATGTCCCAAGTTACCTTTATATGTTACGTGTTTTTTATATGGATTTTATGGTAATATTTTTGTTACAAAAGGGTAAGTAATGATCATTTATTCAGTGAAGAGTATTTACTACTTATTAAAGGTGAAAAGTATTACTTTGATAAAGTATTAATGGTTTACTTGTTGTTTTGAAAAACCAACAGTTTTCCTTCTTTGTGTATCTTTATTGGGCTTTTTATTCTCATCCCATGTTTTTGAAATGTTTTCCAAAGTACATAAAGATGAATAGGGTCAAGGATGGGATCAAGGGACGACATGCTATCTAAAACATTGAAATAGACATGTTTCTTATTTATAGTATTTATTTTATGGAAACTTAGTAGAAGTTTCAACTTTGTAATCTTTTGAGATATAATAGTTTTGTCCTAATTATCTAAAACTATAATCCTGAAAAGATCCTCTATGTGAATTATTCATTTAATTCAATATTAAGTAATGTTTTAAGGCCTGGGCCTTATATTAGATATGACCAAATTTTTTACAGTTAATCACTCCCTCATTTATTAATATTATTTTATTTTCAAAATATTAACATGGAACAAATAACACACTCATAACTCAACCCTTGTTTTATCTTCTCACGAAACTAATTTTAAAAGTATAATAAGATCAAAGGTTGAGAAAGAGTTTTTTTTGTGACCAGCCCAATGAAAAACTATATTTTTTCTATTTTTTCATTTATTTATTTTTGATTTTTAGTTATATATTTTTAGGGCTTAAAAAATTCAGATAATAGGTACACACACATAGTTTGGTACAGTAGTGGAACATATCAGATAATGAATGAACATATGGAAAAATATTTTTAGAAATATGATACATATTAAGCAAACATATATTTTCATTTTATTATGTAATAAATTTTCACACATCATGGTTTGATGAAAAAGATATGTGGTGATTTTAAGTGACAAATTTTCCTATAAACTACTCACAAAAATGGTACCACTATTCTCAATGGTTTCAAATAGATACAACAATTTATATCATCGAAAAAACCAATTTTCTAAAACTCGCACACCAATTTTAAATTCAAGGTAAAACACACATTTGAATATTAAAACACAATTTTTTAAATGTTAAAACAATAAAAAATAGAGAAATTCCTCTTGAATTTTCAAAAACATCAATGATTAAGCATGATTTATTTTCCAGGTTAAAGTGATTAGAAAAATTAAAATTATGCTACAAAAGTGAGGGATGAAAATAAGGGGAATAAGTGATAATACAATCCATCAATACAAAAGAGAAAAATATAAAATATGATTAAAATTCCTAACTATCCTAGGAATATACCCCTATACATAGAGAATGATGTATTCCTCCACTAGATTGTTTGGAAAATCCTTTTAAAATATTTTATGTCTTTTCCAATTGAGGGTAATAATTCAGCCACCCTACTCTTGAAAAACATATATTCCACCAAAAGGGTAAACATTAGTAATTATATAACAATCAAGCCATTGGGATCAGATATTTCCTTGGAATATCATTATCCTAGAAATGTACATATAGACTTTCTCCCCAATCTGAAACTTTCACTGATGAAACATGTTGTTAGGGATAAATTTTGACTTTTCTTTATAGAATCATGAGTTATCCTATGCATAACATTGAATTTATTCCATCTATTGAATCAAAAACTTTTTGTTCTCACATACATATTAAAGATTCAAATTACATTGCTTAAAAACTCAATATACATGGTTCTCTACCTCCACCGAGAGGTGACAAGAAATTGAAAGCAAAATATTTTAAGGTGACATTCAGATTGAGGTTTGAAAGTCTGTATAGTATTCCAAAATTGCATCATCCAAGATCAAACTCCATTCATTATTATTATGTTTTATCATTTTTTCCCATGAATCCCTAAACTTCAAGATTTGAGATTTATTCTTGTCCATTAGTATGTGGTTGATATATGGTAGAGACTTTATGAATAACCCCATACTTACAAAAAAATATTTTCATCTTGTGATAGAAAATATATGTCCCCTAATCAAGGATGATGAATCTCATCAAACCAAACCTACTGAAAATATGACCCTCACAATATAAATGACCACACTAGAGTCCTCATTCCCTATTTCCTTTTCTTCCATCCATTTAGAGACATAGTAAACATATAATATAGTATACATAAAGAGAAATTAATTTGGAAAAGGCCCCATTAATACAATTACCCATTAATTTAAGATCTCACAAAATAACATGGTTTGTTGGGGCATTTCATTCATCATAGAGATATTCCTTATGAATTGACATCATGTAGATGACTTAAAAAACCGATGGGCATCTATATACAATTTTGACAAATAATGTCATGAGATAAGGAACTTTCGAGTTGTATGTTGAATGAAAATGTGGACCACACAATCCAAAGTGTGTAATAAGGGAAAAAAGAGGTGAAATCATGGTATGGGACACACTGATGAATGTATTAGTCACTACAAATTCTCCACAAATATGGGCCATCCAATATGTTCCATCGGTAATCATGAATTATTCTCTAGGATTGTAAAGTGATAAATTTTTTGGGGACCCTAAATGTTTATAAAAAAGGTTTTCATGAGGGAAGAATTATCTAGTGGGGAGGGATACATAATCATGGTGGTCTGGTGGTGAGGAAATCCTACTAATGTGGTAAACTACATTATTTTCCACTCCTCTCTTATCTCTAATTTCATGTTCAAAATATTAGAGGTGGAGTATCCACTGAATTAGTTAGGGAATAGGTTGAGGTTTATTTAGGATTTAATAATGGAAGAACAATAAAAAAGGAAAATGGTTTTTATCCAATAAAATATGAACATAATTTTCCAAGGAAAACACAATATAAAGAATTACATTTTTACTGGTCATGTAGTTTTCTTGGTCTAGGTCAAGGGTACATGAAGAATATGCAATGATATGAGGGTAATTCTTAATCCTTTGTGATAAAAATACCCCAACTGAAAAGTTATAGGCATCTCACATAAGTTCAAAGAGGAATACCCCACCTTGGTGGTTAGAATATATGAGGATATTTGATACTCCATTTTAGGGAATTGAAAGAATCCTTACATTTTTTTTTCAAATAAAAATGCAGAATCCATTTTCAAAAATAGAGGGATAGGAAGTAAGATCTTACTATTTTCTTTAATGAATAGGTGGTAAAATACAAAATGACACAAGAAATATCACACCTCACAAACACATTCTAGATATGGAAGCGATAAAAGTAATTCAAATTTTAATTTATCGACTTGAATTTTATCTTTTGAAATATCATTCCTTATAAGTATACCCCTAGAAACCATGAAATTTAATTTCTAATAATTTAATATGTGATATCTTTCAATGTAGCGATGGAGGAAATAACCTACATGTTCCAAACAATCATCAAAAGAAGTTCCCTAAACCGTGACATCATCCATAAAAACTTTTATATGGTTTTCAAAGTACATAGAAAATATAATCAACACACATTTCTAAAAAGAACCTAGAGAGTTAAATAGTCCCAAAGGAATCCTTTTGTATGAAAATGTGCTGAATGGATAGGTAAATGTTTTCTTTTCTTGATATTAATGAGCTATATGGATTTGGAACTTACTAGAATAGGAATCAAGAAATTAATAATAGGACTTACTTACCAATCATTCTTACATTTGGTCATTGAATGGTAAATGAATATTTTCTTTTCTCATGGCTTGATTTAGTTGAGGGTAGTAAATACAGACTCACTAATATTTGGAACATGTGCTGGAACCAGTTCATTCTATTCATTTGACACAACTATTATTCCAGTTTTTAGAAAACAATTTGCATTGTTCTAACCCTTTTACTATTATATATAAGACAAATAATCCAACCAACATGTAATTAACTAAATTATAATTTTAACTTCAAGGGGTGTTAGATTAAACAGGTGTTGAGCATTCCTTATAGGGATATAATAATTATGTAAAAGTATATGGTGCATAAAAATATATGGGATAATACTAGGAATAACATCCAATGTCCATCCAATTTTCTTTATACACACATTATAAAGGCAGAGAAATTTTGATTCTTATTTTGGACAAGGTTTATTGGAAAAAATGACAGAAAATTGGTCAATACCCTTAGGATAGGCATATAATAAATTATATATAAGTGTTTTCAATTCTAATCTCGATGGTTTTTGGATTGGGGGAGTTATTTAGGGGGAGTGAGGTCCATGAAACTTCTAATCTTATCATGTTTATTCTCCAAGGATAAAGAATATATTGAAATGATATTTTTAGAATCATCGCCAGTTATGGGTACCTTAGAATGAACACACTCATCAATTAGATAATTTTTTTTCACATTTCTGAACCCACACAACACTCAAAACATGAATCAAAACACAAATCAACCAAAGGAAATCAAGAAAAAAATGAATTAGAGTATGGACCAAGGAGAAAATGTTTTGTGTGTGTGTCATTTGAGAGAACATCCATATAATAGTCAGGACATGCTGATTTCTCTCCAACAAGGTGTTTCATGGAACAAAGAATGATAAAACAAACCTTTCCTTCACCAAACTCTACAGAAACTGTATTATTTTGGACATTTATGATCATATTTAATGTTTTTACTAACAAAAATACATGTTTAATTGGGGAATTTCCATGGGTTTTAGTATCTTATACATCAACAATATAGAAGTAGAATGGGAATACGAGATTCTTCACTTTTACAAGGATTTCCTAGATCACACTCGATGGGTGTTTTGTGTTCAGTTTGTAAAGTTTCACTATGATTCTTGTTGGTTGAACCTCTCTAACCTGTAGAGAAGTGTACACAGAGTAAAAAATTAACCTAATTGAAAAACCTAAATCTAGAATATCATCAAAAAATAATTTATCCAATGGTTCAATGTATCATGAATGTTTAAGTATCCTTTCATTTGTTTGACATTGCTGGTCGAATCAAGGCTGATACATTCCATCACAGGTTGACTCTGTCATTCCCATTCTGCCTTCATCTATGTTTTCAATGTTCTATAAGAAACATGAAATAACAAGGAATCTATTTAACTATATCTAATAAAAAAATTTAAATTGTTCCCTTTTAAATGTAACCATTATTTCTTTATAAATTCCATTATCATAATTTTTCTTAGATTTAGAGAGTATTTGGGGGAAAGAAAGAGGAACAGATTGTTCTATGGAATCCTCAATGACAATTTTTTAGATGTTTGTTTTGTTTTTCATCATTAGAATCATTTGATGGTAGGGAAAGAGGGTTTTCAATAGCAGGGCATACCTTATTTATAGAATCAATAGAAGAAGAAACTTATTTACCACAATGATCTGTGACTTTGCATATATTTTCTTTTTTCTTTTGGAAAAAAAATAGGTTGGGAAAGTAGTTGTCCATAACCATGAATCCTTATCTCACTGATGGTGTTTCCTAGTCGTCCCACATGAGTTCATAGGCCTTGAATAGTTGACTGTGTGGTCTGTTGGAACTAGATATTCTGGGTTTCCATTTAAATAACCATATCCTCAAGGATTTGTTCAGATTTTAGAGGAGTATTATTTTGATATGTTGAGAGATAATATGGTTTAATTCCTTGGAATTGTTGATACCAATTATTTTTAGGGTATATTTAGGTTCCTCTTGGTTGATAATATGGTTTTTCTTTCCATACGAGGTTTTCATTTCACCAAAATGGTTATTTATTAAAGGGTCGTTCTTGTTGTAATAGATTCATAGGTAATAGTACAACATAAGACTCAGATGAATATTGATTTTGTGTGAACTCATTAGATAAATGGGTGTTATCAAAACAAATACCACAATGTAGAGGAATTGGAGGAGTGGTTGAATTACCTTGTGCTTGAGATAATTACACTAAAATGATATAAATATCATAGCATTTTTACCTTGGAATTTTCATGGACATGTTTTCTTGATGTCTTGGAAAATCATTTTCACAATGTCCCAACTCTTTACTGTTGAAGCATTTCACATTTCCATATTGTTTTTTTACTTTTACAATATCAAGTCTGGTAGACTTTTTCTCTACACTTATAGAAAACACCCACGCCCAATAGGCATGTTCCATGATGTTTCTTTCCATATTTATTTCAATTTTAAAATTATATCCTCCCTTATTCCAATTTTATTTATTTTCTCTTCTAGAGTACTGAACATCCAACTTCCTATATTTCTTCCCTTCAAATACATAAGGATTTGAAAATTCATTCTTTTTCTTAATGTCACATGATACTATATCCTCATATGATGATAATTTTTGGGAGACTATTTCCTCTTGTAGAATTGGTTAAATACAATCAACGAAATTATAAATCTTCCTATTTGGGTTAAATATGATGTCTAATACTTTCCTTTAAAACCATATAATCATGGATTCATACTTTGCTATGTTTTCATCCCCTTTTTTTATAAGAATTAAGAATTTACTCTCCATACTTGCTCACTATTCTCAATGGAAATATTTATATGAGATAGTTTCCATAAAATACATCTATTACATATTTTTAATTTCTTCATCTACCATGTTGTTTTGAATAAATAACCTTTATTGATCTGCATCTCTCGATAGACGATAAATGACCATGACATCCTTATATCATTCATTACATCTTGAAGTGAAAAATATCTGTTATAAGGATATTATCCATTTCTGAGCTACAAATGGGTTTTCAATCCTATTAAATATTGGATTTTGTTATCACATGAAGAATTTTTTCAATTTCACACTGGATTGTGGATCAAGATTCTCCATGTGAGTAAGATTTTTTTCTCATAACATGAGTCAATTATCCCAGTATAGTTATATGTTTCTCAGCTCCTATTTTGGTTCCAGATCCAGCATCATTATATTGTCTAGGAGGAAATCCTTACATGGGATATATGCATTGATACAGTTTCCATTCCTTTCAATTAAAACCATTTTTAAAAATTTTATGAACAAGATTAGATCATAACATTATGATGAATAATTTGTAATATCAGAATAATTGAAACATGTAATCCTATATTTAAAATTTATGTATAACTAATGTCAAAATCATATGATTTTTTTTCATTGGGAATATTTAAAATTCTTTCATAAGGATTCATTCTTGATACTATGTTTCCTGAAATACAGTTTCTAATGTTTATACTACACTTCCTATAATACCAACTCTAAAGACACATAACTTGGTAGCCTATACCAAGTATTGTAATTATTACCATGGCATATATAAAAAATTTTAATCACAAAGGACTGAATATTTGATTATCTTTGGAAAACCAGATACAAAAAAATTTCACATTATAATTTGAAATGAAAAACAAAAGAAATTCTATTATAAACACCCATAAACCCATAAATTATCCCTATAAGTTATTAATAATATAAATAATCCCAACCCGTGGAAAAATAAAACATAATATAGGGGTGAGTTAAAATACTCTGCAAGGATTTTAAATAGAGTAGAATCTATGATAAATAAAAATTAATAAAAACAAATGATGAATAACTAAAATCACATTCTCTTAAAAATGGAATTATGAATAATATTGAAGGAATAACAGTTCAATAAATAATTCCATATAAATAATCACGTGATAATGAAACATAACCATGAATATTATACTAGTAAAATAATCACATGGATTATCAATTTTGCATATCATAATGAGGGAACTCATAATATAAGACAACATAAAAATACTATCAAGGATTCATCCAAGAAACCATATACAAATGGTTAAAAACATGATTTTTTATCATGATATATACTGATGCAGTGGGAGGCTATTGCGGGCCCCAACCTTCACTTAATATGTGTAATGCATTCAACATATGAATGGGTCAAAAGTTAATCAATTTATAAATTAGTATTGAAATTAGAATATAAAATATAAATAATATCCCCAGAAAATAAATATAATTGTAAACAATCTATAATAAAATGATGAATGGTATCAAGATATTACATCCCCAAAAATATTCATAAAAAATTCAAAAAAATATGGTAGATAGTGATAAAATAAATCAATCGCAATTATGTATAATATTTAATATATGGTATTAAAATAGATTAAAATTATATAATAAAGTCATTGAGAGATTCTTGAGAGAAATAACCTTTTACTTTTGACAGAAGAGTTCTTATGGAAAATCATTTATATTTGTGATAAAAATAATATTTTAAACATGTGTATATCAGAAAATAAAAGGGAAGGAAATTATATTTTACTAATATTAAAATAAAATCCATACTAAATTTTTTAAAATGAAGTGAAAACATGTAAAAATATTGTTTTAGATACATTATAAATTATCAACTTCCGTGTGGATTAACGGAAAATATTAAAAAGCGTTTGAAGTATTAAAAGGAATAATTGTTTTCATAAAACTAGAAATTAGGTAACATAGTTATTCAAGATAGAAATTTTGATTATATAAAAATATTGTGCTATTAAAGTAGATTATGGAGTGTACTGGAAAATGGGTAATAAATTGGGATGTAGTCTTTATCGGGATTTCTAATCGGGAGAAATTAGAATGCAAACCTTATAAAACATGTATTTACACATAAAAGAAAGAATAACTAAGGTAGATAAATATATTTGGTATATACACATAAAATAAAAGAAAATTAAATAATAATAATTAATAATTACTTTGGGGTAAGGAGAATGAAATCTTATCCTGAAAGAAAAATGGAGGTTCAGGAAGAATGTCTTACCTTGTGTCTAGGAGTGTTCTTCACATGCACTTAATATATCAAATAATGAAATTAGATTATTTAATAATTTAATTAAGAAACTATTAAACATTTATTTAATTTAGTTAAATATTATTTAGTGCTTTTATGTCCTTTTTGACGAGTTATTAGATTCAATTTCATTATTCAGCAGTGTTTATTTCCTTTGTTTTCATGACTAGTTCACTTGTATACATGTATGGAAATCATGAAAAATGCTAATAGTTATAAAAAATTGAAATTATATGTTATTAATGAAATTATATAAGATTAAATGGTCTCTTATACCATTTTTAGATATGTTTATGTTTTATTTGATAAAACATTAATGATAATCATTTAGATTATATTAGCATTTTTCAATCATCACGCATAATTTGTGTTTTATAGATTAATATTATGTATATATATACTAGTTCCATAACACTAAATAAGTATTAATATACAATTTACAATCTGTTTTAACCATTATTATGGTTGTATGACAATCCATGAAGGCAGTAATGAAAATGCATTTTCCATGATGGTGGTAAATAGAGATATCACAAACGATATTGTATTTTTAGAATTAAAGGGAGAAGATAATGGATTTGATGATTAATATTCCATTTATAAAAATTATAGTATAAATATTATACTGAAACTAAAATGGATATTTTTAGAGAGGTGTTAATGAAAGGGTAATAGAATTAAATAAACTGAATGAAAAAAGAACGAAATGGGATGTTACCTCTTGAATTTATCTCCATGAGAACCTCCTAAAAGAACATTGAAAATGTTTTTGAGTGTTAAAAGAAAGAATACAACATGGGGGAGGGGTTTGGGAGAGGTATTATGTTTAATTTTATCAAGCATCATGGGGGTGCAGGTAGAAGAGATGTTGAGGGGTGGTATTTATAGTGTAATAGAGTGGTGCTTTTTTATTATTTTATTTATTAGTTTATTATTTTGGCTCAATACTATTAATAGGTCTTATTTACATGAATAAATATACTAAATAGATAATGGGGTACTAATATATGTTTCTTACCTCATCAATGACTTAATAAATAGCATTTTTAACTTATTATGTTATATACCCAAAATTATCGTATTTCACTATTCACCAAAAATTAAACTATTTTAGGAAAATCAAAATCATTCACCCTGACAAATTTTCAATATCTAGAATAAAAAAATGGACTTCATTTTAGGAAAATAATTGTCTAAATATGATAAAATTAATTTTTAATTAATGGCAGTATTTAATAAAAAATACTGATTTTAATGTTATAACAGATTTTATGATACTTTCAAAAATTAATTAAGGCCTCTTAAAATTACCTTATAAGAATAATACGAAAAGATATACATTTATGAATCTATTTTATGAAAAAAAATCTTTTGATTCACTATATAAATTATAGAATGGTAAATAAACATTTACATTTTATTAAAAAAACCAAAACATAATTTATCTTTTTAAAATATTTATTTACTTATTCTATTATATAAATATATTATATTTTCATTCATAAGATACCTAATTTTATTTATACATTCATAGTTCAGGATACAGTTCTATTTCCCAAATTACTATTCTTATTGTTCACATAACTATTCAAATGGTCATGTTAATATTTTATATCATATCATTGTTTTAAACTTGGTGTGGTGTTCTACATAAGAAATCAAATATGATAAAGAGACATATTATATAATCTTGAGGTGTTAAAACTTTAACCTTTTTGATGAGAATATAATTTTTCCCCATATAGCCAATGACTAGTATCTATTTCTAGATTCACTCATTCCACTTGAACTGTGATATTCCTCTTAATTCCTTCATCTGAATTAAGTCTAGATTCTCTTTTTTATCTTTCATCACATTCCCTATGAAAACATTACACTCTTGGATACACCATTTTAGGCTACCTATAAGTTTTAATCACTGATAACTTCAATATTCCTTCCCTGTAATGTTAATAATACACTATGGGATAAGGGTGTATAACTATATATAGACCTCATACTGGGTGTCATCCCCCATTGTGGCTCCTGATATTTAGTTACTAATAGAGAAATGATATAGAGAGGGTCACTAACACATAAGCCCCAAACTAGTTGTTTATAGGTCAATTCACCCTTTTAGTTTACATTTTATGACTCTGAACTATATTAATGAAATCAAAGAAGCACTATATTAAATGTGACTTTTCTAGGAAATGGTATTATAACTATAATGTAACGCCATTATTCATTTTAAATGGTATGACATGTCCTGTTATGATAAAATTAACTATTTGGGTTTGAATTCCCATAACATGTGTATACAAGAAGCTATTCTCCAGGGACTAATCCCAATATCACAACACCAACCACCTCCCTAAATTGAAATAGATTATAGGGATCCCAATTCTCACTATTAACCTAATAATCATTAATTAATAAGGACAAGGAGGGGAACCTATGATATATATATATTTGTTTACAAAAACACAGGGTTTAAATGATATCATTGGCATTAGGTTAACCATTCCCACACATATATATGTGTATGATTCTTAAAAACATATTAAATATATTAGTAATTCCCATTATAAGAATAGATCCCCCCATTCTAGTTTTATGCGTCGAACCTCAAATCCTCTAGAGAAATATTAATTCTGAAGCATCGCTAGGAAAAAACCCCAATGATTTACTACCATTGGAATTTATTTAAACAATGATATTCTCATTGAGCATTCATTAATGAGGATACTATTACGAGTTTCATTTAGAAACAATTCATATGATCATAAAATATTCCTTTTTTTTCTTGAACCACATACCTTCATTGTTGTCCTAGTGATAAATTTTTTTCCATTTGAACCCATTTAAAGAAAACACCCAATATTTCCTCTAATTAGTGTTTTGAATTTCTTTTTAAAAATATTTCTTTTAACTCTTAAAATAAATAATATAATCATCTCTATTAATAAAATACAACCACAATTCAATTGTTGTGTGACTCATTCCTTTACTCTATGAAGTTATTTGAAATACTATTAAATTAATCTTAAATTTTTAAATTGAATCTTAGCTTGATTTCATTCTTCATAGTCATGAAAATAATCATTCTCACTAATTAATCTCAATTAAAAAGTTTATTTGTAATTTTTATATAACCAATGATCACAACTACATTCTGCTAATTTCATCTCTAATATTTTTATCATCTTGGATCACTAATATTGATTTTCAAATTTCTTTATCGAAAATATAATATTAATTAATCAATGATATCATTATTTTCATTCCGTTTTATCTTATAAAAATGTATTCCTAAATAATTAATTAACCATGAAAAATCAAATTTTAATTTCTAATAAAATATTCAATATCACATGATATTATATCATTATAATAGTTTACTGAAAATCATATTCTTCAAATATCAATTTTTAATATTTTTAAAACTACTTTTTAATTTACAAATTATTACATATCAAAGGTTTGATAACCAATAATCTTACATAATTCATAGGATAATACAATTTTAAAAAAATATTAATATAAACATATAACGACATCTTAAATTCCATACATTAGATGTTAAACTTCACTTGATTTTCAATTTCTCTAGGAAAATATCATACAAACCTCAAAAAGTTCATAGAAAATGTAATAAATATTACATATATTATGAAATTTTTATGGAATAAAAAAATTTCACATATTTTTGAAAAATATTGTAAATAAATTAGGAAATATCATATATAATATTTTTAAGATTATAGACATAACTTCATTTACTCTTCCACTATAAAAAATGTCTTAAAAATTTATAATATATCTTATGAAATCAAAATATAATTATTTTATTTTCAATTTTTATAAATTCACCATAGAGATGATGCATCATATTTCCCACCTTTGTCAAATTTTATTGATCTCAACACAAAATATATCTTCTAACATAAGACACATTCACTCATAAATTTTAAAATTCATAAAAAATGTTCAAAACCTCTACCAATCTACCGAAGGCATTTTAAATCTACCCAAATAAATTCAAAACAAATTGAATTTGTTTGGTAATTTATATAGTCTACCAAATCCTTTTTATATTAAAAAATAATATATTTTTCTGTATATAACACCTTATATTGAGTATTTTTAATGTAACATAACTTATTTTGAAATTTAACCCCAAATATATCTTTATAGTTCCTCTCATTAAAGAGATTTTATTATTCTTGGTCAAACTCATTGGTGATAAAAACCCCATGGATGATTTCTCAAAAATCTATCCATCTATAACTCTATCTTTTAATTACATTAGTTCACTACCATTTAATTTTAATAATACATCTTCTCCTCAAACATATCTGAAACATTATAGATATTGATATCAATATAAAATCAATACATATCATATTTCAATACTGACAATATCTATAATCAACAGGTTTAATGGCATTTATTTATATAAATAGCTTCATTCTTAATTGCCCATTAATATATGGGAAAAAAATTCATGTTCTAAAATGAGATATTATTTCATCACAAAATTTCAATATATATTGAATTTCCAACACACAACTAGTTTTTATCATATATATAATATTATCTCCATTATTCTACTTGAGTTATCCACATGTATAAATTAATGATTTTCATAGAAAGATAAGCAAGGCTATAAATACACGAATGTTTTATTCTCTAATATTGAGAAATAGGTCCATTGTATTTTCAGTATTTAAAATATGAATCATTAAATAGTAATTTGGATTGTGTCATAATATAATTATATTTCTTCCATTTAATTTGGTTTTCAGTTAGTTACCCTCGGGTTTGAGTGTGAAAAGAGTCTAATATTGAATTATTTTTAACGTAATCATCAGGAAATTCATTCATTCATTTATTTCTTTAATTTTTTTATTATTTATATAAATAAGTTTAATTATCTAGTTTTTATTATTATGTTTATTAGTGGTAATTTATAGGGAAATATGAATCATATAGTCAACATGTGAATAATATGGGTGATGTGTGATATTACAATTAATTTGAATTTGGATGGTTAAATATTAAATTAAAAGTGCATAGTTATGAAATTTATAATAATATTACACTATATAATTTATTTTTCAAAATAATATTCAATATATGGATATTTTATACAATATATTCATTTTCCAAAAATTCTATATAGCACCCTAGACCGACACTCCTAGACCTGGTGCCTAAAACACACACATAACATACTAGAGTACATACCAACTAATGATTCCCAAACATAT
Source organism: Viscum album (assembly GCA_963277665.1). Lineage (NCBI taxonomy): Eukaryota > Viridiplantae > Streptophyta > Magnoliopsida > Santalales > Viscaceae > Viscum > Viscum album. The sequence continues at coordinate 1,275,897,819 of OY728159.1, forward strand.
TTATCACATAATTTCACGACATAAAGAAAATATCACATTTTATATATTAGCAATTCCTTTTATGTTTAAATATTTATAAAATTAGAAAAAAACATGAACTAACAAATCCCCTATATTTTCAATAAATGAAAATTTATTTATTCTATATAAGAAAATACATAATCAATAAAAAGTCTTTAACATCTCCAATATAATCTCCAGACAATCTAGTCTATTAGACATATAGTGTGTACTATTTTTATTTCTAACCATGATAAATGGGTTTATAAAGAATAGTGGGCACAAATTTTTATTAATGTTAAATATACGTAGTAAGAATCAAACATTATATGTGAGAATAATATGAGAATAAAAAACATGGTAGGAATAGATCATAAAAAATAATTCCATAATAGAATAAAACTAAAACAATAATCAATAAATTTTAAATAATAGGAGTAAATATATCACATGGATATCAATAATTATTTCCTTAGTGATGGAATACATAATTCTTGGTAACAAATCTCATTATCTAATCTAACAGATCACGGTCTTAAACATAATCATCTTACCATCATGGCCCACTATCTAGGAAATTTATTTTTAGGGTAGTAATAAACCAAAATAAACCAAAATATTTTGTCGCTTGATACATATCAATTAATTGAGTGGATATCTATAATTGAAAAACACTCATCACTAATTATTTCCAATGTATTAATAATATTAGTATGTGAATAAAAAAACATAATCTGCTTGGACAATAATAATATGTATTTGAATACTAATATCCAGAACATCAATACTTTAATCTATGTCAATAAAAGAAGTAACATGATCATAACACATCTGAAGAAAGAAAAATGACTGCAAACTAATACATTGTAAAATTTCATGAGCAATCAATTAACTTCCATATTAGAATAAATAATATAGCAATTTTTAATATTTCTATAATAAATAAAAGAAATTCGTTAAATGTAAGTGTCCCTAAAAATTACACCATATAGAGAAAGAGGTATACGATTGATTTAAAAATATCTCCAATAAATTGATGTATATAATATAGGTGGAAATCCATAATTAATGTAAATAGAAACATGGTATTCATAAAGTAAATTAATTTTAATAAAAATTATTGTTAATCACAATGGATGTTTAGGTCAGAAACATATAGTGATAGAAAAAAAATTGACATAAACTAACATTAAATAATTCATCCAAATAATTATTGTAGATCATTGTAAAATATCATATCACTAGTGAAAGAAAATAATCATAGAAGGAAATATACATAGATAGAAAACACTCATGAATGAATTTTTTTTGAATGGTTCTAAACATGAAAGGGGAAATAATTGGATTGTTTGATACCATGAGTTAAATTCCACCAAATGATAAATAAAATAAAGGGAATATCATTATATAGAAGTACCATTATGCTAATTATTTTTTAATAATAATATGAAAATGGATGTGAAAATATAAATTGGGTTTTAGAATAAATTTATAATGTAATCTCGAAGATAATAATACAAGTCATTCTCAAAAATATATTTTTTGAAAATGTGAATTGAAGAATTTATAAAAAAATTTAAAAATAATATCCAGTAATAGATCCTTGAGAGGTATATAAAGGTATATAAGGAAATGTGATCTTTTAAATAAAACATTTGATCATATAAAGAAAAACACTTTGATATTATTAATATACATTTAATATAATGTCACATTATAAAAATGAGAAATAGAACATCCTTATTAAATGATGAGAATGAAACTATATAGGTCACACGATATAATGAATAATTAGGATTCTTATTTTCTTTCATAGTACTATATTGAAAGTAAAACATGGGTAATGATGGGAAGAATTCATTAATTATGGTGGGAATTATTTCTTACAGTGATATACTTTTTGGGGAAGAGATTCATCAAGGTTATTTTTTGGATTTAAATATCAGATAACATTGTGAGGAAGAGAATGTAACATATAATAAAATATTAGGGTGGGATAACTAGACATGGAAAAGAAATTTTTATGATAAAACATTATAGCCCAAATAAAATAGATTTGATTTATCAGTCTCCTTTACGGGAATCAAACTCCGCGGAGGAAATATTTGAAATGGGTTTTATGTAGTAAAAATTAATACAATGAGAGAATGAAATATAATTAAAAAAATGGTATAATTTACAAATATTATATGAGATATTTTTAATATAATGATTATAAATCAATGAGTGGAAATTTATTTACCAAAAACACTTCTGACAAGGGTAACACCTAAGTAAAAATAAATTTAATGAAAAGTACACTATTTCACTTATTATATCACATGAATTACAACAATATAAAATATATAAAAATCATGGGATAATAAATAAATATAAAACCATACAACTGATACATGTTTCATAAAATGTAACATGTCTCAAATAATAATAATTGATACCATGAAAACCCTTACAACCTTAGAATTGTTTGATTCAAAATCCATTGAAGGATATGATTTAAAAAGGAAAATAAAATATAATTAAAAATGATATATTAATGATACATAATATTAAATTTCAATTAGATACAACAATCTAAATAAAACATGGTGTATAATATGAAAAAAATTTAATGAGTGATTTTTTTGCAAGGACCTTTAACATAATTCTTGCATTGTTGATATTTCATCTAACCACCTGTATAAGAAAATTAACTGTCATAATCACCTAATTCATAACTGTTTCCAGGTCTATAATGATTTATAAAATTCACATAATATTATTATCTAGATTTATATTAGTTATTTTTGTTATATTTTCAATTTTTTTCTTTAAGTAATCTTTATCTTTTTGATGTTGTATTGTAATTATTAAGTTGTTCTTTATTCTTCTACAAATCCTCATAATAACTAGATCATAAAATTTTCTAAAATATATGATTTATTTTTATTTTAAATTTCATTATTTTAATCTATGATTTTTATAGTTATTATCCCTAAACATTAAATCAGGTAGTAGAATGTTTTAGTTGGTTTTATCAATGGGTGTCAATATCATAACTAGTGAGTTTGATATTATTGTTTGTAGCACCCATAAGACCCACACTCCCAGATTTACTTCCAAAAAACACATAACAAACAAGACTATATTGAATTAAAATTAATCATTATAAAATAATTCTAAAATTTATAATACAAGTATATTTTAGAAAGGTGTTATAGAGAATTAGATAAATAAATAAATAATAAATTTCAAGTCTTCTAAAAAATGTAAACTTTTTCACTATATTATTAAATCCACAATTGTTCTTCAATAATTCACTTAATTTGTCTACATAAGCTAATCATATTGATACACACTATTTAATAATTTCCTTCATAACCCGTGGAATTGAAAACATAACAAGGGGTGAATTAAAATTCTTAGTAAGTGTAAACATAATAATAAAGTAAAACTTGAGAGATATAAGGCATAACATGATATCAAAACAAGGATAATAAAAATAATAGATTTTGGGAATAAAGTAATGATATAATATGAAAAAGTATTAAATAATGATCATAAAAAAGGAAATGACATAATAGTAATATGGAAACTACATAAACATGAAATCATAATTCAACCTCCATAACTTGTTAAAATAATATATATGGCTCAGAAAACTGCCTACACACCATATTTGGCTAGGATAACTTTCTATTCACAATGATATATCATGAGATAGAAATATTGTCCAATATATTGAGATGATATATACTTTTTGGCCTGTCTTTCACATAAAAAAATCATACATATCTGTTCCACGTAGTTTTAAACAATTTATTATAAAAAACCAAGGAATTATGATAAGTTTTACATCCATTTTATGTGGTTCCCCAAGGAGGAATTTATTATTTTAAAAATAGAAAAATCTTGGTAAACCTATGAAAATAATTTTTGTAAAATGAATTTCATAATTATTTTAGTTCAATACCACCAAATAAATATGATTAAGCATATAGTACATACAAAATATAATAAAGGGATATATGGTTTTGACAGTAATTACCCAATCAATTGATATATTATGAATCCATGAGAACGCCCTTCAATAATGTAATGGAATATGGGGGATTATTAGAGAAATAAAATCACTCCTATACAATTTGATGATTATGAAAGATAAAAGCAATGAAGGATCATCCCATTAATGTTAATGATAATTTCACAATCTATCTAGATAAAGTTGTTGGGTGGAATTATTCAAACAATTCCATTAATAAAGTTGGAATTATAGATGAACAATGATCTTAAAAGTATTAGAAATTTTATTAATTAATAATAACCCTTATACTTTCAAAAAATTAAAAAGAACAATTAATTAAACCATAAGATTAAAAATTTCTTGTTTTTTAAAACATGAAATCACAGAGAGGATGTATATTAGACAATGACAATGGCAGTGGAGAGATACATTCACATTTAAAAATTTAAATTTTATTCTTTTTGTTTAAAGAAACACATGTTTAAAATATTATAAATATTTTAATTTAAATAATTTCTAATGATATTCAATGTATTTGAATATACCCTTAATTATATTCAGAAAATAGGCACTTTACATCATTATAATACATTATATTAGAAGATTTTTATTTGTAAACTATCCGTGATGAATAAATTTAATGTCTTTTAATAACTTTCACTATAACTAATATATTTAAAACAAATGATGAAACCTTTATTTGATTATAGGTGAAGATAATAACTAATTTCACTTGAAATATTTTAGAAAATAATTGTTATAGGTAAAATAGGGATATGAAAAAAATTTATTTGTTTACATAGGTTGGGAATCATTATATTATATGATACCTTACAAAATATGATTTGGACCCCCAAAGGGAATAATTTTAAAAATGGGGATTAATTTCCCAAAATTATATGTAAATAAAAAAAATTTCGTAAAATTTTTCAACAAAGGATACTTTTAAGATCACTGTAAAGAAGATAATTCACGACACATGGAAAATAAAAATGAGTTGATACTCGAGTAACTTTTTTTAAAAAACCATTAATGGGGAAAGATCTTAAAAATGAACAATATATTCCATGAATAATATATATATAATAACAAAATAAAAATTAGTTAGAATATATCCTATATAAAAGTATATTTTTGCATAAACTGAATCATGTATCAATGAACGGAATTTAAGAAAAAAATCAAATACATTACTTAAATTATTAGTTTTTCAAAGTCAATATTACTATAAAATAACCATAATTATCTTAATAATACATTTACAAAAATTATCCTCCTTTTAAACCCTTTAATATACTTCATTTATAATTATTTATTATGAAAACAATAGTTTATTATATAGATTTTTTTGCATTTGTTGTTAACACTTTTAAATGAATTATATATATATTGTAATGTTTATATTTATATTGACCATAGAAACCAAGTTGATCCTTAATATGTTACATTTGGTCCTATAATATATGTCATATGATTATTTTTGAAGTTCCAATTTCATCTTTTGAGAGGTTTAACTATGAATTTTGAATATGATTGTAGAGATATTTTTTTTTGGAAATTTTTAATAAAAAATAATATCTTATTAATATTTTTATGTATAAATATTATAACTCATAAAAATTATAACATGTTTAATGCTTTATTACAAAATTTAATTAATATTATATTACTTTCATTAATCAATCACTAAATATAAACATTAGAATATCTCTCAAGTAATTGACAAATAAATAATAACAAAAGCATAATATAATGATAAAAGAGTAAGTAATTATGTTATATATATATATCATATATCTAAATAAATTCAAGTTTTAGAACAAATAATGACAGGTGATGATGAAAAGTGGAATTCATTATTCATAGAGGTGGTGGTCCATACATATGCATAATTAAGGAATCCCTTACCCAATGAATGGATAGAGTGATGATATATGAAAATTTATCATTTAATAATTATTAGAATGTTATAAAAATCATATCATATAATTAATTACACTTTTAAGACCATACTATTTTGTGTGTAATATCAATTTTTTCAAATAGGTACAAATTCATTAATTTTTTATATATACCACATGACACACCCTAACGAAACATAAAAAGGGGTTAGGGAGGTTTTGAGGGGTTTTATGCTTGGGTGGGGTTCCAATGTGTAGGTTTTTGTGGAATCAGTATAAGGTACATTTTTAGAGTACAATCAGTACTAATTGTCCAAAAAAACCGTGAAGACATTGAATGAAGTATCATGGCTTGTTTAACCATGTAATAGGGGCCGAATGACAATGAAAAACATATAATTAATTATAAATGAAACTTACACTATTTTTACATGGGTTTTATTACAATTCACCTAAATAGTGAGGTGTGGGATCATGGATGGTGGGCATCAGACAATTGGAAAATAGTTTGTCGAACCATGTGGCCAAACTATTTTCCATATAAAAAACCCTAGAAAATTATGTTTTTTTCCTTTGTATTATAAACAATAAAACAATTTCTCCCCCTCCCACATTTTCACAACAACTATCAGATCTCCCCACATCATTCTCTTAGTTATTTTAATGCATATACTTTATACAGACTCAATTTCTATCTTCATCGATAATGTTGGATCTCCCTCATTATGTCTATAATTAATCTTGTTTATTTTCATGTTTTTCATTTATATCTTTGATATTATTTCAATGCCATCTAGAATTTCTTTATTTCTTGAAACTTTTATAGTCTTCCATTTTATATCATTCCTTTAAAATTTTTAAGATGATACTAAATGTGTAGTCTTCTAAAATGATATTTTATCTGGTTTAATAAAATTCTCTAATGGTCTTTAGGTTCATAATTTATCACTGTTGTGTTGTATGCTGGTACTTCCACCACATACTCTTAAAATTAGTATGCATTTAAATTGATTTCTAAACCCAGACATAGAAATATTATGAAACCATTTAATGCCACTAATGGTTAAATAACATGACATTATCTACCCATTATGGGTTTTAGACTAAATTATAATGACAAACTATCATTCCTTTAACTAGAACAGATCTCTTGTGTGTTTGGTTTTCCAGTTTTAAAAGTAAATACCAAAGTTATTAAATTGAAATGTAACATGTCATGTTTAATTCATATGTACCTTTTTATCAGTTGTATGTGAAAAGTATAAAGTAATAAAATGAATTTTTAAATTTAATGGATATATATTTTGGTCTTTGATTGCATATATTTTAATATTGTAGTATTATGGACCTTGATGACACAACTAATGGCATAGGCTTCCAAGAGTAAGACTTGGATTCCCATCGTAGAATGAAATGGAATAACTCATAGTATAAAAAATCAATTCTTGTAAGAAAATTCCAATTAAGAGATAATACATTGTCTTGATCAATTTCTTATCTCACGAGTTCAACAGTTAGACACAGAATATTAACATACTAATCTAGAAAATAGAATGCATTGGCACATCTCCTTGTATTTGTCTTAATTTCCTCGGACACAAACCATCAATTATTATCCCATTGGGATATAATCAAGTCTTCAATGAGATTAAATTCTACTTTTCCTCATGATTTTTATAAATATTTATGGTTTAATACCATGGGCTCATCCCATTAATTAAACTAATGATCAATATCATAACATCTCATTTTATGACTATGAGTGTGGTTGAACATCTATATTCATTGATTCTATGGGTCTCTCCTAGATCCATTGTGATTATTATACATGTATTATCCGATTGTGTCCCATGGTTCCATGACCAATTAATATTCATATGATCATATATATCTTTCTTAGTACGAAGTAGGTAGGGTAGGCTAGGTATACCATATGGATCCTTATCTTGATATGCGGAATATTTATTATATTATCCTTATATATTAGACGTACATTGTATTAATATTTTATTCACATACAAGATTTTTATGAGACAATGTTTTTGTGGAAAATTAATTATTACATACCCTCTATTCATACCAGTATTTGGTACATAAAGAGATTACTTTGATGCAAGTAAGGATAAGGGGAATCACCAAGGTACGGAAGCATGATTTTACTTTTATTGGAGCTCGAGAGTAGATTATTGTGCAAATTATTAGGTTTCTCATAGAGATATTTATATTTATTATTATTTTTCTATTTTTCATAAACTAGTTTTGTATGTATCCATTCTACCATGTCCACCTAATTCATTTTTTATCAACATTAAATCATCATTATATGATATTTTATCATTAAAATATATCAATTATTGCATGGATGGATTATTTCTACATATTTAATAATACCACTACTTATTTATTATTTTTTATTGTTGTGATAAATTAGATAAATAGGTTATATTCTCCCCGACATACTACCATAGACCATTTCTGTTAGTCTATAGTCTCAATTGTATTGGGAGGAATGCATGAGGCCATATGACCCTCAGGTTTAGTTACATATGAGTGAATTAAGTCGAGGATGTCCTAAATATGTATAAGAGTTTTTATTTACATTGAACTACTGTTTTTGGGATTTGTATAGAGAATAATATGACATGTCATAACTTTTTAATAATTTTTGTCTCTGAGTGGAAAACCCATGTTCATAGAAAAGATAAATTATTAATAGATGAACTAGTTGTTTATGATTCCACCTATTAGAGTTACACTACATTCATAAATGTGTGACACACAAGATTTATGATTTTTTGTTATTAATTTTTTCCCATTGTCATGTGTGGAAATGGAACATTTACCCATTAATCATAATATGTGCTTATATATATATATGTTAGGAATGTTCAATACAATATTTATTTCATTTAATGTTTCTTATTATATATTCCTTGATTATTATACATATTATTTTTTTAATGTTCCATGAAGAAAAAAGTAAAAAGTAAATATTCAGTGTCTACATCATCCTAAATGATGTTTCCCATATAGATTGATGTTTAAACAATAACTAACAAATATGACATATTTATTCCCAGGAACATTAATTACATGGGTTGAAACATTATTTTCTTGTGATTAAATGGACTCTAATTGTAATTTATAAATTATTTTCCTCTTTGATGACCCATATATTCAATCCAGTGTATATATAACTTTTATATCCTAATAATATTTTTAAAAGGCTACTCGTACTTAAACATAATTTCAATTGTAACTTATATTTCTTATGTATCTATAAATTTAGAATGGTAACACATTTAAAAAAATATTCTATAATTATAATCATGATAAATTATAAATTTTAAAGGATATGGTTTCCAATAAAGTTATATTCCTTTTATAACTTAAATAAAATCTTCTTCCATAACATGGAATTATAATCACATATAATGGGACCTTTATGACTGAAATTTGAAATACTACCGTATAACATGACTCTAAAAGTTGGTAGTTGGATATGGTATGTCTTGTAGTTTTTCCTTGAGACAATCCTAGTTTTTCTATCTATAATCCTTATAAACTTTTATATTTTATGAGTAATGTTCTAGGAACTATATAATTATGCCTCCATGATATCCTTGAGGTAAGTGCTAGGAAGGTGGCGATGAAAATAATTACATGGTTATAGGACCTGACCCCAAAGAAGTGTGACCAATGGAACCTCTTGTTGTAGCACTTATTATTTATAGATTGGTCAATAAAACTTACCTAAAATAGTGTTTCCAATTTTTAGTGATATTTTTGGAGTGTGATCTATTACCTTCACCAACTATGATAGAGTTGATAAGGGAGTTCTAGAAGGATCACACACTTAATGTTATGGATGATGGCCAATATTGAGATATTTTTCCATGAAAAGAGGCTATACTTTTGATCACTGAGCACTTAAATACACCTCAAAAAATTATGGAGAATACAAAAATCTATATTATTCATGGACCTTCCAAGTGATTTTGGGGATTTTTTTACCTATAAAGGTCAACAGTGAGGAATGTTCTAGTGGGATTTCCAAACTACCTTCTACAAATAATTCTTCCCAAAGACAAAGAGAGCCAATGAATCTTGGGAATAAATTCCCATGTGGCACCTCTAGTTATACTAGCTTTTATACATGCATGGGGAAATGATACATAGCTAATTGTGATTTTATTATGGTTGGTTCAATCTATGGAGGGAATTATATAAGCTATACAAACATTGGTAGAGTTGATAAGGGAGTTCCAGAAGAACAACCCACCTAAATTTTTAGGATAATATGGTCCCTGAGACAATAATATCTGGATAGAGTCTATGATTTCAATCATTGAGAATATTGATACACATATATAAGGGAGGGTGAAGTGCATAGAATATATTATTTTCAGACCTACCAAGAAATATTGGGATGTTCTTAACCAAACATATAAACAACAGTGCATGTTCTGGAGGGATTTCCAAACTACTATATTTGTATAATTCATCCAATATAATTTTATATATGGTCTACCTATGAAATACATGCACCCAAAGATGTGTACTATGTTACTCATGGACTATTCATCTCACATCACTGATCTCTAGTTATTTTTACACACACTTATTGGGAACGAGTTGTCCAAGGATAGGAGTCTTGAGGATGGGATTAGGAACACCATCCAATCTTATGTGTAAATATTCTATCTATCAACCATCTCTAAAATACTGAAACATGTGGTTATATCTATGTGTAACATGAGATAAGATGGTGGTATTGGGTACGGTAGTTTATCCACTTGTAAGGGAAATAATTTCCCTAGTGGAAGGAAGCCTCATTTAATGACATCTCATAAGGGATGTGGAAATAATAGAACGCACATCAATAGTTATGTGAAATAAAATCAGTTTCAAATAACATGCCAAACAAATCCCCAATATATCTAGGAACCAATATAGTGTTGATCCTATGGAAGAATAGACCATCTCAAGAAATTTTATAGGATCTTCAAACTAGTTTCTTGTGGGATGGGATCTACACAAGATATAAATTCTAAAATTGGATTAGTAGAGCCATTTCTTGATAGTAATTAGTGTAGCACTAGGTATATAGGATTAAGAATGGGAAAATGTTAAAAAAATCTATACATCTTATGTGAATTACCATCCTTCTAGACCTACTTAGTGAGGGAATTTTATAGTCATAGATCATGGATCTTTCTAGTCATTTTAAATACAGCTAAAACCTATAAAGAAGTGTGTCATAAAATCTATACTGTGAGGTATGATATTAGTATACTCAATATTATTATATAATTTATTTTATTTTAGTTCATCACACACATTCTTATATGGAAATTATTGGGGAAGTATTGGGATTGGGATTAGGTATCTTTTTTTGGGTAATGTGTCGTGATAATTTGTTGGGAGTATACTCAAAAGTTCATTCCAATATATGGAGTCCCCCCCTTAAGACTGGAACTTACCATTTCCTATAGAATTGTTTCATCCTTAAGATGATATATTTTGAGATAATTATTTGGATTCACTGGATATTTACTTATTTATCATGTAATGATCTTTATTAACAGATGGTGTCCATAACATCAACCAAAGGAGATAGTTATGTTTATGAAAGAGAATGCGATTTCCATATATGTTGACTCAGACATGAGAATCATGGGATGAGGGGAGTGTCATATATAAATTCAAATACACATCTTGATGAAAAAAGAGAAAGACTTTCTATTTTTTCCGATGATGTGGACCAATTTAGTTCTTTCTTCCCTAACATGTTTTAATAGGATACCTCATGAGAGGGAGGTAGAGATAACCATTAACATTATTCCAGATGATTAAAAAAAATCCATTCTTTAGTACTAGATGAATCCTAATAAGATTCTATAACACTAGGGAAAAAGGGTTATCATAAAGACAATGGGTTTATATGACATTGTACATCCCCTTAGATATCACATGTTCTATTCTTCATGAAGGAATATGAGACTCTAAGGTAGTGTATTGATTATATATACTTATGTTATCCTATAGTTAAGAAATAGAACCCCCTTACTCATGTAGATGATATTTTTGATCATATCCATGAAGCTTGGGTCTTCTTGAAGAAGTAATTGAGATCATATTATCATTTGATAATAGAGATACACTCAAATATACCACATAAAACTATTTGAAGAAGATATTTCCTTTATGAATATTCAGTACAATTTTTCAGTTTAATGAATATATTAGGTGACTTTATGGAATTGATTAACCAGGTTTCCACCCTTAATTAGATGGTATGTGGTTGTTTTCATGGATGATATCTTAGTCTATGATCAGAATCAACATTATCATTCCAAAAAACCTCACATCATACTAATTATACTAGATAATCATATGTTTTATGGAATGATCAAAAAATTATACTTTTGGAATAATAAGTTAACTTCATGGGTCACATTATATAATAAGTAGGTGTATTTGTGGATATATAAAGGGTGGGATCCATTGTTTCTTGGATGTATCCCAAGAATGTATTTAATATATGGAGTTTCATAGGGTTAGTTGGTTTCTATAATTGATTCATTTAGAACATTTAAAATGTCCCAAAAATTCTTTCATGTTTTTAAACAAAGGTGTAAATATTATATGGTTAGAAGCATGAGAAAATTACTTCCGAGAGTATAAAATAATGTTGAACACATCACTAATCCTGATTCAACCTAATCCACAAAGAAGATACATGATTTATTATGATGAATCTAGAATATAGATTTGATTTTTTCATTCAATGGAAATGAGTCATAATATACATGTTTCATTGGTTGAGGCCTCAAAATTTCAAATAACTAATGCATGAACTAGATGTAGTAGTTTTTGTCGATGCCTTACATTTCTAGAGACATTATATGCTAGTAGAACGGTTGATGGGGTACAAAAACAATAAAAGTATGAAATGAATATTTAATCAGTGTGACATGATCCTACAATATGTAATATGGTTAGAATACCTAAATTATTTCAACATTGATCTTGCATACATACCAAAAAATCTTAATGATGTTTTTGATGCTCTAAAACGAAATAATCAAAGTCAATTTGTCCAGGAATCCAGTAGTGAGTGAATGTTGATGGTTATACTTTATGAAATGCATCTAGAACTTTAGTAGTGGAATGGAAAACATTTTCATATAGATTTAGGGGAGACTTAATCCCATATAGATCATGGGAATAAGATGATGCTCTCTGGTACTAATTGCTTAGTCTAGATGGAAGTGTTTCTGGAGAAGACTCACCACCCGATAGGGTTATCAATTAGGATAATATCTGGCATATCCATGAGAATATTTGGGTACCTATAGATGTGTTTGGGGTGTTGATGTGAGTATCTCATAGTTCATAATTGGTATTAATTTCTTTAATCACTATGATACAATGTGATTTACATCACCAATGTCAGTGACCTGGGATGAAAATTATGATTTTTAGCATTGTTACTTAGTGTTCCACAAGTCAGTCGGTGAAATTGATGCATTGAAATCTTGTAGGTCTCTTACATAAGATATCCATACCAAATTGGGGTATGGGTTTATCTCACCCTAGATTTCATGATGAGGTTAGTAAAATCACATCTAAGAAATGATATAGTATTGGTGATTGAGAATATGTTAACGAAGGCCAACTATTTATTGTATATCTTTGAGACATTCTGAATGGATTAATATTAAAGAAATTATATACTAGAGATTATTATAATTCAGTGGATTCCAAATACCGTTGTATGATATTGGTAGGCTCATTTTACTAATTGATTTGGGAAAATGTTATAGAAGGATATTGGATCGAAGATACATCTTTGTATAATATACCATCCTTATATCAACGGTTAGTATTATAGCACTATAACTATACTTGAGGTCATGTTTCATGTTTGTGTCCTTGATTTTGGATTCAATCATGAAATTTACATTTATTTTACTAATTTTTTTAATAATACGATTTTTAGGTGAATATGAAAATGGATATATATAGGTAACTCTAGTGTAGGCCTTACTGTTTACCTCTATTATGGTTAAAGGAATGGGAGGAATCACTACTAGGACCTCACCTTTTTTATGATTCAACAGAATATGGAAAAATAATCATGACAAATATGTTTAAATATTAGTCTTGGTAGAATTAATTTTTCTATCATCATCACTGACCTCTGGTGTTTGAGGTGGGAGGTTATGTCTTCATTCATCTCTCAACTAGATTGGGTCATCGATTGATTTTGAGGTTTTGTAAGTTATCACATGAATTCATTAGGATTTTAGAGATTCTAGAGATAGTCTCGATAATAGAGTACTGAATAGATCTTCCTTAGTGTAATAGAGAAATTCACAATGTCATTCATGTTTTCACCCGTGTCATTACTTTTATAATCTATCTTATGTCCTTGATCATGGGGATGATGAGTTGGAGGCTGATTCCTCATTGGATGAGTACCCAGTTCATATTTTTGATTGTAACATGAAGACTCTACAAGGAAGGATAGTTCCCCCAAATCAACTAATATGTTTTAATGACCGTGTATAGGATTAAAACCGGGGATATGAGTCTAACATACATTCTCAATAGATGGGGTCATTATAATATGAAACTCGACCACTATTTTGGAAACATATGTATTACTTATTTTAAAGAGAGGTTATAAGAAAATAATTTTTCATAAATGTAAAAATATTTTAAATTTATACATATATATGTTTTCATTACCCTAATGCATGATAAAAAAGGTGTCATGGAGGTTTTGGGAGTGTTCAGGCTTGGTTTGGCCCTTGGAGGTCTGGGTTTTAGAGAATTCGGATGGAGGGTAGATATAATAAAATATCAGAACTAACTATAATACTAAAACATTAATCTTTATAACGTTTCCATTATCTTTAACTATACATTGGCTTCACACAACCATGAAAAACCAATAATTAATTACAGATTCTCCACATTTGGGTTATGCATGATTTGTTTAACAGTGATCCTAATTCATTTGAGGTTTGGGATCATGGGAAATGGATATCACAATCTTGTCACATGTTTTGGACAACAATATGAGAAAACCATGTGACACATTACAAATCTGAGAAAATATCATTTTTTACCATTTTCCTCAAAATTCAAAACACTTTCTTCTCCCACTCATTTGTACAGAAATATTTTATTCCCACCCACTTATTACTTTTGAATCTTTTGGTATATCTAATTCACCTATACTTTTTTTGATAACCATCAGTCAAATTGGATCCTTCCCAACACTTGTAACACTATAGTTGATTATTTTCTCATTTATATTTACAGTCATTGTTGTTATCTTCATGAAATCAAATGTTCCCTAATTTCATGATGTATTAAGTGTTTTCCATTTTCACTAATTATAATCCAAAAATCAGGACTATACTAGATGATCAGTCTAATGTAGGTCCACGGTAGGTGTTATACTACCTTTACCTAAAATTTTTAAGGTTTTAAAATTTTCTCCATTTTACCTCATACCATACATTCCTCACATATCTCATGAAATTAATATTTTTATATGATAATGTTTAAACATAGATTTATATTAGTTATAAAACCATTTGAAACTATTTGAGGTTTCAGATCTAGATATAAACCACCCCTTAGGGTGTGTTTGTTTAAATTATCTAGAAAACTATTCCTTTCATTAAACAATACACCCCTATGGTGTCTTTCTTTTATCACTTGTAAATGGAAGGACCAAAAAGATTATATTGTATTGTAAAATGGTATGTATACTTTAATAGTCCCCTTTAAAAACTTGTTTTTGAAATGACTAATATTATTAAATGAATCATTTAATTGAATGAATATATCTTTTTCACTTGACTGATTATATTATTATTCACTATTATTATTTACCATGATGTCACTAATTAAAGGCATATATTCTAGGAGAATGATGTGGATTCCTGTTCTGTAATCCTTTAGTGAAATCATGGGACACCAAAGGATTTAGTATTATGGTAGCAAATTGAGCCACCAAACAATGTCTCAGTCAATGACATAGCTCATGAATAACTCAAATTATCAATGAATATTAACCAACTTCTCCAGAAAATTGAATGTGTTGGATTATTTCCTTGGATTTTGTGATTACCTAACACATATACTACCTTATATTGAATCCTTAGGTGAAAATTAAGTCTATATTGATAGTACAATGGGCTTTTCCTTGGGATTAGTTAGAAAAAGCTTAATTGAAATCATAGGGGTTCATCCATTAGTTTACATTAAATAACTATAGCTTAACATCTCAGTCGATAACTATGAGTGGGATCGATCATCTATATTCATTAACATCTCAGTTGATAACTATTTGTTATCTAGGAATATTACTTTGGTATAGGTAAGAATAAAGGGAAGAACCCAGTTATAGACACTTGATTTCCATTATTTGTGATCATAGTAGTAGATAACTAATCCAATGTTTGAGGTTCAAATATATATAAGTATTTTTATTTTTTATATTTTAAATACACTAGTACTGTTTGTATCCCTGAAACCATGTCCAATAATTCATTTTTATCGTCATGAAATCATCTACACATGATCATTTTATGTTCATGTATTTTAATTATTACATGGATGTTTTTTTATAACTTTATGTTTTTTCCACTTTATTATTATTTACAAATGTTATACACTCTGATAAATAATGTTTATACATACCACATAACAAAAATTGATATAAATCTGTCCCTAGATTTTGCTTACTTTTGAGTGACCTAGTTCTAGAATGTCAAAATGTTGTTATGAAAATTAATAGGTGTTGTTCATAGTGGTGGTATTCTACACCTAATATTGATTTCTGATCTCATTTTGTAATGAATGGTTGGAATTATGGTAAACGTAAAAGATGATAATTTAATAATTTTTTAAGTGAAATAGAAAATGTAATTTTTCATCAAAATAATCCTTAATACCATCCCTATGAGGTGGGTTTTAAAAACCAAATGCCTCATGTTGAGGAGGCAGTAGTCCGCAAAAACGCATGACCAATTTAACGTCCTAGTTCTGGAAGCAACCCAGAGGCGCCCCATACATGGTTGGTCACATGGCCTCAAGAGCATTTACCCAAATGCCAAAGGATGCCGACTAGTAGCGAGGGCCTTGGGTGTGATAATGGGGAAACTATTCCCTCATTGGTAGAGTACGCAACGGATGAAAAATAAACATGCAATAGGGGAAGCAGTAATAACCAAAATTATAACAGAAGAAGACAAAATCATCAACTAGAGCACATATGCATATATGAAATGATGCATGATACATAACTAGGAAAGTAGCCAAAAAAGTCACAATGCTGGAAAACACTACAGTACCAAAACAAGTACAAAAGAAAAGTAAATAGCTCCTCACCATCGCAAGCCAAATCTTGGTCCCATGCTTTCCTTCTCCAAAAAATCATGTTCCAGAAGTCGAAGGGTGATTTCCCTTGTCGATACCTGCAACAACATAGTCTGCGTGGGCTTAAAAGCATGGCCCAAACAGGGTGGGAGATAGAATCCCAGTAGGCGTTCACCTGAAGATCTGTGCCTAACAGTCAATGAGTATAAAACAGGTGAAAGTTCAATAAGTAGTAAACAACAACAACAAGCAATATGCTGTAACAGTAAGCAGTAAAATAGGATGATACATAGCAGAAAAAATCCACAACCAATAAATAGAAGTGAAACAAATAGTTAAGAAGCCAGAAACCCTCTGGGAAGTACTCGCAGCCATCCCCTCTTGTCCTATCCAAGAAGTACCACAACCCTCTGGGCAGTGCGCTCAGCCTAAGCCCTCGGGATTGGTCATATGCATTTATGAGACTCTCTAGGGAAGCTCACTCGGTCAATTCCCCTTATAGTAAAGGGTAGTCAGCGACTCTCTTGAGGAAGATCACATGGTCGAACCCTCTTATCCCCATGGTCTTGAGACCTACTAAGGAAGATATCTCGGTCAATTCCTTCTATAGCCTCAGGTATACCACAAACATTCTGAGGAAGCTCACTCGGTAAATTCCTCCTCTATCCTGGGAAGGTTATTAAAGAGATTTAAACAAGGTAAGACTCTATAAGGAAGCTCACTCGGTCTACCCTCTTGTAGTCTATAAAATCCAAGACTCTCTAGGAGCTCACTGGGTCCATCTCCTCTGTATTCTGTAATATCTAAGACTCTCTGGGAAGCTAACTCGGTCTATCCTTTATAGTCAATAACACCAGGTTCTCTCAGCCCCATGCCAATTAGTGACTAATAATGCTATAGGTCCAAATTACACCTATATAGCCACTTGGCTAAACAGTTTACAAGGCATCAAGAATGTCATGAGTTTAACTTCAACGAATAACTGCAAGGCATGATACAGGAGTAACAGCCAAAGGCAAATAAGACCCAAAGGTCATAAATAGAACGAACCAAGGAAAGTACATACAATAACAACAAGGTACCCTCTAACATGATTAATTTACCTCTACACAAGCATACATGCAAGGCAAGAAAACAACAAGGGGAAAAAGGTAAACCCACAATACCCCGTTCACAGGTATTGGTGGAATTTGAACATAAAACTCAAAGACTTTGAACAGTAAGGCACAAACCACCTACCTCGATCCTAGGAGATTTATATACTTGAAACACGATGGATAATTCCCCATAGAACATTTTAGATTTTAGAAAATACACAAAATGTTCAACCTTAGATAACTTGAGAAAGAGGAAGAATTGGAAAACAAGGATCAAGACGAAGGAAGAACTCATAACTCCGCTTCCAACGCAATCAACCGTGCTTGAATTGGAGAACTGACAGAGAAGTGGGGGGCTCAGGGAAGATCCATCTCTATAGGTCACTCTCGGATGAAGAACCTGGAGAAGGGGTGTGTTCTGTCCGTCAGGCGCGACCTCGGTGCATTTAATGTAAAAAAGAAAAATACACAGCGAGTACTTTTAGAGTACACAGTGTGTACTAGGTTTTTCTATACTCTGCCAAAAACGAACTCCACGTCACCCATACACAACGTGTGTGTGGCCCGGGCATGGACAACACACGAATTCGAGCCGGAGAAGAGTACACGGGATGCACTCATAATGTAAACGACGTGTACTTTGAAATTTTCCAGAAACTCCATTTTTCATAAAAACTACAGAAAAAGGAAAATCTTACCTGAAATGAAGATCCGGGTTCATAAAAAAATTTCCCCTTAAAGAACTTCATCCCTGAATTTCCTTAGATGGGTGTAGAAGAAGGATCCTTGAACAATTCTGGCCACTACGATCGAACCTCAGCCTCCCTCTCCCACGTCTCGTCTTGTACACGCCCGTGCTGTAATAACACTTATACCAGAGGCACAGACCGTCCTCAGAGAACCTTCATACTGCGATCGACAATCTGGATGGGATTCTCTACAAAAGGCGCATCCACTTTGAGCTCAACCTCCTCAGGCTGAAAGTCATGAGACGAGTCTGAGAAGTAATGTCGGAGTTGAGAGATGTGAAAGACATCGTGCATGGACTAATACCTCTGAGGTAGCTTCAACCGATAGGCAACCGAACAAAATCTCTCCAAAACCTCAAACAGCCTAATGTACCGTGGTGAAACCTTACACTGCCTATGAATCCTCTTGTGTACCAACCTCAGTGTGACATTCAGGAAAACCTGATCTCTGACCTCGAACTCCAGAGGTCGTCTCCACTAATTAGCATAAGACTTCTGTCGAGACTGTGTTGTAGCCATCCTCTTCCGAATCAAATCTATCAGCTCTGAGGTCTCCTAAACAAGATGACGTCCTAGAAAAGCTGCCTCTCCTGCCTCCAGACAACATAAGGTTGATCGGCATGGCCTACTGTACAGAGCCTTGTATGGTTCCATATAAATGGTCGCCTGAAAACTATTGTTGTAGGAAAACTCCACAAGAGGTATATGCTTCTCCCAAGAACCACCGAAGCCTAGAATGCAAGATCGAATCATATCCTCAAGCACCTCGATCCTATTCTCAAACTGGACATTAGTTTGGGGATGGTATGCTGTATTTAAAAGGACCTGTGTACCCAAAGCCTTCTAGAGTCTCTACCAGAACCGAGATGTAAAGTGTGCATCCCTGTCTAAAACAATGGAGTGTGGTACTCCATGTAGACGTACAATATCTCGGATGTACAGTTGTCCAAGATCATCAACATTAAAGGTTTCCTTAATCGGTAAGAAGTGTGCAAACTTCGTAAGCCTGTCAACAAAAACCCAAAAAGCATCACTTCCCTGAGGTGACCTCTGCAACCCAGTCGCAAAGTCCATCGCGACATCGTTCCACTTACACTCCATAATGGGTAACTGCTGTAAAATCCCTACTAGTTGCTGATGCTCTGCTTTCACCTTCTGAAAAGTAGAACATCTCATGAAAAAATCAACAACATCTCTCTTCATACTTTTCCACCAGTACTGGTGATGAAGATCCTGATACATCTTGCTGACGACAGGGTGAACTGCCCAAACTGAGGAATGGAAATCCTTCATCAGCTCCTTGCATATGTCTGCTGGAACCCATACGTGTCCCTGGAAACACAATATCTCAACCTCACCTACTGTCCATCCAGGAATAGGGTCCCATCCCGACACACTCTCCCGCAAGACTAAAGCCTCTGATTTTGATAGATGCCTCATTCATACCCGATCAAGAAGTGAAGAGATAACAACCATAGAAGATATGAAAATTCTATCCCTGCCTACCGTGCACCTCCAGATGCATCTCAGAGAACAGTTCCATAAGCTTCCACTCACTGTTGGCCTCCTAAAGAGCCTAAATCTGGGTTCGTCTACTCAATGCATCTGCCACTGCATTGCCCTTTCCCAGCGTATAGGCGAGCTCGATGTTAAAGGACTGAAGATACGTGACCCACCTGTGCTATCTCAGATTTAGATCACACTTAGTGAAGATATACTTGAGACTCTTGTGATCAGTGAAAACCACAATGTGCCCTCCCATAAGATATTTTCTCCAATAGCGTAAGGCATGAACAACTACTACCAACTCCAGATCGTGCGTAGGGTAATTCATCTCATGTGGCCTCAACTACCGAGACCCGTACGCAACGACTCCATATCCCTGCATGAGCACAGCTCCTAGCCCGATACCTGGAGAATCACAGTAAACAGTGTAGACCTTTCCTAGCTCAGGAAAGACTAGTATCAGTGCTGACTTCAACCTCCCTTTCAGCTCTTGAAAGGCTGACTCACAAGAAAATTAACATAAAAACATCACCCCCTTCTTGGTCATACCTGTCAACAGTGCTTCTAGGAATGAGATGTCCTGAATGAAGAGTCTGTACTATCCAGCCAGTCCTAGGAAACTCCACACCTCAAATATGTTCTTTTACTTCTCCTAGGAAACTACAGCTTTCACTTTCTCTGGGTCCACTGACACTCTTGTCTCTGAGATAACATAACCCAGGAAGTGAATATGATCCATCCAAATGTGGCACTTCGAGAGTTTAGAATACAGTCGATGCTATCTTAATGTACTCAGAATGATCTCAAGATGTGTGTCATGGTTGTGTCAAGTATGAGAGTACACCAAGATATCATCCACGAAGACTACGACAAAGGAGTCCATGTACGGATGGAACACTCATTCATCAGTTCCATGAATACTGCAGGCACATTTGTAAGACTGAACAGCATGAATGTATACTCGTAAAGACCATACCTGCTCCTAAAAGCATTCAGAGGTATATCTGATTGTCTAATGTGAAAATGATGATAACTGGACCTCAATTCGATCTTTGAGAACACCCAGGCTCCTCAAAGCTGATCAAAGAGGTCATCGATCCTTGGAAAGGGACATTGGTTCCTGACCGTCAATTGGTTCAGCTTCCGATAAACCACACAAATACAAAGGGTACTGTCTTCTTTCATCGTAAACAGGACAGGTGAACCCCAAAGAGAGGTACTCGTTCAGATGAAACCCTTTTCTTGCAACTCCTCCAACTGCTTCTTGAGTTCCGGCAACTCAGGTGTATCCATCCTATAAGGAGGAATGGACACCGGTGCCTCTTTTGGCACGAGCTCAATCCAGAAGTCTACCTCACGCTCCAGAGTTAAACCTAAAAATTCTTCTGGGAAGACATCCCTAAAATGATCCACCACTGGAGGAAAGTCTAACTTTGAAGTCCCCTGGTCATCCAGATAAAGACTAGAAATATGGGATGTAACTTTCCCTATCACATGATGCTCTAGTCCAGCTCTACCTGCCTGGACATCCCACTCGCCTCTATGAAGGAAAGATCCACCCTCTGGTGATATGAAACTCACCCTGTAGTGATAGAAATTGATGACTTCCTAGAAAGGAATTAACCAGTCCATCCCGAGAATGACATTATAACCCTTCATCTCTAGGAAATAGAGGAACCATAAGAAATGACACCCCGCAACCTCGATAGGGCACTCTCTGCACTGACGTACGCTAAATTTCCTCATTCCCAATGGTGTGTCAAGAGTTAACAAGTTGGCAGATAAAAAGTTACATAGCCCAAGGATCTCTACAACCACAATAGAGATAAAGCTATGGGAATCACCATTATGGAAAAGAACTGAAGATAAAACTGAGGCTACTAAGATCGTACCTCGAACTATAGAAGGGTCGGGATTCTGCTCCTGATAGGTCTGCTCCACGGTGAAAGACTAGCCTGCACCATGGAATTGTGTCCTTGGCTGACCGCTCTGAGCTGATCCACTCTCCTGTGGCTGATGAACTGGTGACTGACCACCACAACTAAGACCTCCACCTCTTCCTGAATGGCCAAAAGAACTCCAGTTCCCTAACTGGCCGAAAACTAGTGATGCATCTCCAGAACGTGGGGTCATAGAGGAACCCCTACCACCAGCTGATGGTGAGAATATATGACAGAAACGCGGAAGATGGCCCATCTTGCCGCAAGACCAGCACTTCATCAGATCCCTCTAGCACTGATGCCCAGTATTCCCACTCCTACCACACTGATAGCATACAACCTGGCTAAAATAATTCTTATCCCGTGAACCTCGATCTCCTCGAGATGACTCACTATGACGCTTCCTACTATCCGTAAGAGGAACACCAGCTCTGGATATCGAATCGCCCTGGCTCACTACTCTAGAATCTCTCAAATTGCGTTCAGTGATCATCTCCTAGTTGTCGATGGAGGATAACGAAGTCAACTAGATGATATTCACCTGGGAATGGATCTCCTTCCTGAGACCATCCTCGAACTTCCTAGAAAGGATCAACTCATCACCTACTGGGATTGGTGTGAAACTATGCTGCTCAGTCAAGCAAGACGAGTACTCCATAACAGAGAGAGTACCCTACTACAGACTCATAAACTCTTGGGCTCGATCAGCCCTCAGGGTCTCTGGATAGATGTAGTCATAGAAGGTGCGTTGAAACTTATCCCAGGACATATCCCGATGACGCCTTGACCATGAGATCACCTCCCACCACTTCTTGGTGGTGTCACAGATCATATAAGTAGTCAGCTTTACCCTTTTCTCAGAAGGGATCTCAGGGTTCTCAAATATGGTTAGTGTGGCCTCTATCCACGACTCTACAGCCTGGGGTCCTCTATCCCCTGAAAAAGTAAGAGGATGCTACTGTTGGAAAAACCGAGTCAACTCAGCCATCGATGGGGTAGGAGGTGGTGATCCCTAGAAGGTCTACTTCATCCTCAGGAAGTCCTCCCTGAACTACAGCTCGGCTCCTGCAACGGGTATGATAGTAGGTGCCAACGCTGGATCGACTGGAGGATCGGCAGGATGTCCCTGATCAGCCATATCTGGCATCTGATCACTACCTGACAACAGACGTACAACTGGATAACATCTCAGAGGTGTATCTTTGAAAGATCAAAAGTATACCTTAGATAAGAAAACAAGGATATAGAACACAAGAGTAAAAAACGAGGGAAGGGGGAAGAAACTATCAAGTTTTAAAAAACATGACTACACAGTGTGTATAAAAACTACATGGTGTGTCTACTTAAGCCATTAACATGGGCATGTACCCCTACCCGACAGGTCGTGTAACATACCAAACTAAATGGAGTGTTGTTCCCACACATGACATGTACTTGAACTCCAAACCCCTGCCCATGTCTCCTTACATGGCTAAACCACATAGTTCAAACTAACCCCAGACTACATGACGTGTTCCCTAGGGACACGACATGTACCAGACACTGACTCGGCGGACCGTGTTGTTGGTTACACAGCTATCTACATGGATTTCCCTTACACAGCGTGTTCCGAAAAAACACGGTGTGTATAGGAGAAGGTGACACCATCCCGTTTTGTTCATGACACGTCCAGGTACCAGGGAAAGACTACACGGCGTGTTCCAAAAGCAAAACGGCATGTCTAAGAGAAGGTCACGCCCACCTGTGTTGTTTGTGACACAGCCGAGTACCTGGAAAGAACCACATGGTGTGTTCCTTTACAACACAACGTGTTCTACTCGAGCTTCCCCAACCCGTGTTGTTAGTGACACAGCCAGGTACAAGTCTCTACACTACATGGCGTGTACATACCGTACATGGTGTGCTCCAAACGTTATTTTCACAACACCGTGTTGCTACACAGACAGTCAGTAACACGGCCTAAAAACTACATGGCGTGTAACCAGAAAGTACATGCTATGTATTCTGGGAAGTAGCTCAGAAACTACACAGAAGCCCATAAACATAGAAAACAAGGCAAAGAGGTTCCAAATTCCGATCTGTGAGGGCCCATACTCCCTGCGAATCAAAGCTTGGTATCCCCTACAGTCATGTACAAGAGAAAACCAGATCATGATCCACCAATTTCTGATTCAAGAGGGCCCATTACACCTCAAGAATCAAAATTTGGAATTCATTTAAAAAAATTTCAATACAAACAATTCTCTAACAACCATTATAGATTCTATCAAGCATCTTTCACAACAACATGCATAATCTACAAAATGTCTATCACAACAGAATGCAATCACTAATTCACCCTAAATGGCATGGCAAGAATGCATGGCATGTGACTTCTATAAGTGAATATATGATGCATGAGATGTCATACCCTCATATCATCAGTTTGCGACAGAAATAGAATCGTAATATCCAAACAATAACATTACAAAGCATGTGAATCACTCTAGGTGTAATCGTATCAACCGTAAAATCTCAAAATAAGAAAACTACAATAAACGAGGTAGTATGGATTTTCCATGTAAATGGGATAGCTACTCCTAGGAACATATTATTACCAAGTACCATATCCATCCTATCCCTGGATAAAGTCTCCAAATAGTAAATAATGGGAAAAGAATTCCTCTGATACCACTTTTTATGTCCTCGTTCCGGAAGCCACCTAGAGGCGCCCCGTACCCGGTTGGTCATATGGCCTCAAGCGCATTTCCCCAAATTCTAGAGGCTGCCGACTAGTAGTGAGGGCCTTGGGGGTGATAGTGGGGAAACTATGCCCTCATTAGAAAAGTACACAGCGGAATAAAAATAAACATGCAATAGTAGAAGCAGTAATAACCAACATTATAATAGAAGAAGACTAAATCAACAACTGGAGAACATATGTATATATGAAATGATGCATGATACATAACTAGGAAAGCATCCAAACAAGCCACAATGCTGGAAAAAACTATAGTACCAAAACAAATACAAAATAAAAATAAACAGCTCCTCAGCATCGCAAGCCAAATCTTGGTCCCATGCTTTCCTCCTCGAAGCAATCAAGTTCTAGAAGTTGAAGGGCTCTTTCCATTATTGATACCTGCAACAACATAATCTACTTGGGCCCAAAAGCATGGCCCCAATATGGTGTGAAATAAATTCCCAATAGGAATTCACCCAAAGATCTATGCCTAACAGTTAGTGAGTATATCGCAGGTGAAAGTACAATAAGCAATAAACAACAACAACAAGCAATAAGCAGTAATAGTAAGCAGTAAAACAGGATGATACATAGCAAAAAAAAAACAATCCAAACCCAATCAAAAATAGTAAAACAAATAGCTAAGAAGACAAAATCCCTCTGGTAAGTACTCACATCCATCCCCTCTGGTCCAATCCAAGAAGTACCACAACCCTCTGGGCAGTGCGGTCAGCCTAACCCCTCTGGCTTGGTCATACACATTTATGAGACTCTCTGGGAAAGAGCACTCGGTAAATTCCCCTTATAGTATAGGGTAGTCAGGGAATCTCTTGAGGGAGATCACGTGGTCTAACCCTCTTAGCCCCATGGTCTAGAGACTCTCTGAGTAAGCTATCTTGGTTAATTTCTCCTATAGCCTTAGGTATACCACATACTCTCTGAGGAAGCTCACAGGGTCAATTCCTCCTCTAGCCTTGGAAGGTTCTTAAAGTGATTCAAACAAGGTAAGACTCTCTAAGTAATCTCACTAGGTCTACCCTCCTGTAGTCTATAAAATCCAAGACTCTCTGGGAGCTCACTCAGTCTATCCCCTCTATAGTATGTAATATCTAAGAATCTCTGGGAAGCTCACTCGGTCTATGCCATATAGTCTATAGCACCATGTTCTCTCAGCCCCATGCCAGTCAGTGCATAATAATGCTATAAGGCCAAAGTAAAACCATAAGGATACTTGACTAAATAGTCTACAAGGCATCAAGCATGTCATGAGTTTCACTTCAACCTATAACCGCAAGGCATGAAGCAGGTGTAACAGCCAAAGGCACACAAGACCCAACGGTGGTAAACAGAACTAATCAAGGAAAGTACATCCAACCCCAAAAATATATCCCTTAACATGATTAATTTACCTCTACACAAGCATACATGCAAGGCAAGAAAACAACAAGGGAAAAAAGGTAAACACGCAATACCCCGTTCACGGGTATTGGTGGAATTTGCACATAAAACTCAAAGAATTTGAGCGGTATGGCACAAATCACCTACCTCGATCCTAGGATATCGATATACTTGAACCAAGATGGCTAATCCCCCCTAGAACGTCGTAGATCTGAGAAAACGCAAAAAAAAATTCAACCTCAGATAACTTGAGAAAGAGGAAGAATTGGAAAACAAGGCTCAAGAAGAAGGAAGAAGTCACTGCTGCACTTCCAACGCAATCGACCGTGCTCGAATCAGAGAACGGACGGAGAGGCGGGGGGATCAGGGATGATCCGGCCGTTCGGGTCTCTCTCGGACAATGAACCTGGAGAAGGGGTGTGTTCTGTCCGTCAGGCGCGACCCTAGTGTGTTTAGTGAAAAAAGGAAAATTACACGGAATACAGTTTTAAATTACATGGCGTGTACTAGGTTTTTTCATACTCTTCCAAAAAAAGCCTCCACGTCTCCCCTACACACCGTGTGTGTGGCCCGGGCACGACCAATACATGACTTGTACTCAGATAGTACACGACGTGTAGTTCGTAATTTTCCAGAAACTCCATTTTTCTTAAAACTCTAGAAATAGGAAAAGTATACCTGAAATGAAGATCTGGGTTCTTACAACCAATGATTATGTTTTTTTAATGGATAAACAGATATGAGTTAATTTTTTTAAATAAATTTAATTAAATTTTTTACATACATGATACAAATGAAATTATTTTAGTTGGGTTGGAGATGATTAGTATAAGATAAATTAAAAAGAAAATATAGACTTAGAGGAAGATTCATTCATGTTGGAGACTTAAGATTTTCCGTGCAATCCTCTATGGAAATGAAAGCATAGAGATAACTAAATAATGAAAAAATTATTTGGTTAACGAGAGAGTGTTTTACGATATTAAAATGGACATTGATTGACCAAATAATTTGATGAATGAGTATGGGAAGAAGGGGAGGAAGTGTGTAGTTTTATCAGTAAAGGAAATGCTAGTTTAGGAATTACTCTACCTTATTAAATTGTTTCATTACACTATTCATGTTAAATGGCTCATATTATTTGAAAATACGGAATTATGACATGTTATAGTTGATACTACTCCCATAAACTAATGTTGGAGACAACTATGAGTGATTTAGGGCTTTTCCTTTTACATTACACTTTACCCCAGTGTACTTTTACGTAGGTAAATTTTAAAATAAACCATCTTAATTAGTTAAAATTTCATATTGTAATATTTATATTAACACTTGAATTGAGTATTATAATCATATATATGATATAAATTTTATAAATTAAAATTTATGTGTCTAAAAATAGTTGATTATAAAAAAAATACTTAACTCTTAAAAGGAAAATTTTAAGATAATTTTTTGAAGTATAAAATAAATGTGTAAGTTAAAATTGTTAATAAAATTAATATATAGGATCTGAATATAATTTTAAAAAATAAAATTTAGCTGATGTTTCATTAAAATAAATCCATTATCTAATTTTACAAAAAAATAGTTAATTGAAAAGGAAGACATTAAATAGTTTTATTTATAAAATTAATAGTTTACTTTAGTTTTGAAAAATATGGGCATGTGTTTTATAATTTCAAATAATATTTTATAATGAATATGTTACTTCATTAATTTATTATTTTATAATTGATATGGTTTCATGACCCTCTAGGTCATTCTTATATATTAATGAAGTTATGAAAATTATAAATTTTTTTAAAACCAAATTTTTGACTAAAAATGATATTTTCCAAGTTTAATGAAAAATTATTACGAAGTAGAATTTCATATTCTGAATAGATAAATAAATTCTATTTTACGTAATTATATTTATTTAAATTTTATATTTATATTTAAATATAAAAAACAAAAAAAAAATGAAGATTATATTTTATTTATAAATGACCAACCTAAAAATTAAGTGTTTCTAAAATTATTTCATACCAATTTTTGAATTTAAAGAATATTAACATTTTATATAATATGTATAAATTTTATATATTACCATAATGATATTTAAGGATTATTTTAGTTATTTAATAGTGTATCATAACCTTTTTTAGTGCATGTGGAGAAAGATATGGAACTCAATATAATTTAATGAAAAATATATATATATATATATATATATATAAATATTGGGATGTTACGTTCGACCCTCCTTAAATAAATTGAGTCCAAACAATTTTTTATCAAAACAATAATTATTGATGTAAAAAATATATTCATGACTTAAGATAAAATTTCCAATGAATATTATATATTAACATCAAAAGAAAAATAGAAGCAATGCCTTATTTTTTTATTAAGTTAACATAATTCTTCATTTTAACTAGGTAGTTAGATTTTTATATCCTCATTTTTCAAAAATAAATAATTTTTTAATTACTTTGATGAATTAACCTGTGATATTCTTGACACTTGTTTATGTGATCATAATTTAATCATTTTCCCTTCACCATCTTCAATTCCTGAATTTTCACGAGACTTAATCCTTCTCTTCTTTGGCATGATAGGGAATTACAATATGAAAAATATGTTAATAATAAATAATGAAATATGATTTGAAGTAATATTAAAATTTAAAACCCTATTTCTTTTTCCAACATATAGATGTTTGGGGAAATCATATCATTTCCCATTAAAACTATTATTTTCTTTGTTCTTCCTTTCTCTATCCGTCACATTTGAAGATTATTTTTTGATGAAAATACTAAAAATGGTAAATAAAATAATAATAAAAATATATCCTTAGAAGAACTAATTCATAATTGATGTTCATACCCTAACTTATGAGTATGTTTCTTGAATATGGATTATGTATGGTCATTTTAATATTAGTTTCTCTTATTTAGTTAACTTATGTAAAATCATATCGTTAATTATTCTTAATGGTTTCTAAAGAGAATGTGAATTAACCTAACCATATCCCTTAATTGTATTTATCTAGGTGTGTTGTTTTGGATCATTCACTATGTACTAGAATTATTTTTTCAGATAAACCTAAAAAACAATTTTTGGGGTTATTACCCCTAGATGCATCAATTACAAAACTATTTTCAGCTTCTAGTTTCTAAATAAGGATGTAATTTTTAAGAAAACCATATAATCATTATCTTTCAAAAATATTAGGATGTTCTCTTATACATATTATTATACTTATGGTTTTAAATAATTATTTCTTATCAATATCTATAAACAATAAAATATATTCCATGATTCAAACCTAAATGTTTATTTATAACTTTGAAACTAGGATCCTCCTTAACTTAGAAACCCTTGATTGCTATCATAAATATTAATTCATTCAAACTAATAATATCATAAACTATAAGGCTATCTAAAAATATATTTTATACCAATTATAGCTCCGCCATGAACCACCCTTTAGATCTATCCCCAAAACACATAACCTACAACACTGGTTTTGATACACATCTTTGATTGCATTATATTTCTCACATTTATAGTCTAGGATCAATTAGTTTTGTGTTTTTACGAATTAAATGTACTCAATGACAAATAAATATTAGATATTATCAGTAAATAGACACTTTCTATCACTTTATAAGATATTACAAAATCCAAAATAGGTCTTCAATAATTCCAATAATGTCTACAAATAAGCATCTCTTTTAAGAACACCATATGTACTATATTTCATCACAACACGATGAAGGGTTAAAAAAATAAGGGTGATCTTAAAACCCTGGTAAGGGTAAAAATAATATTATGAATTCAGACATTCTTTTTCAGGTATGTTTTTCCTTTTTATGGAGTTTTTGAGAAAATAGGTGTTTCTGGAAAATTTTCAAGTACACACCCTGTACTTTATGAGTACACGCTGTGTACTTCGTTTCTGTAGGAGGCCGTGTGCTGGCCATGTCATGGAAACACACATGTTCTTGTGGGGTGATGTGGAGCCCACCTAAATAAGAGTACAGAAATAGTAAGTACACGCTATGTACTTCAAAAGTACACGACGTGTATAAAGTTTTATTCATTAAATAGACCGGGAACACGTCTGATCACCAGAAGTGTCTTATTCAAGGTCTCATTCGATCAAGAGAAACAATATAGAACAGAAACTTCTCCGAACCCACAACCCTCTCTCTATTCTCTGAATCGTCATCCGTCGATTGCATTGGAAATGTAGTGGTAAGCTCTCCCTTCTTCTAGATCATCATTTTCCAATTCCTCCTCTTTTCCAAGTTATCGTGTGTTGAACAGTTTAGACATTTTTGTAGATCGTTGACGTTCCAAAGAGATTCAAGATTCGATATTCACATATATTGATCTATTAACCCCGAGGTAGGTGGTTTGAGACTTTCCGTTTGATGTAATTGATTATTATGTACAAACTCAACCAACACCCTTGAACGGGGTATTGCGTGTTTACCCTTTTACACCTATTGTTTTCCTTCAATGCTTATATTCCTATGTAGAGGTAATTTGGATATGAATTGGGTTTATTTATATGCTTTGGATGTGTTTTTCCCAGGCATTGTTCTATTTACGACCGTTTGGTCATGTTTAGCCTTTGGTTGCCTTGCCTATTTTTCAGGACTGCTATTGTAGGGTGGATAGATGTATCTTGAAATGCTTGTTATAATGTAGACTATTTAGCCAAGTAGTTATGTAGGTTTAAATTAGGCTATGTTACACTTCTATTCTCGTTGACCTACACGGGGCTGTGAGAACCAGGATTAGTAGGTTATAAGAGGGGATTGACTGAGTGAGCATCCTCAGAGAGCATAGAATCACCTGGGGCTATAGTGTGGAATTGAGTGAGTGAGCGTTGTCAGAGATTCCTTCATTACTTTTGACTATAAGGGGATTGACTTCACGAGCTTCCTCATATAGTTTTTGTTCGAATTGAACAAAGTGGGATATAATGGGAATTGACCGAGTGAGCTTCCTCAAAGAGTCCCAGACCTCAGGGATATAAGGTGAATTATCATGTGAGGTTCCTCGGAGAGTCTTTGACTACCATAGACTATACGGGGAATGGCCTACGCGAGCCTCCTCAGAGAGTATTGTTTTTCCTAGACTATACGGAGAATGACTGTTTGAGCTTCCTCAGAGTGTCTTTCTTTACCTTTTACTATGGGGGGATAGACTGTGAGCATTTCCTCTGAGAGTCCTATTGAATTCCTATGACAGAACCAGTGGGGTTGGGCTGTGTGTACTACCAAGAGGGTTATCTGTACTTCTTATATAGGACCAGAGGGGATGGATGTGAGTACATCCTAGAGGGTTACCTACATGAGTTTTAGTTGGTGTTTCACTGCTGCTTGATATTGAACTATGGATTGTTTACTGCTAATCACTTTCCTTTTTACTACTTTCTGTAATTTTACCTGCCATATATTCACTGACTATTAGGCACAGATCCTCGGGTGGTTTCCTACTAGGATTTAGTCTCACACCCTGTTTGGGTCATGATTTTGGGCCCATACAGATTATTTTGTTGCAGGTATAGATATGGTTAAACACACTTCTACTTCAGGTAGTTGACTTGTTGTGGAGTTGGAGAGTAGGGGACCAAGCTTAGGCTTGTGATGATGATGATTTTTTTATCTGTTTCTTTTTTTACTTTGGTTTAGTACTATTTTTATTCATCATTGTGACTTGTTTGGATGTTTTCCTAGACATATGTATCATGAATCATTTATATATATATACGTGCTCCAGTTAGTTATTATTTCAGCCTTCCACTGTTTATTACTTTTGGATATTTACTGCTTCCGCTATTGTATATTTGTTTCTCTTCTGGTGTGTTACTCTGCCAATGAGGGCATAGTTTCCTCACTATCACACCCAAGGCCCTCGATTCAAGTTGGCAGCCTCTGGAATTTGGGGAAATGCGCTTGAGGTCATGTGACTAACCGAGTACGGGGCGACTCAGGGTGGCTCCTAGAACTGGGATGTTACAAAGTGGTATCAGTGGGTTTCTTTTCTCTTGCTTTAATGTTCTGAGCCTTTATCTAGGGATAGGATGGAATAGGTACTTGGTAATAATCTATGCTCGAGATTAGCTAACCCGTGTATAGGGAAAATCCATACTATCTCGTTTATTGCAATTTTAATGGTTTGAAATTTTACAATTGATTTGATTTCACTGTTGGTTGATTCACTTGTCTTGTGTTGTAACTGTTTTTGTTTTTGAAGTCATATTTCTATCTCAACCTGATGAGATGAGGGTATTCCATCTCATGAATCATATTGTCACTTGCTAGAAATCACATAAAATGCATTATTTCCATGCCTTCTATGATGAATTAGTTATTTCATGTTATTGTGATAGATGTTGTGTAGAATATGCATGCTGTTGTGATATATGCTTTGATAATGATACCTTCTGTTTGATAGGGAATTTTTGTGTAGTGCATTGTTTTGGTATAATGAAAAACTATGGTTCTTGAGGTCTTATGGGCCCTCATGGACCAAAATTTGGTGGAGCATCACTTTGTTTCCTTGTTATAACTTGTATAAGATGCCAAAAATTGATTCGTGGGGAGTATGGGTACTCAAAGATTGGAAATTGGCACCTTCAATGTTGGTTTCAGTGTTTTTCTGGGCTCTGGAGTAGTTTCTATGGCTTACTGTCTGGAAAAATGAAGAATACACACCGTGTAGTCTTGACTACACACCATGTGTTCTTTTATTTGGGATGAAGCAGTTTTTCAAAAGTACACGTCGTGTAGTCTCTAATCGCGTCTTAGGCAATGTGGGTAGAGACACAAGATAGGGAAATCATTGTAAGAACATGTTGTGTACCAGTTTAAAAGGTCGTGTATCCTGACCAAGGTACCCGACCATGTAGCTAACAAAACGGGTCGGTGGAGTCTCTTATTATACATGACGTGTCCATCTTGAACACGCTGTGTATTCTGACTCAGGTACCTGGCTGTGTCACAAACAAACACGGGTCGGTGTAATCTTACACATAGATACCGTGTCAGGATTATACACGTCATGTGCTCTAACCTCAATACATGGCCATGTCACAAACAATAAGGGTCATTATTATCCTTTCTTAGTACACGTCGTGATTGTTTGGAACACGTGGTGTAGTGTAACCTAGGTACACATGCCATGTCACTAACAACACGGGCCAATGAAGCTTTTCCAATACACGCCATGTCTACCTTGAACACACCGTGTAGTCTTATCCTGGTAGAGTCGTGTGGCTTAACCGTGTAAAAGGACTCGGGTCGGGGAAGAGGATTCAAGTACAAACCGTGCGTTTGGAGAACACACAGTGGGTTTGCGGTGTTACACGACTAGTTGTGGTAGGAGTACACACCCATGTGAATGACTTCAAGGAACACACCATGTAGGAAATGTGCATGCCGTTTAGTCATGCTTTATAAAAAATGAGTGATTTCGTCATCCTGTTACCTTCTTATACTCCTTCTTTTCAGGCCTTGATATATTGATATAAGGTGTGTGCTTGACATTTCAGAGTCATGAAACTGAGACATCCTCCGGTTTCCATCCAATTTCAGGGTAGTGATCAGACATATGATATTGTTGATTAGGGACTTTCTGTAAATCCTCATATTGTGCTAGACCTAGCACCAGCATTTATACTAGTTTCAGGCACAAATGCACAGTTTAGGGAGGGTTTTCTGCGGATGATGCAGACCTTCCAGGGAGCTCTTCTTCCTTCCCCTTAGATGGAAGATTTAATGTGCGTTTTCCAGCAGGAGTATCCTCCCACCTTCTCAGGGGAAGGAATACCACAGGCTGTAGAGTCATGGATCGAAGCCACACTGATGATCTACAAGCATCACGAGGTACCACCAGAGAGGAGGGTGAAGTTCATGAACTACATTCTCTCAGACTCCGCCAAGAGGTGGTGGGATGTCATATCTCAGGAGAGATGCCTCCAGAATATGGATTGAGAGGAGTTACAATGTATCTTTTATGATTACTTCTACATAGAGACCTTTAGGGCTGATTGAGCCTTGGAGTTCATGAGCATGAAGTAGGGTACTCATTCTATGATGGAGTATTCCTCTCCCTTGACGGAGATGCAATGTTTCATGCCTATTCTAGTAGGTGATAAGTTTTTCTTGGCTATGAAGTTTGAGGATGGTCTCAAGAAGGAGATCTGTTCCTAGGTGAACATATTTAGTTTAACTTCGATATATTTTATTGTCAACTAGGTGATGATTACTGAGCGCAACCTAAGGGATTCTAGAGCTGTGAGCCAGGGCAGTTCGGAATCCAGAGATAGTGCTCTGCCAACTGATAGCAGGATGTTCCGCAGGGAGGCTGCACGAGGAGATCATAGTAGGCCGGATACATCATCTGGTAGACACGTGGTGAGGTACCAGTGTGGGAGAAGTGGGCATACGAGGCAACGTTTCCCGAGAGACCCAGTGGAGTGCCGATCTTGTGGTAATATGGGTCACCTTCAACGCCTTTGTTGGTTATTCTCACCAGCAGCTGGTGACATGGGTTCCTCTATGACTCCTCGTTCAGGAGCAGTGCCACCAACTTCTCACTAGTATGGGAACTGGAGTACTTCTGGCCGTTTGGGCTGAGGTGGAGGTCGTGGATGT
Organism: Viscum album; assembly: GCA_963277665.1. Taxonomy (NCBI): domain Eukaryota; kingdom Viridiplantae; phylum Streptophyta; class Magnoliopsida; order Santalales; family Viscaceae; genus Viscum; species Viscum album. Next base: position 1,275,933,198 of record OY728159.1, read on the forward strand.
GGCAGCCAGTCGCTCGATTTTCAGTGACATCAAGGTGGATCTGCTCAGAGAGGTCAGGTAGTGTCATAGGATAATGGAACTATCTAGAAATTTGTAGTGGAGCATCCCGAGCATGATCAGGATCCCAGACCTTCTACTATTCGAGGTACTAACTTAGTTGCCTTAGTTTTTTCATCATCTCTTTTCAATACATGGGCCTCCAAAAGCGTTATCTCAATCGCAGTTGAGGAGAGACATGGGATCTGCATCGTTTCCTCTATCGATATCTTGACATTAGACACGCCGTTGGGCACTAGGATGGCTAGTGTACGTCAGTGTAAGGAGTTCCCTCTAGAGGTTGCAAGGTTTCAATTTCTCTGAGAACTCTATATCCTAGATATGACAGGCTATGAAGTAATTTTTGGTATGGACTAGTTGGCTCCCTTTTAGGCAGTCGTTGACTGTTATCACCGCAGAGTGAGATTCATATCACCAGAGGGTGGATCTTTTCATCATAGAGGTGAGTGGGATGTACAGGAGTGTAGAGTAGGACCCGAGCATCATGGGTTAGGAGGAGTTACAGTCCAGATTTCTAGTCTTTATCTGGATGAACAGGGGACATCACAGATGTAATTTCCCCCCAGTGGTGGATTGTTTTAGGGACATCATTCCATAAGAATTTTCAACCTTGCCTCCATAGTGTGAGGTAGACTTTTCTATTTAGCTTGTGCCAGGAGCGGCACCAGTGTCCTTTCCTCCTCATAGGATGGCCACACCTGAGTTTCAGGAGACCAAGAAGCAGTTAGAGAGGTTGTAGGCAAATGGTTTCATCCGAACCCGTACTTCTCCTTGGGTTTCACATGTCCTGTTTGCGAAGAAGGTAGACGATACCCTTATGAGCTGTGTGGAATATCAGAAGCTGAACCAGTTGACGGTCAAGAACCAATATCCCTTGCCTAGGATTGATGATCTCTTTGATCAACTTTGAGGAGACAAAGTATTCTCAAAGATTGAATTGAGGTCTAGTTATCATCAGTTTCACGTTAGACCATAATATATACCTCTTACATCCTTGAGGAGCAGGTATGGTCTATACAATTACTTTGTTATGCCATTTGGTCTCACGAATGCGCCTGCATTTTTCATGGCACTAATGAACCTACTATTCCATCCTTACATGGATTCCTTCGTAGTGGTCTTCGTGGATGATATCTTGGTGTAATATTATACTCGACATGACCATGCCACATATCTTGAGTTCATGTTGAGTACCCTGAGAGAGCATCAGTTATATGTTAATCTCTAGAAGTTCCACTTTTGGATGGACCATATTCACTTCTTGGGATACGTTATTTTAGAGACATGATTATCTGTAGTCCCCAAGAAATTGAAACCTATAGTTTCCTGGGAGAATCAGAAGAACTTATTGGAGGTGCAATGTTTTCATGGTCTGGCTGGATACTATAGATGTTTTATACAAGACTATTCATGCTTAGCAGCCCCACTGACAGGTCTGCCCAAGAAAGGTGCGAAGTTTTTATGGTCAGATTATTGTGAGTCAGCCTTTTAAACGATGAAAGGGATGTTGACTTCAGCACCGATACTAGTCTTTCCAGATCCCGGAAAGAGCTATACTATTTACTGTGATGCGTCTGGTATCAGGCTGGGAGCTGTGCTTATGCAGGGAGATAGAGTCATTGCGTACAGGTCTCAGTAGTTGAGACCACATGATAGGAACTACCCGACACATGATTTGGAGTTGGCATTATTTTTTCATGCCTTATGTTGTTGGAGACATTACCTTATGGGGGATAATTTTATGTTTTTCACTGACCATAAAATCCTCATGTACATTTTCACTCAACGTGATCTGAATTTGAGACATTGAAGGTGGGTCGAGTAACTGCAATCCTTTGATTTCAAGCTTGCCTATATGCCTGGTAAAAGCAATGCAGTGGATGATGCATTGAGTAGGACTCAGATACAGGCAGTTCAGGATGACAACAGTAAGTGGAAGCTTATGGTTCTGTTCTCTGAGATGATTTGGAGTTGCAATACAGTCAGGGACATACATATATTTGTTTTGTAGCTATTACCTCTACTCCAGTGGCCTTCCTCATCGGCGATCTGGTAGAAGAAGAGACAAGCGGTCAGTGTGAGGATGGTTTGGATTTCATGATGGGCAATGATGATGATGATTATTGGATTTCACAAAAGAAATGTGACATGAATGAATGTGATGGTTTGGCTAAGACGTGAACGATGGTGATGTTCTTGGAAGAGACAATGCATGACGTGTACCCGGTGATGATTTCTTCTACTTTTCATTTTGAAATATGAATTTTATTACTACTGTGTTGTGTGATGCATCAAATAATGTTCAGGTACCCACCTTCCCCGCTAAATTGGTTTTATGAAAATAATAAAAAATGATTTGGGATGAAGTCCTAGTCCAATGAGAAATCATGCCAGGATAGGACCCTATTCCATGGTGGACCATAAGTGAGGATGAAATCTTGCGTTTCTAGGGGCACATGTGGGTGCCAAAAGATATACGCAAGGAGCTGATGCGGGACATTCATTCCTCAGTTTGGGAAGATCATCATGGTGTCACCAAGATGTATCGTGATCTACACCATTAGTATTGGTGGCCTGGTATAAAGAGGGACGTTGCCGGGTTCATCATGAGGTGTTCCAATTATCAGTAGGTGAAAGCGGAGCATCAGGGACCAGTAGGGATTTTACACCAGTTACCCATTCTTGAGTGGAAGTGGAACGACGTCGTGATGGAATTTGTGACTGGTTTACTAAGGTCGCCTCACAGGAATGATGCAGTGTGGGTTGTCATTGAAAGACTAAGGAAGTTTTCTCACTACTTTCCGATTAAGGAGACCATAAGTGTTAATGAGATGGGGTGGTTGTACCTCTGAGAGATTGTATATCTGCATGGAGTTCCACACTCCATTGTTTCTAACAGGGATGCCCGTTTTCCTTTTCAGGTCTTGCAGGGTCTTCAAAAGGCTTTGGGTACATAGGTACTTTTGAGTACAGATTTCCACCCCCAGACAGATGGCTAGTCCGAGCATACAATTCACGTGCTTGAGGACATTATATGAGCATACATTATAGATTTTAGAGGTTCTTGGGGGAAGTATATACCTCTTGTTGAGTTTTTCTAAAACAATAATTTTCAAGAAACTATCCAGATGGAACCATATAATGATTTTTATGGTAGGCCATTCCGATCATCCTTATATTTGCTGGAGGCAGGAGAGGCAGCTTTTCTAGGACCTCATCGTGTTAAGGAGACCGCAGAGTATATAGAGTTTATTTGGAAGAGGATGGCTACTCCACATTCTAGTCAGAAATCTTATGTTGACCAGTGGAGAAGACCTCTAGAGTTCGAGGTCAGCGATCAGGTTTTCCTACATGTCACACCAAGGTTGGGACACAAGAGGATCATAAGACAGGGAAAGCTTTCACCGAGATACGTCGGGTCTTTTGAGGTGGTGGAGAGAGTTGGGACGGTTTCCTATCGGTTGCAGTTACCTCAGAGGTACAAGGCTATGCATGATGTTTTTCAAGTTTCTCAGCTTCGACATTACTTTTCATACACATCTCATGTCATTAAACCTAAGGAGGTTGAGCTCCATGTGGATGCATCATTTGAAGAGCATCCTACCCGGATTTTGGATCACAATACGAAGGTTCTCCGTGGCTGGTCTGTTCCCTTGGTATGATGAGTGCTATGGAAACACAGGCGGGTGCAGGTCAAGACTTGGGATAGGGAGGCCGATGTACGATCACAGTGGCTAGAGTTTTTCGAGGTTGCTTCTCCTATGCCACACTAGGGAAATTTGGGGACAAATTTCATTAAGTGGGGAAGTTTGTAATAACTCATACATTCTTTTCAGCTATGTTTTTCCTTTTTCTATAGTTTTTGAGAAAAGAGGTGTTTCTAGAAATTTTTCAAGTACACGCCATGTACTTTATGAGTACATGACATATACTTCGTTTTCGCAGGAGGCCATGTGTTGGTCATGTCATGACCACACACACGGTCGTGTCGGGTGATGTAGAGGCCTCCTAAAGCAGAGTACGAAAACATTAATTACGCATCATGTACTCCAAAACTACATGTTGTGTATTTTGTTTTTTTCATTAAACGGAATAGGGTCGCGTTAGATTTCCAGAAGTTTTTTTGCGAGGTATCACTCAACTGCGAGAAATCGTAGGGCGCAAAAACTTCTCAGAGCCCCTGAGCCTCTATCTATTCTCCGAATAGACCTCTTTAAACTCTGTTGGAACCACAATAATAAGATCTCCCTTCTTATTGAGTATTTTTTTTTTCAATTCCACCTCTTTTAAAAGTTATCATGGGTTGAACGTTTGAGATGTTTTTGTAGATCTTTGATGTCCCAAGGAGATTCAAGATTCAAGGTTCATGTATATTTATCTCTTAACCCCTAGATAGGTGGTTTTTGACTTTCCATTCGATGAATTTGTGTATTATGTGCAAATTCCACCAATACCATTGAATGGGGAATTGCGTGTTTCTCATTTTACCCATGTTCTTTTCCTACCATGCTTTTATTCCTTTGTAGAGGTAATTTGGAAATGAATTGGGTTGATTGCTATGCTTCTAATGTGTTTTTCCCATGCACTATTATGTTTAAGACCATTTGATCTATTTAGACATAGGCTGCCTTGCCTATTTTCCATGCGTGTTGCTGTAGGGTGGAGAGATGTATCCTAATATGTTTGTATGATGTAGACTGTTTAGCCAAGTATTTCTGTAGGTTTACTTTGGGCTATGTTACATTGCTATGCTCATTGACCTACACAGGGCTGTGAGAGCCTATTGTAGTAGGCTATAAGGGAAGATTGGCTGGAAAATCACCCTTAGAGAGCCTAGAATCACCTGGGGCTATAAGGGGAATTGACCGAGTGAGATTCCTCATAGAGTTCTTGATTACTTTATTCTATAAGGTGATTGACTGTGCAAGCTTCCTTAGAGAGTCTTTTTTTTGAATTGAACGACCTGGGATATAATGGCAATTGACAGAGTGAGCTTCTATAGAGAGTCCTTGAATACCTTAGACTATCTAGGGAATGGACTATGTGAGATTCCTCAGAGAGTCTTACTTTACCTTTGACTATGGGGGGATAGACTGTGAGCACTTCCTCTGAGTGTCTTATTAAATTCCTATAGAAAACCCAATGGGGTTGGGCTATGTGTAATACCTAGAGGGTTGTCTGTACATCTTAGATAAAACCAGAGGGGATGGATGTGAGTACTTCCCAGAGGGTTACATGTTTGAGTTTTAGCTGTTGTTTCTCTGTTGCTTGATATTGATCTATGGATTGTTTACTACTGAGCACTTTCGTATTTTCTACTTTCTATAATTTTACCTGCCATATATTCAATGACTTTTAGGCACATATCTTCGGGTGGTTTCCTACTGGGATTTAGTCTCACACCCTATTTGGGTCATTCTTTTGGGCCTAAACCGATTGTATTGTTGCATGTATAGATAATGAAAAGCACCCTTCTACTTCAGGCACTTGACTTGCTGTGGAGCGGGAGAGAAGGGGACCAAGCTTAGGTTTGTGATGCTGAGGAGCTGTTTATCTATTTCATTGGTACATTAGTTTAGTACAATTTTAATTCCTCATTGTGATTTTTTTTTTCTGATTTCCTAGTCATATGTATCATGCATCATTTTTATATATATACGTACTCTAGTTGGTTATTTTTTCAATCTTCTGTTGTTTAATGTTGTTGGATATTTACTGCTTATACTATTGTTTATTTTTTCTCTTCCACTGTTTTACTCTGCCAATGAGGGCATAGTTTCCCCACTATCACACCCAAGTCCCTCACTGCTAGTTGGCAGCCTCTGTCGTTTGGGGAAATGTGCTTGAGTCCATGTGACCAACCAGGTACGGGGCACCTCAGGGTGGCTTCCCGGACCGAGATGATATAATAATAATAAATAATATTTTTACATTCATAGGGTAGAACTTGATATCATAATGAGGATGATCATAAACATGAATTATTGGAATAATGAGATTATATCATATGAACATATATTAAACACTGATCATAACATTAGATCATGGAACCATAAGAAATGTGGAAACTACATAAACATGATGTCCGATGTTAATGTTCTCTTCCATGTTAACATAACATAGTTTCCTAGGATGAAACACACAAAACATAATATGAAAGGCCTTCTACACATACAATGATATCCAATGATTTGGAAAAAATTCTTAATAAACTAGAGGGCTATAAAATTTTGGTCTCACATGTCACATAATGAAAATTATACTTATGTGTTCCACATGGTTTCAGTTAACATATTATAAAAATATAATGAAGTACAATGGTTTTTATATCCTTTTCAAATGGATCCCTATGGAATAATTCATAATTCCATCAAGAGTCATTTCATGATAAACCCGATAGAAATAAATACAATTCAATGACTTTAGCAATTACTCTAGGTAAATAACACTCAATAAAGATGATTTAGAATGTGATAATTATGAAATATAATAGTATGATATATTGTTTGGAAAATAATTTCCTCAATCAATCATTATATTCATAATATAAGTGAACAAAATAAAATAAAATAATAGATGATATGGAATTCATAGATGAAAATCATTGGGTGAAATTAATTCGGATATAGGTTGATGACTAGAAATAATAGACATAGTTATAGATCCTACCACTGATATAAAAGATAAATTAATTAGTGATTAGCCACTGAAATATGAAAATATTAACTGTATACAGTATAATATTTATGTGATTCATTATTCATAAACACCATTTTTAGTGCATTTTAGAATTTCAACATTATTTCACATCATGATTGTAATCCCTCTTAAAATACACAATTACATGGTAAATTATTAAAAACCTCCTAAAATCAAAACAGGTCTTGATTTTATTTTCATATTTAATTTTCAGGTTTCCCATTAAATTTGGAACAATTCATACATTTGGAGTACTTGATGATTCATATTTTAAGACCACCAAAGTTTTCCTTGAACAAACAACATTCTGGGTGAAGTAAACTGGACAAGAGCCCAATAAAAATACATTAGTGGCTAATATAGATGCATAATAATTTTGAAAATTGATCTCTATATATAGGAAATAATGGGTAATAATTCCATAAAATGTTTCCAAAGTTCATTTTTATGTTTGAACATAGTTCTAGGCGGCCCAATTTGGAGATAAAATTTTGGGCCAGATTCTACGACCCAGAAAAACATCCCACCATTTCGATAATATCTGGGAAACAAAAATCCATTTAGGATGGAATGTAACATTATTTTAGGATACATCATAAGATCCATTTTATTTACCTATGTACCACTCTAATTCTACAATCTAAAAGGTCATCTTGCTGCCTCTGTTCGGTGGATGAAAGCTGGCTGCCACTTCAGGAAAAGGATAAATAATTCCACTCTCCCTTACATTCCACAACCCTAGGCCTACAATACACAAGTTGGATCCTTTTTAATGTTGGTATATAGACTAAAATATCTTGAAAATCCTATTTAAAGTAGTATTTGTGGATGATTTTATCATCTATTGTGCTTGGATTAATTGTAGAGTTTTGTTGATACTTTGTGTTTGTAATCACATCTATTTCTCATTTAAGTTGTCCTAATTTATCTTAGATTCTTAACAAAAGTTCATCTCCTATTCTTAAGTTATTCTTATTCATATCACGTTTATACTATTGGATCATGGTGTGAATTTAATTACACCAAACCTTAGGAAATTACCAGACAACGGGGGAGTGATTGTTATTTCATTGTTTTCTTTTCTAAATTCTCAATTTCCTTCCCCATGAGTCTACTTTCTGCTTCCATTGAAACCATATCATCAATAGAGGGATAAATTTATTTTGGGTTGATCCAAGGGAGTATCAAAGGGATAAATTGGATGTTATTTCTCAATCTCTAAATGTTATTTATCCATTTTACTTGAGTTTCTTTTATTCAAAGATTTTCACTCTTCCTCTTCCTTGTTGAATTTTATTGACCCACTTTTTTGTACTAATAGGATCCTTTACTTTGGAGTGATAATGAAAATGATCCTATAAATTTATAGGTTATTTTCATGTGTTTGTGATGTTTTTTAAACAGTAGGTGATGTGGTTAGTTTGAATTAATTAAATGAATCCTGCTTGAGTTAATGAAAATGAAATTCTTAAAAAAAGGAATTAATCCAATCCACCTCAATTGATATCATAGGATCAAATCATTATTTTAATTTTAATTATATTAATTTGATTAGAGTTCACTTAAAACCATCTATAAAACCCAAGTTAGCCGCTTCATAGCCAAAAATAGTTCGTAGAATGTATGAGTCTATAGGTTTCTTCTTAGGTCTCTAAGGATTTGTTAACCAAAACTAATCTACAAGTGACTGCTTAAACCTAAAAAAATGGTAAATTTGGGTGAGACCATTTATCCATACAGATAAATAAATCTCACTATACCATTTGAATAATACACTTGATAATGCATACCCGATAGAGGAGTAACACTTATATAATCGTTAGGAAAATCATTTTTAAAATAATAGCTTCCTAAATCCATTATTTTTTTTAAAAAAAATGATGATTATATTAAACTAGGTGAATAAAAAACTCCCATTTTGATAACCTTAATATCTATATAGAATATATATTATACAGTTAAAAAACTAGGAGTAAAGATACATAAACATAGAAAGATGTTAAAGTGACTCATACCATCAAAAGTGGCCTATGTAGAATACCTAAAAACATTTTGCTTTAATGTTTTTAATGAGATCCAATGCCTTATAAAATTAACTTATAAAATTTTTTAGTGTAGAATATTTGGAACATTTTAATATTTTAATTAAGAAGAAACATATTTGAAATCTAAAATCATAGAAAATATGTAATGTTCATTAAATTGGTTTGTGAAACCCAAATAATGAACATTTTTAAAGAACCATTCATTTATAAGAGGTGAAGTGAATTATTAATTTCACTTGGAATATTATAGAAAATAAATTTGGGGGGTATGATATAGATATTGATGAAAAATCATTGTGTTCTTAATATCAGAATCATCCACTTCAATGGTTCATTTTGGAAGAGGACATGATCAACTAAAGGAAACATCTTTATAAAAGGGATAAATTTCTTAAATTATAAGGGAAATTAAAATACATAAAAGAGAATGGAAAAAGAAATTGTACATTTGATATCAATTTCAGGAAGAAAAATAATGACTAAAAATTACATGAGTCGAGACTTGAGTAACATTATAAAACAACATTAAAATATAATGAGTTTGAAAATGAGCTTCGAATTCCATGAAAAAAATATATATCATGAAAACATAAAAATTAGGTAGTATATAAACCATATAAGTGTAAATGTTTGTATAAATTAAAATATGTTACAATGAATGGAGTTTTAGAAAGAAATATTTATCCTTATTTCCCCACTAAGTTGATCACACACTTCAACAAGTAAGTTGACCTTTCATATCTTAATAATATAATTTTTAACCTAACACATCTATAAAAACTTTTTATATGATAAATTTATAATTATTTACTATGAATATAGTAATTTATTATATATTATATGTTACATATGGAGTTAACACTTCTACTTATCTAAGACATGATTTATATTATTAATGTTGATGCTTGATCATTGATTCCATGTCAATTATTAATAGATATTAAACCGTTTTTAATTTCCTAATTAACTCATAAAAACCTATCAAGACCATGCTTTGTTTGGGGATTTCATTTGGTTTTTTGGGTGAAATTTGGAAAGTTGTTGAGGTTTTTGGGCTATCAATGGTTGGTGCACTGTTTTCCCAAACTGTGCATGCCCTTCAAAAACCGTGAAACCTAAAATAGTAAGGCTTTTTTGATTGGAACACAACTTAAATAACAAAAAAACCTCCTATTTGACACTATACACCCCAATGTTGGAGTACATGGTTAGGGTGAACTACTTTTCTAACCATACAGCTTTTCCAAGTTAACCATTCATGTGGGATATTTTTATTTCAGTTTTTTCAAATTACCAAAACCCATTTTTAAGATTATTATTGACACCAAATCTACCTAAATCAAATTACATTGAAATAAAATCTCTCTAGGTTTGGTTTTGACTTCCCTAATCCCTTATCATTGAGTATTGGTGTGTAGTTGATTGTGTTTGATATATTCTAGGTAATTTAATGTCCTCCCATGATATTTCTTCAAGTCTATCTTTATATCCTCCCTAGATTTGTTTTATATCATCATGGTTTAGTGGATCTAAACTTTGTTTGATGGGATCATGATTCTATGTTTTATTTCATGATATATTACACCTTCATTATTAGATGGGAGATCCTGTTATGGGTGTCACTTATTGATTATTGATTCCATGATTAATGTTAGGTGATTTTATTTTAGTTTGTAATTTTAATTAAATATTTTATTTATTTTATTTTTTTAAGACTCTTCAAAATATTTATGGAATCCTAATTTTGTAAGATTTTGAATTTCAATTTTAAATGGAACTAATTTTGGGAAATCCCCCAACCCCAATGGAATTGGAAGTGGGTGCATATTTTGAAATTAATGGTATTCATGGAATGATTTTAGAAACAATTTTTGAAAATAGAATATGTTGAATTGATAAAATCATATAGTTGGGTTTGTATTGGAAATGGGATGAAACAATGAAAAACCTCATATTTGGTTTGAATGTAAACTGGCATACTGAAATTGAAAATATGGAAAATGAATTCTGAATGATGATTTATTTTAAATAAGATGATTTTCCCATTATAGATTGATTTATTGTTTTCATGTGAGGAAAAGAAGTTAGCCGTTTATTTAGGTGAAGATCTCTAGGATTTTAATTCCTTAATGATGTATTGATAAGAAAAACTCTAACAATTTTTTTGGAAGATCATATAACTGATGGGATACTGATGAGTCTTATTTAGCCCAATATTGTGGGACATGAGTCCACATGTTTTTATAATCACTGATATGAGATTTGTGAAGATCATATAACTAGGAACTTTAATACAACATGGAATATGAATATAGTTCATATTATTTATTGTTTTAAAATATATAATTTTGATTATGAAACTATTTTATTCATTCATAGTGATTTATATAAATTCTTTCATATAATATATTTATATTACCATGTTTTAAGTTCATTATATAATTTTTAATTGAAGGCATGTTTTTTAAAAATTTGAAAATGTATTGCAATGCACTAATTTATTTAAATTTAAAGAATTATTTTTTTTATAATTATAAAAGCTATTATGGGGGACTTGGAGAGACCTTACTAGACATTATTGCTCACACACTTCCTTTTCCATCAAGTATTTGTTTATTTCCTTCTACATTGTCTTATTAAAGAGGATGCGCCACATATAGGATGTAGATAATTATTATCCAATATACTTTGAGTGATATCTCCTTTGAGATGCTTGTATTTATGCTGACCACTTTGACGATTTACATTTTTCTAGATTTTTAACCAGTTTGGTTATTGGTACCTTATTGTTTTGGAGTGTTGATATTACTAACTTTTTTTCATTATTTTAGAATATTGTTTTTAAAAATTTCATTCATATTTTATTTTTTATGATTATAGGTGATAGTCGTCAACCCATGGGGATCAAGAAAGCTCTTTGTTCCATGTAAAATTTAGTTCATTTATTGGGGGTACATGGATATCTATGATGGTTCATGATAGAGTGGTATCATACGTGTAGGTGAAGCATCATTCCATGGTGTTAGTATAAAGTTTGAAGTATCATTATAGGACTTTGGAAGAAGTTGTGAGAATCTGCGTCTCCATCCCTCATCGTAATAATATTTTAATCTCCATGGATGGTTTGGAAAATGAGTCTTTAAGAAAAATTTGAATCAATTATAGTATTCTAACTGATTTTGAGTTGGATAGGTTGAAATCCAAATATTAATATCATATCAAATTGGATATAAATTCCCATTTCTCTTGTTTGATTTGTGGATATGATTAATGTATGGATGTATTAAATGGTTTTTTCTAATGTGTTTTAGCATAATACATCTGAAATGATGTGTGAATAGGAATCAAGAGGATGATACTTGTGAACCATAGTTAGTGAATTATATCATGGACCATAATATCATTGAAATTATATTTTTTCATTTCCACGCTCTGAAACATGAACTTAAAACCATTCCCATTTAGGGTACTTTTATAAAACATCATATAGATGAATCCTAGAATAATTTTTTTGAGTTCCTTCTATATATCCAAACAACCAGCCATGGTAAAATGATCCTCAATAACATAATGATTATTTAATGATGATAGAGATTTTGTTTGAGTTCTGGTAAATTCCTAATTCAATTAAGGTGAAATTTTCTACCTTAAATCTAGAAAGACCTAGTATAAGATGACAAGACCTGATGGTGGCATCGAAGAAGAAAAAGGGTTTGGAGTGGAAAGATATCAGGTTAATTTTCATTGATCAATTATATCAAGAGTATAGGGTTCTAACTATGGGTACAATTTTTTTCAAACTCAGGAAGGTGGATAAGATTGTGAGAGGATATTAAACCCTCTTTTCTGAGCCCATGCGGTTTTCACCTAAGATTATATTAAATGAGATGTTTATAACTCAATAGTATGAGATGTCTCTTCAACCTATGAATCACTCTCTGGTCTTTTTGATGAATCTGTCCTCTTATAATATTTTGATGGATAGGGAATTGATGGTTGAGATTGATATGTTTGGTATGTGAGGGTTGATGGGAGTTCCTCTTTCTCCCAGTAGAACTTATGTGATTTAATATAATGTAAAGAGAAATATTGATGCACCTTATGGTGATTATCGATAGATTGGTTCCTTATGTCCTCTTTAAATTCTTGGTATATGCATATTAACTTTCTTCTAGTGTGTAATGTTTGGGAATTAAAAATATGTTAGAATTGAGGAACCTAATAATACTAGATCATATAGAATCTTAGGTCACTTGAAAAGGATATTTTATGTATTTTCTTCCTCACATAGTGGCATGGGATAATCATTTCTTCAATGTAAATAGGTTCATTATGATGATTTTAAAATAAATTGGTTATATCCACATGCATTCAAAATAAATCTTATTCATGTAGAGAAAGAGTTTCTATAGGAAGCTGATATAGGTCCAATGACTATGATTGATACCATCACAATAGATTCGTCTTTATCGACTAAATTATTTTATTTTGTTTCATCTAATTCAATTAAATTGACTCTTACATTGAACATGCTAAATCACCCTATAAAGATTCTGTCTTCTCTGAGAGATATCACTAAAACCCTCAGATTGAAAAGTGAGTATAGTCTCTATTGTCCTATTTGTGTCTTCTATTTATCAAATATTGATCTTACAAGGGATTTTATTGATCTTTGTAAGAAAAATCATGATGTCATTTTCAGGATAGATTGGATTATTTTTATTAGTGCATAAATTTAATTATCTCATTGACGTTCCTCTTTTACTGTTCCTAATGGGGTATGCCATATCTCTTTGAGAGAATGGTACATCTGGTTTAGTAGAGATACATAATCATATATAGAGTTGGGGAATGTATTATAGATGTTTTCATTTAATCTGGAATGGATTTATTTGAGTGATGATCTCCAATTAGTTGTCTTCATGTTTCTAGAAATGTTTCCTTTTGATTTATTTAGTTTTACACTGGTAAGAGAGGTAGAGTTCCATATTGATTTAGTTCTAGGTACATAGCTAGTATTTATTCATTATTATCACATGTCAATATATAAAAGGAAAGAGTTTAAAACATATTTTCTTGATCTATTAGAGAATGGAATTATACACCAATTTTTGTCACCTAGGGAGTCACATACATTTATTAATAAAAAAATATGATGGAATACTTCTACGTTGTGTTGATTATTAGAATCTTAACCAAGTTATGGTAAAAAAAATTATCTTTTTCCTTGTATTGATGATATTTTTGTCCATTATAAATTGGTATGGCAGTTATAAAAGATTTATATTTTATGTGGTTATCACCATTTGAGAATAAAGGAATATTAAATTCATAAAACCACCATCTAGAGTAGGTATATCCATTATGAGTACCTTTTCAGGGAATCTGGTATAAAAAATGCTTCTAATGTCTTTGTGGATTTGATGAACAAGATCTTCGACAAGTATCTTTATAAGATCAGATTGATCTTTTTGGATTAAATCATGCTTTATGATTAGTTTGATTATGATCATGTACATCATCAAAGAGTAGTTATTGGATTGTTTAAGAGTCACATACATTATGTTCTGCTACCGACATGTGATTTATTTGTTTTAAAAAGTGATGTTCATGAGATACGTGGTCTCATAACATGTTCTATCATTTGATCCTAATAAAGTGAAAGTTTTTATTAAATGGTAGAAACAATAAATAATATTCAATATTATAAGGTTCATGGGTTCATTGGGGTATTTTCATTGGTTTATAAAGGACTTCTTGAAGATGTATTCTCTGGTGACCAATCTCACATTAATGGGACTATAGTTTTCAAGAAATTATAAAATTCAAAATTATTTTGTTGAGTTGAAACACCTTTTGAAATCTATTCCAGTGTTAACTATTTAGGAAGGTATACATGGATATGTGGTATTCTATGATTCATCATGTTTGGGTTTTGGATGTGTACTTATGAAGGGTGATCACATGGTTTTCTATACCTCTCAGAAGCTTATGGAATGTGAGACGAATTACACAATCCAAGAACATGAAATCATGGTAGTGGTGAATGATATTAGTAGTTATATGCATTAAATTTTTAGAGAAAGGTTTACCATGTATTCATACAACAATATCTGGAGAAATATATTCTATTAAAAAAAGTATAATCTCTTCTAGATTTATTAGGTGGAGTACCTGATACCATTGAATTTTTTCATCTTCTATTGACATGGGAAATGGGATTTTATTGTTGACGTGTTGAGATAGAAACATCTGAACTATGACATGAAAGATTCATCATAAGAGTGTAACATGGTGGATATTTTTTATTGTTTCATATAGAGTTAACAAAATAGGGGATGAGCTTATCTCGGTCTTTGTTCATTTGACCTTCAGTATTATCTAGATTATTCCTCAAGAGCATCATCTTGATAATGAATTCCATAATATTAAGAACTCTTTTAATGGTAGGGATACCATTGGTAAGTGGATGTTTTCCATGGAGGGTATTATATATTTTCATAATAAATATTTTTTATATTATTTATGAATAAATATGATATTTGTTTAAGAAATAAATCCCAATGGGTTGTGCACCCAATAAAAACAATCATGTTTTCTGATATGTGATGATGATTCAGGTTTCCATTTATCAGATAAAACATTACTAATTTTATTTCTTGTTGTTATACACACCAATAGGCCATGGTAAAGAATAAAATACATTTGGGATTACTTTAGAAACATCCAATGCTAACTATGATGTGGGATGAGATCTCTATTATAACACCTTGAGATTTTTTGAATTTTGTTATGAATAAATTTAAAACTTTTGAATTTCTTCAGCTCATGAAACACTGAATATAGATTATGTTATATAAATGAAAAAAAGTTGTTATTTCTTTTTATGATACACCATGTTATGTTTTATTTATATGATACACGAAGATAAGCATGCACTACACTCAATAGCGACTTGTCTTGTGTTACATGAAACACAGAGTTTCTATAGAAAATAATTTTATTAATATAAGTATTTAAATAATATTGGTATAACATAAATATTATGTTTAGTAATTTTTATATTAATAAATATATCTAAAAAATTATTTATAATTATTTTATATAAATAAAAAGTATTTATAATAAATCATATAATTTTCAGTAATGTCTTTATTATTTTGAAAACACGATTTTCTCTAATGAACTTCTTTTTTTGTCCCATTGTGGGATATAATAATATTAATTTTATAAACTTATATAAATTTAATCACAAAAAATAAAATACATTTTTCAATTCATAATTTAATAATTATCTTATGTTAAATTTTTTGGTACTTTTGGAAATAATTAATTTTTGGATGAATATTGAAAAATACCAAATTTTAATTAAAAACTAGTTTTCCATCTAATTCATTGATATTGATATATTATATTTTAATATGGTTTTAAAGACTAATTTGACCAATTTTAAATCAATTAATTCAATTTTTTTTAAATCAAAAAAAGTTTACATTGAAATTTGATATAAAAACATTTCAAACTTTCAAAATGTTTATTCAAAAAACCATTCTTCCGCGACATGTCTGTAGAATTCATTTTAAATTTATTTCTACCACTTAAATTTTTATAATTCAAAAAAATGGATTCCAAATTCTCATTAATAACTATTTATAATGTCTAGTATGTTTGAAAAAGTTTTTACCACAAATATTAGTGAAATTAATTAATTTTCATTATATTTATTAAGAAAGAATTAGTTTAATTAGTGGATAAAATTTAATATTTAGGGGAAAAGTCAATATAAAATTTTCAAAAATATATCAGATGCCCATATTGAGAAAAATACACCCTTTTATAATTTTATTATTTATTGTGTCCCTATTGTAGGAATGTGACCTATATAATAAGTTCAGTATGAAAAAAGATAAAAAATGAACTTTTTTTATATTTCACATTTATAAATTCTTAAGACATGAAAAAACCACATTAGTTTGGCAATAAAAATTATATTTATTTTTAAAGTAGTATATGTTATAATATTAACTTATATTTAATTTTTAGAGTTTAATTATTGATATTAACTTCTTAAAATAAATGATACTAAAAATTTTAGAAGTGAATTAAATTGATTGAATTAATTTTATTAATTTTATAATTTAGTAAATAATTTTACATTTTTTTTAACATAATATATTCATATTTTATATTTTTCATGGTATTTTTTTAATTTAAATCAGAAAAATAATTTCAAAATGGACATTAATGTAATTTTAAATTAAATGATATTTAATTATTTGATTTGAAATTAACAAAAAATCATATATTTCGAAAATTTATATTCATATAATAATAAATATAAAATATGTTTTATTTATGGAATAATTGATATCTAGAAAATTAACATATTGAAATTTAGGTATAAAAAACATTATTAGCACGATTCTGGTAAATATACCATTTTTCACCTAACACGCACTTATTTTAAAATTTATTTCCAAATCACATGGTATTTTTTTGAAAATTAAATAAAATTTTTATAATTAAGTTGGTATATATTTTATAATAATTTTCACTTTAATTTAGTTTTAATTGTTATGTTACATAGGTTAGAAAACTAGTTATCTTAATAAAAATCAAAGTGATAAAAGTGGGGAAACATAGAAGTTAAGAATAAAAATTGTATAATTCAACTAATGTTTGTGTGTTGGATGTTTTTTATACCATAAATCATATTTAATCCATTAAATATAATTTTTTAATATCATGTGGTAAGGGAGACCTCCCAATTGTATTTACATTTTGGTATTTACAAGAATGCCGCCCTACCTCCTCTATAAAAAGGCATTCACTCTTCCTCATCATC
The DNA here is from genome assembly GCA_963277665.1 of Viscum album. NCBI lineage: Eukaryota > Viridiplantae > Streptophyta > Magnoliopsida > Santalales > Viscaceae > Viscum > Viscum album. The sequence goes on from OY728159.1 coordinate 1,275,950,844, forward strand.
ACACCTCTCAAGCCTATATTTCACATAAAAAATATACCAAAATAAGCTAAAAATTAAATTCTTTCATAATAGAGGAATTAATTTTTCCAGAAATTCAATCAACGAAGCCATTTGGTACGAACTAATTGAAGTTACCCAAAGAAGAGGTAACATCCTTCCTCAAACTCCTTTGTTTTATTTTCCTTGTGAACCCCCAAAAATAATATTATTAATTTTTTATATAATAAATTATTTACCAAATATATAAATATATGTTTTATACATTTTATACCTACTCTTACACACAATTACATTAAATGGGTAACGACCTTACCATTCATGTGTACAGAGGAATACCTTCCCGCGAAACAATATCTTCTATTATTCGTTTACCACCGGTAATGGTAGAGAATTATGATGTACATACTAATTTTATATTATATATAATATATTTATGAAATAATTCTTATTATTTAATTATTACATAAAACATACCTTCAAGATTTCCATTTTTTAAAATAATATATATCCAATTGTGGACGTGTGGACTACTGCCACCTTAAATCAATGTGAGTCAATCACACTAGGGATGGAATGTATTAGGGATAGATTTAGTTAATTTATATTATTTTTATGAAATAATAATTATAATAGAATTATAATACATATAAAAAAATTTATTTACTTTATTTCATTTAATATGTAATGAAAATGGAAACATCATTCATGTGTATACACATCCTACCATCTAAACGAACGATGTATTACATTTCATACATAAATATTATATAGATTATTATAAATATTTATATACATACTATATATAATATTTTTATAATTTATTACATTCTTGAAATAATTAAATCATGATCTAAGTTAGAGAATCAATAGTAACAAGTGAAAACATATATGAAAAACGAAGTGGGTATACTCGAAATGTAACATTACCAAAGAGTTGTTAATAAATGGGTAATATAGAGTCATAAAAAATATTATATGAAATTATATATATGAATATTTTTCTGTGGTAGATTTATAATAAAATTATATTTATACTACATAATGTTTTAATGTTTATGAATAAATTCAAGACTTAAGGTAAGGGTTTTCTCCACACAAATTTATTTCTGTGAGATTCATGCTTTATTCAGCTCTCATTTATTTTTCTATGGTGTTTATACTACTGATGAATTTATTATATGATAAATATAATAATATATATTGGTTTTTTCATATCCAATTTATGAACATTCATTGTTGGTGTTTATTATTCAAAATTTACCAAATCAATAAAGAGAAATTTGTCTCAATTTTACTTTTCTGAGATACATGCCCTGTTATGTAGAAATATTTTCTTGTGGGGTATATACAATTCCATTTAAATGTTATTTGATAAATATCATTCTATCATGGTAATTTATGCTTCATGTAATATTATTGATTTATTTGTATTATGAGTTAAATTTACCAAAGTGGTAATAGCTTATTGCTACAATCTCATCATTTATTAGGATTGTTTACAATTATGCTTCATTGGTAAAATATTATGTTCTATATCCAAAGAATAATCATGAAATATAATTTTTTATGGAAATTCAGGACATGTTTATTTATTCATACCAATCTTACACTCTTTTTTCTTAATATAAATAAATAATTGTTTTTAGGAAAATATAAATTTTATATCTCTCTTCAATCAGAAATATGTATTCATTAAAAACCATGTATTCTAAAAAGAACATAAAAACCATTTTTTTTAATTTTTTTAAAATTGTTTTAATTTTATTTTATAAAATTTCAAGGTAAAAGGTATAAAAATGTTTTCAATATTATGCAATAGTTTTTCATAAAAATAGGTTTAGAAAATACTTTCTTCAATTATTTATAAGTTCTCAATGATTTTTAAATGAAAATGGTTTTCAAAATTTATTATCAATTAAAATGAAAATTTAAAAGAATAAAATATATTTTCATGAATGAATTTTATAAATGAAATTATTAAACTTACTTCATAGGAAATGGATTTATGTAAAGATTTTATGAAAGTTATTTTACAAGAAATGATATTTTCCATATGAAATTTTTTTATGATATATAAATTTTATTTAACATCTACAATGACATATACTGGTGTTACATTTTCCATTATTGGGATTTTTTTGCATCCTGCCTAGTAGGGGTAGTACCTATTAAGTCCCTTTCCATGTTTTAAAAAATATCCTTGTATTATAGGGAATTATATTACATGTTTATGTGTCTTTTATAATTCTCTGTCTTATTATTATATTTTGATTCCATGTATTAGGATATTAGTTCCCTTAGGATTCATGTCTTATTAATTACAAATATTTATTCCACGATTTGTGTTTATGATATTTCATATGTAGGATGTGATATTATAATTTTATGATCATCTTTTCATAATCTAATGCTCATGTAAGGATTACATATCTCCCTTATTTACAATTACTGAGCTTATGAGCTCACCAATTTATAATATTTATTTTCACCATGTTAGGAATAATGTTTTTTTTGGTAGGATTACAAACTAGGAAGATCTTTAAGGGATATGTTGAATATATTTCTCTAGTTTAGAAGGTAATGTTTCCAAGTTTCCAACAGTACTAAAATATTACAATCCTCAGGCATATATTTTGTAATGCACTAGATATTAATATAAAATGATTAATTATCCATGTTTGTTAAACCTAAGTATATAATGTTAATATCAAATGGATGGTTTAGTCAAACATTGGAAACAAGGATTAGAAAGATATAATGATATCCCTATGTATAATTTTTAGTATATGTCTTGGTATATCTCTAAGTATATACCTAGGGGTTCATAGATTTAAATGAACATATTAGGATAAAGGATTCTTATAAGTTATTTATCATGATTATGTGGTTATACACTATAATAAGTGATTAGCACACATTTCATTATAGGTTTAGTCAATAGTGGGAACCATAAGAAATAAGGCTAATATTAAATTTTATATATAATTTTCTAATGAGAAGTCAAACAGGATTATAATTACAGTGAAGGATGTTATTAACATTCCTAATATTTTTTCATGGAACATTATTGAAAATGTCTACCCTAACCAACTATCAGAATAACCAAATAAGATAGGGATTTTCTAATATATAAGGTAATGGAGGCCATTAATGAAAGAAGATTCTGTTCCCTTTCTATCAAGAATGTGGAAATAATCTCCCATGTGATTGTATTCAGAGATAAAAAAAACTATTGCAAAGAAGGATGAAAAAAGTATCTTTAAAAAATTTGAAGAGTTTGGTTAACAAAATTGATGGGAATATTGGAATTTATAAGACATCATAGATAGGGAAATGATTTAAGTGTGTAATTTATGGCCATTATATGAATCAATGTCCCATGTGGATAGCACACAGAGAGAAATGGTAAGGTAGTACGAGTAATGTTTATATTTCTAATGATGATAATACATGTGAAATGTGAATAGAAATAGGTATTAAGTAATATGATGATTTGGTCTTTTCTATGTCTTAAGGGAGAAGTGTAATATTCAATGATTCTTATGTATTTGTATTAAATAATAATATATACAGATTTTTCATTTTATGTTTTCCCCTAAATATTTACAGGAATAAATATAATGGTTCTAATTTATAAGAAAAGTGATTTAGTGGCATGTTTATGTTTTTGGGAAACACATGATTCAAGGGAATCATAACCCTTATTATGTTCCTTATGTTATGATAATTATATTTAGAAAAATTTATATTTTATATGAATAAGTAAATTGGAATGTAATGATTACCTTGGATATAATTAAGATTTTTTTGAAAATTGGTTTATGCTATCATTGATGAAGTTTACAAATTTTTCAGATTTTAGGAATATATCCAATAAACGATGGAAAATAGAAACATGCATGTTTTCAATAAGGAATTATGGTAATTCAGGATATTACCACATTTCAAGAGAATACATTATGTAGTTATTCACATTTTTGGATTTTGAAAAGCAAGAGGTTCTTTATGAGATATATGAGATAAATTTTATGCTAATTTTTATAAATTTAGTTTTAATTTTTTATAAAGTTAAGTATTTTCATTTTTTAATGTTTAAAAGGCTTACCTTTTATAGAATGGTTTATGTTAAACATAAATATAGTTTTTAGATATTAAATTATTATCAAAACATATGAGGATTTATACATATTGGTTATCCTATGTTAACCATTTTCCTATGATGATAACTAAAGACAAATGGAATGAATTTTTATTATATGTAAGGATCTCATGATCAGTTACTACTTTATGAATGAAAATTTTCATTAATTTATTAGAGTAAGAGATAAAGTGTAAATTTATTAAGGAATGAAAATGGAGTGGTTTTCCTGAAATATTGTAAGTATATATTTTTATTAAAATTCATCATGTTTAGGAAATATGGTCTCGAAATAATATTTTCTTGTTATCATCATTTTATATGATATTCATTTCCTATTTCAAGACAAAGTTGGTTATGTATTTGTGATAGTAAACTTTATCTAAAACATGTTATCTATCACTCTCCTTTATAACAGGGAAGTTAAATTTCTCTCCCATGCCTATGTTTTTACATTCCACCTATGTTATCATATGTGGAAAACTATTTTTGGGTTAATTTGGGCAATCATTATGTTTCCAACTTCCCAATTTTAAATGAAGTTTAGAATAGATTTTTATGATGTGGGTTTCTATGAATGTAACATTTATGTATTGAGAATTTGGTAGCCCAGATGAATATCAATGGGTAAATTCATTTTAGGGGGGGTGTAATGTAATAACATGAGATTATGTGAAATTGTATTTAAAAATAACTGAAACTTTTCAATATTTTTCATTTCATAGTACTACAAAATATAACTATTTATTAAGAAAATTTAAAGAAAAGTGGAAAAACAAAGTCATAACGAATATAAATCACTACGAGGAAAAAGACATCCCAAAATGATTAACCACTAGACTAGGATTGTTTAATTCAAACACTCTATATAATTACCAGTGAAAATAACAAAACCGAGTCTCTAGGTCCTTGATTATAATATCTTTTGGTTGTTTAGTCACTCAATCCATTTTTTTATTAATTCCTCCTAGTTTATTTTACCATGGTTATATCCTTGATCCAGAATTCAGTCTTGTTTGTCAAAACATGTCTCTTATTACTCATTGGAGTCAACTCACAACCTTATTACATATATTCTTTCAATATCCTATTATGAGTTATTGACCCGAATATCTTTTTCATGAATGTATTCCTAGTAATGGAGGATGATCTTCAAATACTCCCCTTACTCTTCTTCAACTATTCATATTTTATCTCCTTGTTATAAAGATTAACCATTTTTAAAGCTTTGTTCCCGTTATTTCCATCCTTCTTAGCTGACCTAGTTTACATCAGTTCAGGCAAGTTTGAATAGTCTTTACGCAGCCTTAATTTTTTTCCCTTTGACCACAATGCATTTCCCTAAATCTTGATTTAATTTTTCCTTTTCTTTTATCTAAGACTGTAAATACCTTTCCCCTAAAATCTTTCCAATGTGTCCACTTAGAATTGGATACGACTGTCATCACTTGAATCATCATCTTCTTGTTTAAGTGTCGGTTCATGAGCCTATAAAGCATGAAAACGATCACCCAACTCAGCCACTGGGCCTTCCTTAAGGGGGCTCTAACTGCTCTTCCCCACACACTCATACATCATAAGGGATGAGGGTTTTGAAAATACTATGTTTGGGTCCAAGGGACCCAAGAAACTATCCCCATCCAACCTCCGTTTTCTAGGTTTCACAAGAGAAAACATAAAGGGCTCCTCTTTCTCTATTCAAGGATGCTCAGTCTCACTCCCATAATCAATACTTCTTTGGTCCAGTTTTAACACTTCATCATTCTTCAAAGACACCTTCTCAACTTATTTTCCTAGAGACATGTCCTCTACAAAATTTTCAATTCCTATAGAAACACTTCCCAGGGCACCTTGAGTGATCTTCTTCTTCTGCATAGGAGAACTGAATGAAATTTTCTACTGAAGCTCTATGCAAGCAGTTTATACAAGGAGCTTCTCAACATTAACACCCAGATCATACAATAGCATGCCCTAGTACTACTTCAGACAATTGAAGCCATCTTCCAACTTTGGGTTCCCACTTGACCTCATTTCCTTGCACTGTAATGGAGACATGGGATTAATTATCCCCTAATTCTCCCCATTGCAACGCAGTTCACCAAAATCCTCACCTGTATCCACTTGAGTACTATCAAGGGTCTTGCCTTCTTTGACTATACTAACCTCTATAAGATGGGAGGCACAGACCAAGAGCAACTAGAGAGGCTTAGAAGGCATCTGAAGATATCATGTAATACACAACAACAACCCTAACATAAGGGAATATAAGAGTCTTAACATACCTTTTGTTTTTGGCATATATCTCCATTGATCTCAATGGTGATGGAATCCATATGTCCGTTTGATAAATTATCTTCTCAATTAAACTACATTCTATGTCTTTTGGTTAAAAAAAATAAGATTAATTTTAAAAAAATTTATAAGTTAAAATTAATAAAATAATCATAATTTAAGAATTCATATTTTCAAAATTATAGTAGGGTGAATTTTTTGGTCTTTTTTGAGTAACATCATTTTTGTATAAATAGTAAAAAATACTAAATTTTAATTCAAAACATTTTATTAACCTAATTTATTTATATTGTTAAATTAAAATTCAATTTGAATGTAAAGTTTAATTAGATAAATTTTACATAAATTAATCCAATTTAGGTAATTAGAACCAATTTTATATTTTAATTGGTCATAAAACATTAAACCTTTTAATCATTTTTTTAAAAACATTCTTTCATGATACGTATATAGTTATAATTTTAAATATATTTCCAAGATTTATATTTTTATAATTTAGAAAAATTTATTCCATATTTTGTTTCTGAATAGTTTATAAATTCTATTCCCATTACATATGTTTTTGACCAATAATATTAGTGAAATTAATTCTAATTCGTTATAGTGATTAAAGAAAAAATTAGTTTACTTAGAGACTAAAAATTAATATTTAGGGGTAAAATGACCTAGAAACTTTTCCATAAGTAAATGAATGCCAATATTTTTACCATATGATATATTTGTTTTCTAATTTGATGAGTTAGTGAGACACAATTTGTGGATAGAGTCCTATATAAAAAGTTATGTTGGGAAGAAAGACAAAAGAAATGAACCTTCCTTACCCTTAACATTTATACAGCCTAAAATAGTTCACTTGTCACATTATTCTAAAATTTATAGATATTTTTTCCTTAATATTATTTTACATTTAATTTTTATATACTAATTATTTATATTAACTTCTTTCATAATGAAAAATATAATTATTATTTATTATATAATTGACTAAAATAAATGATACAAAAAATATTAAATGTCAATTAAATTGATTTAATTATTATATGTAAATTTTTAGATGAATATATAATTATAAAAGTTTTTGAAATTAGTATATTCAAATTATATATTTTTCTTGATGTTTTTATTAAAATTTTAATTATGTTAATAATGTCAAAATAGACAATAAAATATGGTATTTCATTTAAATATTTGAAATTCAAAAAACAATCTTCAAAATTATTTTTATATGTTAAAAATATAAAATATTTTCTATTATTAGAGAAATTTATCTTTTATATTTAACTTATATATATTCAAATAGAAAAAATATGGTTTTCATAGTTCTGGTTCACATTGTGTTTTTGCACGTTGCATCCGTTTATTTTAAAACTAATTTCCAATACTTGGGGGATTTATTCATTATAAATTCAGTAAAATATTTATAATTACATTGGTATATATTTTATATTATGTATAAATTTAGTATATTATTAAGGGTTATATTACTATGGCTAAAAAAATAGTTAACTTAATAAAATCTGTAATGATAAAAGTGGGGAAACATATAAGTTAAGGAAAAAATTATATAAACTCACTTATTTTTTTGTTATGAATGGTTAGTGTCATCGTAATTTCCCAAAAATCTATAATTTTTCCTTTTTTTATGTTCATGATGTATGGGAGGCCTCCCAATATTGTTTTCCTATTCTTATTTACAAGAATACCACCCCTCCTCCTTTATTAAAATGTATTCTCTCTTCCACTTCCTCACCCCTATAAATCCACTTTATATCATGAAAACCCAAAAAATAATCTCTAAAATTATCTACCTTCATCTTAGAGGCCTCACTTTGGGCATAAATCCAATATAGGAGTCCTTTTGGTGCCAACCAAAAGAAGTTACCCACAAAAAATGTAACTCTCTTTCAGAAGGTCTTTGGTCTTATTTTCATAATCAACACCCTAAAAATTATTATTACATGATTATATAATAAAATTAGTTTAATAAACATACCGATATATTTTTATTATATCATTTATACGTTCACCTATACACACTTCATCAAATGGGTAACAAGTTTACTATTTATGTGTTCTGCAGACTACTATCGCGTGAAATGATGTCATTCATTTTTATATTACCACCTCTCACTATTGGGAATTTTTATTTAAATAATATTTTATATGAAATATGTTTTATTTGTGATATATGTATGATTATTTAATTGTTATTTAAAATCTTCCTTTATTCTTTCTATTTACTGTAAATACATTAAAATCACCTGTGGATGTGTGGACTACCCTTTCTGAAAAGAGATGTGACTCATTAAAGCATTAATGGAATGTATTAAGGATGGTTTAGTAAGTCCATATGATATATATATATATATATATATATTAATAATTATATTATTATTATAATACATATACATATATTTCGTTTAATTATTTTATCCTATACAAAAAGAAAACTAAAATAGTGTTTTTGTGTATGTACGACCTATCATCTCCCTGAATGGTTTATTCAATTTCATACTTATATAATTAATATATTATAATAAATATTTAAATTCTGAATATATATAATATTTATATAATATTTTAAATTCTTGAAATAAGTAAATCATGATCTAACTAAGAGTATCAATAGTAAAATAAAGTGGATATTACCCAAAAGGAAACATTAACATGAAGTTGTTAATAAATAGTTAATATAATGTCATTAAAAATAAAAAATTACATTAGATATAAAAATATAATTTTTTGGTATTTAAAAATATTATAATTGTTATAAAAGAGTTTTTAGAGTTTATGTAGATATTCGAAACATATACTAAGGGTTTTCTCATCGCAATGTTATTTTGATGAAATTTATGCCTTTTCACCACTTGTTTATTTATTATGGTATATATAATTACAATGAATTTTTTCAAATGTTATTATAAATAAATATACTAGGTTTTAAATATCCACTTTTTGATCATTATTTTGACTGGGATAATGATTCAAAGGTTACCAAATCGGTAAAGTAATTTTTTTTCTCAATTCTCATACTTTGAGAAACATTCTAGGTTATGCACCCATATTTTTTATGGGGTTTATATTCAGAACTTTTACTTATCATATCATGAATCAAATTTTTTAATGTTACTTTAATAATCATTTAATAATATTTTATAATGTGAATTAGGAGTAAAATTTACCAAAGTGGTAATAGTTTATTTCTATAATATCATCATTTTTCATCATTGTTTACGATTATGCTTCAATTGATAAAATATTATCATATATATTTGTGGAAAACATAGTAATTTTCTTCTCCTATGGATATTCATGATTTCTTCTTGTATTGGTACCATTTATCAAATCTTTGTTACTTTATATATTTAATATTGTATTTAATAAAATCTGACATTATCTATATCATTGGTCAAAAATATATATTACTTAAAAGTCATGTTTTCTAAATAGTCCTTCATTAATTTTTTATGTTTTTTTTAAATGTTTTAAAAATTATATTATATGTTGTTAAAGAAAACGGTTTTCAAAATATTTTTAGAATTATTTATATGCTTTAAACATATTTTAAAGGGAAAATTAATTCAAAATTCTTGATGTCTAAAAAATAATTTTTCAGGGAAAAAAATATTTTTTCTCCAATAAATGTTTTAGATGATATTAGAATTATTTATCTATAAGAAAGTATTATTTAAATGGTTATATGACATGGATTTTCAATGAAACCATATCTTTTCATAAGAAATGTTTCATACGATATTGGAAAACCATTCTCTATTTAATATGACCATCATTATTATATTTTTTACCTTAATAGGAATATGTTTCAATAATATCATTCACATTCTTTCTTGAGTGGTTTTTTTCTTGTAATTATGTAAATGTAATATTTTTCTCTTACACAAGTTATATTATATTGAATGTCTCTTTTTTATGGGTTATTATTTTATGAAATGATTATGAGACCTATATCTTTTCCATATGTCATGATATGATGAAATTTTTGTGTTACCCATTTTATTTCATGGGTTATTTTTTGATGTTTACAAAACCCATACCTTTTATGGATCATGATATGGTGAACGTTTTATTATCATGAGGCACATGTATGTATGATTTTATTATGTGAAGTGTGGGACCTATATCTCCCTCTAATTAATTGGTTATATATTTCTATATAATGAGATAACGATGGGGAACTAGTCAACGAGCTTAATATACTATAGGATGGATGGGAAACCCAATCCACAATGGGAAGAAGGGGAAACCCGATCATCAATTTGAAAAGGGGAAACCCAGTCCCTTATAATGAATGAAATGGAAATGGGGATGACTGCGTGTCCCTCATAGTAGGTGTAGTCCCCTTGAAGTTCCCTTAAATATTTTTGAAATTTTCCATTACTCATACATAATGATATTACATGTTTATGAATCCTCCATAAATCCAATTCTTATCCATATGTTTTTATTTTAGGGATTATACTCTTGATTTTTCTATCATTCATGTCTTAGGAACTACCAATAGTTTTTACAGGAATCATGTTTATGATATTTAATTTATTATCTTATAATGTCATGATAATCTTCTAGTACCCTTATTTTGTTATTATACTTACATATCTCACTTTTTTACCATTACTAAGCATCATAGCACACCCCATTCTTATATTTACTTTCCTCAGATTATGAATAATTGTTCTATGTAATATTACTAATGGGGAAGTACTTTAAGGGAGATTTCTAATATCTTTTATCATGATATAAAATTATGTTTTCATGTTTCGAAAATGACTAAATATTAGGTTCCTTGAGTAAATACTTCTTTAATGTGCGGAATATTTAACTAAAATGTTCCAATATTCATGTATGTTTAGAATATTTTTCTATATCTATGTAAAATTTGATTTTTTTGCAAAATACCTTGATAATGAATAATATGATTTGGGCTATTATTGATAGGATCATAAAATCAGCTCAATTTATACCCATTCATGATATTACAAAAGTTGGGAAGCTTAGAAATCTCTATGACAAAGAGATTTTTTTTCATGGATCTCCATATCTGCTAGTATCTAATATTGATCTCCAGTTTATATCTCTTTTTTTGGCGATACCATCATGAGACAATGGGATCTTAGGTTCATTTGAGCACTGTGTACAATCTGTAGAGAGATGGCCTGATATAGAGGGATAAAAAGATTCTTGAGGATATACATAATGCATGTGTCCATGATTTTTGTGGAGATTGGGATATCCATTTGGGATTATTTGAGTTTTCTTATAATAATATATATCATTCTTCAGTCAGAAAGTCACTATTTGAGGACTTATATGGTCGGTCTTATAAATATCTATTATGTTAGCTAGAGATTGGTGAATGAAATTTGGTTGGACTAAGATTGTTGAATAGAAAACATCATTGATTCAGTTGATAAATCAGATAATGTTTATGGAAAAGAGTTGGTATAAATCATATACTGATTATAAACATTGACCATTGTATTTTTCTATTTGGTACATAGTGTTCTTGAGAGTTTCACATAAGTTCGGTCACCGATTTATTGGGAGGTGAGGAATCTTTTCTCCATGTTTTATTGGAACCTTAGAATTTGATGAGAAGGTAGGTAAATTGGAGGTCAATTTATCACTTCTTCAATAGTTGACATCGATCCCTAATTTCATCCATGTTTCATTACTTTGGCTGTATATTTTTTACTAATATAATGTACAAAGCTATAATGATCTTGTTGTTGTACATAACTTATCTATGACTCAATAAATTGTTATGATTGTGGATTTTGAGACAAGGGTACTTCATGGGAGGATAATACCTTTGGTAGGTGATCTATATGAGAATGGATTATATTCTTATGAGATGTGGGATCATGAGGCACTAATGAGAGAAAAGTTTCCTTGTATTCTTGATTTGGAATCATCTTGATAGTGTTTTGGGGGACAAAAAAATCTACGGGGAGGAGGGTGTAACATCCTATAACTACTTTTTAGGTATTCCTCGACCATCCTATTGTTCATTCCTTCATGGGAGATTATATTGTGTTTTTTATGTGGATTTTGTAGAATTATAAAGGTTTTTTGGGTTGTGCACAATTGGTTCATTGTTTTAAAAAACCGTGGGCCCCCCAGTTAAAACTGTACAACATTTGATAGTGAGGGTTTCATCATTTGGACCACGGGTTGATAAGACATGAACGCACCTCATAGATACTGTACACCCCAATGTAGGGGTTCAAGGTTAAGGTGAACAATTTTTCTAACCATGAAACCCTTCCAAGATAACCATGCATGCCAGATAATTTTTCGGTTAAAATTGGTCTAAAATTTAAAAAACCTCAGTTTAATTTCATTCTTTACCTATACTCAACATATCTATAATTCATTGGCTAATAAATCTATATAGTATTGGTTTCCACTCCTCTAAACCAATATTTTGTTGGATCTATAGAAAAACACTTCCTCTTATTACACTTTAATACACGATTTAGTGATATAAAATTATAATTAATAAAAAGTTATAGATCATGATGTCTAGTGTATTAGAGAATTAGGTAAATTTCATGACAAAATTAAATGTGAAATATTACATCATTATTGATAAATTTTGTAACATGCTTAATATTTAAAATGCATTGGATAAAATTTGGAAATACATAAGAAATGGGTGATCCATAAGGCTTAGTAAGGGAATAAAAATGTCATGATCCATCCAAGAGGGGATCGTGCCATGAAAAACCCAAGTGAACCTCCATTAAGCTAGGGTATGGTGATGAGACATAGTAGGAATATGCTAAAATAGGAGGAAATATCTTTATGTACATGTATTCATGCTCACATCTCCAAGAAAAAATGCTGAAATTTAAAAAAACTAAGTAAACAATGTATGAGAACTACCCTATACCACATCCAAATTACAACAGTGAAATTAAAATAAATTAAACAGGGACATAATACAATCTCTCCAAAAAGTTTCTTTATACACAACTATAACATGTTTAAATAGGGAAATTAAGACTGCTGTCTGAATGTTAAGAACACACCTTGTCTGTTCGGCCTCTCTAATCCTCACCTAGTCCTGGTCTACCTTGGACTTTGTCAATGGGTCGATATTCAACAAAATACTGGACACATGTGGGAAAATCCAATGTAGGGGTGATTATAACAATAATTAGTTAGACACACCAAAACCAAAAATTAAATAGCACAAAATATATGCACCGAATGAAATAACATGAAAGAAATACCACCATGGAAATACCACTATGGAAATAACATGAATGAAGTACCATGAAGGAAATACCACCAATGAAATACCATGAAGGAAATACCACCAAGGGAATACCAAAAAGGAAATTCCAATAAGAAAATACCACTAAGGAAATCCCATGAAGCAAATACCATGAAGGAAATATCATATTGGAATTCCAATAAGGAAATCCAGAATGGAATGCATAGCCAACTTCATACAGATATATTTATACAAGAAATATATCAAGAAAATCATTATATAGTAAATAAAATAAGACACACAATATATACAAGACTCATAGTCACCATAAGACACACAATCTACATAAGACACATAGTCTATATAAGACACTAAGTTCATATAAGTCACACAGTCTCTAGGTCATATCCAACCACAGAAATATTCACTCAATGTGCACTCTTTGAAAGATAAATCACTCCCCAAGACATTAATTTATATTAAAATTCCCACAAAAACACAATTATGATATCTTTAAATGATATTATCTTCATATGGGTCCCAATTCCATTGACGGCTCGTCAAACAAACACACCGTTTGAAAATTATGCCCATTTGAATTTCTCATAGGGTGAAGGCCACTAGGCCTACGAACCAACTATATGGCCAATCCACCGACTGTGGAAGTCAACTGCCACAATCGACCACCTGGCTCAGCATCCCTTGAAGTTAAAGACATGGAGAAAACTTGAGCTATCACGGTGTTCGACCGTCTACCAACTACCATATCCATGCAGCAGCTCAGTCGACTGTGGCCAAGTCTAGCCTCCCTGGGTCCTACCCACGACTGACCCAACTCAGTCTGTCTCTATTTTTCATGGACCTACTCTCCTAGGCCTAGATTGTGTCACATGGTCCTAACCAAATCCTCTTGGGCATGCCCTCCTCCCATGGCACAATCAATGTGGTCGTTGGTCGTGTCCCACATGAAGGAAATCACATCCACGACTCGTTGTCACCATATACAGCCTCCTTCTGTGTCCCACATGACCCACCATTTCCTTCTGTAGCTACCACCAAGGACGCCACCTCCATTTTTGTGTCATCTCACTAGACTACCATGTGGGTGGTCTCTTCCATAGACCACCAAACCACCTCAGATGATCATATTTAAAAAAATCATAACCATGATTATTGGGTACTAATATACCCAGATCCAGCATTTATTTCATTTTTATTCTTATCATGGGGTACTATTTCATTTTGGGAATGTCAATTCACAACCATGAGGTTTAAACAGTGAATAAAACCATGAAAGGGGAGAGAAAATCATGAATAAAACCCTATGGAATTGACCTCGACCATTGTTCATGTCAGTCTCAATCTGTTCTCGTTATAATGAAGAATGGAGAAGCTTTTAAAATAATATCATGTTGTTAAACCCCAAAATTATTAACGATCCCACAAAGAGAAATTATTGTATACATTTGTTCGTAGATCGATCTATATTTTTTATGAAAAAAAATGGGGAGATCAAAAACAAATAACCAAACTACGTGGAGATTGGATCGATCATTACTGAAGAACAGTTATGTTACCATTATTGATGAGATAATCCATCTCTGTCAGCATGACAATCAATAGTCCAAACATTGATCCATAATCATTCATCCGAGATGATCTCCAATTATTGTCTAAATCACCAGGTTTTCAATAGCCTACCCAGAGGAAATTCTATAACCATACATTTAAAATAGAAATATTTTTTCTGTCCATAAAAAACATTATCTTTAAATTATTTAATGGTGATTACATATATTTCATGTTTTTTCATAGAAGACCCATGATGACTTTAGTTATGTAGATCCTAAGGAAAAAACCAAATTATTAACTCAACAGTGGTATTGCATTTCTAATCTGAGTCACCAGTCATCAGTTATTGTGACATTATAATAAAATAATTTTATTTAATACTTTTATTTATAGTTATATCCTTGGTGAATTTTTCAACATAATACCTACAATGACCTAAGTTATTTCTCATCTAGTGTAAATACACCATTATGAGCCCAAATGTTCCCTCATATTTTTTATTTGGGCACCTGTTTAAATTTTATTAAACTTTTAAGGAATTTTTCCCATGCATACTATCAAAAAATTTACATTTGTCAACAAATTTTATTAGGCACACAAGGCCATGGGATGACATACCATATTAGCCCTAGGTCTCAAAATGATCCCAAATAATTAATAAGAATAAAATCCTGAAAATATGAGTTATTAAATTTTCCCAACATTGGGTATTTGCATCCCAGTAAACTAAAACAAGGGCTATTAAAACAAAATAGGGTACTGAGCATGAATCTTATCCTCCCACTCCTATGTACACTTCTATATATTCTCATGATAACATTGTAAACAAACTAAATGAATTTTTCACCCACATAGGATCCTCCCAAATATATCCAATATCCAATATGAACACCTACATCATGTCCTCTAGAACCTGAATGGTCTTCTTAGTCCGATCTTCCATATATGGGTTAAATTTTGTGATCATGCGTAACTGACCAGAATGCAAAGTGTGCATCAAGATATGAAACTATCATAGATGGATATCTATGGAGTCAAAATATATACTGCACATAGAGGAATCATAATCTATCTGCTGAACTCTTGTAACAGATAGCTAGGAAGTGGACCAACTTGGTGAGTCGGTCAATGATCCCCCAAGTGGAATTTTTACTCTTGTGTGTATGTGTTAAAAACCACATTATATACATTGATATCCCATATCACTTCAATTACATCAGTTTAAGTGGTCGGGCTAAACCCATTGGAACCTGATGCTCAGGATTTACTTGATGAAAAGTTATGAATCAAGAGATGAACTCTGAAACTCTCTTCCTTACCCCTGGCCACCAAAACATACATCGGTGGTCCTGATACATCTTTTCCACACAATTATATACCATCGAAGGGTATGTATTAAACTCTTTCATAACCTACTCCAACAACGTCACTGGCACTACTATGTGTCCTCTAAAAATGCCGATGTGCTCCCATGATTTCAAATATCCATCAAGATTATACCCTATAGAAAACTGAGTACATAGGGCTCGTATTTGGTATTCTTAAGCTGAGCCTCCCTGAATAGGTGTATGTGTTGATGTATGACTACCATTGACTATAAGTGTGTTATTACATCTCCATCCACAAAAGGTATCCGTAACGAGGCCTACTACTCTGATGCCTCATTCAAAAATGTCAAATGTGATCTCTTTCTTAGACCATCTTCCCCCATGTTCCCATTACCAAGAATGTAGAAAATTTAAAATTCCTAATACTAGAGGAACTATAGATGTAACCTCTGTCTTAGGTTCAGATCCTTCTAGGTGAAGATATAACTGAGACTCTTGTGATTATAATAGATGATACACTCCTCACCAATCAAGTAGTACGCCCATGTCTTCTTTGCGAATATTATAAATTCAAACTCAAGATCATAGGTCACATTATTATTCTCATGTTGTCTCTTCTAGCATGAAATATAGGTAATCACTACTTGTCTATACATCAGGGAAAAATAAAGGCTGGTCCTTGATGCATAACAGAACAATATGTACCTGGAGCCCTCCTCGAGAAATCTCAAGATGGGATCTCTCATCACGCTTTTCCTCCGCTCCTGAAAACACTATTGGAACTTCTCTATTTATATGAAAGGCTACCACTTTCATGTAAAAGATATCAGTGGTCCTGCCACTCTAGGGAAATCAGGTTCAAAACATCAATAGTACCCACCTAACCCTTGGAAACTTTTAAACCTCATTAACAATCTTGGGTGGCTCCCAAGAAAGCACTTCATTATCCTTCATTGGATCCACTATGACACCATCCTATTAGATGACATGTCCAAGATAATGGACCTCCCAAATCCATAAATGACATGTCAAGAGATACCCATAGATATGGTTTTCATGAAGTGTGTCTAAGACTATCCTCAAGTGTCTCACATGTTCCTCTTCGAATGCTGAGTACACTAGTATTTCGTCAATGAATACCACCATGAATTGGTCTATGTAAGGGTGAAATATCTTGTTTACAAGTATAATTAACACTTATGGGGTTGTATTCCTGTCAAATGTAATCCCCAATTACTAATAGTGGATGTAACATTATCTAATGTTCAACTTCAGTATATCCTTATACTGTACTCATAAATCGTAATATCTATGTCTAGGGTAAATTTTTGAGAAACACCATGCATCATTCAACTGATCTAAGACATCTTCAACCCTTGATAGTGGATACTTATTCTTCATGGAAACCTGTTTCAGGAACTAGAAGTTCACATATATCTTCAATCACCTGTTTTCCTTCTTGGCAATCAAAACTAGGGATTCCCATGGTGAAACATTGGGTCTCCTAATTCCCTATATCTACAATTCCTCCAACTGCACCCTCATCTTATAAAGCTCTACAGTATCCCTCTAATATTCAAGTTTAGACATCGACATATTCCTAATGTATCGATCTATTAATAATTATACCACCCTATGTGGAGGTAACCCTAGAAATCTTCAAGAAATATATCCTCATACTCTTCCACCACTATAAGGAACTGTGGACAGAAATCATCTAATTCACTAAGGTTCAGGCTAGCCAACTAATGAGTGATCGGCTACACCCTCTGATATGTGACTAAATTTTATACTAAATGTTTTTTCTTTTCACAAAAAAAAACATGTTTACATCACTGCGGACACAATACACTATATGCCTAAAATAGTCAAAATGGTCATGAACTATTGATAACATTTCCATACTGAGAGTGAAATTGTAAGGCCATGATGTCACTTCTAAGAGATCCCAACAGAATCTATATCCACCAAGAGTAATGTCACACTATCTGTAATGGTGTGTGATCATCGAATCTCTTTACATAGGAGTCTCTACGCATAAGGGTCGAGTCAAAGGTTCAATTGTAACCTCTTAGTGTCTAACATGGTTCATGGAAAGAAAATAATATATTTCACCTGTTTCTATGAAAACTACATCTATGGTAGAAAAGATAGATATCATACCTCTAATCGTCCTTGGAACTGTAGGGTTATAAGCATCCATCACCAGTAGCAGGACTTTTCCCTTTCCACTAGCTCCCTAAGCAAGTTGTGGACCACCTAGGGGTAGTGATGGTAATAGCTTGAACATATGACCACCTCCTACCACCCATATTTCTCCCTTAACATTTCTATAACTCTACAATCAAACCTTCTCATACCTCCACCTCCACCTCAGTGGACCCCCAACCATCTTCTGATCGGTCATACAATGTGATGGGAAATCTCTAGATAGATTTCCATGGACAGTGCATGATTAAAACAACTTTTCCCACAGATGAATAAATATTATATGTGATTTCTACACCATTGATAACATGTATTGGAATCATCTCCCACAACACATGATCTTATTGGGTCCCTAGGACTGATGTTGGCTACTTGCTCCTAAGGTCTCAGCAACCTGGTGCCTGCTGGTAGCTCCTACTGCCGGTTCCGGCTCTGCTAGAAAGATCTCTACTAACATGGATCTCTCAAGTACCTTATAATTAGTTAGTAATGCACAGAGGGATAAAAATGTCTTAGATTTTCATAATCATTTTTTCATTAAGGTTTGTGCCCTGAAGCACTGGTCGTGTATCACAACCATTGACTAACTGGATAGGATGGAATATATCGATTAATACTCAGATAACAAAATGTCAAACTTCCTGATATATTGATACTCTTAGACACATATATACCTTATCTCACAAGGTGATAACTCATATCTTAAAAGGAACTTGAACTCTATCCATTGTAGAGTCTCCTCATCACTTGATTGAGTAACCAAACCTCACCATCTCCCTACTAAGTCATGTAGAAGACTCGCGGCCTTGGACACCATCTGATCTATTGGTGTCACAACTAGTTAGAAAACTCAGCATACTACCTCATGCCAGTCCTTATCCACCTATGTGTTGGGAATGCCTATCAACCTATGGGGTCTCTATCACTAAAATAGATGAAGTGAATTGTACCTATCTTGCTCATCTTCTAATACTATGTGTACCATATGCTACTATATAGGTGGTTGTATAGCTGGGAACCTTCTAGAGGTTATATATTTGGTAAAAATCCATTTAACGATGTCTCCTCACCCAGATGTTCATCCTCATGATAACATAGTGGAATAAGAATTGGCTGCCTATATAGAGGAATCATGATGTAAACCAAGATATACCACAATCAGTAGAGTATATCTTGGGAGCTGACTTAAGATGGAAATTGAAAATACATCCATTTATATATGATCCATGCATCATTGTTTTTCCCTAAAACCAGTATTTTTGTCTACTGAGTCAAAAAGTAGATTTTTAATGTCCTCGTGTATGGTTACATCATCCACCATATCAACTCTTGAGTCCCTAGACTGAAAGTGGATCTTGAAACTATTAACACTATTTTCCCAAACCAACCTCACCAACTCCCTGTCCTAAAGTAGAACCAAACTTATATAATACCACTATATCATGAGCCATCCTAGAGAAGATCATTGTTTGACTACTCCAATCCTACATCTAATAGGATAGGTACTGGTAACAAGAACTGAGTTGGAATATCCAAAAAATTTGAGGCATTATCCTTAAGTACCTTTAGACACACACCCATCTCCAAGCCACAAATTTTGAAATATAAAAACACTAAGTAAAAAATCTATCCAAAACACTATATCCCACCATAAAAGTACAAAATTAAATGTACAATAATTTAAATAGGGATGGAATACAATCCTCTAAAAATAGTATGTAACCATTAGTCCAACCTATAAGAAAAGAGGGACTGGAAATATTGTTGGTACCTCAAGAACACACCTCGATTGTCCATCCTCTCTAAGAACCACCTGGTCCAGGTTAACCTAGGACTCCGTCAAAGGGTCATTTTTCGACACACAACATGAAAGTTTCTTGAAAGGACACTATATGGGTGAGTATGACAATACTCATTAGTACACCCCAATACCACAAAGGAAATACCTAAATGAAATACCATGAATGGAAATACCACTAAAGAAATACCACGAAGGAAATATAATAAAGGAAATACCCTGAAGAAAATACGAACAATCAAATACTACAATGGAAATACCACCATGTAAATACCATAATGTAAATACCATGAAATAAATATCACAATGAAATAACAGTAAGGAATTCCACAATGGAATTCATAGTCATATCCACATAGATATATGTTTATAAAAAATATGTCATGAACATCTAGATATACTCAATACAATAGGACACACAATCTTAAAAATACACATAGTCTACATAAGACAAATATTCTACATAATAAACAAATTTTCTATAAGACATACAGTCTCCATAAGACATACAATGTCTATAAGACACACAATGTATAAGTCCCAGGCAGCAATGAAATTTTTTTCTCAAAGTGCACTAATTTTGGGTGAAATCACAACTCAATCCCTTAGTGGGTATAAAAATTAACACATAAAACCACTTAGGTTATCTCAAAATGATAGTATCATCGTAGGGGTCCCAATTTAATATATTTCTCATCAAATGGATGCACCATTTGAATGTTATGCTAGTTTGAATTTTCATAAGGGTGAAGGACACATAATCAGTGGACTGATCGTGGCAGTCAATCACCCAATATAGCTAATTCCATGGTTTCCTGAACAATGGAGTCTCATGTTACCATGATTGTTGATGTCCCTCAAACTGTAGAGGCCTCATGGTAGCTTGGTTGACTGTGGTTTCTGGTTGACCACCATGGTTAACAGAGGCCCTATCCTGCCACCCCGACTGTGACCCAGGTCTAACCCGACCTTGTCTATCTCCACTGGCCCCAGCCCAACCCTGCCAGTCTTGGAACATTTCTCCAGGTCACAGACCTATCCGAACATGCTAGCCAACTTCCTCTAGCATGGTCAATGTGGTCACCTATATGACTACACTCGACTGCCACCATAGCTGCATTCCAAGGCCCAGTTGTGTTCAAAGTCCATCACCTCCAAACACGAATGCCTGCCACATCCACTACCTACCGACACTGCACATGTCCTTGTATTACATACCACTTACCCCACCATCACCTTCCATGGTAGCCTCCTTCGATAGATGAGCTGCCTCGCACAACCTTACTGGACTGTCACGTCGGACCCATGCTAATGGTCACATCCACAGACCATTGAACCACCTCCAATGCACTAATTTTTGAAATGATTTCATATCTATAATGTCCATGTATTAATCTACATAGACCTATCCTATGATTCAGTTTTCCCCCAATATAGGGGTCTAACTTCCTTTAGAGCCTACCGGCATGTCAAACAGTGACCACGAGGTTCCGATGACGATGAACGGTAAGAAGAGGGGGGATAAAAGCATGAAGAACACCTTGAGGAATAGACCACAACCATTGTTCATGTTTTCCCTAATCTGTCCTCATTAAAACATGGAATGAAATAAAATTTAAAACAATATCCTATTAATAAAATTCACAATTATGAATCATCCCACAATGATCAATCAGTGGATCAATCTATTCATGGATTGACCTGTATTCATCATGAAAATCATGTATGGGAAAATAAAAAAGAAAAATCCACCCTAATCAGAGTTTGTATTAGCCATCGATGAAGAGTGATTGTGATTCCATCATTGACGAGATCCTCCAACTCTATCAGCCTGAAAATCCATGATCTAAACTTCGTCTCGTCGTTGTTAATCAAAAAAGATATCCAATGGTTGTATGAATTTCTAGGGTTTCAGTATCCAACCCTAAAGAAATTATGTAACAATATATTTAATGGATAATTTTTCCCTGCTTTTATAAATTTATTTATTTTTAAATTATTTAATGATTACTATTCCATTTTTGGTTTTTTCCATATAAGAACTGTATTGACTAATGATAAGTCATGCATAGGGAAAAAATCACATTACAAACTCAACGGTGGTATCAAATTTCCAATAAAAGTCACCATTAATTAGTTATTAGTATTTTAAAATAAAAGAATTTTATTTCATTATTTTATTTACAGTTATGTCCTTAGTGACTTTTCAACACATTACTTGCATCGACCTAAGTCAGGCTATACCTAGGGTAAAGCTACTAGTCTGAAATCAACTTTTTCCTCAGATTTCTAATAGTGTAACACATTTATGAGCTATTCCACTTTATATGAAATCTAATCAATTGTTCTATTAAAAACTTATTATTTTTCTGTGAATTTTCCTAGGCACACTAGGCCTTAGAATCACATGCTATCTCAACACCTGGTCATAGATTTATCCAAAAATAATTTATAAAAATAAAATTGGGAAAATACGATTGATTAAAAAACATGGAATATCATAAAGATAATAATAAATTTTAGATAAGTAATATCAATGAGGAATAAAGAAATATGAATAATAAATCATGATATACCTTGATAATCACGACATGTGTAATATAACAGCAGCTTAAAACACTTTATTATAAACATAGTTCAAGGATAATCTGCCAAGACTTCATAGTGGAAAATGTCCCATAAAAGAATAAGGTACACCCATGTCCCAAAATGTAATATCATGATACTAAACATTACCCAATTCATTGGAACACAATATAATTTATTGCACACCCATCACTTTCATTTCATTCCCATTCTTATGTGTGCCACATTGATCATAAAATAAGAATTCATTCATTAATCCCAATTTATTCCAAAATCAAGGTGTGTTGAATACATACATGTAATTTACTAATTAAAATATACATTTTCATAATTTTTAACACCCATGATAGAAAATGGGTATGGAATTAACTACATAATTGGTTTCCCATGGAATATCATGGTGAAAATTCCACTACATAACAGTGTCAATTTAAAATTCATAAAATTGGTTGATAGGAGAGAAATGTGTCTCTCATTATTTTTACAAGGATTTAATAGTAATAGGGACATAGAAGGACTTTTCCACACATTTATAATGGGATAATAAAATCATATGATAATAAATATGCTTGAATAAAAATGTAAAGGAAATGATACATAATTTTGGAATGGTAACAAGTGTACATGGAAGGGATCAATGATAGAGAGATGGGTCTCTCATCATCTAAAAATATTAAGGGATGTATGGGGGAGGTAAAAAAACATACCCCATCAATAGTAATGGAAAATAAAATGGCATAACAAGATAAAGAAACTTGGGTACTGATGGGAAAGGATGGTACACTTATGTGAATGGGTAGGTCCAATGGCTTTAAAAGTATATTTTTGAGAGATTTGGTTGCCTTGAGATTATAATAGAGTGGTTTTGGGAGAGTAAGGGCATGTTACAAATAATTTAAGTGAATATTAGTGGGATCATGGGTGGGTTTATATAGTACAATAGAGGACTTCATTTAATATTTTTGTTTTAGAATTTAAAAAATAAAATGTGTTAAACCACAAACCATACAATGGGTTTTTCCAATAGTTTCTGCAAATAGATAGGATTTATAATTATTTTATTATAAAATTAGGCGATATTATTAAAATAATTCTCTTGTTTATGTGGAGGTGTGTCACACTTTTAAATCAAAGAATTTTAAACTCTAAAATATATTATAGGTTTGGGAGGATTCGTAAATGTTTAATAAAAATAATAAAAATAAACATGAAATCAGATTACAAAAAGGATAAAACATATATTTGGCTAAGGATACTCATTATATTATTTATTACATCACTATTGGGTGATTATTATGTCATCAAACACATCCTATATTTATACTGTATTTAATTTTTACCTGAATATTCAAGTGTCTAAAAAAAATATAAAAAAATTCACTATTTGTTATTTTTGATTTTATGATTCCAAAAACATATTCATTTTATCTAAATAATTTTCTAAATATATGAATTTTCACTTTTATATAAGATTTTACATTTATTAAAAGATACTAGATTTTTGACAATAATAGATTTTTATCTCTTATAAAAATACGTTTCACATTATAAAAAGTATATGAAAATTTATAATTAGTAAAAATTAATTTTTTTATTAAAACAATATTTATTTCAAAATTCCATTTATTTATCAAAATAAATCCCTTTAATTGAATGTGAATATTACCTGAAAATACAATTTCTCTTTTATTAAATCAAAATCAAAATCATTTATAATGTGACAAAAAACAAAATATATATATATTCATTATTCAATACAATATCAATATTCATATTATTAATGTCTTGATACATATCAATTTATTACACCAGAATACATCCCAAGAGTAAGGTGCGTGATAGTGAGACTTTAATGGGGTAGTATGGCGAACATGATTTGGACCGTGGTCCCGATGGTCTCGAACATCTCACAAAAATTGTTTTCCTCATTTTTAATTTTGTGGTCTTAGATTTGGGTTCATGATGAAAAAATTCTGGTGATTCTATCTCCCTTATAAGGTCTGATAAATGGGATTCATAGGGCATAATTCTACTAGTTGAGGAAATCACATTGTTTTTCTGAGTCATGTGGATTTATTAAATGTCGTACATTTATACTAATCATGTGATCCCATTTCCATGGGTATATTAAAAATGGTCATATTATGAATTGTTTTTTAAATAAAATGATCTATTCAATTTTATTAATGCATTTTATATAACCATATTACATAATTAAACATTAAATTGTAACAAATTTTTTTAACAATAGTTTGGGTTGTTATAATCATCCCCCATTTAGAATTTTTTCATTTTAAATATATATTTCGCCAGTTTATAAAAAATGTGGGTAATTATTCTTCATCAATTTCTCCAGTCCCCACATTTCTTCTTCAAACTTGTTGGTTCTTCACAACACATTGGAAGGGTACGTTGTGTTATTTCGTACAACATTGTCTCTCTGATCTAATATCTTCATCGTATTATCATCATAAGAATGATCAATATAAAATGGTACCTTATCTATATTGAGTAAATGTGAGGGGTCAGGTATTTAATTCCTTAATAGCGATAGATGATATACATCATGAACTCGAGATAGGTTTTTTGGGATTGCAAGTCAGTACGTCATTGCTCCGATATGATCAAGGACCTCAAAAGGGCCTATGTATCTTGGACTAATCAATACCTTTTTCCAAAATATAATAAAATTATTCCATGGAGATATATGTATAGGAATAAAATGTATCTAATATCAAACTCCAAGTCTCCTCGATGATTTTCAGCATTACACTTTTTTGACTCTGATCACCCTTGATGTGCTGGTGAAGGGTCTAACCCTTTTCCACCATTTACTTAACCATTTATAGAGCTAGAAATTTAAATTTATAAACATCATCCTAGAATGTAGGCATCCTAATCCTTTTCTCATAAAGTGATTCATATAGATCCATTTGGACGCTCGAGTAAAAATTGTATTTGTAAGAGAACTCTATCAAAGAAAGATTTTGGTTGCATCCTGCATTGATGTCAACTGAGCATGCTCTCAAAATGTAATCAAGTGTCTGGATAGTATGATATAATTGGACATAAATTTTTAGTGATATTAATTGATAAATTTCAAATAAGTGTTTAGATGATGTTAAAGATGTGTTCTAGAACATATAGGTGAATCTAGGATCTTGGTCAGATACAGTCGACAAAGGTACTCCATTCAACTTGACCACTTCCCTGATGTCTATAAATGTATGTAGATCCAATGAAAATTCCGCTCATATTGCAATGAAGTGTGTTGAATTTTTATGAAAATCCACCATATGGCATATATCATTATTCTCTTTTGATATCTTTGGAAGATCAGTGAAAAAGTAAATGTTGATGTTTTCTCATTTCCGTGTAGGTATAGGTAATGGTGGTATCATCGCCTTGGATTATTTTATTACACTTTCACTTGATGGAATAAAAGACATCTTTATGTATATCCTATTATCCTTTTCATTATATTTTCCATCCAATAGTGTTCTTGAAGATCATGACATGTCATTGTTCTTCCTGGGTGGATAGAGAATGTGGATATATGTTCATCATCCAATAGCTCCAATAACTCAGGATTTGATGTTACACATAGTATTGACCAATATATTATAAAACCTCCATGATTAACATTAAACTCCATGGATTTACCATTCCCTATAACTTTTGATTTTTTCGGAACTCCCACATCAACTCTTCGATCATCCTTTAACCTCACCAAAAGAGATGGTTGAGCAATCATTTGTGAGAGGATTCATGTTGTTCCTTCTATTATGATTCCAATGTAAATCCTTTCAAAATTAAAGAAGTTTGGATCCATATCAACTCTTCATAGTGACAGAATTGTTGGATCCGTTATAATTATTTCTTCTGCCACTTTATTATCTTTCCTAGTATGTCAGTGAATTGAGCAGTTATTATCAATGATCATATCTAACAATCTTCATTTGTTTATATTCAGTCCTTCTATGTGAATATATACATGAGACTATTGTGATCCCTATATATTTCATACTTATCCCCCTGGAGATAATGCTGAATTTTTTTTAAAAAGAAAATAACTATAGTTAACTTGAGATCATGTTTTTGTTAGTTCTGTTCATGAATGTTCGACTACCTTGATTCATAGGCAATGAATATTTCATTTTTCATCAACACACAAACCTATACCATCTTCAAAGAAATAGCAAATACCACAAAAAACTCTCCACTTAAGGGAAGTGCAAGAATATGTGTAGTGATAAGCCTCATTTTCAACTCCTATATTCTTTCATTTCATTCAACATTCCTTGAAAACACGGTACCCTTCTGAGTTAGTTTGGTGACAGGGTTTCTAAATAATGGGAAATATCTCACAAATCAGTATTAATACCCATCTAACCTAATGATTATATAGATATATGTCCTAGATGTTGGCCTCATCGATTGATAAATGGATTTTGTTTTCTAATGGTATTAAAATATCCCATTTCTTGTGATGATTTTCCCTATGAATTATAATCCATTAAAAAATAACTCAAATTTTCTATACATGGGAGAAATTTTCTCCATTCTCAGGGTCTTTAGAATAATACATAAATTCTCCTTATGCTCCCCCTCACTTTTGGAGGGTATTATAATATCACATATAAATAATACCATTTTTTAAGGTAATATACGGATACTATATTCATCATTTTCAGGAATATTATTGTATAATTAGTGAGTCAGAATGGAATTTCTATGAATTTATAGTGGTTGTGCCCTGTATAGAAAGTATTTATGGGGATATCCTCCTTCTTTATATTATCATGATAATATCCCAAAAATATATCCACCTGAGGAATGTATTGTGCTCCATGTAGCTGATTTAACAACTCATCAATCCCGAAAATATATTCCCATGTTCCACATTATCCATTCTATATAGTGTCTTGGTGAATGGTAATTTCATTGGTATAAGATTGATATAAAATTCAATATCTTAACTAGGATGAAGACAAGGAAATTCCACTGGAAACACATCAGTATATTCCCTCAAAATGGGAATGTATTCAAGGATGATTTATTTCTTAGGCCAAATAATTTGAGCTAGATACTCTTGATCATAGGGTAATAATATAAATTCTTGATATGATGGTGTTAAAGAAGATTTATCCTCTTCCTTTCACTTGTATAGAGTCAGGGTCAATATGAAATAAAGGGAGTGATTTCCATATTGCATAAATTTATGTTAGCTCTATGTAACGAAATATAATAAATATCTATAATTTCATCAAATTCCAATAAAGGTATTATGGTGATGATTTCTGGGAAATTCATACCACAAATTGTGATAATGGAGGAGTTATATAATTGGGATGCAATAATTTCCCCATTTTCTGTTTTCACTGATATATATACTTCTATGCTTTGTGGTGGTTCTTAAATAGTTCTACTAATATTTTATGATATGAGGAAATGTATAAAACCTAAATAAAAAAGTAAATTTTCTATTCCTGAATGAATAACTAGCGCACCTTTCACTTATTCTCTTCCTGGATTCACATTAGAGGCCGTGATGAATAAATATCACCCTTACTACCTCAGAGGATGTTTTTAGTCATTTGAAAACCCTTGGATTAGTGCATTGGTTTGAAAAAATCACTGGTTCCATGATGTTGTAAAAATAAAAATACACTGATGGATGACTAGAATATTACTTTCCTCTATCATTGTAGTATGTTTTTATTTCCATCAATCACTTGTTAGGTGCCCTTCCTTCCCTAAAATAAATCCTTTCTACACCCCCTTAAGGTAATTTATGGGGTGATTATTTCCACACCATTTTCATGTCAGATGTTGAAATTTCATATGACCATTAGATATCTCTATCAGATCACCAATATTTATCCCAATTTTTTTCTTCTTATCCCTATGATACCCCTAAGATTCGCTAATCTCTATTTCAATATTGAGGGGTAATCAGACAAATTCCTCATAGATATCAGAGTCATGGATTTCCAGGGCTTTCCATAGGATAGGTTTTATCACACCAAATATGTGGTTAACCTATAACTCAGGGGTTACAAAAACATTAAAGGCATATCATGAAATCATTATGGAGTTTCCTTATATTCCCTGATATATATTCATATTATGTTTTTCATGAGGGCATGAAATTCACCTTCCACATTACATCAAAGGGTGTGGGGAAAATATTTATCAATTTTTTTTCTATAAATCCATCCCTACCACACCTCAATCTCTTCCTCAGGCTTATTATTTTTGACCAATGTCCACTATTGATCAGTTTCACCCTTTATATGATAAACATAAAAATAAAAATTATTTTTTGGGGGTATTGAAGGATGTAAAATATCATCTCAATGGAATTGATCCATTGTTCAATGATTACGACATTAGTTAGACCATTGAATTTAGGAGGCCTTTTTCGCATAAAGATTTCGATTGCAACTTGTTCTCTTATAGGAGGGTTTTGATGATCCCACTAATAAATGTTTATATTCATAACATAAGTCACCTAAGATAGTATTATCAGGAAGTTCATGAATCCAACTCCCATTGGGTTTGGCATCTCATTGGGACAGTCATCACATTGACCTTGATGATAATTGTTTCCCCAAATTCACATATTTCATTCCATTGAATAGAATAAAAGGAAAACCAGGGGTGTGTATTTTCAAATTATTAAACATGTAAAGGTAAATTCCATGAAAATAAAGGTACAAATTATAAATTACATGTTTTTCTTAAACTTATGAATTGTTGGGATTAAATATATGTTATCTATGTTGTATTTCATAACATATATTCTTATAGTCATTTCTTGTTCACTTAATATTGGTGTGTACTATGATTATGAATTTACCAAAGAATATTCATCAGGAGTGTCGATCCAGGTTTGTAGTATGGTCCATTTTTGTGTATCATGTTGCCCCATGTTAGGCCAATAACACCTTTCTGTATTTGTTAATCCTTGGTAAATCTGTGCCAAAAGAACATATGCTTATAGTTTCAAGATAGGTATGTATATTCATGATAATATAGTTATTCTATAACAAAAAAAATTAGGGACGTTTTCTTATACAAAGTCTTATCCCTATGAATTTCACAAGATTTTTCTAATATTAATGACTTAAATAACTAAACCATTCCTTTTGATATCAACTACAATAAACCAACTATTTATGACAAAATAATATATGATTTAATTACATAAAATGAAAATCAAAACAACATAAATGATCATAAAGTATAGTGTATTTGGGAATTAAGTACATTTCATTACATCTTTAAACATGAATTACAATATCTTTATTGAAAAATTAATTAATATTATGGATCTTAAAACTACATTGGATATCTTTGAAAAATACATAAAAAAGGGTTGATAAATAAATATTAGTAAAATAATAAACATGGCACACCTTGAAGTTAATAATACATCTTAGGAAAGGCATATAAATGAGGCATAAATGAACATGAATAAGAAGGCATGATATAACATGATAATCCTAAAATGAGAACTAGGTAAGCAACTTAGAAAACTACATCATGAAAATAAGTCAAGGAAAATCAACAAAGACTTCATGGTAAAGAAATTCCCATAAATGAATCAGTTACACCCCTATCCCAAAATTTCATATCATGATAACATATATCACCCAATGTGCTGGAGTGCTCTATAATTTTAGGCACACCCATCACATTCATTTCATTCTCATAGATATGTGTGCCATATAGATAATAAATAATGGATTCATTCATACAAATTATATTTTCCATGATCAGGTATAATATAATAAATACATTTAAGTCCCAAATAAAAATTTATATGTGCATAAAAGTGAACACCATTTATAGGAAATGGATACTTCATTAACTAAACAATTGGTTTGGCATGGAAAATCATAGTTAAAATTTTTCAGCGGAACTACGTCACTTAAAAAAATTATATGGTGAGTTGATTATAGAGAATTGGGTATCTCATAATTTAAACATGAATTTTTCAGTAATAGAGACTTGTAATGACATGTCCACATATTTAGAATTTAAAAAAGTAAGGAATACATAAATAAATATGCTTCAATAAAAAGTGAATGAAAAAGATGCTCAAGAAATTTTATAATTGTAATAGGTGTATATGGGAGGGATTAATGAGAGAAAATGGGTATCCCAACATTTATAGATAATAATTTTATTATGGAGGAGTTAATAAAACATACCAAATTATTATTAATTTAATATAAAATGTCATAAAATAATAATAAAAATTTGATCAAGACGAGAAAGGAAAGAACCATTACTTGCATGTGTGGCTCCAAAAGCATCAAAATGGGATTTTTGATAACATGGGGGAACCATGGGAAGATAATAGATAAGGAGGTAAGAGTAAATATCCTCTCAAAGGATTTTTAGTTAAGAGATGTTGGGTCACAGGTGATTTTATATTAGAAAATACATGGATTTCCTTAATATTTAGGTTTTGGACTCTATAAAATAAAATATTAAAAACCACAAACATTCCCAGGGTTTCTACCAAAGAGGACTGTTTTTAATTATTTTATTAGGAAATTGGAAGAACAAAATAATATAATTCCATTTATTATGTGGAGGAGGGTCACACTTTTAAATAAATGAATTTAAAATTCTAAAATAAAATAATGGTTTTCGAGGATTCATAAAGGATTAATGAAAATAATAAAATAAACATTAAATCATATTATTTAATGGGGAAATATTTATTTGGTTGAGGATAACAATTATTTTTTTTATTACAATATATTTTTATCATTATGAAGTCATAAACCACAACGTATATTTATATGGTCTTTAATTTTTACTTAAAAATTTGACTATCTTGGAAAATTATGAAAAATTTATGATTGCATAATTTTTTCATACAAATTAAAAAAATAATATTTATTTTATACAAATAATATTCTAAATTTCAACATTTTTATTTTTAAAATATCATTTAAAATTTGTTGAAAAAAATCACTGTCTTTGAAAATAATAGTTTTTGAACAATTTTAAAAAGTTTATTTGACTTCATAAAAATTATATGACCATTTATAATTAATAAAACATATTAATAGTAACTTTGTTAAAAGTAGTGTTTATTTAAAAATTCCATTACTTCATCAAAATGAATCACATAATTGAATTTTAATATAACCTAAAAATATGATTTGTGTTTAATCGAATAAAAATAAAATTCATTTATAAAGTAATAATAATAATTAAAATAAATTCATTATTCTATAAAATATATATATTCATATTATTCTGGTCTTGATACAAACCCCTTTTTTACACCGACATATTCCCTAAAAGAAAGGTTCTTGATGGTAATACATTCATGGGGTTGTTCGGCGAACATGGTTTGGGTCATGTTCCTGATGACCTTGAACTTCAACAATAAACAAGTTTCCTCAAGTATTTGTTGTTGGTCTCCGCTTGGGACTGGTCCTAGGAAAATCCCAAATATGCTATCTCCCTTGGAATCTCTGATAAATGGTCTTCATAGGGCATGATTCTACTGGTTGAGGCCATCACTTCATTTTTAAGATTCAATTGGTTTTGTCAAAATCCTATATTTATAATAACCATGTGATCACTATTCAACATTTATATTAACAATAGTAATATTCATAACGATATTTTGAATACAAATATGTAACCAAGGATTTCCATCTGTTTTCTTTACCCATGTTACTTAATAATAAATAAAATCACAAGTGAATAATATTTATAATAAATTGGGTCATTACTATCGAATTATGGTTGACTGTGTTTAATATCCTATAAGAATGTTAATCTTCTCTTATGATTTTACTTATGGTATATCTTTAACTCATCCTTATAATTTATTATATCTTCTTGGTTTTAGTGGATCTAAAAGCCCTTTTATAGGATCATTATTTTAGATTTATTTATTGATATCTAACACATTAATTCTTCATTTGAAAATCCCACTATAGGTGTTGATTATTGATTTTTGATTCTGTGATTAAAGGTAAGTTATTCAATTTTTTTTGACATATAATTAAATCCATTAATTTATTTCTTTTTTTATGTAGATACTAATAGATTTATAAAAACATAATTTGGTATTAATTATAATTGGAATTTTAAATGCTATGGATTTTTTGAAAACCCCACAATTCATATAGAATTGGAATTTGTCGTGTATTTTAAAATAGAGTGAATTTATGAAATTATTTGATAATTTAAATGAGTAAATGTATTAAATTTAATTTATAAATACAAATTAATGTCTTAGTATTGCAAAAGGAATGAATTTATGTAACACCCATGTTTTGGTTTGTAAAATAAACTAGAATTTTGAAATTGAAAATTGAGAAATTGAATTGTAAATGATGTTTGGTTTGAAATGATATGATTTTCACATTATTTTTTGATTCATTTATCAAATAAGATCTTGGGTAATTATTAGGTTATTTGGTAGAATTATTTAAGATTACAATTCTGATGTAATTGATTTACATTGGAAATACTAACAAAAACCTTGTTTCGTAGATCTTATCTGAAATAAGATATTGATGTTTCTTATTCATCACTGTCCTGAAATATGTGTGCTTACAAATTTCCATGATCATTGTAATGAGATGTGTGAGGATCCTAATACTGAGAACTACTATAGAATATTGAATATGACCATGGTGCTTGATTTTATTGTTTTGAGATATATGATTTTGAATGTGAAACCATTATACTCATGCCGTGTGATTTTTATAAATGATTTTGTATAAATATTTATTTAGTTTATGTTTTATTTGTTTTCAATTTTTGAAAATAAAATCATGTTTTCTTAAATATCCAAATTTATTTTCATTTAATATTTTATTTAACTTTAAATAATAATTTGGTTTATTATGATGGAATATGTTACTGAGAAATTTGTGAAAACCTTCAGAGATTTATAGATCACACACAATATTTTACTTTCATCATTTCAATATTTCAGTCTTCAAGAATAGATAAAAGGGAAAACACCACTTGGTGGTGGTGGATGTTCTTGAACCTTTGGGCTTGGAGTGACATTTCCTTTGGGATTTTAGTCCATATATAGTGTACTTTGATAAAATAATATTTTGGGGATTGTATACCTTGTTTAGTTTCTTGTACATTCTCTTTTTAGAGTGTTTATCATAATGAATTTTTTTCTTTATCGTTAGATATATTTTGGAAAACATGTTCTTTATTTATCTCCTATGATGTTGGGTGCTAGTTTCGTACCTGTACTACTAAAATAATGACTTATACCCATGGTTCAAAACCGTTGGTATAGTCCCCATAACTATGGGCATTGGCTGTACCCATAGTTTTGGAAATTTTGGTAAACCGATGCATTGGGAGAGCTCTATGTCCTATAACAATGTTTTGAAAAAATGTGGGTATAGTTTTTGTTCCACTACGTCATGAACTTTTATGCAAATTTCCACCTGTCATTGCCTTATACCCACGGTTCTAAAACTGTGGGTATACATTTAAAAAAAACTTCTAAGTGTCGGTTTCAAATGCGTGACCTGTAACTCAATAACGAGGCACTCCACCAATCAAACTGCATTATTTACTTCAGTTTATATATCTATATTTATTTAATTATATTAATTTTGTTGTTTTTATTTGAAATTTTTTTTCCTGATATTCGATCGCAACACGTCCAGTTTAATCATGCTAGTCTTAACCACTAAAGCTATAAAACAGTTGTTTTTATAGATTCAATTTTATGTAAATATATTAATTTATGTCAAAAAGATTCAAAAATAGATGGGGGAGAGTTTCAAACCTGAAAATTCAAAAGAAGTCACAGACCAACTAACCAACGAATCTACTTGCATTTAATTTATTTAATTATGTATCTGTCTATATATATTAATATAAAGGATGGGTAATAATAAAATGTTCCTCGAGGGTTTAAAACCCAGATATATTCCACAAATATAGAGCACCCTACCACTATACAAAGGGGAATTATGTTTACATTAATATATATTAACTTATATAAATTTTTTCAGCCTCAAAACATATAGTACCCTGTACCCATGGTTCACTAAAACCCTGGGTATAGGTAAAATATATACAAAATGTTCATGAAAACAATGGGGATATGATAATATATTGAAGGATATACCCACAGTTCAAAAAAACTATGGGTATAGGTTTTCCTGCACATTTTATTGGTTTCCAGTGCTTATGTGGGAACCCTATACCCACAATTTAATGAGAATGGTGGGTATATGATATAAAATATCACCTTTTCCCACGGTTCAAGAAAATTGTGGGTATATATGGATTTATAATAATTTTCTTTAGTAAAACCATGGGTATATACCCATTTCCCAATAGTGTTGAGGGTGTTGGGAAATCCCCTCAGGCCATGTGAACGTTTGATCAGTTATTAGGGTTCCATGGAATCTGGGAGGCTATATGAAAATATATTACCTATGGTTATGTAATATATCCCATGATTATTTATGATGTTCCAATATTATCCCTTGATATTTTCAAGTACAACTCTTGAAGATAGAGCTATGAAAAAACATGTCTTAATAGTTTTTTATGAATATAGTTGATATATTATGAAAATTTTTATATATTAATATTATATATAACAACCCTATTTTTTATTACATTAATTATTTGATTCAGTGACATAAAATTACACTTAATCCAACTATAAATATTGATAATTCTAGTC
Organism: Viscum album; assembly: GCA_963277665.1. NCBI lineage: Eukaryota > Viridiplantae > Streptophyta > Magnoliopsida > Santalales > Viscaceae > Viscum > Viscum album. Next base: position 1,275,986,727 of record OY728159.1, read on the forward strand.
TCTTGGAAATTAAGAACATTGCATAACAACTTAAAACAAGAAATAAAAAATCATTATTGAAAATATCCATTACATGACCACAACATTCCTTTGTAATTAACATTGAATGGGATAACATGAGGACATACATAAAAAAGTGATGAGATATAAATCCCAGTATTCGAATAAACATGGAATTACAAGACAAGGATATCAAATGTTAGACAATAGGCATATTAGTGGAGCATAAAAGATATATTAACATAAAGGAATGATATGGAATGACAATCATTACATGGAAATGTGGAAAAAACATAAAACATTGAATCATATTTCAAGGATAAAAATCCAAGAAATCATAGTGGATAATTTACAATAAATGAATCAGGTAAACACATGTCCCAATTTTTTCCGTGATACTATAAATTACCTAATTCATCAGTGCTCTATATACTTTTGGGTGCACTAGTCACTTTTATTTCATTCTCATGCTTCAATGTTCCATATAGATCATAAAACATGGATTCATTCATTATCATAACTTATTCCTTGATCAAGGAGTGTAGAATAAATAAAATTATGTACTCAATAAAAAGTTATATGTGCATAAAAGTGAACACCGTTGATAGTTAATGGGTTAGGAATTCACTACACAATTATTTTGGAAGATAAATTTGCAGTGCAATTTCTGCAATCTCAAACCAAGACAAAAAAATTCATAAAAAGGGTTGAAAATAGATAAATGGGAATCTCATAATATATAGATGAAGTTAAATGTAGTGTGGTCATATAAATACATGTCCCAACCTAATTAATTTTGAAATTGAAGTCATAACATAATAATGAAACTTAGAGAAAGAGGACGAATGAAATAACCATTATGAAATTTCTGCATGGTAACAGGGTTACATGGGATGGATTAAGGGGAGAAAAAAGGGGTGAATAATAATTTAAACGTAATAAGGTATGTATGGAAGAGTTATTAAAACAAACCCAAACTTTTTAATGAACTGTAAAGGGTGTAAAAATATATGTAAACATTGAAAAAAAATTAGAATAGAAGGAAAGCTTACATGATTGTGTGACATCAAAATCATGAAGTGGGGATTCATGAGACCATGGGGTTTCTTGAAAAGATTATATAGATATTATTACATAGTAAGGATGCGATCAATTTATTTTTAGTGAAGATAAGTTGGAGCCTATGTGGGTTTATATAAGAAATGATAGGGGAATTGCTAAATATTTCACAAACATAGGTTTTGGAATCTATATAATTAAATATTCATAACCAAAAAACTTATATAATTTTTTCCATGATTTTTAAAGGTATTGGAAAAAAATATTTTATAAGCCCATGGGATGATTATATTAAAATATTATACTTTATTATGTGGATGTGAGTCAGATTATTAACAAAATGAAATAAAAATAATAAAATATATTATACATTATGAAGGATTCAATAAGACATTATAAAATAAGTTAAAAAATATAAAATCACATTATTTTATAGGTAAAACATATATTTTTATGAATATCATTTTTATAGTGTCTATTGCATCACTATTCAGACATTATGATGTCATATAACACAATATATATTTATATGGTATTTAATTTTTTCCCAACAATTTGACTATCTCAAAATTTTATGAAAAATTCAATATTGAATAATTTTGAACTCTTGATTCCAAAAATTGTATTCGTTTTATCCAAATAATATTCTAAATATGTCAAATTTCACTTAATTTTTTTACATTTATTGAAAATTGATGTGTTTTGATAAAAACAGTTTGTAAACCTTATTAAAAAATATATTTGGTCTCAAAAAAAATAAATGATCATGTATATTAAATAAAATTAATTTCATAATAATATTTTGTTAAAATAATATTTATAAATTCATAAAAATATATCTCTTAAATCAATATGAATATTAATAAAAAATACTATATGTTATTTAAAAACATTAATAAAATGAAAATAATGTACATAATTATAATTCTAGTGTATTATTACCTATCCATTTATTACAGCAATGCACTACCGAAGAGTATGTCCTACTATGGTGGGGCATTCATGGGGCCATTCAGTGAACATGGTTTGGAGCTTGATATCAATGAGATTGAACTTATCCCATAAACTGTTTCCCTCATGCTTTTGTTTTTGGATCTCATCTAGGCCTTGGTCTAGGGAAAGTCCAAAAATGCAATCTCCCTCAGATACTCTGATAAATGATCTTCACAGGGAAAATCCTACTAGTTTATTCCATCACCTCCTTTTTTGTGTTGAAAGGATTTTTTTAATCCTATATTTATACTATTCATGTGATCACTGTTCAATGACAATATTATCAACGATAACAGTACTTAATTGTCATATAAATCCAGTTGGATATAATAATGAAAATGTAGTGCATGTGTTTTCTATATTCATTTTAAAAAATAAGTAATTTAATTAAATCAAAAAGGAAATTTCTTATATAATAGTTTGGGATGTTAAAATATTCACCCCTTAATAAATTTCTACCTAGTAATTTTTAGTTCCCACATTAAAATAGTTGAGGGTAGCTTAGTTTCATCACCTCCTCTGGTTCACCCATTGATTATTCAAAATTGTGGTTACTCCAAAACACATTGACAAGGTGAATTGTCTTATTTTTTAGATCATTTCCCTTACAATCTAATATCTTCCCTGGATTCTCCTAAAAAAGAGGTCATTCTAAAATAGTACATCCTCTAGATTGAGTACATGAGAGGGGTATGGTATGTGCTTTCTCAAGAAGGATACATAAAATATTTCATATAATTGAGATAGGGTAGGTGGGAGTGTTAGTAGGTAGGCCACAACTCTAATGCAATCATAGATCTCAAAAGAGATGATGTACCTCAGACTAAGAATTACCTTATTCAAAAATATCATTACACTATTATATAGAGATTTATGGAGGAATACTACGTCTCCAACATCAAAATATGTGTCGTGTTGATGATTGTTAGTATAGGTTTTTGTCAACTCTATGAAGCCGTGACATGCTGCTGAATGGTCTTAACCTTAGCCACTATTTTTATGACCATTTCAGGACGTATAAGTTTTTGTTTCCCAACATAATACTACCATTAATGTGTTCTACACCTCTTACGATAAAGGTCTTAATAAGGAGAAATTTATAAGCTTTAGTGGAAACTATTATCGTAAGAGAACTCAAAGATAGGAATATGTTTATCCCATCTTCCTTTGAAGTCTATTGAGCATGCTCTGAACTTTTCCTCATGTGTCTGAATATTCTACTAATATTGGCCATTAGATTGAGTGTGATAGGCCATGGTGATGTTTAACATAGTATTCAGAGCATTTTGGAGACTCTTCCAGAACATAGAGCTGAGTATTGGATCTCGGTCAGATATAATCGATAGTAGTACACCATGCAGCCTCACCACTTAGCTGATGTATATCCATGCATGTAGATCCAATGAAAAAATTTCTCAAATCATAATGAAATGTGTATTCATTATAAGACAATCCACCAGACCCTAGATATCATTGTTTCCTCTAGATGTCTTAGGATTCCCAGTGATGAAGTCCATGGTGATGCTTTCTCAGGTCCATGTAATTATGGGTAATGGTTTCATCATCCCTTTTAGAGTTTTTCCTTTCCACCTTTACTTGATGATAAACTAGACATCTTGATGTATATTCTGTGATCCCCTTCTTCATATTGTCTAACCAATAGTGTTTCCTGATATCTCATTACATCTCTATGCTTCCAGGGTATATAGAGAAGGATGATCTGTATGGATCATCCAGCACCTCCATTAATTTAGGATTTGAGGGTACACATAGTCTTGACCCAAATATTACAACACCTTCTTCATTAACATTGAACTCTAGGGATTTAGATTTTCTAATAGTTTCCACTTTCTTCTAAATTTCCACATCAACTCTTTGAACATCCTTCAACCTCCCCAGGAGAGATGGTTGAGAAACTATTTTTCAAAGGATTGATTAAGCTCCTTCCTATATAATTCCCATTCCCATACTCTTCATGTCTAAGAATATTGGATCCTTCTCAATTCTCAACAATGAAAGAGTTTCTAGATCACTTCTACATAGATCATCTCCCACATTATTATATTTACTTGGATGGTAGTGATCTGAGAATTCATAATCTTTGATTATATCTAAGCATATTTTATGGCTCATATTAAACTTTTTCTATGTTAATATATACTTGAGGTTTTTTTGAAAGGTATATATTTCACAATTCCATCCAAAGTGGTAATGTCGGAAAATTTTCAAAGTGAATATCACTACATCCATCTCCAGATCATGTGTTTGATATTTCTTATCATGAAAATTCAACTTCCTTGAAGCATAGGAAATGAATATGTCATTTTTCATCAACACAAAACTCAATCCATTCATTAAAGCATCACTAAATACCATTAAAAGCTCTCCGCTTGTGGGTAGTCTAAGCACATGCATAGTAATAAGCCTCTTTTTCCATTTCATGAATATATCTTCGAATTAATCATTATAATAAAAATTCACTCCCTTCCATGTTATCTTGGTTATATGGATTGAGAATCATATGAAATTTCTCACAAATCAATGATAATACCCTACCGATCCAAGGAAACTACATATATCTGTCACAAATAGTGGCCTCATCCATCATTAAATTACCTCAATCATTGGAGGGTCTATAGATATCCCAATGATTAAGATGGCATGAAATATGAATGATAATTCTTTCAACTAGAAATCGCATTTTGTGTATTTTGAATAATGATTTAACTTTCTCAGTGCGTTTTGCATAGTACATAAATTCACCTCATGCTCCTTATTACTTTTGGTGTATATTATAATATCATTAATAAAGACTATCAAAAATTTTTTGAGTTAATATATGTATAATCTTATCATCAATTACATGAATATTTATAGAGAATTAGTGAGTCTGAATGACATCACTATGAACTCATATTTCCCATATATTGTACGAAAAGCAGTCTTGGTGATATCCTCCTTCTTTATCCTTACATGGTAATATCCAAAACACATATCCAACTTAAAGATTTATTATGCTTCAAGTATATAATTAAACATGTCATAAATTCATGGAAAGTTATACATGTTCTATATAGTTATTTTTTTGAGATCATGGTAATCAATTCAATGTCCCATTGACCCGTCCATATTCTCGATAAAGAAGACTAGTACACCCCATGGTGAAGAACTTGAGAATATAAAAACTTTATCCAAATTATCATGTTTTTATTTCATTATATCCTCATGTTCCATAATAGTCATTATATATGGAGTGTTGGTTATTTAGAATGTCTTAGTTTTAAGATCGATTAAAAATTCAACATCTATGTTAGTAGGAAGACCAAAAAATTCCTTGGAATACAGATATGTGAATTCCCTCACAATAGGGATGTCTTAGAGGATGGTTCCTTCCTTATATTTAATCATCTGAGCATGATACACATGCTCATATGGATGTAATATCCTTTATTGGGATGATGGTTCAAAATAAGATTCATCATCATCCTTGAAATTTTTTAGAATCAGGGGTTAATTTGGAATATAGGGAGTTATTTACGTCGGATGATAATTTATGATGGCTCTATATAGGGAAATCTAATTCTTAACAAAAATTGTATCAAATTTCACCAAGGGAAGTATTATAAGCATCTCCAGTATGTTCAATCCAACAATTGTGAGAGGGGAGGAGTTATACACATGGAATGATATAATAGCCTCATTTTTCATTTTCACTAACATTTATATTTACATGATTTGGGGTAATGTTTGGATTTTTCTACTAAAAATTTAGGATATAATAAAATGCATAAAACTAAAATATTAAAAGTAAGTTCACTATTATTGATTGAATAACAAGAGTAACTATCACCCATTTTTTTGGGATTCACTTCGAAAAATATGGTGGCAAAATCTAGTCCTTGATGCCTTGGAGTTTATTGGTTGCCTATACAAACCCTTTTCATAGTGAATTTGTTGGATAAATTCCCTAGTTCCATGTAGTTGTAGTAATTAACAATGTGCTTATGGTACACTGAAGCATTCTTTTCCTCTATTCTAGTAGTGGGGTTTTTCTTATCGGTAATAACTTGCAAGATTCCCATCCTCCCCATACGTAAAGTATTTCCTCTCCCCCTTTAGAAATTTTACAGGTTTCTTCATTCCACACCTTTTTTGTGGGGTGTTGAAATTTCTTCTCACCATTAGATCTCTTTATCAAACCAATAGAATTTTAATCCACCATCCACTTAATATCGCTATGATACCACTAAGATTTTCCGATCTCCATTTCGACTTTGGGGGAACATCATAACGTTTTCGCATACCGATCAATGTCATAGATGGATTGGGATTTTCATAGGGTACGTTTTAGACCACCAAAGTAACGGACAACCTTGTATTTGTGGGTAACAGAAAATCCAGAGGTGTATCATGAAGGCCTTATGAATTTTTTCCCATACGATCAAATGGATTTTTCATATTTTTTTCTTGAGGTAAAGGAAGTATCATTCCATCCTATATCAGAAGGTGCGAGGAACATATTTATTGATTTTTTTTCAAGAAATCCTTCCATCCAATCCACTCGATCTCTTCCTCAGGCTTCATATTTTTTTTATCAATTCTCAAAATTTATCATTTTAAGCTTCCCTATGATATGCAGATAAAAGAACCATCTCTTGTTAAAAGAATTAACGGATGTAGAATATCTTTTTAATGGAGTTGATACATTGTTCAGGGATTGAGGTATTAGATGATCCACTGAACGTAGGAGGCCTTTGACTCATTAAGATATCTATTGAGACTTGTTCGTTCTTAGTGGGGATTGAAAATATCTCTTTATAATGGTTTCTATTCAAAAACATGAGTTAACTTAGAGAGTATCATGACAAAATTTTCTATTCTCTCTCCCATTGGATTGTTCATCAAATCAGAGAATTCAATTCATTGATCTTTTCTTTGGTTGTTATCCTGATTCCTTATACTACCATCCACTGGATAGAATAATAGGAAAATTGGGGGTATATATTTTAACTATTATAATCATAATGGGGAATCAAATTTCATTAAATTGATAACATATAAATGACATATTTTTCCTTAATTTATGAATTTTTGGTCGTCAATAAAATTTATCCATGATCTATTTGAAAATGTATATTGTTGTGGTCATTTTTTATTACCTTAAAAATGGGTCATACTGATATTATGAATTTATCAAATCATATCTCGTAGGAGTGTCAAACTAGTAATGTAGTAATGCCTTTTTTTGTGTAGCAGTTCTTGTTCGAGTCTAGCTCATAGCGTTGTTTTGGGTTGTACCTCTAGATACATCTGTGCTACATCCACATCCACTTGGTCATATCCAGACTAGGATGTATTTGATTAATAATACACTTACTCAATACTCAACATGATTTAGTGGTGTTTTTCTTATAGTTACACTGATATCTAAAACTTTAACTAGAGTTTTCTAATCGTAATCTCACAAATAACTACACCCCATTTGATAAGAACAATAAAAAAAGTTTTCTTTATATTATATTGAAACATGATTTAATGAAATTAAATTACACTTAATACAAACTGAAATATATTGAACTTTATTTTTCTGGTAATTAGGAACATTGTATAACAACTTAAAACCTGAAATATATCATAATTATTGAAAACATCCTTGGCATGACCCCAACATTGCTTCGTAAATAACATTGCATGGGATAACCTAAGGATATAATAAGAAAAGGGTTAACTATAATGATCGGTAAGGGAATAAACATGGAATAACATGAGGATGACAACACGTGTTAGAAAATATGAATATAAATAGAGCATAAATAATACATGAACATAAAATAATGATGTATCATGATATTCGTAACATGGAAATGGGCCAACAAGTTAAAACATTGCTTCAATGGTCAAGGATAAACTGCCAAGACATCATTGTAAATAAATTCATATAAAAGAATTAGGTAAATTAATTTTCCATCATGTTGTTTCTTGATACTAATCATTACCCAATGCATTAGAGCTCTATATAATTCATGGAACACCCGTCACTTTCATTTCATTCCCATGAATAAGTGTTCCACATAGACCATAAAACATGATTTAATTCATCACAATAACATATTCCATGATCAAGGTGTTTGGAACAAATACATTATAGACCTCAATAAAAAGTTATGTCTACAGAAAATTGAAAACCCATAATAGGTAATGGGTATAGTACTCACTACGTAATTGTTTTGGAATTGACATTCACAGCATAATTTCAGAAGCCAAATGGTGTGACATAAACATTAATAAAAAGGGTTAATGAGAGATAATTGGGTCACTCATCATATATAAATGAAATGGATAGCAACAGGGTTATAAAAATACATGTCCCATTATGAAGAATTTTGAAATTGAAGGCATAACATAATAATGAAACTTGATGAAAGAGGAGGAATGTAATAACTCTTAAAATGTTTAGACATGGTAGTTTATGTACATGGGAGGGATTAATGGGAGAGAAATGGGTATCTCAACATACAAACATAATATGGAAAATATGGGAAAGGTTTGAAAACATACTCTATCATTTTTTAATGAATGTATATGGGTGTGATAATATAAGGAATCATTTATCAAAATGAGAATAAGATGAACCCTTACTTGAGTGTGTGACTTAGAAAACATGAAGACGAGATTTTTAAGGTCTTAAGGAATGATGTGAGTATTTTTCAGAGGGTAGGACATAGTAAGTAATTTATCCAAAGATTTTGAGTGATGATATGTGGGATATTGGGTTGGTTTATATATGAAATGAGAGGGTATTTATTTAATATTTCACAAACATATGTTTTGGAATTTATATAATTAAATATTCAAAGGCACATCCTTCCCATTATTTCAGAAAAAGAAGAGGGGAAATAAATATTTTATAAGGCTAGGGTCTGGAGATATTAAAATATTATCCTTTTTATTTATAGGTGAGTCAAATTTTTAAAGAAATGAACTTCAAATCATAAAATATATTATTCATTTTGAATCATTCAACATGGAATCATAAAATAAGTCAAAAAAACTAAAATAAAATTATTTTAATGTTTAAACATATGTTTGGACAAATATCTATTTTATAGTGTTTATTAAATAAATATTCGGCCATTATGACATTATAAAGCACACTATATATTTATATGTTATTTAATTTTTACACAAAACTTCTACTGTCTCAAAAAATTATGAAAAATTCACCATTGGATAATTTTGACATCTTGATTCTAAAAATAATATTCATTTTATCCAAATAATTGTCTAGATATTTCAATATTCTCTTTTTAGATAAAAACTAACATTTATTGAAAATTATTAGGTTTTGACAAAAAACTATTTTTAATCCATAAATAAAAATACTTTTTGCCTCATAAAAATTATATGATCTTTTATATTTAATAAATTTAATTTAATAATAATATTTTATTAAAATATTATTTATTAATTCATCAGAAAAGGTGTATTTATTGAATTTGAATATTAAGAAAAAAAATATTTGGGGTTTAAAAGTAATAAAAATGAAAATAATGTACATAATAATAATACTTGGGTCCCGATACATATCCCTTTATTAGATAAGCACACACGCTAAGGGATAGTTGTTTGATGGTGGGGATTTCATGGAGTCATTTAGTGAACATGGTTTTAGCCGTGATCTTGATAAACTTCAACTTCTCCCATAAATTGTTTCACTCATTCTTAAGTTGATTGATCTCGGCTTGGGCATTGTCTAGGGAAAATCCCAGAAATGATATTTCCCTAAAAAAATATGATAAATGGGCTTCATATGGAACGATCCTACTGGTTGAGGGCATCACCTCCTTTTTTTGTCGAAAGGAATTTTAAACCACTATATTTTTACTAGTCATGATTTCACATTTAAATGGATATACTATCAATAATAATTATTCTTAATGGTCATTTAAATCCAGTAGGATATAATAACAAAATATAGTGCATGTGTTTTCTAAATCCATTTTACACAATAAAATATTTAATTAAATTAAAAGGGAATTTTTTCTTATAATAGTTTGGTTTATTATATTATAACTTTAGAACCAATAAAAAATATTTTTTATCTCATTATTACGTTTCATTAATATATTTTAATATCCCCTAATAATTCACTATATATAAATATTAATACATCGATGAAGTGGGTGGTGAACCAGCTAACACAAAAGTGTTTCATAATGATCAAATGAGTAAGAAAGTTCAATAATATAATGTTAATGTAACATTTATACAATCTTATACTTGTAATATATATCATTTTTCCTTAAAATCCTTCATTATAATAATTAATAATGGGTGACAATGACACATGCAATTCAATATTTGTGGAGTTAGTAGTTTATACATACACACACGATTAATGAACCCACTACTCAATGAGTTGAATGAGTGAAAATATATGAAAATATATGATTTAGATTTATAAAAAAATATTAGTTCATTAATTACACTTTTAGGTCCATCCATGTTATGAATATAAAATAAATAAGACATTTTGTTTATAGAGTAGGTCGTCTCCACTTACACAACATTAACAACCTCATTCCATATAAAATTGATGAAATGATAGTAAACATAAATTTTTTTAATTTAAATATTTTTTAAATAATATAAAAAACATAATTATTCTTCCATACCATAATTTATTCCACCTTGAAGAGCAGGTGATGAAAATTGAACAACAATATTCTATGGAGTGGTAGTCAGCATAATCGTACAATCAATGCATATGTTTTCCTAGTGGTTTCATTGGGATAAAAAATATTATTAAATAAAAATATTGAAAATTAAGTATATATATTATACATTATTCTTAATATTTATTGGGTAATCTAGTTAGAGGATAAGAAAAATAAATAATGATAAACTTTGAAAATGAAACAGCCATATTAGAGACTTAGAGTTTTCTTTGAATTTCCCTTAAAATGAATGTATTTAGCTAACCAATGGATTAAAATGGATTATATTAATGAGATAGGGTCATGTTATGAAATAATGGTAATATTTTATGAATTTAATTGAAATTAATGTTTTTTTAAATAAGGGGTGTATGTGTGTCCTTTTATAAGTGTAGAAAAGTGTAGTTTTATAATTAACATAACAAATTATATTATTTATTTACCCTATTCAATTTCATGGACTCTCATAATTTAAAAATATATATTTTAAAACTAATATAGTAAAAAATAATCCCATAAATTGATTCTCTGGACAACCATGAGTGATATATGGGATCTTCCTTTTTTTACTTTTCACTTTACCCAATTGAATTTTTATTATGATAACATTTACTTCCACCCATGTATTTTATTTAAAATTATACTTATTAAGATTTATAATAAAAATATTTTTAGAATTATAATAATATATGTGGTGTGAAAATTTAAAATTAAAATTACTTTGTTTTAAAATAGTAATTTTCAAAATAAATGATTTTAACGCATAAATATATTTTTTAGGAAAATCATGTTTTAAGCATAAAATATATGTTTGAGTTAAAATTATTCATGAAAATAAATTTTTATGGAAAAAATTGAATTATAAAAAATAAAAATATGGTTATCTTACCTTATTATACATCCTTAATCGAACTTTATAAATTATTAATGAATTGAATAAGAATATCAAATTTTTTTCATTATTAAAGAAAACATTTAATTTTTAAAAATGTAGTACATGTGTTTTCTATGATTAAATAGTATTATAAAAAATATAATAATTTTTTTATATTTTATATTTTATGACATAAATGGTTTTATGAACTTATAGATCATTCATATATATTCATAAATACCTAAAAAATATAATTTTCATAAAATCATCATTTTTGACTAAAAATTGATATTTTCTCAAAATGATCAAAAACTTAATACTAAGTAAATCTTGAAATTATAATTTTAAAAATGAAGATAATTTCATTTAATGGTATATATAAAAAATATATATTTATAATTTAATTGAAAAAATAAAAAATGATAATTTTTTATTTAGAATGACATTCTTAAACATTATGTGTTTCACATATTATTTTATACTAGTTTTATAATTTAAAGAATTTTGAAATATCATTTCATATATATATATATATATATTATTTTATCATAATGATAAATTATTTTTAAAATGATGTTAATTTCATTTAATGGTATATAAAAAAAATATATAGTTATAATTTAATTGACAAAATATAAAATGATTAAAAAAACATTTATTTATAATGATTTTATTAAACATTATGTGTTTCACATATTATTTAAAACTAGTTATTTAATTTAATGAATTTTAAATTTTCATTTCATATATATATATATATATCATAATAATCAATTAATGATGATTATATTAATTTATTATTGTGTCATTACTTTCGTTGTAGTGCATTTGATGAAAGATATCAAATTTAGTATTATTTAATGGAATATATATATATATATAGATCATGGGATGATAAAATGAAACCATTAAAAAATAAAATAAAATAAGTGGTTATATATTTTAATCTTATAATAACAAAAATTAAATCCCCATATCCATACATTTTATAAATATAATGAATTTTTCATGTGGGTAGTTAAACTGACTGAAACAAGGACATGCCACAACTAATGGATGGTTTTGTAGTGATTCAAATTTCATATAATTATAAAAAATTACCTTATATAGTGTTTATGAGTTATATAATAATTTGAAAATTTTATAAGAAGAATAAGATGAAATATATGATTCTATTACATAGTACGAAGAAATCCTTTTTTACCATAGAAGGATCTTTTGGATGTTTTTGTTTACCATGGTTTCTTGTTGATCTTATTGTCAATTGATTGTCTAATTATTCATAAAAAATAATTATAATTTAATAAAAATAATATTTATCCACTAAAAAAATTCTCATGACCATCCATGTTAGTCGAGGTTGATAAGAAAAAATGAAATCAATCATTTAATTGGGGTGGTAGTCCATACGTATACACTTTATTTGATTTTACTTTCCATATAATGGGAGAAATATATAATATGTTTCATATTTTACGACTATAAACTTGTGTTATAAATATCATAGTTATTTAAAAAATTTACAAAATTTACTAACCATGTAAGTTGGTTAAGTGGAATGAAACATGATGCTTCATGGAGGTAGTAATCTGTACACATGCAGAAATGTGGTTTTTATTTTCCATAAAAGAAATGGGATAAGGTGGTTAATTATTTTCACCATAAAATATTAACATTTAGTATATAACTATAAATATTTTTTTCATAAATTTAATTTTAAAATTATAATTGTTATCATAAGATTGAAATAGAATAACATATGTTAAAAGGTTACTCATGATGAAGAGTTTGAGATTTCATTAGAGGGTCCCTTGAAAATAAAGGGATTAAGAATTTTTTGTTATGCGTCGGTAATTAAATTAATATAAGATAAATGTTTAAGTAAAAATGTTATTATTTTAAGGCAAACAATATTTTCTTTAGTTTTATTGAATTGGTTGTAAGAGAAACCTTTTAACAGTCAAAAGGGATGAACTATTTTTATATTTTGATAAAATTTTAATAATGGGATTTTAATATAAATTAAAGTAGATGAAAAAAATAATAAAGATGATTTTGGAGAATATATATAAGTTTTATAAAGTATCTATTTTTAAATTTCCCACGTTTTAAATATTATTTTACACATATTACCATTAAATGTTCTTCTTTTATCATTTTAACTTTTATCGTGGTAACAAGTTTTTATCTTTTTATTTTTTCCATCATTAAAATAATAAAATGGACCATTATAAATAATTTTTTTATATGAATTTTAAATCTAAAATCCATTTCTTCATTTAAAATTTATATATTCAATTTTAATCAATTTTAATATTAGTTAATGCTTGGGGTAAAACCCCATGTTTTGGAAAAGTGAATTTTATGTTTATAATTGATGTGTAGTGTAAAATAATAAATACTTTAGTTTTTATGAAAAAAAAATTTAATAGAAAAAATATATTTATGTGTATTTATAAAATACCAAAACATAATTTTTTTAAAAAATAATATTTAATTAAATGAAAATTTGAAAAATATTTTTTTTTGGAAATTATTACTTAAGTTCATAATGTGATAATGATTGGTTTTATAAAGTGAGAAAGGTATTTATAAATGTATTTTATTACTTCTAAAATATATATCTATAGTCAATTAAAATATTTTATAAATATTTAGTCATTTACAATATAAAGAAAATCCCCAAAAGATAAAATTTTATTAAAAACTATATTTTCACTATTCACCCAAAATCTACTATTTTAGAAAAATTGAAAATAGTTATATAAGATAATATTGTAATGATAAATCTTAAAAATTTGTTTATTTTATCAAATTAAAATTATTTAATTTTTTATTTTTTATTCTAAATACAAACATAAAATTATAATAAAAATTGTTTTCTTAGAATAATAATACTTTTTAAAAATATACTTTATTTATATACTTATTTACTATAAATTAATAATAAAATTTTTGTTAATATATCATTTATAATAATTTATATTGACTTAAAATATAATTAGTTTATCAAGAAAAACATATAAAAAATAATTTTTTAGAAAGGTGTCATTTTAAATCATAAATACATCCCATTAATTAATTATCTTACCTAATTTAATTTATCAATCACTTAACATTGATAAAATTATTTGTTTCTATTTATAGATATAATCCATATTTTATTTATAACTACTTCTACAACCAATTATATTGAGTTATCTTAATGGTTATATAATGGTCCAAATTTCATTTTTATTTGGTGTTTCGGGTGAAAGAAGCTATTGAGCTCATTAAGTTTTAATAGGAAATATATTCATTGATATCAGAGTGTTACATTTTATCCTCTTAAAATATTTCATCCCTATAATTTTAATTATTACATACTAATAAAACTATTCAAGGGATTCAAATTTATAAATATAACAGAAGATATATTTTTAAATAAGGTGTCTGACATACTATATTATATATGTAATGTCTCTGATTTTTTGTGTATTATTTTTTAAATATTATATGAAATTATCATGAGAACAGGCATGAATATGACACATCATTTTGTGTCTATGTGAGCTTATAATGGTGGAATGAAAATTTTTAAGTCAATTGAGTCAGTAAATGTGTGCGGTTACGAAAGTTTCGAAACAGATGCCCAGATTAAAAATATGAGGGCACCGTTGTGTCCGGGATGACGACTTTACCCTAAGAATGGTTCTAACCTCGATCGGTGCAGATTGAGGTAAAAAAATTTAATTTCATATTTTTTTAGAAAAAATAAAATAAAATAAATTAAATTAAATTTATTTGCAATGTTTATTTTATTTTATTTGGAAACATCTACTGCAGCGCAATGACGGGGCAGTTGTGTTAATAATTAATGTCATTACATAATCACTCTAAAATAACAACGCTGACTCATTAATGCCATAGCATAATGACAGCGACTTAGCGCAACAAAACGCTGAAACACATTCCCTTCTTTTAATGGGTTAAGCAGATGTTGCTCATTGGCAGAAGGTGGGGAGAAACTCTAGAGAATCCTTAGAGCTTTGGATAAAACAATCAGCGATGAACGACGAAGAATCAACGGTGTGAATCGCTACATCAACGAAGTTGAAGGATCTCGGTGGCGACGGCAGCACGCCCCCTTTGTCATCAATTGATCCCTTCTTGATCTAGTGGTTTGTTATTTCATTTCTCCTTCCCCGTTCTTGGATTAAATAATGAACGCGGATCAACCCACAAACAATTTTATCTACAAATTTCATCATTATTGCATGAGGATTTTTATTGGGTTGATCTGGGGGAATTAATCATTCTAAGTTATTGTTTGATTCTTCTCTATTTTATCCTACTAACGGGAGCAGATCAATGTTGCGACGAACGATGGCGATGGTTCGTTCCTTAGTTTTTCTTTTGGATTTCCCTTTCTCTTTTCATTTTCTCTCGCTTTCTTCACGTTATTCATGGGGAGAAGAACAAAAAATCGTTGCGCACCAGTTCTGAAATGCAATGATCCCAAACTGGGGAATCAACATCATGACAACCTAGTAGAGGTGCGACGACGATGGCAGCAGATGAATCAACAAATTTTTGGAATTCTCATTCCTTGAGAGTTTTTTGTAGAGTGAATCAGAACAGGTTTTCAAGGATGATCGGATGCCCGAAATAGTCGTATTCGGCACCATAAGGTCGGGAAAACGTATCCCCATCAGTTTTGTGATGATCGGATCACTGGAATGGAGAACACAAGATCACGGGAGGCACATTGGCAGAGTTTTGTGTTTCTGGAAAATTCTAGAATACACGGTGTGTATCCTGATGAACACATTGGGTCGTATCTACGTCTGCAAGGGTTTCGGGGGTCAGACTTCTATGACACGACATGTGACCCCAATCACATGACATGTTGGACCTTCCCCAATGCTTGACATGTATTCTAGGAAGTACACAAACACAAGGTGGAGTACACAGCTGTGTACTCCCCCACATGTTCTGGCAAGGCCAATAACGGAGGTTACCCCATGTTCTGGTTACACAGGTTGTTGTACATGTGTTAAATCTGTGTACGGGCACACGCCCACATACATGGAGTCAACCCCAGTTACTAAGACATGGCGTGAGATATAAACTACATGTCATGTTCAGACCTTTCTACATGACCGACCATACAAAACATGCCATTTTACACGGTAATACATGGGGATAAAAGACACAATGTGCGACGTTTGTACATGTCCTGTACATTTCAGTTCATGGAATGAATATTTTATGCACCATATCTTGGAAATTTTTCATTTGGGTTAGTGACCCTTTTTCATAGATCCCCTGATGTTCAGGTATCATTTCCTACTATAAGAGTATGATCCGTCTAGTATGACTTTCCGAGATAGAGTCAGGTATCCCTCTGAGAGGCCCAGAGTGAGATCCCTTATCCATTCATTACCCTAGGTAGAGTTAGGTATCGATGTCACCACTTTTACAAGGCACCGATTCTCTACCTAGTAGGTTAATCCAGATAAGTCATAGTATCTTCCAAGGATCTGGCAGTTATCCTCATTTGTCTATCGCGATCATTCCCCACTCAGAAGTGTGTTCTCCTGTAATTATTGTATCTACCTCTCGTGGCTTTTCCCGATGAACATTACTTATTAGAAGAACATTATTAGAGAAATCAGACTCATGGAGTGAGTTCTCTCAGATGAGTGCTTTGTGGAATCCTCGAACTGAATCCCTAGCGGGGGAATGTTGTGGCGTGTCTTGTCCATAGACAACAAGTTTGGGATTTGAGTATATATGGATTGTGTTATCCTATTATATTTTCATTAGACATATACTATGTAGATAAGACTATACATTTACTTCTTGTATTTCTTTATGGTTTGTGGGGTCCTCTACTGAGTATTGTTATACTCACCCCTGCATGAGCTTTTCCAACACATTCCGTGTCTTGTGCTGATGGGCATCCATTCGATAGAGTCTTGGGCGTACTAGGACATGAACGAGCTTTTTGAGTTACCTGCAGGTCGTGGTGTTCCTACGGTTACAAGCAGCAGTCCCAATACCTTTTATGTTTACAGGTTGGACTTTGTAGATTTTAGACTCTTATTTTTAGTGGGCTTGTATTCTGGCGCAGTTTAATTTCAGTAGTTTAACTTTCGTTCGTACACTGTTGGTTGGGTTTAGTTGCATGCATGCATGTTTTTCCCTAGTGTTTTTTGACATTTCATCATTGTGGTCTTGGATAATTGTGTGTGTGTGCAAGTACTTTTGAAATTCTTCCCAAGTTATTAATATATCTACTCAGTGCTAGTCACCATCCCCTAGCCTATTGGAGGAAGGCTTTGGGAGTCATGGTGTGGGCCCCACTAGGAAAGTCCATGACAGTGTAGTATCAGATGTTGTCAGTTTTACCTTAGAAGCAAGAGTAGATGATATTGGTCTGGGGAAACACTGTTATGTGGTTCGTGCTTGGATTTCAGGACAGAGACTCCAGTTTTCGTGCGGGCGGCTAACATATCCATACACCAGGAATATAATAACCTACTTTTCGACTCAGTACATGAAAATAGTAGTTGCAGTGAAATAAAAGGATGGTACATGCATCATATAAGAATGGGTTGTTTTTTCCATGTCATTTTTTATATATCCAAATATACTCATTAACCATGGTACATCTTGTTTCCATACAGGATGCCTCCATGATGCATAGCCGCAAGGATTCAGTAGCACAACCATGAGGATGACCCACTTAGTGATGTGGCTTCGATGTAGAGACCAGTTCCCTAGGTGTTTCCACTAGGTGGTGCACCTTCTATACGACCAAAAGTGGATCAGCCCATGGTACCTGCAATACCGACCGACGAGGGGTGCAAGATGAGAGTGCTCCATTATTTTCAGATATAGATACCCCCTAGGTTTTATGGTGATCCGGAACCTCTAGCAGCAGAGGACTGGCTAGAGCCTGTGAAAATAGTTTTCCGTCTAGTGAGGACACCAACATACCAGATGGTGATCCTAGGAATGGGCCTTATTTAGGGTTTTGTGGGATGATTGTGGAGTCTGACTACCCAGACTGATGACGAGAAGACTCTTTCGTGTACAGAGGTTTAGAGACTCTTCAGGGAGAATTTGACTCTGGATACACTGAGAATAGTGCACATCCAAGAACTTCTTCATCTCCAGTATGGCAGTTTGACGGTAGCCGACTATTCTTTGAGGTTCACCAACCTCGCTCAGTACTTGATGCATATGGTCAGGGATCAGTACATCAGATCTCGGACCTTCAAGATAGTATTACAAAGAGACATTTGAGGTAGTATCGTGCCTCTATGCATTTTGACTTTTGCGGGAGTGATTGAGAAGGCCTTGGTGATTGAGATATTCTTAGAGAGTAGAGACAGCTGACAATAGTCAGCAGAAGGAAGACGGGTTTGGAGACCTCAACAGCAGGGAGCCAACGTCAGACCCAGGGATCAGGACACGTGATATGTCTAAGGAGGACCTAGGATAGGGAGTCGATAGTCTAGGGCTCTTAGGCAGGATCCAATCACCCTAGGGAGAAGAGGTGCTATTCGTGCGACGAAAAGGGACCTCTCGCTTGGGATTATTTGACCCGTCAAACTACTGATAGGGAAGCAGTGGATAGACCATCGAGACAGAGGAAGAGAGTGGAGCAGACCGACCCGCCCTGTGGCATATGTGGCAGAGGAGCAGGGAGAGCTAGAGGTGGTGGAATACACTTTAATTTACTTCCACCACCACCCTTTGGAGGTCCACACGAGGCTCAGGGAACTGGGGGATTGGGGCGGGGACACCTTCTTGTGGTTAAGGCGTATGTCCCAGGGACTCCAGGGATGATTCGAGGTACGATCTGTTTCTTCTCTACCTTAGTTTTCATACTTATAGACATAAGTGCCAGTCATTCCTTCATCACCACATGTCTTGTCTGAATCCTTGAGATTTTGGTAGAGTTGTTGACTCAATCCTAGTGCTTAGAGACACCTAAGGGAGGAGACTCGACAATCAAACACCTTTGTAGAAATTTTTATCTTACCCTTCGAGGTGAGAGTTTCGGTTGGAACCTTTTGGTGGTAGCGTCGAGGCCTTATGACGTCATTCTCAGTATGGATTGGTTTTCTTCAGTCCATACCCAGATTGACTGTTTTAGTCAAATATTGCATTGTGTTTGCAGTGATAGGATGAAGTTATCTTTTGTTGGAGAAAAAAAGACCTAGGCAGTATAGAATGGGCTCATGCATAGGAGGTTGCAGCTGATCACTCATGAATTGGATGGCCTTTCCCTCAAGGAAGTAGATATTATGAGCTCCCAGTTACTAGAAGTAGTGAAGGAGTATAGGGATTTCTTTCTTGAAGATGTTCCAGGGCTACCTCCCCTCCTAGAAATATACTTCAACATTGAATTAAACCCCATGATGAAATCGATTTCTTCATCAGAATATCAATTGGCTCCCGCAGAGCTTTGTGAACTGAGGGTGTAGTCAGAGGATTTTCAAGGCAATGGTTTCTTAAGACCCATCATTTCTCCTTAGGTGGAACCAATTTTGTTGGCCAAGAATTCTAATGGGAGTTTGAGTTGGTTCATTGATTATCGGTACCTAAATCAGGTAATAGTGAAGAACATGTATCCACTAACGAGAATCGATGACCTCTTCGATCAGCTATGAGGGGAACTATGGTTCTCGAAGGTTGACATTGAATCAGGTTATCACCAGTTATGAGTACGGGGTAGGGATATACCGAAGATGGAATTCAGATGCCACTATGATCACTATGAGTACTTGGTGATGCCTTTCAGCATGGAAAACTCCCCCGCAATGTCCATGGTTTTGATGAACCAAATCTTCCATCCATACTTAGACCGGTTTATAGTGGTCATCATCGACGAAATCCTTGTATACTCAGTGCCAGAGGAGGAGTATGCAAGACACCTATGGATGGTTCTAGACATACTCTCAGAGCACAAGCATTATGGGAAGCTCTTGAAGTGCTAGTTATGGATTCAAGAGGTCCACTTTCTGGGAAATGTCATCTCAACTAATGGTGTAGCTATGAACCCAGCCCAGGTGGAGGCAGTGTTAGCATGGGATCCACCTCGGAGTGTGACAGAGGTGTGGAGCTTCCTTGGGTTGGTAGGATATTATCGTAGATTCATTATTGAATTATCCTAGAAATAAACACCGATGAATTCCTTGACTAGGAATGTAAAACCCTTCATATGAATGGAGAAGTTCCAGCATGATTTCAAGCAGTTAAGATAGAGTTAGACAAGCACCCCAATCTTGAGATTGTCGAAGGAGGGTGTCAAGCACATAGTTTTCTGCGATGCATCAGGAACTGGGCTTGGCTATGTCCTGATGTAGAGACATGCAGTGATTACTTATGGTTTGAACCAGCATAGGCAACATGAGAAGAACTATGCGACCCATGATCTTGAGTTGGAAGAGATGGTCTTTGCATTGATGATGTGGCAACACTAACTTATGGGATAGTGGTTTTTCATCTACTTTGACAACAAGAGCCTCAATTACATCTTCTCGTAGAAGGATCTATATTTAAGGTAAAGGAATTGGATAGAGTTCCTCCAGGAAAATGATTTTGAGATCATCTATACTCTTGGGAAGGGGAATAAGGTGGAAGATTATCTTAGTAGAAGGTCGAGCTCGCAGTTTTTGAGTGCGGTGACAGAGCAGTTAGCCATGTTGTAGTTATCCTTCATGGATAGAGAGGATGGACCTTACTTGCTGTCGATGGTTTCCACCCCTGTACACATACTGTGAGTTAGGGAGATGTAACATGGGGATGTTAAATGTGAGGCTTTACGTTCTCAGTTATCAACATGACATGCTCTTGCTAGATATTTCCAAGGTGGGGAGCACATACTTATTTTTAGAGGATGCACTATTGTACCAGTTTTGATGCAGGAAGTGGTCCTGGGGGAGTTTCATACATCTCCCTTAGTGGTACATATTGGAGTGGTGAAGATGTACTAGGATCTCCGATGATAGTTTTGGTGGTATGACATGAAGATGGTAGGAGAGAAGTTCGTTTCTCGATGACTCACAAGCCTCTAGGTGAAGGCTGAGCATGAGGTTCCAGTGAGATTAGCTCACCCTTGAATGTTCTTGAGTGTAAGTGGGATAGAATATCTATGGACTTCGTGATAGGCTTACCATGACCGTCCAAGGGGCATGATTCTATCTGGGTGACCATTGACTAGATCACCAAGTCATCCCACTTCCTATCTATCAGGGATCAGAGTTCCGTAGAGATATTGGGATGCCTCTATGTGCGGATGATAGATCAGCTTCATAGAGTCCCTTAAACGATATTTTCAGATTGAGATTCCTATTTCACATCCTGGTTGTGGAAGAGATTATAGGTGGATTTTGGGACTCGGCTATGCTTGATAATGAAATTCCACCACCATACCGATGATCAGATGGAGAGGACCATTAAGGTTCTAGAAGATATGTTGTGGGCCTATATCTTGGACTTTGGTCACAGTTGGGAGGACCATATACCACTGGTGGAGTATGTGTACAACAATAGCTACCACTCCACCATCAGTAAGGAACCTTTCTAGGTTTTATATGGGAGATCATGCTGGTCACTGCTTTGCTAGAACACCCTTAGGGAGTCAGCACTCATGGGTCATTAGTTGGTAAGAGATACCACCGAGAAGGTGCAGATCATCCGGGAGCAGATAAAGACTACATAGAGCCAACATAAGTCTTATTATAATAGGCAACATAGACCTATGGAGTTCAAGGAGGTAGACCATGTCTTTCTTTGGGTCTCACCTCGACGAGTGTTATGAATATTTGGCCAGGGCAGTAAGCTATCTCCTAGGTTAATCAGACCTTTCCAGATACTATGTAGAGTTGGAAAGGTAGCGTACCACCTAGATCTACCACCATAGTTGCATGGAATACATGATATCTTTCACATATCCCAATTGAGAAGGTACATGCATGACCAAGTTCACGACATCAACTGGGGTGAGAAAGACATCAAGGATAGAGTGACCTTTGCTGAGTACTTACTGGAGATCAAGGATCGACAGGAGAGTATTCTTCATGGGCGATCAATTCCCTTGGTGCGCATTCAGTGGTAGTATGGGAATCATCAGGAGAACACATGGGAGTAAGAGGCTCATATCAGTGCCCAGTACCCACAACTATTTTAGTAGTATTTGTTTTGGTTTTTTAGGGATGATAAGCCCCTAGGTGGGGAGAATCTAATGTCTTATATTTTCTATTTATTATTTTCTAAATATTATATGAAATTATTACGAGACCAGGAATGAAGACAACACATAATTCTGAGGCCCAGTGAGCCCAGAATGTTGGTTTGAACTGTTTTAAGTCAAGTGAGTCAGCATATATGCGCTATTACGGAAGTTTATAAATGGATTCCCAGATTAAAAATATAAGGGCACCATTGCGTCTGGGACAACGAATTAACCGATGAATGGCTCTAACCTTTACCAGCATGGGTCGAGAGAAAAAGGTTAAATTTTGGACATTTTTAGTACAAATAAAATAAATTAATTCGTAAATTTTATTTTATTTTATTTGGAAACATTTGTTGCCATGCAACAATGGGGAAACCGTTTCAATAATTAATTCCATACCATAATCACACTAAATTAGCAACAATGACTCATTAATGTTGCAATGTAATGACAGTGACTCAGTGTAACAGAACACTAGAACATCTACCCTTTTTTAATGGGTTAATTGGATGTTTCTCCTTAGAATAAGGTGGAGGGAAACTCTAGAGAATTCGTGGAGCATTGGAGAAGACACTTCGCGATGAATGACAATGAATCAAAGGTGTGAATTGATGTGTCAATGAAGTTGAAGGATCTCAATAATGACAGAATCGCGACCCCTTCATCATCTATCAATCCCTTCTTGAGGTAAGGGATTTTTATTTCATTTCTTCTTCCCCATTCTTGGATTAAATGACGATCGCAGATCAACCCACAAACAAGTTGATCCGTGGATTCGTACGTTCTTATTGTAGGGTTTTTATTAGGTTGATCTTAGGGAATTAATCCATGTTAGTTATTGTTGGGTTATTATTCGTTTGATCCTACTAACGACAGTAGATCAACATTGTGAAAAATGAAGGAAGAGGTTAGTTCCTCAGTTATGCTTTCGGATTTCACTTCCCCTTTTGTTTATCCCTCACGTTATTCGCGTTCTTCATAGGGTGATGAACAATGGATCATTACGCACCAATTCCGCAACACAATAATCCCAAACTAGAGAATCAATATCGTGCCAACCTAGAAAATGTGAGACGACGATGATGGTGGACAAATTGGCATGGTTACATAATTATCTTTCCTCAAGCATTATTCGTACGAGTGAATCAGAACTTGGTTTCAAGGCCGATCGGAGGCCTGAAACTGACAGATTAGGCACCATAAGGTTGGGGTGACCCAATCCCTTCAATTTAATAAAGATAAGATTGTTGGAAGGGACATAAGAGGATCATTAGAGGCACACCGAAAGAGGTTCACATTTTTGTAAAATCCCATAAAACATTGTGTGTATCTAGAAAAACACATTGTGTGGTATAGATGGTGATAGCTAGGGTTTCGGGTGTCAGACAAGTATCACATGACGTGTGAACCAGATCACATGGCGTGATGGACCTTCCTGAAATATTAGTGTATATTCTGGGAAGTACATAGAAACGAGGTGGAGTCCACAACCATGTACTCCACCACATGTCTTGGCGAGGCCAGTAATGTGGGTCACCCTGTGTGCTGGTTACACGGGTTGGTGTACATGGGTTAAAGCCATGTATGGGTACACGACCGGGTACACAGAGCCTATACCAGTGACTAAGACACGGTGTGTGATATATACTACATGTTGTGTACTGTACTTTCCAAAAGACTATCCTTTAGACACGGGTAGTACCCAAGGTCAGAATACAGGGTTTGTGACAAATTTACATGCCATGTACTTTTCAGTACATGGATTGATCGTCTTTTCCACCGTTTCTTGGACCTGTTTCATTGGGGTTAGGGCACCTTTTTCATTTTCCCCCTAAATGTTAGTTATTATTTCTTAATATAGCAGTATGACCCCTTTAGTAGTAATTTATGATATTGAGTCAAGTATCCCTCTGAGAGGCCTGTAGCGAGATCCTCTATCCATTCATGACCCTAGATATAGTCATGTATTGACGTGAGAACTTCTACAGTGCCCTGATCCTCTACCTAGAAGGTGAATCTGGACGAGTCACAATATCCTTCAATTCCTTGGTAGTTATCCTCATTTGTGTACTGTGATGTTTCCCCACTAAGGAGTGTGTTCTCCTGTAATTTTTGTATCTATCTCTCGTGGATTTTCTCGATGAACAATAATTAACAGACGAACATCGTCAGAGCTATCAGACTCGTGGAGTGAGTCCTCCCAAACAAGTCCTTCATTGAATCTTCGAACTGAATACATAGTGGGGGTATGCTATACTGTGACTTAAACCTAGACTATGGGTTTGGGATTTGAGTATATCTAGATTGTGTTCTCATATTATATTTTCCGTAGAAATATACTATGTAGAGATATCCATAATTTTCATTTTTGTATTACTTTGTGGTTTTCAAGCTCCTCTACTGAGTATTGTTATACTCACACCTACATAGGCTTTTCCCATATGTGTCATGTATTCTGTAGATGAGAAGCCTTTTGATAGAGTCCAGTGTGGACTAGGACATAAATGAGCTTTCTGAGTTTCCTATAGGCCGAGGTCTTACTACAACTATGAGCAGAAGTCCTAGTACCTTTTGAGTTTACAGGTTGGACCTTGTAGTTTTCAGACTCTTGTTTTTGGTGGGCTTGTATTATATCCTTGTTTATTTTCAATAGTTTACTTTCTGTCGTACTCTGTTGGTAGGGTATAGTTGTATGCATGCATTTTGGTTCCTAGTTTTTTTTAAATTTCAGCATTGTGGGCTTGGATAAGTGTGAATGTGTACATGTACTTAGGAAATTCCTTCCAAGTTAGTAATATTCCTACTCGATGCTAGTCACCAGCCCCTGGCCTATTATATGTAGGATTGGGGAGTCGTGGAATAGGCCGCACTGGGATGTGTCATGAAAATATATTACAATGATTTTTTCCCATACATCATGTTAAATAAACTCATCATTTTTCTCTATAATTATATGATCTATTTTCTTATTTTCCATACATAAAAATTCTTCCAATTCATTGATTATATTTTCCTAGGTGATTTTCAAAAAAAAATTATGTGTAAGAAATTGAACATCCATTCCTTCATTATCATTGTCACATGATCATCCATGAGACTCTATACTTCTCATATTATATTTTTTTGTGAATTTAATTATTTTTATGTTTCAAATTATAATTCTTAATATATGGTTTAATATAATCAAAATATATATCACTATATGTATTATCCTATTAGTTTTCAAATTTGGATAGACATCAAATTGTTTGTGTGATCTATTATCAACCTGTTTTCATTGAGCATCAACCAATAGTAAAACTAGTTTGACCAAATAGTGAGTGATGAAAAGATATTAAAATAATGGGTTTATTTTAAAATAATTACAAGAATAATTCAACAACAAAATAACTTAGCCTCTGAAATTTTTATACTATCTTTCTGTCCAACCTAAATCACAGTTGGTTTAGGATAGGTTTCCATAGGTTGGGTTTCTTAACAATAGATGATTTACAATATCTTGTATAAGAAATATGATTAACCACTACATATCCCTTGGGAGTTTTAAACTGTGTATGAAGTTAGTCCACTTTTTCTTACACCATGTGAATATTGAACTAATACTCAACATGCCCTTTTTAGGGTTACTACACCTTGGTACATTTTTCCAAAGCCTACATCCACCTATAGTATTTAAATAGATATTTTATTTCACGAGAAACCAAAAAATCTACAATATACCATTATTTCTTGATTATATTTTACACATATAATTATCCCATAGATTTTTCTATAGCATTTAACTAATTAAAATGTTATCTTAACCACTAAACGATTCAATATAAATTCAAATAACCAAAAGTGTTATATATACATATGAAATTATGATTAAACATAACATATATACCCATAAATTATCATTGAACAACATCCTAAACTCTAAAGTAATCATGAAATTGTATGATTCCAACTATAACACCCCGGACAAAAACTCTTGGACCTCATTCACATAATACAGACATTATATAATAGAATTGATACCAACTTTATATTATAATATATAACTACACTATAATTACAAGACTTATAGAAAACATTGAATAAAATATATTCCTAACAAATTTAGGTTTAGAGATTTATAAAATTAGAATATATCATAAAAAACCAAATCCTTGTGTTTGGAATAATTCAACATTTTCCTTCCAGTATATAATAAACAACAAAATAATAAAGATGTCTTCAAAATTACCCACATATTTTACACTAAAGCTATCGTGTTAGTAATATCATGTGCATTAATTTTTATCATAATAAGGAGAAGTTAACACATAATAAGGGGTGAGATCCAAATATTTTTAAGTTTAAACAATATTAATAAAAATAAAATATCAGAAATAAGAAAAATAGGATCACAAATAATATAGAAGAAAGAGATAAAAAGAATTAATTCCATGATATAATGAAACATAAATAATAACGTACCCATAAAAAAATTTAAATATATAAATCAAATGGATATCAATAAATTATCTATTAGAGATAAAATTCATAACATTAGAATACAGATTAAATCCCCAAAGACAAGATATCACAATATTATATCGCATGATCATACCATTAATGAATTTTGCCTAGGGATTATACTGTTCAAAGTAAGAATAAATCAAAATTGGTAAGATTATTTGTCTCTTGAGATATATCAACAGATCAAGGGGATATCTATAACTATCCCCCAACCATCATTATTAAATTCCAATTATTTCTTTATATATGGAAATGAAAAAAATACATTGATAGATTTTCATTAATTATCAATATTAGAATTAAAAAATACGAAACCCCAATACTTTTCATCGTGTTAATAAAATGGATAAGATGATCTTAAATCATCTAGAGATAGAAGGTGGTTTTTTGACACATAAATATAAAAAATTCATGAGTAATTGGTATAAATCTATATTTTTATTAAAAATATATTGATTTAAAATAGTTTTACAATAAAAAAATGAATTTATTTCTATGTAAGAATACCTCAAAATACAATTGTTTTGTGAATGTGATTTATTGATAGGTAAAACATTTCTATAAAACATTGATGTATGGAATATATTTGAACTCCCGTCAATAAAAAATATTAAATATTTTATTCATAAATTCAAGGAATTATAATAAACGTTATTCCAATTAAAAGTGGATGGTCGGGAAATAAAATGGCCATAAGGAATCATATATTCGATAGAAAACATGGTACATAAAACATCTATAGAAATAAGGTGAATGGTTTCAAAAGACAATATTCCATGTGTAATAAAAGAAAACTTGAATTATATCAACATAGATAGAAAACAATTGAAATAAATATTCCTCAAATAGTAAAACATAAGAAAATAATATAATCAGACTAAATGATACTATGAATTCAATAAAAATATTTAATAGAATAATTTAAAATAGGAGATATATCATGAAAATCAATTCCAATAAAGGAAATAATTTTCAATATGAAATGGAAAATATAAGTGAAAATATAATATTTTTCTTATAACACATTTTAAATTTTATCAGAAAGATGATGTTATAAGTAATTTTCAAAAGTAATATTTTGTTAAATTTATGTTAACCTTTTAAAAATATATATTTTTAATGTGAATAATAAATAATGGTAACTCTAAGAAGACATAATTGTGTCTCAAGGAATTTGGTCTTGAAGAAAAAACAACTGAACTTGAAAGGATCAAAATTTTGATATTTTTGATGTACATTTGTTTTAAATACACAACATAAAATGTAGAGTCCCAAAATTCTCATACATAGATATTACATATTTTTAGATGAATATTCATTACATTACAAAAACATATAGCTAATTATTGTAAAGGTATAGTGAGTTTGGAATCTTGAAAATGTAAAAAATAGTCTATAGTTTAGTTACGTCATATTCCACTATGTTATTCATAACTATAACCCTTCATAGATATATCATATATAATATCATTCATCATAAAATGGAGAAAGAGAACCTAAGAAAGTTTATGATTAAATTATTAGTAAGGGAAAACTAGAGAGATATCAGCATATCATGAGCATAATGGTATGGGAACATGAGAATTACACATGAAAACCATACCGTAGAAATCATATATCACATACATGTGTCATGAAATAAATCAAGGAAGTTTATAGGACATGATTCATAATGGAATAAAAAAAATAACCATGAGAACACAAAATTGGAATAAGAAATAGATTTTTTTCCATACAAATAATCCTAGGAAATCAATTCATTAGTAATTCATGGATTTTTTAAAGACTATCATAGTAGAATTAGTCCACTATTTATACCATTGTAGTAGTCAAAGTTCACTATTAAGAATATCATAGTTGAGAAGGTATCTTACTAAACTAGTTCAATCCCCATTACAGTCCTATTTATCTAATGAGATATCAACTATTACCAAATAATTTGGAGGGATATATATGTCTATCTTATCAAAGACATGAAATCATACATATGTTTGTCATAAAATTGAAAAATAGTCATCATACAAAAACCTATGAAAATTAAAGGGTTTCATAATCATTTCTTCCTAACATAACCTATTGAAAAGGAACATGTTTAATAATAATTTTATCATTTAAATATAGTATCATTCTTGGAAAAAAGAAGTGGGTTTCATAAGTATATTATAATAGTATAACTGGTATATGAGAAAAAAGATTCACAAAGAACATTTCAGCATAAATAAATACCATTTAGAGAAATAAAAATAATGGCCTTCCTAGATCATATAATCAATAAAGGATAAGTAACATCAATGGATGTCATGTTAGTTGGAGAAATATTTTGAAAGATCATTGGGAAAATTTATAGAGTAAAATACAATTACACTTTGAAAATACTTCTTTAAAAATAATAAATATTCAGAATATTTATCTTTTAAAATAATATTTATAAACATATAAAGGAAGATTTGAAGATAATTTAAAATAACCTTTCCAATTTTATTTTTTTAAAACATAAAACAAAAATAATATTATTTGAAAATATCCTTTGAATACTTATAATTGAGGATTCATAGTAAGTAATTGTAATGATGGTAGAAATACCATTCATACTTTACAAGTAAAAACATACATTTCTTTCAAATTTGTTCGAAAATACAATTAGGCATTATTTTTGAAAATAAAATTAATAATAATTTTAAAATACTTTATGGATTTAATATATGGGTAAATATGTGTTTAATAAATCCATTTTAGGATTTTAATTTTTTTAAGACATTATTATAAAACATGGATATGGCAGAAAAAGTGTGTTTGACTAAAGAAAGAAATAAAGATGATTTTTTCATAAAAAATTATTTTGAACTATTGAGTACCAAAAAAATAAAATTTAATGTAAAAAATGTATTCTCAAAACATAAAAATATTATAATAATATTAATCAGTTTTGATAGATATGGATAATAATATATCACCATTTATTTCATAATAAAAAACAACCATGAAAAAATATGAGATTATATCATAAAACCCAAACCACTTTGTTAACGTTGAATAGTAATCCTAATGAACAAATTAAATTGATTGAATCATATAATATAATGAGAATAAAGAAAATCATGATATTAAATTTCAATGGATCTTTATATAATCCTTTAAAAAAAATTTACGATCATAACACAACACATGTATCAAAGAACTAAAACTAAGATAAGATTCTATAACCATTTTGGTATATTTTGAACCATAAACCCCATTACTAATATATATTAAAATGGATATTTTGATCCAAATTTTTTTCAGGATAATAAATATAAAATAAATTAATGGGTATTATTTACAATATATATAAGAAATAGGTGGTGAATATGACATCTAACTCACAGATATGAAAGTGAGATGAAAGATCCACTATCGTAATTCTCAACATACTTCGTAGACATTTGAGGCTTAAGTAGTTTTAATATAAGTATATTATAAATATATTATATAAAATTTATTATATATTTCATAAAATATATTATTTACTCATGCCATCTTATTATATGTTTATTAATAATTCTTTATTAAAATAACTTTTTGGGTAATTACTACTTCATATTCCATGTATTCTTTGCTTTGGTATCTTCAGTCCTAATACTCTAATAGTATTTCCATAATCTGAATAATGTTAAAAATTATATAAATATCATATATATTATTTATATAATTATTTATTATAATCCATAAAATTTATATATAGAATATTATATAAATCTTACATGGATATTTTTTGGCTGTACGTATAAATGAAGGTTGTTTCAATTATCTAGATGAATGAAATGGAATAATTGTAATTAATATATTAAATTTATAGAAATATTTTTATCTCAAATATTTTTTTTCATATTTATTCATTATGCTATCCTTAATTACCTTCTATTAAAAGAGTTAGTGGAAAATGAATCACATCGCTTTCTGTTGTGGAACTCCATCGTTTAAATGAACAATGTTATCATATCTCCCACAAAATTGGTTGGAAGAAGTTTTATATGATATAATAATTTCATAAGTGTAATATTATTAAAAATATAATATATATTCATTTAATATATCTATATTACAATACATGTAAAATAAAAACGAACAACAAATAACATCGGTTCACGAGGTGGTATTTTTCATTACACTTGAGTGACACTATTGTTTTCTAATGGATTGTGAGGTAAGAATTTTTATATGTTATTAAAATTTATTAGGTATCATAATATCTTAAATATCATATATAAACATTACAGAAATCATTATATTCAGTTGTGAGAGGTGGTGATGTAAAACAAAAAACATATGTTCTTGAGGAGGTAGTTCTTTATACACAAGAATGATGATTTTGTATACCATTTAGACTAAGTAGATCTTGATATAGGTTTTTTCATTATAATTATAATATAATTATATATATATTAGATATTTTTTAATTTTATCATATTTTGAAAATATTTGAAGGAGATGAAAGAGTTAGTAAAACCAAAATTCTTAGTTAAAAGCATTACCTCTTCTTCGAACAACCATATTTGGATTAAACTAATTCATTAATAGATTGTAAATAAGATATAAAAATGAATAATATTGTGTAGGGAGGATTTTAAATAATATATTTTGTAATTTCATGGACGAACCAAAAGGTTTTTGGAGAGTTTTAAAGATATAAGAGGGGCATCCTTTAATATATTAGGTGAGCGTAACAAGTTTATTTTTTTAAAAAAAGGAATTACCATATTTTTTGCATGAATAAAAGATCCAAAATGGTCAATTATAAAACCTAATAACTGATAAATTTTAAAAATATAAATAAAATATGTTTAGGTAAAGATCATAGTGAATTAAATTCCTTGTCTTTGTAGTTTAACCCTTTGTAAATCTAGTTTAACCTTAACCACAATAATTAATTTTTAGTGTTTTTAAATCTTATTATGGTAAAAAAATTATGTTGTTATTTTTATATAATATACATTATTTTGATCCAAAATATTGAATCAATTTTAAAAAATTCTTTTCCCATAAGTGTAAAAAATTAATTTAAAATTAATCTCTTGAACATAATGAAAAAAATTATTCTAAAGATAAAAGTTTAAAAAGATTAAAAAGATTTATTTTTGTAAAAATTTAATATAAAGTTGATTCCAATAACAAAAATCAGATAAATAGATATACAATTAAAATAATTTTACTTTTGAAACCAACATAATAATTCTTTTTTGATGTTTTAAAATTCTATAAAATAAATGAAAAATATTAATAAAAACAAGTATATGTTATAATTGGTTTTTAAAAAAATTATATTTTAAAGAAAATCTAAAAAATTCACCATAAGATAATTTCTAAATTCTGTTTTAAAAAATTATGTTTTATTTTGATCCAATAAATATTAAAAATCTGGGTAAATTTGTTATAAATAAAATATACAAATGGTGAAAAACTAGTTTTTATAGAAATACAATTTTATGGGTAAAAGTGGGCTTCTTCTAATTTGTTGTCTCAAAAATAAATAATATTAATTATAAAAATTATATCTAATTTATAAAATATAATTTTCATTATAATCATTCCCTAAAAATTACTTGTTTAATATTTTTAAGTAAATTTGGTTTTTCACAAATAAAATAATTTTTCAAAAAAATATTTCCTTTATTTTGAGAGGGTATTGATTTTTTTCTAATGAGTTATTCGCCAAAGAGTTGATTATACATTCACATGAAGACCACATATTTTCACATTTTTGTTAATCCTTTTCATATATGAAACTCCCATAGCTATGTGATAACTATTAAAAAATAATATTTTAAAAGTATGACATGTTTATTTCAAACATGGTGGTGCATGTAACTCAAGACCAAATAAATTTTATGTGTAACATAAAAGAAAAAATAATAATTTTTTTGAATTTTATTTTTCTGAAAATATTCTAAAGTTACATTCTACCTTTATTAAATATATTTTATCCACAATATTTTTACTTTTTATTGAATAAATAAGAGTTTATTATGTGAAAATAACAATGTAAGAACCCCACATTATAAAAAGGGTTAATAAAACATCCTCTTGACAGAAGATAAAGGGATGAGTGAAAGTTATCTATAGTAATGCATACTATGATTTGAAATATGATAAAATAGAAGGAATGTGAGGATTTAGATATGTAAGAAAAACATAATTTCCAAATAATGATGGAAATTGATAGAGAACATTGATCCCAAGATTTTTAATGTCTATGGGAATATCAAAAAACTCAAAACTATAGACCAAAGAGGTTAAAAAAGGTCATTAATATAATGAGAATTCATAGTCATAGGATAAAATTAAATTTAAAGATAAAGTTCTTAATGTTGGGAAATTTTCAGGAGAATATATACATAAATTAATAAATTCTACTTCATAAGAAAAATATCATGATTTATTTTGGGCTTTAGTCATTTTACAAATCAACTTTTATATTAGGAAATAAAGATGAAATTTTGTAGGGTCGAAGCATAATCTGATCATAATGTCCATGTAAGAATGATAATCCATTCCATATATCTGTAGTTATTATCAAAAATCAATTTTTATCACGGGATATCCAATATCAGGGTATGTTAAAATTAATACATTTGATGAATTATTAACCTTAAATATTTTAAATGTCTGAAAAAAAAATTAAGACAAAAAATTTTGTAATAAGGTTACAAAATTTCAACGATTAACATACTATTAACCTCACAAACAACATGAC
Organism: Viscum album; assembly: GCA_963277665.1. Lineage (NCBI taxonomy): Eukaryota > Viridiplantae > Streptophyta > Magnoliopsida > Santalales > Viscaceae > Viscum > Viscum album. The sequence goes on from OY728159.1 coordinate 1,276,020,839, forward strand.
ATTTAATTTAAATTATCATTCTATATCTATGAATACATTAATAATATATTATATTTAATCATGATAATAAACATAATTACCATAAAACCATAATGAAAACATTCATTCTATTAAAATTGTATTCATTCCTCTTAAAATCATAGATTTATGGAAATATTCTATCCATCTGAAAATGTTATTAACTATATCATTGATAACATAGAATAATTTTCATAAATATTTATTCATTTTTATTGTAATCAATTCTATATAATTTAAATTATTTATAACAATCATCACATTATTAAAACATCATTATCTCGAAGCAAGGAACATATTTATGGATATATTCCCTCAGTCATGTGTTTTATATTAAATTTTAACATTACATTAAATAATTTTTCAAATACATCAATACTATTAGAAATATTCGTTAAAATACTTATAAAATAACTTTAATTTATCAATACATATATATTTCATGTTTCATATAAAAAAGTATTGAATTTAAATTCATAAACACTTCAATCACCCCAATTCATTCTTAAAACAGTATATAGTTTTTATCTTTTTATTATTTTATATATATTTTCTAAAATATGAAAGATGAAGTAGGTATTAAAAATTATCAAAATAAATTTAATTATTATTCATACATTTAACAAAAATAATACTGTTAAAACAAACCATACCTTTCATATTTCATTCAAAGTCTTATTATCATTAGCAATATAACCATTACTCATACAACTATGCTGATTTTCATCATTATATTTCCCCCTAAGACATAAATTTTCATTATTACCATATTTTTTTACATTTAAAATAATTTACTATCAATGATACCATAGGGATACCATTATTCTCATCCATTTTGTTAATAAATATTTTCATTTATCCCTATAAATTAATTAGTTTATGTAATTCTTTTCCACCCTGAAAACATATTCTATTTCCACTGAGATATTACCTTGGTTTTTTATTCCAAATTATTAGCATATAGAAAAATTAATCTCATTTCTTCCATGGTACCCATCACCCAAGAACTCTATGAACTCCATCATTCCCTTTTTTGGTGCATCCAACAATTGGATAAGGTGAATGTTTTAATCACATTCTACTATAAAAGATTTCAAATAATCATAAAATCCTTCACTATATTCATTCTACCATTAGGATTCTCAAAAAAATTCCATCACATTAAACATTAACCCAATTCAATTTCATTATCTCCATTAGCTAACACCAAAAAGAATAGTGTGAGAAACTATATTCATAGTGAAAATTATCATAATTATGAAAACCCACTTTTAGAATTTCATGATCATGAAACATTATTATTAATCTATTAAATATTAGGCTTAACCTAGGTCTTTCGTGAACATTAATTTAATCCTTATTAATGGATCATAAAGTGTTTTTATATTTTCAATGCATATCCCCATTTAGGGTCAAACCATTTGGGTAGTAAGGCTCATTTCCTTGCACCATGTGTCAGTAGAATCATATTAAATACACACTTTTTAGATTCATTACCTGTATGTACCTAATTTCATGAGCCAAATACACTTATAGTATCATTATAAGGATGTAATTTCTTATAAACCACTCACTCTTTCTTTTACCAAAATTACATGAAATTTTCTTATACATTCAATAGTCATTACAAAAATATGCTGGGGTCTTCCAAATGTTTTCATATCTCACATTCTAAAGGTTTACTACACCTATCCGATGACAATAAATATACAGACCCAAACATTTAATAAATATATATATTAAATTTTTAGATTAATATTCATTATATTACACAAACCCATTCCTGAGGATCATAAAGGTAATGTGACTTTGGAAACACGGATAGATAAACAATTGGTCAATTAGTGAGCCACAATATCTACCAATATGTTCTTCATAACTATAACCTTTTTCAAACATATAATACATAATACCTTTCATCATATCCTGGGGAAAAGTATCAAAAATAAGGGTGATCTCATATTCTTTGAAAAAACCATGGATATATTATCATATCATCAGCATAAGGGTTTGAGAACATTGGAATAAAATTTCAAAACTATACCCTTCAAATAAACATTTCATAAAAATTAATCATGTACTAGATATTGATAATTAATAATATATGAATCATAATAGAATCAAATAACAAGAACAATGGGAAAAAAATGAAAAAAGATATAGATTTTTTGAATACACATAATCATAGAAAATAACATCCTTAGTAGTTTAAGCCTCATTTCCAAGACTACTATAGTGAAATGTGTTCACCCTCAACACCATAGTGGTAGTAAAGGTTCACTCCGAAGACTATCATGCTAGAAAAAGTCCCTTAATGAAATGGGTTCACTCACCATTACGTCGTGTTTCTACTATGAAACATTAATCTTTACCTAATGCATTTGAGGGAGATATAGGTCATTCTCATCAAATAATAAAAATAACACATATTCATTCCACATAACAAAAAAATTTAATAATATTAAGAACATAATAAAAAATTTGTTTGTAAACATTTCATTATAAATTAAAATATGGTAATGAAAAAATTTTCATAATCATTTCATTATTTCATCATTGCATTACCCATGGAAAATAAAGTGGGTTTAATAGAAATTATATCATGGTATAACTCATGGAAGAGAAATGGGATTCACAAAAATGTTTTCATCATAAATCTAAACCGTCCAAAGAAAGAATAATAATGGCTTCCTTGGGTCATATCTTTTTTAATGCATATGTAAATTCAAATTATGCCACCTTATAAGAAAAATGATTTTGAAAGATCAAAACTTACATTTCTATATAAAAATAGATGTTAAAATTTGAAATAATGTTATTAAAATATAAAAAATATCAAAATCCATATCATTTAAACTAACTTATGTATATTATAAATGATTATATAAAAATAATTTAAGAAATATATTGAGGAATGTATCTTTTTCACTATGAAATTTGTTTTTTTAAATAAAAATTTATAAAGAAACTATTTCAAAAAAAAAACATTGAATAATTACTAATTAGGCTTCAATTTAAATAATGTTAATGTAATTGGAAAGTATTTTAATTACTTACATGATAAAACAATGATTTATTTTACATTTTCAGTTATATCTAAATGGGCCATGTTTTTGAAAATGATGGGAATATTTCATATAATTTTTTAATGGCTGTTAATGTGGAAAATTTTCCTTAATAATTTATCTGTAGAATGTAAAAAAAATTTAAAGCATTTAAAAAAATTTAGGATGTGGAAAAAATGGTGTTCGACCGAAGAGAAAAATAAATGCAGTTTTTTAATAAGAATATTTATTTTAACTATTAATAACATAAATATAATAAAATTAATGGAAAAAAATTTATTCAAATGATATATAAATAGGGTAATAAAATTAATATATTTCATTGGATATGGATCATAATATTTCATCATGAGAAGCATAAACATAAACCATCTTGATAAATGATGTGATTGTATCATGAAACCCTAAACACTATGGAAAACATTCATCATAAGCCCCATGAAATAATAACATTAAATGAAAAAAACATTATCATGAGAATAAAAAAATTCATTATATTACATCATAAATTGGTTTCATATACCCTTCATAAAAGAAAATTTTTGGATAACAAAACATATGTCACAAAGAAGGAAACATGAGAAAAAAATACCGTTGAATAATTGTATCTTTTGAAACATAAACCCCATGAAAGAGAGATCCTAAAATAGATATTTATATCCCAACAAATTATGAGATGAAATATATAATTTATTCTATAAATTATATAAATCACATATAAGTAACAAGTGGTGAATGTGGAATGTATCCCATAGATATAAAAGTGTGATGAAAAATGCTTTATGCATGCCTTTAATTCCATCGTACATGTTTAAAAATACCACATAATAAATATATGTTTATTATAAATATATTACATACCCATAATTATATATATCCATCCATATATTATTTACTTATGACCTTTAATAACCTATTTATTAATAATTCATTGTTAAAACAATGTTTTAGGTCATAACTACCTCATTTTTCACATATGTTTGGGTTTGGTATCTTCAGTCGTATTAATTTTATAATGGATACATAATATATATAATATTAAACATCCTATTAATAACATATATATTCATTATATAAGATTTTTGGTTTTTTTCTTCTTTTACTTCCTTGGGGATCCTTTAGGTGGTTCCCTCCTGATGTTCGTGATGGTTCGACATTGGTGGATGAAGTTTTCTGATGTTGGTTTTGGTTCTTTGTTCAAAGACGTGCCTGTTGTGATTTAGTGTTATGGTGGTTCCAGCAATAATGGGGTCGACGATGATGGAGGTGGCTCATTTCGTACTGGCGATGGTAGACGACATTGGTGGTGTCCTATTTTGGTGTTTGTTTAGTTCAATGATGATATAGGCATGGCCAGAATTTTTGGTTTGATGTTGTTCTGTGTGGTCTAATGGGTTTGTTCTTGTTCAAAATCTCATTCCCGAAAGCTTACGTTGCTTTAAACCTGCCCTTCCTCTGAGTTCCATTTCACCTCTATAGGTCATTTGGGAGAGATGGTTCTTCGGAGCTTTGGAAGGTGGTGTTCGGGCAGTTCTCGGTTCTCCAGGTAATGAGCTCATAGTTCGACTGCTCGGTGGAGGTGAATCATGGATGATGTGGTCTCAGTGTTTTCGGTCGCTCCGGTTGTCAGCTCCGGTGATGATAGGGAATTAGAGAGTTCTATGTTTCTTTCTCAAGGCTTTGATGAAGATGGTGACCAGGAATGATGTACAATGATGGTGTTGACGAAGGAGAAGAGACGCTGGCTGGCAGTGATGATGATAGGTCGACTGTGTGATTATGGTTGCAAGGTTAAGGTGATTGGTTTTTTGAAATTTGAATTTTGAAATGTGTATCTGGCATGGTGGTTTTTTAATAGTATTGAATTTTGAATTTTTGAATGTGGTGTGTTGTGGTTTAAGGTTATGTGGGATTTGCTGGGACCGGTGGACTGATGGCTCGTGTGTCGTTCTCACTTACCAAAAAAGTGGATTTTTTAAATAATAATAAAAAATGGATTGTGGGGAAATTAAATAATGGTAGTTATTATATTCACATAAAAAAATAATTTTAATGGAATTTATATCACATATATTCATTATATTCATTCTTATTACCATCTATGAAAATCATTGTTGAAAAATTAATCACGTCACTATGTGTCACAGTACTCCACCGTACACACAAATGATGTCATTGTATCCCCCACATAATTAAATGTTAGATGGTTTATATGATATAATAACTAAATAGGTTTATGTTTCTTATAAATATAATTTATAATTAATTAATTTATCCTTATTACTTGTCCATGTAAAAAAATGAAAAACACACAACATTGGTTCACAGAGTGGTAATCCGCGATACACAAGAGCTTTGTTTTTATTTTCAAATGGGTTTAGAGGTAATAAGATATATGTTTAATTAAAATTATAGAGGTATAATAATATAATAAATATATTATTTAAAAATTTAATTCATTTTTATATCCTTTCATGATAGGTGGTCTTAGAAAATGAATAACATCAGTTCGTGAGGCTGTTGTCCGTCGTACACAAGAATGATGATTTTGTATCCCATTTAATGATATTAGAGATGGATATAGGTTATTTCATTAACATAATATAATATAATGATATATGAGACACTATGTTTTTCTGTTATTATATTTTTATTCAATTTTATTGATTTATGAGAATATGTAAAACATAAATATATATTTTAATATTTTTCATCTTCTTTGGTAAACCTCTTTATGTTTATCCTAATTCCTTCCTAGATTTTATTTATAACATAAAATGGGAAAATATGATTTGTTAAATTATTTATGGAAGGTTTTATTTCTTCTATTATCCAAAAAAAGGGTTTTGGGAGTTTGAATATGTTAGGAGAGGGGGAGGACTTTTATAAGTGAGGTGAGTGGCACACTTATATGTCTTGAAAATAAAAATGTATACCCACTTTTTTGAAATTACACAGTGAAAAAAATCATAAATTTTCTATCCTTATTTCTTATGATGTAGAAATATGTAAATACAATGAGTTTTGGACATGTTACATGGTTGTTTTACCCCTTACATTTTTAGTCTAACCCCCAAGTAAACTTGTTTTAACATTAACCTGAATAATTAGTTTTTATTTTCTTTAATATACATTGTGTAAAAAATACTATGTTGAACTTATTATATAATATAAATTTTTATTATTCAAAATATTTAATCCATTTTCTCTAATTACATTAACATAAGTGCAAAAAAATAATTCATAAATAATCTTGTAGAAGTGATGAAAATGTGTTTTTCAAAATAAAATGGTTTTAAAATATTAAAATGTATTTATATAAAAATTCAATATAAAATTGATTAAAATTAAATAAATTCGATAAATAAATATATAATATAACTTATTTTACTTTTAATTCCTTATAAATTTTTTTCTGAAATGTTTATTTTATTTGAAAGAAATTTTAACTATTAATAAAATAATTACATTTCACTATTCATTGAAACATTTTTCTTTTCAGAAATTACTGAATAATCCAATCCAATATTATTTTTACCAAGTTATTTTAAAAATTAATTTTATATTTCCAAACATATTTTTTTAAAATATTATATAATTAATATTAAAATATGTGCACCAAACGAGACGAAGATTGTTTTTAGGAAAAATATTGATTTTATATGTAAAATTGGATTATTTCATTATATTTAATAAAAAACACATAATAAAAAAGGTAAAAATTTTATTCAATATATAATATATATATTTAATTAAATTCATTCACCAAAATTTATCCAATTAATTTTTTTGAGTTAAAATAATTTTGTGGCTGTAAAAATTTGTTTTTAAGAATAGAATTCATATTCTTTCAAATGGTTTTATTTTAATTAATATTTAATCGGTCACCAAATATTTCATAATATTTAAACATGAATACTATATACATTCACAACATAGTTAATCATGTTCATACCCTTTATTCCAATTACGTGGTGATATCAATTAAAAATTATATTTTTATATTATGTCTCATTCTGTTGAGACTCGGTGTTTCAGATAACTCAATATATACTTGGTGTTTCATGTAACACAATCCAAACACATAGTTGTGTCTTGTGCAATATTAACTAGGTTGTTCATGTAATTCAAAATATTAATATGACTGAAATTATTTGAAAAAATTTTATTTATGAAAATTTCATGGTGTCAAATAAAAAGTGTTAAACAAAATCATTTTTAACTGAGGATAAGAAAAATATAGAGGTTACATGAGATAACATATAATTAGGTTACAAATTAAAATGGATAGAATTAACAGGAATGAAAAATATTGACATGTAGGGGAATCATTCATTAACAAGGATAAGAATTATTTAAAATAATGATATGTATTCTAGGGAAGTGATTCATTAAGATAAAATATTTTGATTAAATAGAAATTTACCCCATAGAGGAATATATTGTACCTTATAATATACTATTAGGTTTTCCAAAACCCATTGACAGAAAATAAAATATGAATATGAAACATCATGACAAAATGAAGTGATTTTTGAATTATAAATATCTCTTACAAGAAAAATACTCCATGAACCATGAAGCATTTGATGCATGATGGACATATAATAATAACATGAAGTGTGATGGTCCATCAACAACATTATGGGTAATTATTCCAGGTAATCCACTTCCTTTTAAAAATCCATAAATAATCTATATTCTAGAGACTATAAAAGGATTCTTTATATGATTTCAAAATTGAACTAATGAGGTTTTTCATCCCATTTCATTGAAAATTTCTGTCAAAGTGGATATTTTCAAACCTTCGGTTGAGTGGGTTTGGATTTAAGTTGAAGAAGTGTTTTTTTGTAAAAAATTTTTTTGAATGATTATTGTATGGTTTATTTTTTTCATGTATGTTTATAGTACACTCAGTCTCTTTATGTCATCATGGATACAAGGGTACTAGTGAGGAAGTCATTCCCAACCAGTCCACTAGTTCTAGCCCTCCTACTGGCTTATCCTCTATATTCTTCGCTCTTAAAGATATTGTCTGTTCTATCTCTCTTTTGTAAAAGAGGCATCTTATGGTTCTATACCCAATGGTTACATATATGTTTCCTTATTTTAGACATGATATGACAGCTTCGATGTCAATAAAGTAGGTCATAGGATAGGATGAGCCATTTCCTTCTATGTTCATTCACTTTTTTACTAAACTGGTTAGGTATAGTGTTAAGGGTAAAAGATAACATCCAGTTCAACCTATAGTTGAAACTCAAGATTCTATAAGGGAGATTTTGGAGTCACAAGATATCCCTAGTATAGATAATTCATTGATTATGATGGATAGTTCTTTATTAAAACTTTACACTTAATGTTCAATTCAAAGTTACCAATGTCAAGTCAATGCGACTTCCAATTGAGTTGGAATCCAAATACATTTTTCGGTGTTGGTTGATGGTGATCCAACCCCAAAAAAAGAGTCAATGTAAATGAAGTTGTCATCAATGATATTATTCTTTTAGGAGAAAATCTAGATTGTAAAGAATTAGAGATGGATTTTGATTCAGTAACTGGGTCCTCTGAGACCAAAGAAGTAGAATTATTGAAATAGTACACTAGGTACTCTTAAAATAAAATAAATAAGTCCCTTTTTAATTCATAGGTGTTTATTCAGAATATGCAAAGGCTACATAGACAGAATTACTACTCCAATATTCCAAGTCCTCATGTTACATGATCATCTAATAAAGGCACCTTGTCTCAAAAGAGAGAGGTGGTAGATGTTGAAATTCAAAAGGGAAGTGGCAATGGAATAGTTAATTTTGAAATTGGATGTTATTATATTTAGATAATATAATGAATAATGGAAGAGGGGATTGGTTATGTGGCTATTGGAACTAGATAAGATAGGGAAATCATCCCCTATGAAAAGGTGGAATCTACTATCAGCCCTTCAGATATTGCAGATAAAGAGGATGCCGACACTGAGAACACCCAGTAGCTCTTCCTGTACTCTAATTAGGAGACGTTAAAGGATTAATTTTTGATCATCCTCACAATGAAGGATTATAAGATAATATTTGAAATACTACTATAAGAATACTTGAATTAATAACAAACCTATTGGATTCAAAAGAATAATCAAATATTTATACGTGGTTTCAATGAGGGAAAAACAAGATAGGATGACCATTACAAATCGGGTGAAATATGGAATATCACTTCTAGGATCACATCAGTGAAAATATAGATATATAGGTTACCTCCATCGACTAAAAATAATTCATGTTAAGGCATTCTGACCATTTAAATTTATTTTGGAAGGGAATGACTTTCTCATATGAGTTTTGATGTTTTTGTGTATTCTGAACATAAATTATTTCCCTCTGTTCAATATATGTCTTCTAAAATAATAATTTAGACTTGAGTGATAGAATAAAACATAATATAGTAAAATCGAATAATATATCCAAATTATATGAAATAATTAAAGGAGAATGATCATAACTCAAGGAATCCAAATATAGTTATCAAAAACTCTTATGACTAGGGTAATAATTGAATGAAATAGAGTTCGAATAAAAGATATTATGATAGATTATTATATCCAATGAATTAAACATAAATAAAATATATTACATTAATTGGATAATAAATCAATAAAACATAATGCATTGGAAACATGGTTCATAACATGTATGAAGTATAAAATAATCACATTTGAGATAAAGAAAAGCATTAATACCATAGAAACATTGGATTCAAACCCAATTAAAGGATATGATTTGAAATGGAAAATAAATATAAAAAAATATGAGAGGATAATGAAAATAAATTTTAAATTTTTATTAGATACATAATTCTAATAAAAATATTATGTTTAATAATAAAAATGTATTATGGAGTTAAAATATAAACAAGAATCCCTAAAATTATTTCCTACTTCGTGAAAATAAACCCTAACATTTTGTATAAAAATATTAATATCTTAATATACTATTTCATAGTATAATTATTATATATAAAATTTTATCAAAATCATTTATTATCATTTTTTACCTGAATGTTATTTAGTTTTTATCTATTTTTGATATCGGGTGTGAGTAATCTTGATCATTCTGAACATCTTCAATAATAGTATTGTGGGTGTTCATTCTTATCTATAATTCCATAATTCACATAACATATAAGTTGAATTAAGTGTTGTTTTGTAATTACTTATAATTTTATAATTTAATTATATGATATATTAATTTACAATTACAAAATATGAAATCGATGACGAACATGTTTTTGTTATTTTTCACAAATAGACCTTGGTATCTTGAAAAATGTGTAAAATATTAAATTGACCATTAATAAACCAATATAAAATAATAATTTATTTATTTATATATTATATTTCCATAAATTAAAAACCCATAAATATTAATGATATAAATTAATTTCAATTTTTATTTATATGGTTAAACTGAACCAAATAAGAAAATTCTATAATTAATGGTTTATTATTAATTGATTAAGTTGTCATGTCATTTTACCAAATGAATAATTAACCTATTTATGATTTATTAGGGTGATATTTAAAAATTTCACTGAATAATGATAATAAGATAAAATTAATGATGTTATTACATACTGAATGGAAATGATTTTAAACTCTTAGAGAACTCTTTTGATGGTTGAATATACCATGGTTGTTTATTGCTCATATTGTTAAAAGGGTCTCCAATTTTACATTACAAATTATAGTAATTTCAAAATCATCATATTTATCTATTAAACAAATTTTAATGAACATATTTTCTTAGTAGTGAGAAAATAAAAGTTAAATAAATCATTCTATGGAGCTAGAAATCCACACATACTCAATGTTAAGGATTTTATTTTTTCTAAATGGGAGAAATTTATAATATATTTTATCATATAAAAATTAAATTTTCATATAAATATAAAAATTATTTATTAAGTTAAAAATTATTACCATATGTGTTTTGTAGTTAAGTAGAAAAAACATGACGCTTCGTGGAGCTGGTAATTTGCACACTTGCATAGATGTCATTTCTATTTTCCTCAAGGAGAAATGGGAATGGTGGTTAAGTATTTTCACCTTTTCATATTAAAATTATGTATATGGAAAATAATTATCATACCACATAGAGATAATAAATTATATACTTTAATGGTAATATATAAAAGAAAAAAAAGATAAGTAAAAATGGTTACTCACATCAATAACTTGGAAAATTACTTTGAGGGTCACTTTTTAGAGGAGGTATTAGGAAAAAATAAAGTGACCATAATATATTATAATAAATAAAGGAATAAATGAAAAGGATTTATTTTAGGTTTTAGTAAAAAAACTAATTTTAGCATTATTGTTCAATGGGTTTTGAAAGACCCATTTTATAAATAATAAGGGATGAAATTTTTCATAAATATCGATAAATTTTAAATAATGCTAAGTATATATCTAGTAAAGTGGATAAAAAACTAATAAAAATTGTATTGGATAATATATAAGGTCTTTAAAATCTACACTATTCAATTTCATACATGTCTTCAACTCTTTTTCATTATATTTCACACTTTTCAATCTTAACGTTCACAATGTTAACTAGTCGCAAACATAATAATTAATCATATATAAATAAAAATAATATGGTCATTATTACATAATTTGGTCCAAAAAATTAAAAATATTGAAAATATTTTATCAGATAATATTTATATAAGTATTAAAAATTATTTTTACTTTTAGGACACGTAACATGAAAAACATGCATTTTAAATGTGTAACATTATGCTAAAAGTTGATGTGTTTGGTAAAATTATAAATGAATTTTGTTTTTATGGAAAAAATATTTGTGATAAATATGATAAAATTTATGTGGCTCTCATAGAAATCATAAACATATTTTTTAAAAAAATATTTAATTTAAAGAAAATAAATATAATATCCTTTATGGAAAAATATTATTTAGGTTCATTAATTGTTAAAAATAGTTTATATAATTTCAAAATAGTTCTTAAAATATATAGTACTTGTCTATAAAAACAAGATTCTATAAATAAAAATATTTTATTAAATTATTTATCTTCCTTATAGAAATATAAAGTCATTATAGTTATACTTTTGGTAAAAACATTAAGTTTCAATATTACCCTAAATGTGAAAATTTTTAGAAAATCATAAAAAATCAGATACATCTATTTTTACCCTTTAATTAAACGACTACAACATAATTATTATATAATTTCTTGTGGTTCTTTTTGGTTTCAGGTTGCATGTAAAGAACACTATCGAATACATTATGTTTTAAAGTAAATATAATTTTTGATCTTAGGATGTTATAAAATAACAAATTACTTTGAATCCATTAGAATCATTCGTTGAGTTTTTCATTATGAGGTGGATTAAGAGTGGTTAACGAAGAAAAAATTAATATCATGTGACAAGATTATATATTTTTAGGTAGGTGACTCTAGTGAATCATTCTTTTAATCATTGTACACAACATATGTTTATGTTTTTCTAAATGGTAGTTAATGCATGAAACCATGGTATAATAAAATATATATGATAATATTGTTATTAAATAAATTTTTTACCATAATTTATTTAGAATCATGTTAACAAAGAGTGGCATACAATGTTTCAAAGGGAATTTTATTACATAATCAAATTTGATAATGAATTTTCAAGGAAGTATAACTATGACCGAATTTAATATTTTTTTTAGAATTCTATACATGTAGAGATTTGAAACCGTTAATTTTATTTCTAGTGAAATAAAAACATACATTAAACACATTATTTGATCTATAATAGGACAACCCATATATATTAATAACGAGTTTTACATAATTATAAAGGACTATAATTTACCACTCTGGGTTAAAATGTACCCCTAGAACCCAATTTTTTTTTGTTTTTGGAGATCTTATATGTATTCATCTAATTGAATAATCAACAAATTATTTCATCCATAAAATAATTCACAAAAGGTACACTTATTATTATATTAGTACATTGAAAATCATTGGGTGATAGATAAATAAGTAAAAGAGTGATATAATATCCTAGTAATGGGGGAAAATGATATTTTCATTGAAGTAACGTGGTTGAGAAAAAAGAAGATCATAAATTATTGATTAAAAAATGTGAATATATATATGAAAATAAAATCATGTTATATGATAATAAAATTCATATATCCTATCTAGTATAATTTGAAACATTAATATTTAAAAATAAATAATAAAATATGTATATATCACACAAATGATTATTGGATATCATAAGTCAAGGATAACCATTGAGACCATCAAAACATATTGGATTGGGTTCAGTCCACTTGTCTAATAAAAATAGTTAGTGGGTTTCAATTTCATTGTTTCATAATAACTATGAATTGAAATTAATTTATATGATCTATATATATTTTGGATTGAGTTCACTCCCTAAGCCCAAAAGCATTTTATTCTTATGTGACTCGAATCTTTACATAATTGAAGGGACATTTATTTCGAGGCCAACCAATCACATAAATATATCCTTATATATTTATTCCATAAAAAATATATAAATAATAATAAATTTTATAATAATTAATTATTATAAATCCATGGTTTCCCGTATGTAATAAAAAGATATATATATATATATATGTGTCTGTGTGTGTGTGAATAGTTTTCACTAGTCAGTAGAATGGTTTAGAAATTTCATTGAATACCCATCAACTAAGAGATATCTGTATATATTATTAATAAGAGAAACAGATCCTATGAATAATTATATTTATGAATAGTTTTCATAAGGAAAGAGAAATACCTATATGAGTAATTCATCTCTTGGTGATTCCATTTCCACATCATAGTAGATATAGTGAAACATGGAGAATAAACGATGGAGTTTTTTGAAAATAGTAATAGATTTTGAAAATTTTATAATGAAAATAAATATAAAGTAAGTAATTTTGAAGAAATTAAATATAAAATTGTTTTGAATTAGATGAAAATTATTTTATAGGAATATATTATAATGAACAGAAATTTTATATGAAATAAATTTTTCTTTTTGATATTTTTAATAATCATTGATGGTATGAATAAATGGTTTCTAAAGAAATAATAAAGTTAATAGAAATAATTTTTAAATATATTTATAATAAAAAACCTATGAAAATGATATAGAGAAAATAAAAGAACTCATTTAAATAATGGGAATAAATAAAAAATATAAATGAGGAAAAGAAAAACATTCACTCTAAAAATTGTAGATATGATTATATTAAATGAAATAAATTAGAAAACTATTGACCTCACCTGTTTTGATAATCCTAATTATTCTTTCATATACTTTGATAATTTCAATATAATGTTTTTCTATATAGTAATTCTTTCAATCTGTGCTCAAGATGATAATAATATTAAAATAATCCCTGAGATATTTTAATCTTTGTTTATCCATGTTTATATATGTTCTGAAGTAATTATAACCCATTTGGATATGTTGTGTGTAAAATAGATAAGTATTAAGTTACTGGTCTACATTTTAGCTAGAACTACAGATACTCAGTCTACCGATAGACAAATAGTCACCGACACATCAGAGTTACCGGTAAGTAGAAACAAAGTCTACCGGCAGAACAGACGAGCTACCGAAGTGCATGTCTACCATTAGTTACTGATAGTGTAAGCCTACTGATACGAGTACTGAATCACGAACCAGAGCTACTGATATGAAGAAGTCTACCGTTAGAGCCAGTTCGCAGATAGTTACTGATACAAGTATAGTCACAGATATATCAAGATACCGATAGAATTCTGCTGATAGTGTAAGTCTACCGATAGAATACTGATGCAACGAGCTACTGATGGAGAGACGACTACTAATAACAAGAGCTACTAATAGAACTAAAGTCACCGGTATATGAGCTATCGATGAAAGTCCAAAAGAGATACCGATGGAAGGTTTTGCGACACAAAGTCCACCGTGCACGTGTACCAATAGAACTCTACTAATTCTTGACCAACCAGTCAAACCCTATACTCTTCATTCTATTTATTTATTTAGCTAACGGTTACATTTTATGGTTTTAATGCAGTTACTATTATTTAATTATTTTTGTGGCATGTCAGGGAACCGTACCTAGTACCCATGCAAAAGGAAATTATTCTTTTCTGCTGAAGCTAAAAGTTATAAAGGGATGGAAAGAGAACACTGGATAGACACAGATTCATATGACACTCCTTGAAATAAAAAAGAAGATACACGAAGGGTGAAAGAGACAAGAGCTGAACAAGCATTCAAATGCAGAGAATTTTTCTCTAATCTACATCCATATTCTATGAATCATAGACATACATGAAGAAACTTATTCTAGAGGAGAACACAAGATGCATCTTGAGTGAAGAAATACAACAAAAATTTCATGCACTCAGGCTGCTAAGCTAGACCAAGAATCAAAGAAGAAAATGACACTCTGTTTTCTTAGAAAAACCAGAGAAGGACTCAGAAGATTTTCTGATAAGCCAAATGAGCCCAGAGTTGCACTACAAATCACTAATTTATTTCTAAACTCAATCATAATTCTCTTAGTGATTATTTCATTACATTTCGAGTAGTGTGTGTATCCTGTTTATTTTACACACACTGTATCCTGTGCTAAACTGGAGGATTCATAAATCTTAACTCAAACTCCATAACTCTTTTGTTTCCCACTATGGAAGGTGGTAGAGGTCGAGTAAGACCTGAACAACCTAGGAGCTATTTTTTGTTTTTTCCATGAAGAACTGTGGTAGAGGTATTTGTACTTGTACAATAGTGTACTGTTGTTTACCCCCGATCCAGGGTGTGGATCAATTTATATAAATTTTTGGGAGGAGTAAGTCTCGGCTTGAGACTGAAATTCTTGGTTAACTTTGATGTGCTTTTATTTTAACTCTATAAGTATTACATATATATTTTACATATTCCATTGCCTTTTAATTTGAAATAGAAAACTATTTTAAAGATACTTTGATAGTTAAATTCACAAGTGTTTATACTTATTGTAAACCAGTAAGTTAGTTTCAAAAGATAATTTAATCTTCAAATTAAGTTAACTGAGACCTAATCAATCTTTGAGAAACTAATTGAACCTTTATACTCTATATAGATTCACTAATGTTTAACTTTTATTTCAAATTGGGGGATTTTAAGAGAAATATTTTTAACAGAAATTTTAATTAAAACTCAATTCACCCCCCCCTCTTGAGTATCCACTCCGACTAACATTTGGTAACAAAGGTTTGTTATTTTTGTTCAAGGATTTTTGAAATAATCTATTTGTCAACTGTGATTTTAGTTACATCTTTAAAGATCTTAAATTTATGTTAATTTTAAATTTTTATCTCTTTAAAACTATTTTCTAAAATCTAGTTATGGATAATAGACTAGAGGGTGCAGCTACTAACCAACCACCTTTCTTCATTGGCACAAACTATGCCCTCGGGAAAATGAAAATGAAAATTCATTTAGAAAGTATGGGTTTTGATATTTGGACTACTATAGAGTCTCAATATAAAATTCCAGAAACTGAAAGAACAACTTGGGATGAACCTATAAAGACTACTTACAATAATAATTGAAAATATATGAATGCTCGGTACTATGCTTTAGGAGATGAAGAGTTTAATATAATTTCTTCTTGTAAAACTGCCATTGAAATATGGGATACATTGGGTGTTTCTCATGAAAGAACAATATTAAAGAAATGAGATTGAATACTTATATTATTAAATATGACAATTTTAAAATGAAAACTGATGAACCTATTTCTGATATGTATATCTGGTTTAATGAGATAGTTAATACAATGAATTCACATGGAAAAGTTGTTCTAGCAAAGGAACAAATTATGAGGATACTGAGATGTCTGCCAGAACGATGGAGAGGCACCTCTATCTCAGTCAAAGAGTCATGTGACATTGGAGCACTTCCAGTAAAGGAGCTTATTGGTAAATTAATGATGTATGTGGAAGAACTAAAAGTGAATAAGTGGGAAGCTGATGAACCTAAGAGAAAATTCGTAGCTTTCAAGTCTACTTCTACTAAGAGTATAGACAAGGAGAAAATGAAAATACCTATTGAGAGTTCAACCAGTGAAGATTCTGATTCAGATAGTGATGCTGAGATGGCTCAAATAGCCAGGAGATTCAAGAAGTTTTATAGGAAGAAGAAATTCTTCAGGAAATCTAACTTCAAGGGAATGTATGACAACAAGGGACACTAGAATAAAGATTGGAAGAATTCTAACAATAATGATGAAAGAGTCTGCTATGAGTGTGAAAGGAATAGACACATCAAGGCTGATTGTCCAAAGTTAAAAGTTAAAAATAAATATGATTATATGGAAAAGATGTACAAGAAAGCTATGAAGGCTACCTGGAGTGCATCTGAAGATGGAACAGGTGAATCTGATGCTACTGATTTTGAGAAAAATCATGCCAACATGTGTTTCATGACCAACACATCTGAGGTAACTTTAGATACTATTGTTTTAAATCCTCATTATTCTTGAGATGATGCAGAATCTAATTCTGATTCTAAAAACATGACTAGTGAGGAATTATTTGAATACTGTAATATGCTGGAGGAGACATGAAATGAACTTAAAGATAAATAAAAATCATTAAAGAAACAACATGCTCTCACTACTACTGTTAAAACTGAACTTACTATTGAAAAGAGAATAATGCTCAACTATTAAAGGAAAATACAGAACTGAAAATGTCAAATGAACATCTTAGAAAAGACTTAAGGAAGTATAAAAATATAAAAGACACACTTACTCAAATGTTAGGTAAACAAGTTTCACCTAAATACACTACATGTTTGGGATACCAACCTGGACAGAGACTGTTCACTAAGAACCGATTTAGTCCTAAGTCTGGACAAAATTCTGCTTATTCTAGTTTTTGAAATTCATATGCTTCAACCAGTTATTCATATAGTTATTGGTCAAATAACGTTTATCTTTCAAAATATATTGATTCTATAAATTATATGAGACCCATAATACAAATATGGGTACCTAAATCTTTGATTACTAACCTTTCTGGACCCAAGAAGATATGGGTACCAAAATCATTTCCTATCTAAATCTGTTTTGTAGGAAACATGTTTAAAGAGTTCTCACAATAAGGTATGGTACTTGGACAATGGATGTTCAATACATATGTCTTGATATTATTCATGCTTCAAAAGATTAATAATGGTTGATGGAGGCCATGTCACCTTTGGTGATAATTCTAAAGGAAAGATCATTGGCCTAGGCCAAATTGGTAACACTAATTCAGTTTAAATTTCTAAAGTTATATTTGTTGATGGACTTAAGTATAACCTGTTAGGTATTTCATAGTTATGTGAGGATGGATTTAATGTGATGTTTGAAAATGATTCTTGCAATGTTTTTAAATCTAAAAATGTTTTATTATTTTCTTCTTGATGAAATGAAAATGTTTATGCAGTTGATTTAAATTATTTAGCTAAGAAAAATGTTACATGCCTAAATGATTTTCATAAAGAGTCATGGATTTTCCATAGAAGATTAAGAAATAACAACCTCTATTCACTTAGAAAAATAAATAGGAATAAATTAGTTAGAGACCTACCTAAAAATGAATTCTCAAATGACATAGTTTGTATTCTCTATCAAAAGGGTAAGCAACATAATGTTTCTTTTAAGTCAAAGAAAGAAGTTTCAACTTCTCAACCTCTTGAGCTGGTTCAAATGGACTTGTTTGGACCATCAAGTGTTTCTAGTTAAAATGGGAAGCACTCTGTCTATGTTTTATTAGATGACTTTTCTAGATATACTTGGGTATACTTTTTAGCTCACAAAAGTGAAGCTTGTTCTTACATTGTTAAATACTCCAAATCTGTAGAAAATATTAGTGGACTTAAGATTAAAACTCTAAGAAGTGATCATAGACATGAGTTTGAAAACCATTACTTTGAATCTTATTACTCACAAAATGGCTATAGTCACAACTTTTCTGCTCCTAGACACCTCAATAGAATGGTGTAGTAGAAAGAAGGAATAGAACCCTTCAAAAAATAGCCAGAACCATACTGAATGAATATGACCTGCCTATATAATTTTTGGCTGAAGCTGTGAATACAGATCACTATATTATTAACAGAGTCTTAATTATAGTTGTTCTTAAGAAGATCCCATATGAGTTGTGGAATAATAGAAAAACTAAAGTTAGTTACTTTAGAGTCTTTGGCTGCAAAGTTTTTATTCTTAATACAAACGATAATCTGGACAAGTTATCTTCTAAGAGGGATGAAGGAATTTTTCTTGGTTATAATTTAACTATAATATCCTATAGATTCCTTAATGAAAGAACCAAATGTGTGTAAGAATCTGTTCACATAAAGTTGGATGAAACTGATCCACATGAGCCTAAAACCTCTCTTGAAAATCATGAGGAAGATTTGAGTATTCTGAACCTTAATGATAAATCTAAAGAACCTACTGGAAAAACATTATGTTCTAGACATATTCCAAAATCTACTGCTATGGATCCCGAACCTATAGATGATCCTGAAATTTATAGTCCAACCTTTACAATATTAACAAGGATTCTAAAGAATCATCCTTTAGATGTTGTTGTTGGTAATCTTGATAGAGGGACACATACTAGAGATTCTCTAAGAAATCAGGTTGATCATCATGACTTTCTTTCATATCTAGAACCTAAAAATATCAATGATGCTATCAATGATGAATTTTGGGTAATGGCTATGCAAGAAGAGTTAAATAAATTTGAAAGAAAAAATGTCTTGGAATTAGTTGATAGACCTAAGGACACATTAATAATAGGCACAAAATGGGTTTTTAGAAACAAAGTTGATGAGTCTGGAAACATAGTTAGAAACAAATCTATACTAGTTGCACAAGGATATAGTCAAGAATAAGTAATAGAATATGAGGAAACTTTTGCAACTATATCCAGATTAGAAGCCATTAGGATCTTACATGCATATGCTGCTTATCTGAATTTCAAGTTATATCAAATAGATGTCAAAAGTGATTTTCTAAATGGTTTTATTGTTGAAGATGTTTTTGTTGAACAACCACCTGGATTTACTAATCCTCATTTTCCAAATCAAGTTTCTTTAAACTTTCTAAAGCATTATATGGTTTAAAATAGGGTCCTAGATCTTGGTGTTATAGACTTAGTAATTTCTTTATTCCAAAAAGTTTTACTAAAGGGATTGCTGATCCAACTCTTTTTATTTAAAGAATTTCTAAAGATGTTTTAATAGTTCAAATCTATGTTGAGGATATTATTTTTGGATCTTCTGAACATTCTTCATATACTGATTTTTCAATGAATATTCAAAATGAATTTGAAATGAGATTAATGGGGGAACGTAAATATTTTCATGGATTTAAAGTGTTTCAAAATGAAAATGGTATTTTTTTTGAATCAAAGTAAATATACAAAGGATCTTTTAAAACATTTTACTTTGGATAGTATTAAGGAAAGTGAAACTCCTATGAGTACTACTTGTAAATTGGATGTAGATGAAACTGGGAAACTAGTGGATCAAACCAATTATAGAGGTTTGATTGGAAGCTTACTTTACTTTACTGATAATTGACTAGATATTATGTTTAGTGTGTGTATGTGTGCAAAAAAGAATTGAATTTACTTTCCATTAAGAGAATTTTTAAGTATCTTAAACATACTGTAAACTTTGGATTTATTTACCCAAAAGGACAACCCTTTTAGATAATGAGTTATTCAGATACTGATTTTACTGGTTGCAAGTTGGATAGAAAAAGCACTTCAGGAAAATGTCATTTATTATGAATGTCTTTAGTATCTTGGTGTAGTAAGAAGAAGAATTTTGTAGCATTATCTATTGCCGAAGAAGAGTACATAGCTGCTGGTAGTTGTTGTGCACAAATTCTGTGGATGAAACACACTCTTTTGGACTATGGATATAAATTTAGGCAGGTGTCAATCAACTGTGACAATACTAGTGCAATAAATATCTCGAAGAACCATGTGTCTCACTCTAGGACCAAATACATTGATGTAAGGAACCATTTATTGAGAGGTCATTACCAAAAGGGTGATATTACTCTTGAGTTTATAGGCACTGAACACCAATTAGCCGTCATTTTCACTAAACCAATGAGTTTGGATAGGTTAAGTTACATTATACACGAGTTAGGAATGTTTAACATCAATCGGTAGCTATTCTCACCCATGTAAAATTCTCACCGATGTGATATTCTCTCTGATGTAAAATTCTCAGCGATGTAAAATTCTCACTGATGTGATATTCTCACCGATGTAAAATTCTCACCGATGTGATATCCTCACAGATGTAAAACCCTACTGATAGAAATTCTCACCGATGTGCGCACTGGTTTAAAAATTCTGTCTGATGCCAGAATATGAATCGTTTTTACTTTATTTCTTTTTTTATTCATTTTATGATTCTTAAGTGATAAAACTAAAGTCCGAGCTACTTCAAAATACACCGAGCCTCAAACCTTAACCATCGAACCTTAGCTCCCGAATCCTTAGAGAACCCTAAATCCTTCGAACCAACGATGGAAAAAAACAAACTTCCTACCATCAGAGATAACTCTATTGAGCCTAAAACAAAGAAGCAAAGGACTGGGCAAGAAGAAAGTGGAAGTGTAAGTGTTGCTAGAACTAGGTCGGGGAGATGACCAGTGAATCCTCATCTGCAAAATCGAGTTATTGTGATTGAAAAGGAAATGTGTGTAGAATGAATGCTCTCTGGCAGGTCATTAGTGCTTGATGTTCTTGAAGATCAAAAATGGATAGAGTGTTTTTCAAACAACAATGGTCCATACTTTCCAAAATTAGTGAAACAGTTTTATGACTTTGTAACCTTTGAAGAATCAGAGAATGAAAATAGAGTAAATTCTTTTGTGAATGGAAAGGAGATGTCGTTCTCATTTGTTAAGTGAGATGAGTCCTTGAAATTTCAACATAAAGGAGTATCTGGATATGTTGCGAGAGCCATTCCACCTACTAGTGACATTTTCGATTATGAGACAGCTTTGGAAGAGCTGACTGGTGATGGAAGTCAAAGACAAGTAGTTGCTGCAGAAATGGATGGAGAGAACATATTGCTGTTCAAATTTGTTCATCATGTCTTGATACCGAGTAGATGAGACTTTTCCAATTTGAGATATTAGGATATTTATCTCCTGTACCTCTTAAGACATTGTATAAAGGTTAATTTGTGCAAATTGCTGATGCTCCAGATGGAAGATATGACAAGGCCAAAATCAAAGAAAAATGCCCTATTCTTTTTTAATCTAATCACTGTGATGATCAAGGAAAAAGGGGTTGATGAGTCTCAAGATGAGATAGTGGTTGTGAAGAATAACATCTGTATCAAAAATACAGTTTGTAAGTACATGAAAATAAATTGGAACCCTTGGAGTGGAGAATGGGTCAATGATGACCAGAGGTTGTATGACATGTTTAATCCTTTAAATCATCCTTCAAGACCAAAGGATGTGAGGGATACAGGTCTGGGGACTGATGAAGAGGATTTATAATACAGTGATGATTCATAAGAGGAAGAATCCTCTACTGATGAAGGAGGAGACCTTGAATTTCCTCCTAGACTAGCTCCTAAAAATCTAGTTTAATATATATCAGATAAGGAAGAAGTTGCTTTAGAAGCTGTTTATGTGGATACTGTAGAAAATGAAGAAGATGTTCATGAGAGTGAAGCATCTCTGTCAGCTGATTTGAGTCTGAGTCCAGTGATTGGACCATCTTTAGTCCCTACTGAGGAAGCAAATGAAGTTGACATACCCTAGCCTAATATAGAAGACCCTCCTACTGCTGTAGTGATGGAAATGGTAGTGGAAGATTCTCATCAAGATGAAAGACCTGTTGAGAATTATACTTAGCATGATGTTGATAATGTTTTTATCCTAATTGAGGATGCACCCATTAAGGGGGAGAATCGATCTAAGTTTGGAAGTGTTACAGTGGCTGTTGGTTTTATTGATTGTCTAGAAGACCCTGGTTTTATAGTCTGTGGTTTAGAATATTCAGATTCAGATAATGAGGCATCTCACAATAGATCTAAAATTACTTATGATGTCAATTCTGAGTTATTTCTTGAAGATGTGGTCAGAATTCATGACATGGATATTCTGAAGAAAAACCTTAAGTAATGTTTTGTGGAAGAGGTAAAGAAAATGGAAGTTTCTATGGTATCTTCAATTCAATCGGTTATGACTGATGATGTTATCAGTTTAGCCTCTGAAAGGGCATCTGCAGCAGTTACACCTGCTGATTTGGTTACCAAGGCTGATATAGATATCTTAAGGGATGACCTGAAAGAATCTCTTCATGCCTCTGTTGCTGAGATTAAGCACATTTTTTATGAAGAAATGGTTATGCTAGAATGATATTTTGAACTATCTCTTGCCTGTAATTTATCAACTTTTATTGGTGAAATAGTTGATGAAGTTAAAGAATTCCAGGCTCAAGTTTCTAGACTTGAAGTAGATCGTGACGCTCTAAAGGAATCTATTGTTTCTTTTGATTCATACATGAGCTCAAAATCCCAAGCAGATAGGGACTTAGCTTATGTGAAGAGTGTTGTATCTCATATGGTTTCAATATTTGAAGGTTTCAAAACTTCTATAAAATATCATATTAAAACCTAGGAATCCAATGTTTAAAATCTTATCAGTGGTTTGACAAAAAGCTTCAAAGAGACTATATCTTTTTCTATTGGTACTCTTGCATCTAAAACTTCGATGGATTTGAATAAAATTCAATCTACGATGAAAGAGGAGCTTGGTTCTGCCTCAACCAGTAGCTTTGTGGACTCATCTGAACTGAGAAGAGTTGTTCTCTCTACCAGAGATTCAGCTAGAGAAATTATGAATATAGTCCAAGAATACATGACAGAAGCCTCTGCCTCTCAAAAATAATTTAAAGAAAAGGTGGACTCTTATTTCTCCAAAACCTACACAAAAACCCAAATAACGAGTCATTTTAAGCTTCTGATTGAGAATATGAAACTGCCTCCTATCACTCAATCCTTTAGAGAGCAGGTTAGCAAGATAAGAGAACTGGCTCCAGCGTTGGACATGTTTATAGAGAACAACTATGACATCATATCTGATATGGAGAGAGGAGGAGGAATCATTATGGATTTCAGAAATCTGTTGCTGCCTTT
Organism: Viscum album; assembly: GCA_963277665.1. Taxonomy (NCBI): domain Eukaryota; kingdom Viridiplantae; phylum Streptophyta; class Magnoliopsida; order Santalales; family Viscaceae; genus Viscum; species Viscum album. Next base: position 1,276,045,169 of record OY728159.1, read on the forward strand.
TCTGCATGTTGATGCTTGGCCAGTAATTGTCCCCCCTGCTTTTCCTGCCTCTGCCTCCACTCCTTCTCCAATTCAGCTAACTCCTGTTCAAGCCATTCGAAGCCTCACACCTATGATAAAACAAAGGAATCTTCAATACATGCTTTGCATAGTGTCAGTTGCTCAACCTCATGTGGTCTTTTAAGGAATTCCTAAGCCTTCCCTAGAATCCTCACCACCTGAATCCTCTTTTGACCCCAAGGGAAAATCTCACATTGAGGATGTGGATTGATCCAGTGGCTGGACTATTTGATAGGAATCCTATGTATTTTGTTTTCTGTCTTTGTACCTTTTTTAACATTTAATACAAGTGATTTTCTTTTATTCCTATTGTTCCACTTCTCTTTATTATTTCCCACTTTTTGATTATCACAAAGGGGGATAAATATTTTACAAAGGAGGAGAAATCCTCTCTACATATCAAAAGAGGAAGACATATTCACCCAGAGGGATAAATATTAATGAAAGGGGGAGAAATTTTATCCAAGAGCTATCATGCTTTTCCTATTTTCTATCTCTGAATTTCATCTTATAATACCAGTGTATTTTCTCTCATCTTCTGATATCATTTCATTTAGTTCTCTGATGTTCTCTAATACCACTAAATTTTACCTTTGATATCATGGTTTTCTCTTTTATCTTTGATACATTTAATTCTATCTCTAATAAATTATGTTTTATACCATACTATTTTCACTGAGAAAATTGAGCTAAATTATATATCCTCAGATATATTATTATTTTTAATGATAATATCATAAGTTGTGATCATCAAAAGGGGGATATTTTTTACCTCACCTATTGTGATAATCCCATTTATGCTTTCATATACTTTGATAATCTCAATCTAATGATTTTCTATATAGTAATTATTTCAATCTGTGCTCAAGATGATAATAATATTAAAATAATCCCTGAGATAGTTTAATCTTTGTTTATCCATGTTTTTATAAGTTCTGAAGTAATTCTAACCCATTCGGATATGTTGTGTATGAAACAGATAAGTATTAAGTTACTGGTCTGCGTTTTAGCTAGAGCTACCGATACTCAGTCTACTAATAGACTTAGTTTACCGATAGATAGATAGTCACCGACACATTAGAGTTACTGGTAAACAGAAACAATGTCTACCGATAGAATAGACGAGCTACCGATGTTCATGTCTACCATTAGTTACAGATAGAGTAATCCTACTAATACGAGTACTGAATCACAAACCAGAGCTACCGATATGAATAAGTCTACCGATAGAGCCAGTTCACAGACAGTTACTGATACAAGTATATTCACCGATATATCAAGCTACCGATAGAAGTCTGCTGATAGTGTAAGTCTACTGATATTCTACCGATGCAATGAGCTAACGATGGAGAGACGGCTACCAATAACAACATATACCGATAGAACTAAAGTCACCAATATATGAGCTACCGATGCAAGTTCAAAAGTGCCACCGATGGAAGGTTTTGCGACACAAAGTCCACCGTGCATGTCTACCAATAGAACTCTACTAATGCTTGACCAACCAGTGAAACCCGATACTCTTCATACTATTTATTTATTTAGATAACATTTACATTTAATAGTTCTAATGATGTTAATGTTATTTCATGATTTCTGTTGCATGTCCGGGAACCATACCTAATACCCATGTAAAAGTCCATTATTCTTTTCTGCCAAAGCTAAAAGCTATAAAGGGATAGAAAGAGAACACTGGACCGACACAGATGCATATGAAACTCCTTGAAAGAAAAAAGAAGATACACGAAGGGTGAAAGAGACAAGAGCTGAACAATCATTCAAATGCAGAGCATTTTTCTCTAATCTACATCTATATTCCAAGAATCCTGGACATACACGAAGAAACTTATTCTAGAGGAGAACAGAAGCTGCATCTTAAGTGAAGAACTACAACAATCATTTCATGCACTTAGGCTACTAAGATGGACCATGAATCAAAGAAGAAAACGATACTATGTTTTCTGAAAAAAAACAAGAGAATGACTCAGAAGCTTTTCTGATAAACCAAACTAGCCTAGAGTTGCACTGCTAATCACTAAAGCATTTCTAAACTCAATCATACTTATCTTAGTGATTCTTTATTTACATTTTGAGCAGTGTGTGTATCGAGTTTATTTTACACACACACACACTATCTCCTGTGCTTAACTGGAGGATTCTTAAATCCTCACACAAACTCCATAACTCTTTTTTCCCATTGTGGAAGGTGGTAGAGGTCGAGTAGGACCTGAACAACCTTTGAGCTGTTATTTTTTTCCCATGAAGAACTGTGGTAGAGGACTTTGTACCTGGACAGTAGTGTACTGTTGTTTACCCCTGATCCAGGGTGTGGATCAATTTATATAAATTGTTCAGAGGACTAATTCTCGGCTTGAGAATGGACCTCTTGATTAACTTTTCTATGCTTTTATTTTAACTCTATAAGTATTACATATATATTTTACATATTCCGCTGCCAATTACATTGAAATACAATACTATTTTAAAGATACATTGATAGTTAAATTCGAAAGTGTTTATACATATTGTAAACTGGTAAGTTAGTTTCAAAAGTTAATTTAATCTTCAAATTAAGTTAACTGAGACCTAATCAATATTTGAGAAATTAATTGAACCTTTACACTCTGTATATATTCACTACAGTTTAACTTTGTTTTTTAAATCGGGGGATTTTAAGAGAAATATTTTTAACAGAAATTTTAATTGGAACTCAATTCACCCCCCTGTTGAGTATCCACTCCGACCAACAAAAAGTTAATTAAAATTAATGGAATGATATATAATATATTAATTAAATGTGATATATAATAATGAACATAGTTATAGAAGTGAACGATTTCAATGAAAATGAGTGGTAATGTAATGTTTATCATCCAAATTAGACAATGGGTGAAATATGAATCAATAATTAGCGAGTGGTATAGAACTATTTAAATCATAAAACAGAACAGATTATAATTAATATGAGGATTTATTTTTAATATCTTTATAAAATTTTCAATGGAATACTAGTGTAGATAATCTTAGAAAAGATATGATATCACGAATAGACCCATATAGATTTTATAATTTATAAATTATAAATAATTAATCAACAATAGATTGATAAGAAGATTGATTGTAAATCTCAAAACTATAATAAAATTATTTTATAGAATAATATTTAAACCAAAGTGATGAATATTTTCACAAAAGTGAGAAATATTGGGAAAAAGTATAAAAAAACATGTTAAAAAGAAGTGATATTGTGACAAAAAACCCTTTATCTAAAATATTGAAATTCATAAGCATGATTTAACTACTTATATAATCAACATGGACAAATTGATAAATTAATTTAGAATCCAAATTAATTTTTTTTTTCATTTTATATGTATTATTTAGAGAATTATAAGTTTTTATTAAATCATTGTTTTTTCAATTATTTGATGTTAGAAGTTCCAATAATTCCATGCATGATTTGGTATAGAGGTCCTTATTATTGATCCATAATTATGAGTTCAAAATCAAATAAATATTCACATTACCTGAATCATAGTTTAGAAATTATTTTTATGTTACTTGTTCATTTAATAGTAAGCACAAGAATTATTTTTAGTGAATAAATATATAACATGTTTATTAAATTTAAAATATCAAAACATTAGATTCAATTTATAATTATAACTTATTTTATTGTGGGAGTTACAAAATAAAAATAATAACATAAGTTACTAATAAAAATGATAAATATTATTTATTTTTATATTATTTACCTCCAATGATTTTTATTAATAAAAGTATATAGTATAAATTATTTAGGTGATAGATCTACAATGAAAACAATCATGCTATAAAAAATAATGATATAAAACTTTTTATTTTCATTAATATAAAATTTATTAGAATTAGATTTTATTAATTAAAAGTTATTAGGGAGGTTAAAAAAAATTATGAAGAGGTAATAAATAATATACCTAAAATGTATAATGAAATTGATACAGATGTTTTTGAGTTGAAATATTTATTAAGGAAATTTCTATATAATGATGTTTATATGAAACCATCCTACGAATAGAGACTATAATACACGAGATAAGACTTTAAGGGATATATTTTAGGTAGAAATTAGACAAACAATAATAATAGGTGTTGTTTTAAGGAGTGGATGATATATCATTTTATTGATAATATCATGTGGAGTATTTAAAAATACCCTTTACTTATTGGTTACATAATTTCATTATAAGTGAAGAGTGGAACAATTGTGGATAAAATGAAATTTTTTAGTAAATTAATCATTTAAACATATTTAATATAAGTTTTTATTGTTTTTATTAGCATATACATATTTTTCACCATTACTAGTATTATATTGAGAAATTCCTGGTTAATAATTTAATTTGAAACTACAAATATCTTAAATTTTTTGTGATTTATATTTTATAATTAATATATTTTACATATTATAATAATACACTTTATAACCTTTTATTTATAATAAATCCCCAAATTATCAACAATAACCAATAATTGATTCCTCTATATTAAGCATTTTCTATACTAAAAAATGTTCAATCAACCCTGTAGAAGCATCAGAGTTATTATAATATTCATAATTATTTTATTCTAATAATTCATATAAAACACATTTATTTTTTGTCGAAAATATGAAAAAAAAATCTAAAATACTCTTACCTCCCATTATAGTCATGAAACAACTCATAGGCCACTGATTTTGACATTTCTCATGTTGTAGAAGAATTACATAATCATTACATGAATGTTTGGATAATTATCTGTAAAAATAAAATATTTATTCTTGTTTGGACAATATATAAGTTATATTTTACTTTTTAAAATTATTAAACTTGTCCTATTATTAGGTGTTTCTCTATAATCTAAAATTATATATAATATATATTTTTGTATTAAATTTAAGAATAAACATTAAATTTTAAAATGGAATGTAAATTCAAATGTATCAATGAAATTATTACCATGTTAAATTTATTTAATGAAATTAAAAATCAATTTTCATAATAAATATAATTATATACATAAATTAAAATATTACCTTTAAATATCGACTGTAATTTAAAAAAAATATAATTTTAAAACCATGATTATAAATCATTTTTACTATTTATTTTTATAGCATTATAAATGTAAATTTTTAACAAAATCCATTTATTAATATTTTAAATTTTTTACCAATAAAATACAATTTATTTCAATAAAATAATGAAATTACTATAATAAAAATACTTTGTAAATAAAATCTCATAATGCATTGTTTTTTCAGAAAAAATAATATTTCATTACAAATTAAAAAAATATTTTTATATTATTCCATAGAACAATAATTTTTAAAATATTTGTAATAATAAAAATGAATATAAATAAATAAAATTAATATCTATATCTATATAAATATATTAATTAATTTTGTAATTCTTTAGATGTGTTAAATTATGAAATTATGTTAATAAAACATTTTTATCATTAAAATAATACATCTTTGATATAATGATGTAAAAATAATAATTATTAAGGTATAGTTAGTTTCAAATTGATAATATTAAATTTGCATAATTATTCATTTAATTTGTATCTTACCTAAAAAATGAGTGATCATATAATGGATATCACAATGGGTATATAAAGACTATAGTCAATGGTCATATAATAATAAAATTATCCCTTTACATTAATATATATAATTATATATATCCATATATATATATATTTAAAAATCATTCCTATATTTCCATTAATTACTAATCAATATTTTTATTATATTTTTAATATATTTTATTATCTATACTATTATACATGATGATATACAAGTTATGGGAGACCACTAGGAAGAATATTTCCAACTCATAGTATTTTCTAATTGTGTTTTTGATAACTTTTTATCTTCATTATTATATTCTATATGTGTTTCTTGAAATAATAAGGATTATATCATGTTATAATATTCTTTTTCATTTAATCGTATTTATCATAGAAAAAAATTAAATAATTTATAAAAATATATATATTATATGAGAAATATTAATATAGATATCTTGGGTTGTATACCCTCACCTCTTAAACACAATATCCATGAAATTGTAAAATTCTCTATGTTTTATGAAATTAGTGAGGGTATCACTAAAAAAATGACTCTAGATATAAGTTATATTAAAAAAACTACAATATCATCTTTTATAAGATCAAAAATATCATTATATTTCCTCTTAATAATATTATGTTTTGTTTTTATATAGTCTAAAAAATTATTGGAATGTATACTTTTTTGGTAGGTAACAAAACATATACATTTGAATGATTTTCAAGAGTTATTTTTATTTCCAGTTCATTTTGATAATAAATTTTCCATCCACTTACTTAAACAAGAATGGTAATGGAGATAAATTATAATATGTATTAAATTATTATAATATAATTATTTATACTTATAGAGCTTCATGAGGGGCTGAACTAATGATTTAAATTTTTTTATAAAATATATACTTCTTAAAATTTTATTACATCAATGATCCAAGGTAAGTTGACTCAAAATTAATTATTAAACTAAATATAATGAAGATGAAATGTAAATAATAGATCATATTGAGTTAATTCAAAACAATTCAATAAAAATATACAGAATATAGTAAAACTAACTTAAATAACAAAATGTAAAAAAAAATTAAATAGGGTTTCAAATAAATTATCCAGAAGGCCCATTCACTTTTTCAAAGTAGGATTTAGAAGTTCTTATGCATGGTAATTTTTTATTTTTAATTCAATGAGTTAACATAATAAATATTAAGATATGGATACACATGTTCTATGTAATATCCTATTTCATTATTAATCATAAGTATAAAAAAAATTATTAGATCTTCTTCGATCTACACTATAAAAACCCCATGTCCATACCCTAATATATTTTATATATATAAAAATTAATAGAGTAAAAAATAATTATAATTTTTTATTCATTTATATTGAAAACTCATAGACATGTTGGAATAGAATAGTTAATTTAAAATATAGTAGATGAAGATCTCATTACTAATAAAAAATATCATGAAAAAATTCTTAAATATAGGTCATCTTGATTGAGTATTAGTCTCTTTTTAGAGGAATTTAAAAATACCCTCATTAAAGTTTTAACTTATAAATTCATTGATTCTATATTTCTCTTAGTGAATCCCAAATATTTATGGGTTTAATTATTATTTGATTTATCTATATATATGGACATGAAAAAAAATATTACATGTATAAACGTTATGATGCTTCAACAAGAGTTTCAGGTATATTGATAGCTTAGAGGGTGTATGAGAGGAAGTTATGATTACTATTTTATATATAATATTACTAAACATCATGTAAATATTAGTAAAATTGAAACAATTTATTTTTAATTTTCAAAATAAGGTTATATAAGAAGTGAATTTGAAAATGGACTAACAATCTCTATATTTTTTAATAATCATAAAACATAGTTAGAATATTGTTTTATTATGTACTGAACTAAATGAGTAAAGATAATAATTTTTGACTTTTTTAATACCACTCATACTATACATCTAGATGTACTCCGTTTTAAAACAATATTCATATAAATACCATTATTTCCCTCTAATGGAATAATTTACCATGATAATATTTATATTCCTTTAGTATTTTCAAAAATAAAAGAATAATCTAAACATAATTAAAATTCAAGAACCCAGTTTTTATATCAGAATTCTATTCCTTTATTTTTGGTTTGTTTATTTATATTGGATCTAATATGGATACCCAATGATTTATAAAGGTTACGAGTGTGTCCTGCATATTTTTAGAGAAAGGAACCTCCGCTGGTGGAAATAGCAGACTGGTCACATGGTCTCCCTTAGCTGTGCATGGATGGACATTGAGGTGAAGCGAGGAACATGGTTTAGACTAACTATATTCTAGGGGATATGCACCCATAAAAAACTATAGTCATCCTTGCATAATAGTTTTTCATCAGTGGTTCACAGTTTCCATAACTATGAATCCTAACAATAAAAATTACCCCTTGAAGCATTGATGGGAGCATAGTTGGTGCACGATTTGGCCAACCATGTAGCCAAACTCTAGGAGCCATATTTTTGGGTGAAATTAAAATTTTCCACTTAATAATCTAATAAACCAATTATTATTCTCTACTTCTCCTTATAGTGGACAAAAATCCATCAATTATCCCTATTTGAGCTCATTTGAAGATATTTAGTAGTATTTTATCTTGTTGACCCATACAGAGTCATATTGAAGCATATTTCTTCTCACTAGATATGTGATGGTAAGATATAAATTTTATTTTAGTCCTTATTCATTATTCATTATATAAATAATATTATTTTTATGTAGGATCATATGACCACTTTTTAGGGAGTATATCCATTCTTTATATCTCATCCAATCCAGGAAAATTTAGAGGTTGATACGGGATGAGGAATGTCATATGAGTACAAGGTGGGAGGTCTATAAGTCATTCATCAAGATTCAATATTTTATAAATTTTCAGGTGTACATTATGATTTCATTATTTTTTGCTTATCAAATATATATACATTCTTCATAGTCATTAGATTTTTTTTCTAAGACACTTGTTAAATATTTTATACATATTTGGAGGACACATATTCAACATTGACCACCTCATGTAGGGTGTTTTTTCATAATTATTCTTCTTGTAGCTTGTTAAACTTTTCTACGCCACTCTTCGGGTGTGACACAACGTGGCTTATATAAATGTAAGTGTTTAATTAAATGTAATAATTGTAATTACTAGCATAGGTATGCTTATCCCTTGACCCTTCAAAGGTAAGTTCCAAAATTTCATTAATAAATGTCAATTATAATTGGAAATTATATTTTTATGCATGCCTTATCCTAATTAAAAGAAATTTAATGGTTTCATTGTACATACATAAAAATTCCATTCCATGTATAATGGAAGGTTGAAGATAAATTTAATGAATTAATGATAAATGATATAGATCAATAGATGGTTTCATGCACATTTATCTATATCATATTAACGAAAGGTAATAAATTTGACCAAATGATTTATTAAACAGAATGAGTATTACATATCCTATTTCTTTAAATAAATTATATATATGATTGCTAGTTTATAAGGACCTTGAAAATATTATAGGAAGTGGTCAATCTAGATCTTGCCTTGGATTCCTGAAGGATTTCCATGGCCACTTGAGGGAACCATTTCAATTTAGGGATATAGGTTTCCGTTGTTGATACACAAATTAGAACATGGTCCTTGTCTATCAGTGGATGGCCAATATGACATAGTAGGATCCCTCCATTATTTTAAAGATGTAGTGGATACACTCTATGGATCTAGGGTGACATCTGTAGACATGAGGTCCTTGGGATACACCCTTGGGCCTAATAATTACTTATCCCATTTTTCCTTGGATAAGATCCTTAGACTTAGATAGATGTATTTTTGTGGAATTACATAGGTGATGCACCATGGATAACAGTATTACCCTTACATCCAGGATATAGTTTATTACCTAAGTTAGGTCGACCCATGTGGTCAAATATACCTTTGTTTTTGCCTTTGAATTTCTCTTCATTATTATTATTATTATAACCATTAAAATATTCCATGTTATATCTTGGATCCATCACTATTAGTATCAAATGACAAAGTTAGTTCTAGTTATACCTCAAATGACATAAAATATAAAAATAGAACATAAATAATTATTTAATTGTTTACATGACCAGACACTACTTGAGGATAATGTAAGTACATAGGTATTTACGTTAATATACTTCTTTACCTTCATATATGCATGCATTCACACTATTAAAATTTATATTACACAAACATGATGTTATAAATGCCATTTGTGGTCACAAAATGAAATTTATCTCAAACCATATTTGATCTACTATTGGAACCTAGGAATATTACATGTATACAGGTGTTGATAAAGGGAATCATACTACACTAGTCACTATAATTATTTCTTGCATTAAGAAGGTTCTTAGTAGTAGATTATCCGACCAAGGATAAGGATACTAGATTGAATTTGGTTTATTTTTTCAAAATTTGTATAGCTGGTACTTCCCACTACTTTTTTATACATTTTTTCTCCCTTATTAGATAAATTGCATGTCATAATTAGATTATTTTATTTTATATACTATTGTTATATTGTTCATTATTATCTTTTTATATTCTGCCATCTATTTATATTATGATTATTTTATTTACATGTTATTACATTTTAACCATTTTACTCCAGTATGTTAATGAGGAAATGTTCTCCCCATAGATAGACCCTAGTTCTACACAACCAGTCGTCATCTTATGGTGTTCTGGGTCATGTGTTTGAGTCTTAGTGACCCAATGAGAAAGGCGAACCATTGAGTGGCACATGGTTCTGAGAATTCACAAACTGGTATCAAAACATCCTTTTCTTAATTTAATATTTTTAACAAATAAATATGAGATTGTGAATTCATTGGAACTTGGTTATTAGTTTTTCATTTGAATATGTAACCCATATATAGGAAAAATTCAATGTTTCTGAAATTATAATTTTCTTCTTCTTTTTCTATTACAGTTCATATCATTTCAATGTTGGGTGATGTACATTTTTTTTTCTAATTACTATTGTTATTCCAATTGAGTATTCATTTCATCCATGGGTCGATGATGTGAGGTAATGAGAATCATTACTTGTGTCATAATAAGAACATTGAATTCACATTCCATGTGTATTTCCAAGAAATATAGGTAAATTTATCTACTTTCATTTGACTATATTGTTTTTTTAATCAGGGAGCCTATATATATACAAATACTTATACTTCCCTTGGGCTACTATTGAGTGATTGTTAGTTTCAATTCTTAAATAATATATCCCACCCATGGGTTGGAATTGTTAATTTACAAATTCGAGTCCTTATAATGGAATTGAATAGGTTTCGATTTTAGTGATAAGGTGTGTTATCCCTGATTCACTGGGAATGTAATTACATTTTAAATAAACCATGATATTAAGAAATAAAAAAACAAAAACTATAAAAATGAACATAAATATTAAAATTATTTGATTTATAGTAAGTTAATAGTAACAGTATAGTTCACCGTTCATCTACTAGAACCCTTGTAATTTAATCGTGACCAGTTACCAATTCATGGCCTTCTGATAAGGTAGTTAGGGTAGCAAACCATGGTCAGTAACCTTCTTCATTTCATTCATATTTTTTATTTATGTCTATATGCTTCAAGGATTTTTCTAAGGCATGCGATTAAAATTATTAGACCAATTATTCCACAACATACTTTTGTTATGCACCAGGAGTGTGGTGACAACTATGCTCCATGATGTGGTGGGATCTAGGCCACTAGTCTTAAAGCTATGAGTGCCACCTGAGTCATCACTTTCTTTACATATGTAGAGATGCGACTTTTTAAATCATAGAGGAAATATCTAATACCATTAAATTAATATGATTATAAGAAATAATATCCTGATGGACCGAAGAGTTTAGTAATATTGTTAAATTAGATATATACATGAGTCCAGTATCAAAAATGAATACACTAATTACAACATAAATATTTTTTAATTTCATGGATAACTTTATCCCATATATTATATCCCTTTATAACATTCATAGTATGTTTCTCGGATTCCTTGGGAAATGATACAAAATAATGATGATATCAATTGATTGGTAATGGTATAGTATAGAGGATGTAATAATGAATCAATGTGAATAATAATGATGTCTTAGTAAATGACTGAACATACATAGCATATAATCAAAAAAATTATTAGTACGTTGATAAATAGTATGGTAAGGTAATAAATAATATCACATGGTATTAAAATAACTAGATAAGAAACAATCAATATGGTAATGTAAGAAACTAAAATACATGCCATTTTATAAAATAACTAAGAACATAATGAATACTAATATATTTCGATGAAAAATATCATAGGTAAATAATAAAAAAAATGAAGGAAATGATTAATTATTGGATGACATGTATCAGAAACATGAACCAATATACATTTAAGAAATATACTCACGAAAATCTATATTTGTGGGAACAAACCCATCTATTCTTCATAGAAGAAAACATGATGGTTTTATCAGCAACTAATTCCATATCATGAGACTAATTATGCATCTAAAGACTGTATACATTATAGTCCCCACATATCATTGAATTTCCAAATCATTATTCTTATCTAAAAAATATGCCTTATTATATATACGTAATTAATAAGGGATACATATTTTTCAATATTTCCACAAATAATCAAAAAATATTCAAAGCAGATACTATAAGAAAAATTGTTTACATATTAGGAAATGACTATATCCATGATAAATGATATGAACAAATAGAGGAAATTGAATATTCAATTATCATAACAAAATTAATATTTCAAGCGGATTACCAAAGGAATCAAGGAAGTTAATTTGAATACTATCCTTGGACAAATAAGTTATAAACTATACCGAGGAACAATAAGGATGGTATTAATAAAATACATCTGATGTGGAATAAAAATAATGGGTTTCTTTAATTTATTAATATAAATATTATAAATATACCTTTTAAAAATAGTCTTGAGGAAATTATAATTTTGTTTTGAAAACCAATTTTATGGAACTATTTATTTAAAAAAAATTGAATACAATTTTCCTAAAATGTAACCTTCTATACTTATAGGGGAAGCTTCACAGAAAAGATGAATAATAAATTTTTTACATGTCGTACTAGGTAAATTAACATTCCTTTTTCATGAAAAAATGGTTTGAAATATTCTATGTTTATAAAGTTACATGAAGGAAACTATAAATGATTTGGAAAAAGGAAAAATAGGTAAACAATTATTTACTAAATAATTTTGGAATGGTTCAAAACAATTTTTTAAAACCATTTTATAAGTCATTATTTTTTAAAGAAACCATTTTTCCAACTAAAGAGAGAAATGATGTTTGGTTTTCTTAAAAACACTATCTATAACATTTTAATTAAAAAATATTGGGAAATGATAGTAATACCTCAAAAAAGTCATGAATAACTATAGGAGAGTAAAATAGAAGGGTTTATTGGACAATGTTCATGCAATTTATTTAAATAGAAATACCTCTGAAAGATTATTAATGTCATTCTTGAGGAAAATGACCACTAATGATTCTTAGGTGTCCATTACCACTGTGAATAATTTTAAATAATAATCCTCATAAAGGAATAAAATAAAATTAAATTTGTAAATACGAGTAATATAAAAATAATTCCTGATATAAGATATCAAAATGGGGTTTATATACAACACAAAACTTAAGATAGTGGTGAATATGACATTTATCTCACAGATGAAGAAGTGAGATAAAATACCTTACCTCATGTTTGACTTGCATTGTGTGTCTTTATATTACAGAATAATAAATTTTATTTTAATATTTACTTTTTTAATTAACTTTTTCATGTATTTCATTAATTTCATTTGAATTATTACCAGGATGTATACAAAAACATAAATAATTGAGTTCATGTTAGGTGTTTTGACCAAATTGAGTTTATGTGTCAAGGAACGCATTTGTAGGTCAACAATGGTCAAAGGGTTCCTTATAAAAAATCTATAGAATAATACTAATGATATAATTATCATATTAATATATCAATTACACATTAAAAACAAATTATTAAATATTATTATGAAAATTATCCAACATTACAATCATGTACATGGAAGGTTATACCCATAGATGAGTATTATTCCCATTTTTCATTGATCGTCATGAAAAAAGGTTAGTAAAATTAGTAATTATATAATTATAATTATATAAAAAATAATTTTTTTTAAATTATGTATTATTATATATATATATATATATATATTGTGATGTTAAATGAATCACATCATGATGAGAAGGTGGCAGTCCACACATCCATGACCGACATTATTAATTTTTATTGTATCAAAAGGTTAATACAGAAAATGATATATTATATTTCCAGAAAGGTAATTATTCCATCAATATAATATATATTTTATATATGTTACATTTGTTTAATTAAAACCATAATTTATTTATTCCATTTATTTCATGGATGAATCACACTGCTTTGAGGAGGTTGTAGTCCACACGTCCAGAAATGATGTTATAATATTTACAAAAAATATATAATATATAGGTATGTGATATAAAAGAATTAAAGAATCATAAATAATTAATAAATAACATATATATCATATATTAATTCAATTTATATAATAATTCCCAACCATGTGAGGTTGTAATGAAAAAATGAATGACATCTTTTATGACGGGTTAGTATGCCATACACATAAACAGAAAGTTTATTACCCATTATATGTAAAGGTTTGTATGTTTAGGTTAAAAAATTATAATAAAAATATCTTAGTGTATTTTGGATACATTTTTTCTATATAATCATCAAATATGTAAATTTTAGGGGGGTAGAAAATGAAAATAAAACTAAAGTGCTTGTGGAAGAATGTTACAACTTCTTTGGGTAACTCCTTTTGGTTTACACCAAAGGGATTCCATATATGGATTTTTGTCAAATGTGACACATCAAAGATAAATTTTGGTATTTTTAGGATCCATTGGAAGAGATTTTGGCTGATTAAAAGTGATTTGAGAGGTGTGAGGATGTGGTAGGGATGAGTGCCTTTTTATAGAAAAAAGAGGTGGCAAACTAATAAATTTTTGGAAGGGTAATTAAACTCATGTTTTCCCATGTCATGAAGATTTAATAATGGTAATATTATAATCCATGTGAGGATAGGGTTTAAATATTGTCATTTAATGTATTTTTGGAAATTTTTAGGTCATTTTGGAACTTCAGTTTAAGGTTTAGTACCTTGTTGAGCTTAATTTCACCTTACCCATTGTAATTAATTTTATTTACATCCACTAACCTTATTGATCAAAAAAATAGATTGACAATGTAAAACATTATAAATTATTCTGATTTAAAATATTTAATCTATGTTTCAAAATTATAATCACAAAATTGGAAAAAATTTATTTAAATTTAATCCCATAGACAGAATGACAATATATGTTTTTAAAGTAAAAATGTTCAAAAGTTTCCTTGGTTTTTTATATCACATTTCACTATGAAATTTATCAAAATGACACAAATTTTAATAATTAATAAAAAATTTCTATAATTAAACATTAAAAACAATTTAAAATTTTATTTAACCTTATTAATAAAGAAAACAAGAAGTAGTTTTGAAGTAAAATTTAGTATCTTTTACTATTCATCAAAAAATTAAACTTCATAGAAAGATAAAAAATTTACCCTAAAGTGGTTTTTATGTTCCAATTTAAATTCTTGTGTTTATTTTGAAATATTATATTTTTAAAAGTGACAAAGGATGGATTTAAAATAGATTCTGCATTAAAATGTCGTAAATGCGCCTCAATAAAAATATATGGTTTTATTTGTAAAATTAGATTTTTCGTTATATTATGCCTAAAAATAAATAGTATGAATATTAAAATATATGTTGTTGAAAATATAACATTTATATTTAATTAATACAATTCAATAATATTAGTTAATTTAATTTATTATGATAAAATATTCTTAGTGAGAATAAAAATAGTTTTTTATAAAAATATTACCTCTATATTAAATTGGTTATGATATTCATTTCTAATAAATTTGTATCCATTGAATTTATGTCAAATTTGAGAATTTTTTTTTCATAATTTCTATTATACTATATATAACATCTAATTTCGTAGTTAGGTTTAGTAATATTATATTAAATAATAATATTTTAATAATATATTATTTTTGAGAAAAACTCGATATTGTGTGTAACACAAGATATCAAACTAATCAATATTGTATATAAAGAATGATAAATGTATTTAAATATATATAATAGTTGAATTTACGTAAAATATTAAGTATATTGTAATTATTTAGGATATTATATTCCCTTACCCGTTTGGGGTTGTGTGTTAAACACACTAAAAAATAAAATGATTCTACTTTAGATTTCTGGGATGTTACATCCCTCCAACTCAATTAAATTTCTGCCTCACAAATTAAATTTGGTCTTCTTGTTAGGTCTTTCAATATTTCCTATGTTTTCAATACCACATCATGAGAAAGGTATATAAAAATCCTCTTGAAATGAGAGAATGCGATGTAGAAATGTTGCATGAAATAACACATTACTAGATCTCTAAGTAGGAGATCAATTTTGGAATGTATAGTTACATACATGGGGTAAACAAATCAATATTTATAAGAGGTGATTGAGGTCATCATTCACAAAGTATTGAATTATCACTGGATGGATGAGGGACTCAAATACATAAATATTTTATGATTTAAAAAAATTCTATTGAAAACAATTATGGTATTTGGATAAAATAAATTCAATCCGTTTCCTATTGTTGATTTATTATTTTAGTGACCATGAATATAAGGACCTATACTTACTTGATGTGTTTCAATTTCATATGAAAAATTTCATGTTTTTGTTGTGTTTCAATCATATTCTAATTAATTCGATAAATCACAAAATTAATTTCCAAAAAACTATTTTGATGCCTAAATCACTAAAATACATATTTATCAATACAATAATCAATAAAATATATTTGTATATAACGTTATTAAAAATAAAATATGTCAATACATTAATCAATAAATCAAAAAGTTAACACTAATAGTTCATCATTAAAATCTATTAGTGAAATTGTTTATCAAAAAACAATGCTATAGTAAGCAGGACATTACATAGGTTAGTTGATGGCATGAAATCCTTATCATCCTTCAGTAATGGGTTCAAGTGCCATGGCATGGACATATTTGATGGGTTTTCAACCGACATATAGGTTTTACTTTTTTAAAACCGTGTTGATATAATTTCCAAAAAAAATATTATTGAGATCCATTAAATAATTTTAATCACTAAATAGACTTTAATCTATGGTGTTCAATACAAACAAACACATTAATAATTTATAAAAATATTTCGATATAGGTCCTTCCTTGGTCTATATTTTATCCACTAGAATAGGTAATTGAGTCATGTAATGTACATGTTCCCCACATCTATGACAGTGAACTACAAATGTATCCTTAGGATGAGTTTTATTTCTTTCCATCATACTCTTCATTTATAATCATAAATCATTTTACTTGTTCACTTATTTTAAACACTTAATGTAGATCCCCATATAGTGATTCACATTCTTGGGTGTCTCCTTACACATTTCTTTTGTAAGGTAAATCTATCCTTCTTCTCTTCATGGTCTCCACCACTTGAGCTCTTAGGAAACTCCATCCTTCTATTCTTTAGTGACATAGATAGGTGTTTATTTTATATTTTGTGAATAATATTTTTGGGAAAATCTATTAGGAATAAGCACTGGTCACCACATTTTCCTTCATGTTGATTGTTAACTTGATATTTTCGGGTATTGTCCATTGAATAACCCTAGAAATGATAGTATGGAAACAATTACCTTAGAAAATCATATAATAATTTATAGGATATATAAGTCATGAAACCTTATCGTGAATATAAAAATAAAAAGTTTTGGATTAGGTTATTGTTTGTTAAATTTCATCATAATGGTTTAGAATAAAAATGTGAATTATCATATGAATATCCCTTGGGAGTGTCAAACAAGGTACACCATGATGACTGCGGTTGTGTACCAGCTTATTCCGTTATAGGCCTGACACACCTTGTTAGAGTTATTACTCCTATGTATGTCATTGTTAGAACCAAATCCACTTTTAGTATCTAGACATGGATTTAATTATTTTAATAACCACATAATCTCTTCCGTACAAAAAAATACAGGATGTTCTTCTATACTTATTATAAAATAATATCATATGGATATTTTCTATAATATATTTTTTTCAAAATATAGTCCCCATTGTTTCTAGTAAACTTCCTCTGATACCAACTGTAGTGATCCGACCCCATATATATCTTACCTGGTGTCTACTACCATTACGTTAGCATTATTACAAGGATTTGAATCCCGAATGGGAGAAGAGTTAATGCATATTTGTAAAAAAATGTACACACAAGAGTATTTTTTTACAAATTAATACACTAATTACAACATTATTTTTTTAATTTTTAGGATACATTTATCCCATCCAGTGTATCCCTATATATTTGTTATAGTATGATTCTTGGATTTATAGAGATAGGAAGAAAAATAAGGGTGAGATCAAATATGTATTAAGGGTAAAGTATAGTGCAGTAAATAATGAATCAATGAGAATAATAATAAGTTCATGGTAAATAGTTTGATCCACAAACCATGTATTTAAAAAACAAAGGAAATTATTAAAAAAAATTATAGGGTAATAGTTGAGAACATATACCATTCAAATAACAAGAAAATAAAAATTCTATTTTCCATGGTATGAAATAGAAATGCATTTCATTTAATCCATAAAATGGGAAGGAAATTCATCCATATGTATTTTGATGCTAAATATCTTGGACAAATAATAAATGAATGGAATGTGATGCCTAATTATTGGACATCATGTATCTGGTGCCCGAGCCAACATACTATCAAGATATCACCTAAAAACAATTTATATATATGGGTATAAAACCATCTAATCTTTGTGTAAATAAAATTGAACTATTTTTCACCAACTAATTTTTTCTTATGAGACTTCCAATTCATCATGTGGATATATAACTTCATGGCCCCAACCATCATCGCATGTGAAATGAATTAATGACATCTAATAAACAATACACCTTATCAAATATTTGTATTGAATAAATGATATATTATTTTTCAATACCTACCCAAATAATCGAATAACTTTTAAAATAAACAGCATATGAAAATAGAAATATTGTTTATGGAATGAACATATCCAATAAAATTGTATGGATAATTAAGTTAAATTCAATGTTTGAAAATCATAAGAAATTTGATATTTAACGGGGACTATAAAAGGTATCAAGGAAGATAATTTGAATAATATACATGGAAAAATTAATCCTAGACCATCTAGATAATGAATAAGGATTGTAGAAATAAAATATATCCCATGTGGAGTAATAAAATGGTATTTAATTTATGAATATAAATATTATACATTTTTTATATGAAAACATTCTTGAGAAAAATAACCGTTTTTGTGACCATTTGAAAAAAAATATTTTTGGGAAAATCATTTTTAAAAAATATTCATAATAAAATATCCACTTTCACATGAACATTATTATGAAATAAAATGATGGTCATTAAATCAATACATGTCTTATGTGGTAAAAGAACATTCGTTTTCCACGGTAGAAATGTTAGAAAAATTCTTTGTTCAGAAAGAAGAAAGAATGTTCCTTGGTAAAATAAAAAAAAGGTAAAAATCAATTTAAAAATTAATTTTGAATGGTTAATTACATTTTTTAGAAACCCATATGTGTAATCCTTGTTTTTTATAAAAACATTTCTCCAACTGAAGAGGGAATTGAAGTTGGGTTTTCATATAAACAATTTTTGAAACATTTTCTATACCAAAAAGTATAAAATTATACTAATAATTTAAAAAGGTCAGGAATAACCATATGAGATAAATATTAATGTGTTTATTAGATAAATTTCATACAATTTACTCATATTGAAATACATTTAAAAGAAAATAAACTTTAAACATTCCAAAGCTTCTCATACCATGTTGAAACATTTTAAATTATAAGTATCATGAAACAATAAAATTAAATGAAAGATTTAAATAAAATTAAGTTGAAATAACTAATAATATAATATATCAAATGGGTAATTATATACATGACACAAAATAAATATGTGTTGAATATGAATTTTTTTTAATAGATGTAAAATGTGACATGAAATTCTCTTACCTTGAGTCTGACTAGTCTTGTATGCCTTTATGTTAGTAAATTATAAGCATTTATTAATTATATATTTTTTTCAGAAACATTTTAATATTTATAATTTATTTTATTTAATATATTACCATGTTTTATAAAATTACTTAAACATTTAAGTTTAAATTGGGTGTTTTGACCAAATGTTTTTTATGTGTCAAAAAAACATTGGTTGGTCATCTATGATCAATGGAGTCATTATATAACATAAATATAATAATATTCCTTAATTAATTTTCAAATGTTTAATAAATTATACTAAAAAAACTAATAATTAAATAAGGTTAAAAAAATGAACCAACATTACAGTCTTGAAGATAGTTGGTCGTGTATACACAATATTAACATTCCCATTTTTGAATGATCATTATAGAAATATGGTAAGGTCAATTATTCATTAGATAATGATAATTAAATAATAAATATAATTTTATTTAATCATATGCAATTATATATATAATTATTGTGATGTGAAATGGATCAAAACCCGTCTAGGAGGTGGTAGTCTACACATCCATGACTGACGTTATCACTTCTTAGTGATTGAAAATGGTACTAAAGAAAATAATATATAATATTTATAGAAATCTAAAAACCTAATCAATATAATACATATTTAATTTATGTAAAATATTATTCATTGAATCTATAATTTATACATTCAATGAATATATTGAATGAATCACATCGCTTAGAGGAGGGAGTAGTCCTTAGTTCCATAAATGCTGTTCTCATATTTGAAACAAATGTAAAGAGTAATGATATGTGTTATAATTGAATTAAATAATAATAAATTCATAATAAATATCTAATATTTGAAATACTTATATTTTTTCCAGAAACTTTCTCAACCATGAGAGGTGGTAATGGATAATGTAATGACATTATTTTGTTACGTAGTAGTTCTCCATACACAAAAACTATATGTTCATTACCCAATAAATCAAATTTAATGTTTGTTTTGGTATAATATTTTACATTAAAAATGTATAAATATATTTAGGATACAATATATTTATTTAGTAATGGAATAAAGAGATTTTAGGGGGTGGATAATAGAAATAAAAACTAAAGAGCTTAGGAAGAATGTTACCTCTTCTTTGGGTAAATCCAATTAGTTTGCACCAAAGAGCTTTATTATATTGATTTTTGCACAATTTTTGGCTTCTAGGATAAATATATAATGTTTAATAGTGATAGGGGATGTTATGGATGAGAAAAAGTGGATTGTGTGGTGTAAAAAATGGGAGGTATGAGTGCCATTTTATAGTGGAGGAGTGGCACACTTGTATATTCTCAGAAAGGGAATTAAAACCACATTTATACGATTTAAAGTGGATCCAATTATAGTTCATTTTTAATATAAGGTAGTATAGGGTCTAACTATGACCATATAATGGATTTTGGAAATGTTTCTAAGTCATTTTTTCCATTAATATTAAGGACTAATCCCTGGGTGAGCTTAATTTCACATTTACCCTTATACTTAATTTTATTTACTTTTAATGATATTTTTGGAAAAATACAATAAAAAATTATTATAGATTATAAAAGATTATTAATCTGAATATTTAAACCAATTTTATTTATTTCAATCATGTATGTGGTGAAAATTAATTTAAATTTAATTGCATATATGAGATGACAATGCAGGTTTTTATGTAAAAACATTCAAAAGTTTCTAGGTTTTTATATCGAAATTAATTGTAAAATTGACTAAAATGACATAAATTATATTAATTAATATAAAATTTATATAATTAAACTTTAAAACATTATGAAAATATTATTTTACCTTATAAATACACTATATGAAAAAGCAGTTTTGAATTTAAATTCTGTATTTCAGAGTATTCCCCAAAAAATGAAACATCACAGAAAAATAACAAAAAATCATCCTAACCTATTTTTTATGTTAAAAACTAAATTATTAATATTATTATGACATATATTATTTATAAAAGTTCCGAAAAATTGATTTAATATTGGTTATCCCTTATAAGGCTGTAAAAGTACCTTAATTAAAATATAGGTTTTGATGAGTAAAATTGGGGTTTTTTCTAATATTATACATGTATAATAAATTGGATGAATATAAAAAATATTTGATTGAATATATAACAATTATATTTCATTAATATAATTTACATATTGTATTTAATTTAAGTTATTATGATAAATGAATTTTGTTAGCATAAAAATAGATTTCTATAAAAACATTACATTCATATTATTTAGGTTTTTATATTTATTTCTATTTAATTAGTCATCAAAAAATTCATTTCATATTTAAGTAAACCATATATTTTCATAAGTTATTTAACAATAATATAACCAATAATTCAATATCTAGGATAATTCATAATATAATAAATAATAATATTTTAATAATATATTATTATTCAGTAAAAATAGTCTTGTGTGTAATGTACACTATAGAACAAGGACACCCTTATATGTAAATAAAGGTTATACAGTGATTAATGCATTAGAAACTAAATTATTATTTTAATTTATTTAAAATAGAAATTTTATATTAATGTATCAATATATTATATTGCCTTATGTGCTTGGTGTTGTGTGTCATGCATGTGTATCAAATACTATGTTCCTAATTTATATTTTCAAGTAGTTAAAACATGTTTTGGGCACTGATGCTCAAATTTATGATTGTTTTATACATCTGAAGAAATTGATGAATGTTTTTCCATGTTCTAAACCTACGATAGATGATATGATCGATTATTTTTAGTATTTTCATCCTTCTTCTTTCTCGGGGGATGGTAGTTCATAGGATGTCGAGCCTTGGATGGAGGACAATCTTTCTATTTTTTAGCATCCAGAGGTACCTCTAGAGTAGAGGTTCATGGTTACTACATACATGAAACATGATTTAGCCAAGAACTCATTAGATGTGAATACCTTGGAATAACCCCATCAGCCCTAGGTATAGAATGATATCTAGACTTCATTCTGTGATCAATTATTTCCTCAAACACTAACAGCTAACACAGTTAGATAGTTCATGCATCTGGAGCGGGGTTCTATGTTAGTTATGGATTCTTCAGCATGTTTTTCTGAGTTACATAAATTTTCACATATTTTAGCTGGTTATGAGCTTTTGTGTTCCAAACCATTCAATGACGGTATTTGGTATTCCATACATACTTAAGTGAAATTATTTTTTCTAAATAACATCTCTGAGATAGTCAATCATTCATATATCAATGAGCATAACCTGATGGTAGGTGATTGTACCAGAAATAGGGTATCAATGTCACAGAAGGAGAGTAGTATTTCAAGTAGAAGGAAATGATCCCTCAATATTTCTCATCGTGGAAGTGGTAGCTAAATTACTAGAT
The DNA here is from genome assembly GCA_963277665.1 of Viscum album. Lineage (NCBI taxonomy): Eukaryota > Viridiplantae > Streptophyta > Magnoliopsida > Santalales > Viscaceae > Viscum > Viscum album. The sequence goes on from OY728159.1 coordinate 1,276,068,549, forward strand.
ACCTGTAGCCCATTAGATTTCCATCAGTGTGGACTATAGGGGAAACTGATTCCTCACTGTGATAGATTTCTTCTAAATTTTTGGGCCTGTAGTCATATGAGGATCCTTTCATGATTATTTCAGTTCTTTCTATCAGCTCCTAGTAGAAGAGGTTCCACACTAGCTCCACCATCAGGGGAATGTGATTTTATGTCACGTCAATCATGGTGTTTGAGTAGCACCCAAATAAATAGAAGAGGATGAGGTCATGGCTGTAGTTTCCAGTCATCATATTATCAGTAGTTCCAATAATGAGGTTTTTATCAGTGTAGTCCAATTGTTGCACATGGTCGTTTATAGAGTAAGATGCATTCCTTATAACTGATCCATGTGGATGACAGTGTAGAACCATCTATAGTACATGATACTATTTTTATAGACTCTACTCTAGTATCTTCTTAATTTTATACTAGTGATTCACTCTCCTTCATCTCTTAATCTATCATTGAAATGCTCTAGATGAAAATTCAATATCAATATAGTGTAATGACCATAGGTACATCATTTGGAGTATGTTTAGAGGGAATACACAAATAAAGGGACTTTCCCCTTGAGGTAGGAAGTGACACTTTCTTTTTGTACCTCATCACACATGATGTAATGGGATTCGATGTCATTATAAAGATGGATTGGTTGATCACATATTATTCCTTTGTAGAATTATATCATAGTAGGGTAACATTTACATCGATATAGGGTTGAATTTATCTATATAATAAAGAGTGGGAATTGTAGACCTACAGAGTTGTACCAGATAATCATGGGATAGGTAAGGTGACTGGGAAAATTACTATTTTCATCGTACAAGATGAGGCTTTACATCCGGCTAAATTCCCTTTGGTAGTAATTCATTTCGTGGATGTATTTCGAAAATATTTTTTTGGATTACCTATTAAGAGATAGGTATAGATTATGATTGATCTCATTACAAGATAATCTATAGTGTTCATTCCTCTATATAGGATGACATATATCGAGATCCAAGAGCTGAAGTAGAAGTTGGAGGACATAGAGGATAATTCTTTTAGAAGACATATTAAATTATCTTGGGGTTCATGAGTGATTTTCCCCAAGATGGAGGATAGGACCATTCACCAATCCTTTTATTAAAAATGGTTGAACTGTATTATGGTCATGAATGAATATCCACATATTTGTATAGATTTTCCCTTTGACATGCTCTGAGGATATTTGGTGTTTTCTAAGATCATCATGAGATCAGGCTATCCTCATGTGTGAATAAGGACATTAGAAATACCTCGTAAACTTTCCGTAGTAGGTATGGTTTTTATTAGTACCTTGTTATGATATTTAATGTTATTAACATGCTCACCGATTTCATTCCTTTTATGAATTTGGTGTTCCTCATCTATCTAGATTCTTATTTCTTGGTTTTGTGGATGAAATCATGGTGTATTTTCACAATGGTAGTGAACATGTCATGCATCATGAGATCATTATGAGTATATAGAGAGAGAACCATCCTTATAAAAATATTTCAAAGAATCAATTATTGATTATAAAAATTCAATTATTCATTCATATCATCTAGGAATCTAGATTCTCGGTTGACCTAGAGAAGGAGGGTTTTGTTGTTTCCTAGGAGAATACAAAGAATGTGTTTGATATATGGATTTTCTTGAGGATGGGGGGATATTTCAATCCTTTAATACTGAAATTATCACACCTATTTCACGTTTTAATGGTCTAAAAAATATTATTTTTATGTTCATGGGGTCAGAAGTTGGGAACAAAAATTTCAAAATATGAAAGGGAGTCTTCCTTCTATATAGATTCCAATTCTACCAGAGTCTGAAAAAGGATATAAGTTGTTCTATAATGAAACAAACATCTTTCTATGAGAATTTATTATATAGGATGATAGATTCATGGAATATTAATATTATTACTAGTTGTCATCTTATGGTGTTCTGGGTCATGTGTTTGAGTCCTAGTGACCCAATGAGTGTGGGGAACCTTTGAGTGGCACCTGGTTCTGAGAATTCACAAAGTGGTATCAAAAAATCATATTCTTGATTTAATATTTTTAACAAATAAATATGAGATTGTGAATTCATTGGAACTTGGTTATTAGTTGTTATTTTTAATAGGTAACCCATATAAAGGAAAAATTCAATGTTTCTGAAATTATAATTTTCTTCTTCTTTTTCCTATTACAGTTCATATCATTTCAATGTTGGGTGATGTACATGTTTTTTTCTAATTATTATTGTTATTAAAAGTGATTATTCATTTAATCCATGGGTCGATGATGTGAGGTAATGAGAATCATTACATGTGTCATAATAAAAACATTGAATTCACATTCTATGTGTATTTCCAAGAAATATATATAAATTTCTCTACTTGCATTTGACTATATTGTTTTTTATTTTTGAGGGAGACTATATATATACAAATACCTATATATACCTTGGGCTACTATTGAGTGATTTTTAGATTCAAATATTAAAGAATATAGCCCCCCATGGGTTGGAATTGTTAATTTACAGATTCGAGTCATTAGAATGGAATTGAATAAGTTTCGATTTTAGTGATAAGTTGTGTGGTACCTGATTCACTGGGAATGTAATTACATTTTAAATAAACCTTTATATTAAGAAATAAAAAAAATGAAAACTATAAAACTGAACTTAAATAATAAAATTATTTGATTTATAGTAAGTTAATAGTAATATTATAGTTGACCGTTCATCTACTGGAACCCTTGTAATTTAATCTTGAGCAGTTACCAATTCATGGTCTTCTGATAAGGTAGTTAGGGTAGAATACCATGGTCAGTAACCTTCTTTATTTCACTCATATTTTTTATTTTTGTCTATATTCTTCAAGGATTTGTCTAAGTCATGTGATTAAAATTATTAGACCAATTATTCCACAACATACTTTTGTTATGCACCAGGAGTGTGGTGACAACCATGCTCCATGACGTGGTGGGATTTAGGCTGCTAGTCTTAAATCTATGAGTGCCACTTGAGGCATCACTTACTTTACATATGTAGAGATGTGACTTTTTAAATCATGGTGGCAATATCTAATACCATTAAATTAACATGATTATAAGAAATCATATCCTGAAGGACTGAAGATTTTAGTAAGCTTGGTAAATCAGATATATACATGAGTCTAGTATCAAAAATGAATACACTAATTACAACATATATATTTTTTAATTTCAAGGATAAATTTATCCCATATATTATATCCCTTTATAACATTCATAGTTTGTTTCTCAGATTCCTTGGGAAATGATACAAAATAATGGCGATATCAAATGATCGATAATGGTATAGTATAGAGGATGTAATTACGAATCAATGTGAATAATAATTATGTCTTGGTAAATGACTGAACATACACACCATATAATCAATAAATTTATTAGTATGTGCATAAATAGTCTGGTAAGGTAATAAATAATATCACATGCCTGTAAAATAACTAGATAAGAAACAATCAATATGGTAATGTAAGAAACTAAAATACATGCCATTTTATAAAATAACTAAGAACGAAATGAATACTAATATATTTCGATGAAAAATATCACAAATAATTAATAAATAAAATGAATGAAATGATTAATTATTGGATGGCATGTATCAGAAAGATGAACCAATATACTTTTAAGATATATCCTCACAAAAATCTATATTTGTGGGTAAAAACACATCTATTCTTCATGGAAGAAAAATTGATTGTTTTATCAGCAACTAATTCCATATCATGAGACTAATTATGTATCTAGGGACTATATACATTATAGTCCCCACATATCATTGCATTTACAAATCATTATTCTTATCTAATAAAAAATATGCCTTATTATATATACGTAATGAATAAAGGATACATATTTTTCAATATTTCCCCAAATAATCAAAAAATATTCAAAGTAGATACTATAAGAATAATTGTTTACATTTTAGGAAATGAATATATCCATGATAAATGATATGAACAAATAGAGGAAATTCAATATTCAATTATCATAAAAAAATTTAATATTTCAAGGGTATTACCAAAGGAATCAAGGAAGTTAATGTGAATACTATCCTTGGACAAATTATTTATGAACTATACCGAGGAATAATATGGATGGTATTAATAAAATACATCTTATGTGGAATAAAAATAAAGGGTTTTTTTAATTTATTAATATAAATATTATAAATATACCTTTTAAAAAAATGTCTTGAGGAAATTATCCTTTTGTTTTGAAAACAAATTTTATGAAACTATTTATTTAAAAAAAAATTGAATACAATTTTCCTAAAATGTAACTTTCTATACTTTTAGGGGAAGCTTCAAAGAAAATATGGATGTTAAATTTTTAAATGTTGTACTAGATAAGATAACATTACTTTTGTATGAAAAAATGGTTTGAAATATTCTATGTTTAGAATGTTACATGAAGGAAAAAATAAATGATTTTGAAAAAGGCAAAATATGTAAAAATTTATTTACTAAATAATTTTGCAATGGTTCAAAACTATTTTTTAAAACCATTTTATAAGTCATTATTTTTTGAATAAAACATTTTTTCCAACTAAATAGAGAAATGGTGTCGAGTTGTCTTAAAAGCATTATCTATAACATTTTGAGTAAAAAAGATTGGGAAATGATAGTAATACCTCAAAAAAGTCACGAATAACTATATGAGAGTAAAATTGAATTGTTTATTGGACAATTTTCATACAATTTATTTAAATAGAAATACCTCTGAAATATTATTAATGTTATTCTTGAGGAAAATGATTACTAAACATTATTAAGTGTCCCATACCACTGTGAATAATTTTAAATCATAATCCTCATAAAGGAATAAAATGAAATTAAATTTGTAAATTCCATTAATATAAAAATAATTCATGATATAACATATCAAAATGGGTAGTATATACAAAACAAAAAATAAGTAAGTGGTGAATATGACATTTATCTCACAGATGAAAAAGTGAGATAAAATACCTTACCTTAAGTCTGAGTTGCATTGTGTGTCTTTATATTACAGAATAATAAATTTAATTTTAATATTTACTTTTTCAATTAACTTTTTCATGGATTTTATTAATTTCATTTCAATTATTACCAGGATGTATACAAAAACATAAATATTTAAGTTCATGTCAGGTGTTTTGACTAAATTCAATTTATGTGTCAAGGAACACATTTGTAGGTCAACAATGGTCAAAGGGTTCCTTATAAAACATCTATTGAATTATAATAATGATATAATTATCATATTAATTATTCAATTACACTTTAAAAACAAATTAATAAATATGATTATGAAAATTTACCAACATTACAATCATGTAGATGGAAGGTAATACCCACATATGAGTATCATTCCCATTTTTCATCGATCGTTATGAAAAGAAGGTCAGTAAAATTAGTAATTATATAATTATAATTATATAAAACATATTTTTTTTAAAATTATGTATTCTTATATATATAAAATTATTGTGACGTTAAATGAATCACATCTTGATGAGAAGGTGGTAGTCCACACATCCATGACTGATATTATTAATTTTTATTATATCAAATGGTTAATATAGAAAATGATAAATTATATTTCAAAAAATTTAATTATTCCATCAATATAACATATATTTTATATATGTTACATATGTTTAATTAAAACCATAATTTATTTATTCCATTTATTTCATGGATGAATCACATTGCTTTGAGGCGGTAGTAGTCCAGACTTCCAGAAATGATGTTATAATATTTACAAAAAATATATAATATATAGGTATGTGATATAAAAGAATTAAAGAAGCATAAAAAATTAATAAATAACATATATATCATATATTAATTTAATTTATATAATAATTCCCAACCATGTGAGGTGGTAATGAAAAAATGAATGAAATATTTTTTGAGGAGTTAGTATGTCGTACACATAAACTGTAAGTTTATTACCCATTAGATGGAAAGGTTTGTATGTTTAGGTAAAAAAATTATAATAAAAATATCTCAGTGTATTCTGGATACTTTTTTTCTATATAATCATTAAATATGTAAATTTTAGGGGGTATATAATGAAAATAAAACTAAACTGCTTGTGGAAGAATGTTACAACTTCTTTGGGTAACTCCTTTTAGTTTTCACCAAAGGGCTTCCAGATATAAATTGTTGTCAAAGGTGACACATAAAAGATAAATTTATGCATTTTTAGGATCCATTGGAAGATATTTTTGCTGATAAAAAGAGATTTGAGATGTGTGAGGATATGGTAGGGATGAGTGCCTTTTTGTAGAAAAAAATAGGTGGCACAGTAATAAATTTTTGGAACGGTAATTAAACTCATGTTTTCCAATGTCAAGAAGGTTTAATAATTGTAATAATATAATCCTTGTGAGGATATGGTTTAAATATTTTCATTTAATGTATTTTTGGAATGTTTTAGGTCATTTTGGAACTATAGTTTAAGGTTTAGTACCTTGTTGAGCTTAATTTCACCTTACCCATTATAATTAATTTTATTTACATCCACTAACCATATTGATCAAAAAACTGGATCTACATTGTTAAAAATTATAAATTAGTATCATTTAAAATATTTAATATATGTTTCAAAATTCTAATCACAAAATTGGAAAAAATATATTTAAATTTAATCCCATAGACAGAATGACAATATAGGGTTTTAAAGTAAAAATGTCCAAAGATTTTCTAGGTTTTTTATATCACATTTCACTATGAAATTTATTAAAAGGACACAAATTTTATTAATTAATAAAAAAAATATCTAATTAAATATTAAAACCAATTTAAAATTGAAGTGCCCGGATCAGTGTGAATCACTGAGAGGTGGAGGGGGTGAATCAGTGATCCCTTAAAACTTTTTACTAATTGATTCTTTATCAATTAAACCTCTATGGCTGGTTAAAGCCTCGATCCAGTCTTCTTGTATCTCTCAGCCTTTCCTTGAGTGATGCAGTAAATGTAAAGGCACAGGACACAAGGATTTACAAGGTTCGACACCAAAGGCCTACGTCCATGCCATGTTGGTTATACTCCCCAACATGGTTTCTCCCATTATAATCTGTAAGTATTACAATGGTCGATACAGAGTCACACTGTATATCTCCTGAGTCCCACAGGAGGGTCTTTATACTGCGTCCCACAGTGTTACCAGAGTCCCACTGGCCTGCTCCAGAATCCCACTGAAGACTTCTTCTGCCCTGAGTCTCACAGGGGGCTTCTCTTGGCTCCTAGAGTCACACGAGTAGCTCTTCTTCACTTTAATATTCTTCAAGTATCTTCAGCAGTCTGGGATAAAGACTGCTGGCCTTGCTCTTCACTTCTGATCACTTGATCAGGTCTTCTCGTCTTGCTCAGGATTTATCTCCCTCTTCTTAGGATGACCTGGCCTCTGTTTTCAAGAATCTTCTTGGACTTCTCAGCTACTGAAAACTCAGGCAATATGAAGTCTTTCACTTCAGCTTGGCTTCAATCTCACTTCATAACAACTTCATGCACTAAGTGCATGGAAACTCTGCATCTTCATGCACTGATTGCATGGCTTCTCAAATTCCTCAAGAACTTCTGATCTTGGTCAACTCAAATGCACACAACCTGATTTGACTTTGTTCACGTGTGCATGTGCATGCATGCAAGCATGCACTCCCCTTTTCTTCTCTTGGTGTAGTAAACCCTCAAAGGGTGTATTTCATTTTAGCACACACCTTCTTCTTGAACTTCACACACTTTTTTCAATTTTTTTACACACTTAAAAGTGTGTTGTTCTTTAGTTTGGGTATCCTCCTCTTCTTCTTCTAAGTGTGTTCACTCCACTTAGTGCACACACAAAGGTTCAGCCTCTTTGTTGTTTTGCACACACAACTTGTTCTTTTAGTGAACACACTTGAACTTGGACTACTTCACTTACTAAGCACACACACTTCCTTGTTCACACATACATAAACCAAGTGTGGTGTACTTCATCAACCCCGAACCCCTTCCGCAAGGGAGGCGCGCAAGTGGTACTGCCCGAATATCCAATGAAGGCACGCAAGGGGGTGTGGACTTTCTCCTCTTCACAACTTCCGCGCAAGCCTCAAGGTTCAAGGGCACGCATGCCACAAGAAACACAAGGGCGCGCAAGTGCTTTAGCCGCAAGGGTCGCGCAAGCCTCGGCCAACCGTGGGCACAGGGAGGGCGCGCAGATGCCACTGCCACGCAAGCAACCTCTTGTCGCGCAAGGGATGCGCGCAGGGATTATCTAACCTCTTTCGCGCAAGGAGTAGGGCGAAAGGAACCTTCAGAGAAAAGGGATGGCTCCGGAACAAACTACTGTGCAAGTGTGCGCGCAGGGCTCAAAACTTTTCTAAGCACCGAGGCTTCGCGGGACAGTGTCTTCAAAAACTCAGCAAACATTTTGAGAGCCTTGGGTGCTCCTTTTATAGGTGAGGAATTCTTTGGCCCATCCGCGTGAGATCCCGAAGATTTTGGATCTTCAAGATTTTTCAAATCTTGATTTTTATCCTCTGTTCAACACGGTTTGCATTTTTATTTTCCTCCTTCAAGTGCATGCATTTTCGAATGCATGCATGGCCTCTTTAATACTTTTCCATGCATAGCACGAACACACGAAGCCTCGGAAACTCCGTTTGCCTTGACTGAAGTCCAAAATCCTCCATTCATCATGTGCATGCATATTTTATTACATGGTTGTGTTCAGTAGGGCCATACGAGCATAATGGAACTCTTAAGTCGATCGACAGTGGCCGGGAACACAAGAACGGTGCTAAGGTTGCTCCTGGTTCAACGGAGGCGTCGGGGGAGGTGCCTCGGCCGAGCTCGAGGTAGAGGATAACTTGTGGGCCATTGGATCGGGCGATTGAAAGACATCGGAAGGCCGTGGTCAGAAGATCTCGCACGGGTTTGATCGTCCGGTCGAGATCTGGCGCGCGATCGATCGAGCGGCCTGGATTCACCCCCGGTGAAAATTGCGCGTCCCACATCGATACGGCCCACGATTTCCACGCGGTTTAACAAACATCGCCTCCCTGCCAACTCTCAGTTGCACTTCTCCCCTCTCGGTGCTGCCCCGCACCGAGTTCTCTTAGAGGGTATGCTCTTGCGCCCACCCCTGCCACTCGGGCGCGCCACTGGCGCCCACCATGCTTCCTCACGGGCGCGCTCCTCGTGCTCACGCTGCGCAGGGCTTGACACTCCTACGTGGCCCCGGCTTACACACGGCCGCGACCTCTCGGGCTGGCCCCATGGGATCCCCCTTGGGCGTGGCAACCTCGAGTCCCACATGTGCCTTGGGGTTGAACCCTTAAGGATGGCCCTTGGTGGATTCTTTTTTCCTGAGTATAGAACAAGTCCTTTGTTTTAAAAACAACGTGTCCATGTTCAAATTCCAAATTCCACATCACCATTCATCTTCTCCCAATCCATTCTTCCTTCTTCATTTCTTCTCTTCTCTTCTTCTTAATAATTCTTCCATTCCTCTTAAACATTTAATCTAGACTTAGGAGGTGGAATTCCCGAAGGTTCTTCATCAACCGAATCACTTGGATCAATTATTTCTTCAATGTGCTTCATTGATCCAATCAGAGATCAAATTGGAACTTCAGCTTCTCATACACTAAAATATAGTGCATGATCTCCATGAATCCACTTCATCCACTTAGAAGTTGTGGATGGATCATCTTCATCTCCTCATGCATTGTTAAGACAATGCATGGTCTTCTAATATTGTTGTGACATTGTATCCAGTTGATACATGTTCTTAGAACATAAAGAACATCTCAACAATCATCTAATTTAATGATGATGCTCCATCATCATCAATTGTTCAAGTGGTGTAACTTAGTATCATCTTGATACAAGTATTGAAACATTAAGATCAGTTCAACAATTGTCTTATATAACTAGAGAATGTTTCAACCATCATCTCCTATGTCACTTAGTGAATCTCCTAAGTGACATTCCTCTATGTTCCATGGCCATTCTCCATTCATCACCATCACCATCACATCCTTTGTCATTCACATATTGAAACTCCTTGACATCCATCTATTTATTCCTTGACATCAACATACCTCATTGACAACAAATGCAACACAGTGCACTTCAATCTCCCCCTTTGTATTTGTTGTCAATACACTTCTTCATCACATATGAATGGGTCAATTTGTTTGCCAATATTTTCTCCCCCTTATTGGAAATCAAATGCAAACATGTGGTGTGGTTAACTTTCAAAATTCTCTTCCCCCCTTAGATAAGCATTTTCTTCAAAATCACTAAGAGAGGGATGATGTCACATGTTCTCTTTAGCAAAGAGCCTTTAGTAAATCAACTCTAAGTCTACTTGGGATAACCTGGTGTAGAAAACAAGAGTGATGTAACCAAGGAACTCAATGCTGTACAACATTCACTGTACATGTGAGATCATGCATCAAGGGGTTTAAATTTTTCAGATATAACAATAATTTTCTAGATCCTGCACATACTCCACAAAACTCATTCGAAAGTTCAGTACAAAGATAAAGCATCCCCTTTCATCCATTTTCCTTCAATCAACACTCCCCCTTAATTGTCATGATGAAAAAAATTAAGAAATAAGGGTTGAAAGTCTGATTGGAATACCTTCACTTTTCTCAAGATGGTATTAAATCTCAGAATCCCATCTTCTACAGATTGGCTCCCCCTCAAGGGGTGCACTCCATTCTGTCCAAACCACTCTCCAGATGAGAATGATCTTCATCTTCAATTCCCTGCAATGTTATCACATGTAAATACCAGAAGTATAAGGGAATAGAATGGAACCTCCTTGGTTCATCAATGTGAACAACAAGGTTGAGAAGATTCTCTCAACCGAGATGTCCCATTTTCACCATTCTTCACACTTTCACATTTGATCTTCAACGATGTTTGTGCTGGTGTGGATCTCAACACCTCTTAAACTTTTTTGTGTGTGACTCCTCTATTTCTAGGTTCCTTCTGAACACTAGAGTCTCCTGGTGCAATCTTCATTATTTTGAAGAATCCCTTTTGAGCTGGAATGAATATCATCCATTTATCACTAGTATGTCCAGCTTGATTGCACCACACACACAGAACTTGATCTTCATGTGAAATGTTTTTCTTTCCTTTTGCCTTGGCTATTGCCAGTGCTTTATCTTCAGCTCTCTGTAGCTCTCTGGCATGTTGCAACTGATTAGGCCATATGACTAACAAGTCATTTGGAAGTGAGGCCTCAGTTTTGGAAATTCCACATGGTTCTTTTAATGATATTAAGCTACCTTTATTAGGAAACTTATTTTCAATCAATCCCTTCTGCTTCTTCTGGATTGATTGTCTTTTTGAGTCCAGTCTTCTTCTATTCAGTTCCATGGCATGTTCACAAAGATCCATGGTGTGTCCTTTCTTTCCACAGTAGAATCATGTCTTCTTGGTGGTCCTTCTCGATGCATCACCCTTCTTGGATTTATACTCCAAGGACTTATTTACATTCTTCAAAACCTTCTTGGGAGCCTCTTTAACTCTCTTCTTGCTTCCCAAGGATTCTTTCTGAGCCAGGTTCTGTGATATTTTCTTCTTTTGAGCTCTGGATACAGTTGGAGATTGACATGTATCTTTTTGACCAATTTTTCACACATCCCAGATGTTATCAATCAATCCAAATATGTTAGCAGTAAGCAGATGTCTCTGGACCTGTGGATGTTGCTTCTTTCCTTCTGGCTTGCTCCCCCTTGGAATGGGCTTGCTTTGTGCTCTGACATTCAGTGGATTGTAACAACAATCCTTTGCACAGTGCCCATACTTATTACACCACCAACACTGACCCACAAATCTTGACCTCTTCAGTCCTTCTGATTGTTGGGTACTTTTCTTAAATTGCTGTGTTGTTTCAGGAGAGCTCTTTTTCTTCATCTTCTTCATCCATACTTGATCAGAATTACTCTTATATCCTGAACTTTTTGTGCAAACACATTTAGAAGCATGAGTACAAGATGGTATGGATGGTACCTTCTTCTTAGAAGATGTTGGCCTTTCATTAGAGGATGTCCTTCTTTTGGAATCATCATGCTCAATGCATACTTGTGTAGCAACATTTCTTCTTTCAGCTGACTGGGAGGTTTCAGCTTTGGGTGGTTGCAGATTTTTCAATATCACCTCTTGTTCTAAGCATTTCATGTTGAGGGAGTTCTTCTCATCATCAACATTTCTTAGCCTTCCTTCCCAATTTTCTTTCATCTCTTTTATCTGGTCATCATGCACCTTCTTCATTTCTTGCAATGAACTGTCAAGCTCCTTCACCCTTTTTTACTTTGTCTTCAAGTTGATCATCTTTGACAATCATTGACAATTTGTGTCTCTTTTCCAGTGCATGGAAAACATCTTTAACAATTATCTTAAATAATTCTTTCTCAGAAAGGATTGTTTGCAATTCTTCAGTAGTGTGTTCATATCTTTCATTGCAAAGAGAAACTGTTCATCCTTAGCCTTCACCAGCTTTCTGAGAGTGTTGGTTATGCCAAACCTTTTTGCCAATTGATCTTCCATAGAATTGGCTTCTTCTTCTAGCTGTAATTTTACTTCTTGAAGTTCATGGATTCCTGTAGGTATACACTTTTCCACTTCCATGGGGACTGTCTTCTGAAGATATTTGAGTGCATTTTGAAGATCATTCATTGTTCCAACTTCATCACATCTAGGACATGATTTCTTCATCTTCTTGGCCTGTTTCTTCTTTCAATTTTTCTGAGTCTTGGCAGATATCCCCATTTGAGGCTGGTCGCTCATTTCCTCAAATATGCACTTCATAAAGACTCCCTTGGATCTTTTAGAGGTAACCTCGCTCTAATACCAATTGAAGTTCCCGGATCAGTGTGAATCACTGAGAGGGGGAGGGGGTGAATCAGTGATCCCTTAAAACTTTTTACTAATTGATTCTTTATCAATTAATCCTCTATGGCTGGTTAAAGCCTCGATCCACTCTTCTTGTATCTCTCAGCCTTTCCTCGAGTGATGCAGTAAATGTAAAGGCACAGGACAGAAGGATTTACAAGGTTCCACACCAAAGACCTACGCCCTTGCCATGTTGGTTATATGCCCCAACATGGTTTCTCCCATTATAATCTGTTAGTAATACAATGGTCGATACAGAGTCACACTGTATCTCTCTTGAGTCCCATAGGAGGGTCTTTATAGTGCATCCCACAGTGTTACCAGAGTCCCACTGGCCTGCTCCAGAATCCCACTGAAGACTTCTTCCACCCTGAGTCTCACAGGGGGCTTCTCCTGGCTCCTCGAGTCACACGAGTAGCTCTTCTTCACTTTAAGCTTCTTCAAGTATCTTCAGCAGTCTGGGATAAAGACTGCTGGCCTTTCTCTTCACTTCTGATCACTTGATCAGGTCTTCTCATCTTGCTCTGGATTTATCTCCTTCTTCATAGGATGACTTGGCCTCTGTCATCAAGAATCTTCTTGGACTTCTTAGCTACTGAAAACTCAGGCAATATGATGTCTTTCAATTCAGCTTGGCTTCAGTCTCACTTCAGAACAACTTCATGCACTATGTGCATGGCAACTCTGCATCTTCATGCACTGATTGCATGGCTTCTCAAATTCCTCAAGAACTTCTGATCTTGGTCAACTCAAATGCACACAACCTGATTTGACTTTCTTCACGTGTGCATGTGCATGCATGAAAGCATGAACTACCCTTTTCTTCTCTTGGTGCAGTAAACCCTCAAAGGGTGTATTTCATTTTAGCACACACCTTCTTCTTGAACTTCACACACTTTGTTCAATTTTTTTACACACTTAAAACTGTGTTGTTCTTTAGTGTGGGTATCCTCCTCCTCTTCTTCTATGTGAGTTCACTCCACTTAGTGCACACACAAAAGTTCAGCCTCTTTGTTGTTTTGCACACACAACTTGTTCTTTCAGTGCACACAATTTAACTTGGCCTACTTCACTTACTAAGCACACACACTTCCTTGTTCACACATACATAAACCAAGTGTGGTGTACTTCATCAACCCCGAACCCCTGCCGCAAGGGAGGCGCACAAGTGGTACTGCCCGAATATCCAATGAAGGCGTGCAAGGGGGTGTGGACTTTCTCCTCTTCACAACTTCCGCACAAGCCTCAAGGTTCAAGGGCGTGCAAGCCACAAGAAACACAAGGGCACGCAAGTGCTTTAGCCGTAAGGGCCGCGCAAGCCTTGGCCAACCGTGGGCATAGGGAGGGCGCGCAGATGCCACTGCCACGCAAGCAACCTCCTGTCGTGCAGGGGATGCGCGCAGGGATTATCTAACCTCTTTCGCGCAAAGAGTAGGGCGAAAGGAACCTTCAGAGCAAAGGGATGGATCCAGAACAAACTACTGCGCAAGTGTGTGCACAGGGCTCAAAACTTCGCTAAGCACCGAGGCTTCGCGGGACAGTGTCTTCAAAAACTCAGCAAACATTTTGAGAGCCTTGGGTGCTCCTTTTATAGGTGAGTAATTCTTCGGCCCATCCGCGTGAGATCCCGAAGATTTCAGATCTTCAAGATTTTTCAAATCTTGATTTTTATCCTCTGTTCAACGCGGGTTACATTTTTATTTTCCTCCTTCACGTGCATGCATTTTCGAACGCATGCATGGCCTCTTTAATACTTGTCCATGCATAGCACAAACACACGAAGCCTCGACAACTCCGTTTGCCTCGGATGAAGTCCAAAATCCTCCAATCATCATGTGCATGCATATTTTATTGCATGGTTGTGTTCAGTAGGGCCATACGAGCATAATGGAGGTCTTAAGTCGATCGACAGTGGCCGGGAACACAAGAACGGTGCCAAGGTTTCTCCTGGTTCAACGGAGGCGTCGGGGAGGTGCCTCGGCCGAGCTCGAGGTAGAGAATAACTTGCGGGCCGTTGGATCGGGCGATTGAAAGACATCGGACGGCCGCGATCAGAAGATCTCGCGCGGGTTTGATCGTGTGGTCGAGATCTGGCGCTCGATCGATCGAGCGGCCAGGATTCACTCCCAGTGAAAATTGCGCGTCCCTCATCGAAACGGCCCACGATTTCCACGCGGTTTAACAAACATCACCTCCCTGCCAACTCTCAGTTGCACTTCTCCCCTCTCAGTGCCGCCCCGCACCGAGTTCTCTTAGCGGGCGCGCCCTTGCGCCCACCCCTGCCACTCGGGCGCGCCACTAGTACCCACCATGCTTCCTCACGGGTGCGCTCCTCGCGCTCACGCTACGTAGGGCTTGACACTCCTGCGTGGCCCCAGCTTACACACGGTCGCGGCCTCTCAGGCTGGCCCCATGGGATCTCCCTTGGGCATGGCGACCTCGAGTCCCACATGTGCCTTGGGGTTGAACCCTTAAGGATGGCCCTTGGTGGCTTCTTTTTGCCTGAGTATAGAACAAGTCCTTTGTTTTAAAAACAAAGTGTCCAAGTTCAAATTCCAAATGCCACATCACCATTCATCTTCTCCCAAGCCATACTTACTGCTTCATTTCTTCTCTTCTCTTCTTCTTATGAATTCCTCCATTCCTCTTAAATATTTAATCTAGACTTAGGAGGTGGAATTCCCAAAGTTTTATCATCAACCGAATCACTTGGATCAATTATTTCTTCAATGTGCTTCATTGATCCAATCAGAGATCAAATTGGAACTTCAGCTTCTCATACACTAAAAGATAGTGCATGATCTCCATGAATCCACTTCATCCACTTAGAAGTTTTGGATGGATCATCTTCATCTCCTCATGCATTGTTAAGACAATGCATGGTATTTTAATATTGTTGTGACATTGTATCTAGTTGATATAAGTTCTTAGAACATAAAGAACAGCTCAACAATCATCTGATTTAATGATGATGCTACATCATCATCAATTCTTCAAGTGGTGTAACTTAGTATCATCTTGATACAAGTATTGAAACATTAAGATCAGTTCATCAATCATATGATATAACTAGATAATGTTTCAACCATCATCTCCAATGTCACTTAGTGAATCTCCTAAGTGACATTCCTCTATGTTCCATGGCCATTCTCCATTCATCACCATCACCATCACATCCATTGTCATTCACATATTGAATCTCCTTGACATCCATCCATTTATTCCTGGACAACAAGATACCTCATTGACAACAAATTCAACACAGTTCACTTCAAAATTTTTATTTAACCATATTAATAATGTAGACAAGAAGTAGTTTTGAAGAAAAATTCAGTGTCTTTTACTATTCATCAAAAAAATTAAACTTTACAAAAAAATAAAAAATTTACCCTTAAGTGGTTTTTATGTTCCAATTTAAAATTTTATTTTTATTTTGAAATATTATATTTTTAAAATTGAAAATGTATGGATTTAAAATAGATTCTCCATTAAAAGTTCGTAAATGCATCTTAATAAAAATATATGGTTTTATTTGTAAAATTAGAATTTTCATTATATTATGCCTAAAAATAAATAGCATGAATATTAAAATATATGTTGTTGAAAATATAACATTTATATATCCTTAATAAAATTCAATAATTTTAATTAATTTGATTTATTATGATAAAATATTCTTAGTGAGAATAAAAATATTTTTTTTATAAAAATATTACCTCTATATTGAATTGGTTATGATATTCATTTCTAATAAATGTGTATCCATTGATTTCGTTTCAAATTTGAGAAAAAAATATTTTCATAATTTCTATTATACTATTTATAACAACTAACTTCGTAGTTAGGTTAAGTAATATTATATTAAATAATAATATTTTAATAATATTTTATTGTTGAGAAAAACTTGATCTTGTGTGTAACACAAGCTATCAAACAAGTCAATATTGTATATAAAGAATGATAAATTAGTTTTTTCTTGTATTTAAATATATGTGATAGTTGAATTTACTTAAAATATTAAGTATATTGTAATTATTTATGATATTATATTCCCTTACCCATTTGTTGTTGTGTGTCATAAACACTAACAAATAAAATGATTCTACTTTATATTTCTAGGATGTTATATCCCTCCAAATCAATTAAATTTAAGCCTCACAAATTAAAAATAGTCTTCATGATAGGTCTTTCAATATTTCTTATATTTGAAATACCACATCATGAGAAACGTTTATAAAAATCCTCTTGAAATGAGAGAATGTGATATAGAAAGGTTGCATGAAATATCATATTACTAGATATCTATGTAGAAGATCAATTTTGGAATGTATAGATACATACAAGGAGGAAATGAATAAATATTTATTGGAAGTGATTGAGGTCATCAATCAGAAAGTATTGAATTATCACTAAAAGGTTGAGGGACTCGAATACATAAATATTTGATGATTTAAAAGAAATTCTATTGAAAAAAATTATGGTATTTGGATAAAATAAATTCAATCTGTTTCCTATTGGTGATTAATTATTTTAGTGACCCAGAATATAAGGACTTATACTTACTTGATGGGTTTCTATTTAATATTAAAAATTTCATGTTTTGGTTGTGCTTCAATCATATTCTAATTAATTCGATACATCAAAAAATTTATTTCCAAAAAACTTCTTCTGATGCCTAAATCACTAAAATACATATTTATCATATAATAATACCCATAAAACAAGTCATTATATTTTTATATAAAGTTATTAAAAATAAAATATGTCAACAAATTAATCAAAAAATCAAAAAATTAGAACTAATAGTTCATCATTAATATCTATTAGTAAAATTGTTTAGCAAAAAACAATGACATATTGAGCAGGACATTACATAGGTTAGTTGATAGCATGAAATCATTATCATCCTTCAGTCATGGGTTCATGTCCCATGGCATGGACATATTTGATGGGTTGTCAGCCGACATACAGGTTTTCCTTTTTTTTAAAATCGTGTTGATATAAATTACAAAATAAATATGATCGAGATCTATTAAATAATTTTAATCAATAAATAGACTTTTAACTATGGTGTTCAATACATCCCAACACATTAATACTTCCTAAAAATATTTCTACATAGGTCCTTCCTTGGTCAATATTTTATCCTCTAGAATAGGTAATTGAGTTAGGTAGGGTACATGTTCCCCACATCTATGACAGTGAACTACAAATGTATCCTTAGGATGAGTTTTATTTCTTTCAATCATACTCTTCATTTATAATCATAAATCATTTTCCTTGTGCACTTATTTTAAACACATTAAGTTGTTCCCCATTACAGTGATTCACATTCCTGGGTGTCTCCTTCCATATTTCTTATGTAAGGTAAATTGAGTCTTCTTCTCTCCATGGTCTCCATCACTTGAGCTCTTAGAAAATTCCATACTTCTATTGTTTAGTGACATAGAGAGTTGTGTATTTTATATTTTGTGAATAATATTTTTGGGAAAATATATTAGGAATAAACACTATATCATTAAATCCTATCAACTCCTTATTTGGTTGCTCATGGTCACCACATTTTCCTTCATGTTGACCGGTAACTTGATATCTTCGGGTACGGTCCATTGAATATCCCTAGAACGGATAGTATGCAAAAAATTGACTTAGAAAATCATATAATAATTTATAGGATATATAAGTCATGAATACTTATCATGAATCTAAAAATAAAAAGGTTTTAATATGGTTATTTTTTGTTAAATTTAATCATAATGGTTTAGAATAGAAATGTGAATTATCCTATGAATATCCCTTAGGAGTGTCAAACAAGGTACACCATAAGGACTACTGTTGTGTACCGGGTTATTCCGTTATAGGCCTGACACACCTTGTTAGATTTATTACTCCTAGGTATGTCATTGTTAGAACCAAATCCACTTTTAGTATCTGGACATGGATTTAATTATAGTAATACCCACATAATCTTTTCTATACAAAAAATACAGGATGATCTTCTATACTTATTATAAAATAATATCATATGGATATTTTCTATAATATATGTTTTTCAAAATATTGTCCCCATTTTTTCTAGTAAACTCCCACTGATACCAACTGTAGTGAACCGAACCCATAAATATCTTACCTGGTGTCTACTACCATTACGTTAGCATTATTACAAGGATTTGAATCCCGAATGGGAGAAGAGTTAATGTATATTTTTAAAAAATGTACACACAAGAGTATTTTTTTTACAAATTAATACACTAATTAAAAAACTAATTTTTTAATTTTTAGGATACCTTTATCCCATCCAGTGTATTTCTATATATTTTTTATAGTATAATTCATGGATTTATAGAGAAAGGAAGCAAAATAAGGGTGATATCAAATATGTATTAAGGGTAAAGTATATTGCGGTAAATAATGAATCAATGAGAATAATAATAATGTCATGGTAAATAGTTTGATCCACAAACCATGTAATTAAAAAAAAGAGAAAGAAATTATTAAAAAAATTATAGGGTAATAATTGAGAACATATACCATTCAAATAATAAGAAATTTAAAAATCTATATGCCATGGTATGAAATAGAAATTCATTTAATTTAATCCATAAAATGGGAATGAAATTCATCCATATGTATTTTGATGTTAAATATCATGGACAAATAATAAATGAATGGAATGTGATGCCTAATTATTGGACATCATGTATTTGGAGCCTGAACCAACATACTATCAAGATATCACCTAAAGACAATTTATGTATAAGGGTATAAAACCATATAATCTTCTTGTATATAAATTTGAACTATTTTTCACCAATTAATTTTGTCTTATTATATTACAAATTCTTCATGTGGATATATAATTTCATGGCCCCAACCATTATCGCATGTCCAATGCATTTATGATATCTAATAAACAATACACCTTATCAAATATTCATATTGAATAAACGATATATTTTTTTTCAATACCTACCCAAATAATTGAATAACATTTAAAATAAACACCATATGAAAACGGAAATATTGTTTATGGAATGAACATATCCAAGAAAATGGTATGTATAATTAAGTTAAATTCAATTTTTGAAAATCATAAGAAATTTAATATTTCACGGGGACTATAAAAGGTATCAAGGAAGATAATTTGAATAATATACCTGGAAAATTTATTCATAAACCATCTAGAGGATGAATAAGGATTGTATCAATAAAATATATCCCATGTGGAGTAAAAATATGGTTTTTAATTTATGAATATAAATATTATACAATTTTTATTTCAAAAAATTCTTGACAAAAATATCCATTTTTTGAGACCATTTGAAAAAATCATTTTGGGAAAATCAATTTTAAAAAATATTGATAAAAAAAATTCTCTTTCACATGAACAGTAATATGAAATTAAATGATGGTCATTAAATCAATACATGTCTTATGTGGTAAAAGAACATTCCTTTTCCACTGTAGAAATGTTAGAAAAATGCCTTGTTCAGAAAGAAGAAAGAATGTTCCTTGGTAAAATAAAAAGAGGCTACAAATAAATTTAAAAATAAATTTTTAATGGTTAATTACATTTTTTAGAAACCCATTTTTGTATTCCGAGTAAAAAAAACAATTTCTCCAACTAAAGATAGAATTGAAGTTGGGTTTTTATAAAAACATTTTCTAAAACATTTTTTGTACCAAAAAGTAGAAAATTATAATAATAATTTAAAAAGGTCATGAATAACCATATGAGATAAATATTAAAGTTTTTATTAGATAAATTTCATACAATTTACTCATATTGAAATACATTTGAAGGAAAATAAACTTTAAACATTCCAAATTTTCTCATAACATGTTGAAAGATTTTAAATCATAAGTACAATGAAACAGTAAAATTAAATAAAATATTTAAATAAAATTAAGTTGAAATAATTATTAATATAATATATAAAATGGGTAATTATATACATGACACAAAATAAATATGTGTTGAATATGAAATATTTTTAATAGATGTAAAATGTGACATGAAAATCCCTTACCTTGAGTCTGACTAGTCTTGTGTGCCTTTATGTTTGTAAATTATAAGCATATATTAATTATATATTTTTTTCAGAAACATTTTAATATTTATAATTTATTTTATTTAATATATTACCATGTTTTATAAAATTACATAAACAATTAAGTTAAAATTGGTTGTTTTGACCAAATTTTCTTTATGTGTCAAAAAAAACATTGTTTGGTCATCTATGATCAATGGAGTCATTATTTAACATAACTAGAATAATAATCCTCAATTAATTGTAGAATTTATAATTAAATTATAATTAAAAAACTAATAATTAAATATGGTCAAAAAATGAACCAACATTACAGTCTTGAAGATAGTTGGTCGTATATACGCAGTATTAACATTCCCAATTTTGAATGATCTTTATAGAAATATGGTAAGGTCAATTATTCATTATAGAATGATAATTAAATAATAAATATAATTTTATTTAATAATATTAAATTATATATATAATTCTTGTGATGTGAAATGAATCAAAACCTGTCTAGGAGGTGGTAGTCTACAAATCCACGACCAACGTTATCACTTCTTAGTGACTGAAAATAGTACTGGAGAAAATAATATATTATATTTATAGAAATATAAAAACATAATCAATATAATATATATTTAATTTATGTAAAATATGATTTATTGAATCTATAATTTATACATTCAATGAATGGATTGAATGAATCACATTGCTTAGAGGAGGCAGTAGTCCTTAGTTCCATAAACGATGTTCTCATATTTTTAACAAATGTAAAGAGTAATGATATGTGTTATAATTGAATTAAATAAGAATAAATTATTAATAAATATCTAATATTTGAAATATTTATATTTTTTAAGAAACTTTCTCAACCATGAGAGGTGGTAATGGAAAAAGTAATGACATTATTTTGTGGAACAATAGTTCTCCATACACAAAAACTACAAGTTAATTACCCATTAAATATAAGTGCATGTTTGTTTTGGTATAATATTTAACATGAAAATATATAAGTATATTTAGGATACAATATATTTATTTAATAATTGAATAAAGAGTGTTTAGGGGGTGGATAATAGAAATAAAACTAAAGGGCTTGGGAAGAATCTTACATCTTATTTGGGTAAATCCTATTGCTTTGCACCAAAGAGATTTATTGTGTTGATTTTTTCACAATTTTTGTCTTATAGGATAAATATATAATGTTTAATAGTGATATGAGATGTTATGGATGAGAAAAAGTTGAATGTGTGGTGTAGAAAATGGGAGCTATGAGTGCCATTTTATAGTGAAGGAGTGGCACACTTGTATATTCTTATAAAGAGAATTAAAACCACATTTATACCATGTAAAGTGGATCCAATTATGGTTCATCTTAAATATAATGTAGTATAGGGTCTAACTATGACCATAGAATGGATTTTGTAAAGGTTTCTAGGTCATTTTTTCAATTAAGATTAAGGACTAATCCCTTTTTGAGCTTAATTTCACTTTTACCCTCATACTTAATTTTATTTACTTTTAATGATATTTCGGGTAATATACAAAAATAAAATTATTATATATTACAAATGATTATTATACTGAATATTTAAACAAACTTTATTGATTTAAATATTGTATTTGGTGAAAATTAATTTAAATTTAATCGTATATATGAGATGACAATGCAGGTTTTTGTGTAAAAACATTCAAAAGTTTCTTGGTTTTTATATCGAAATTAATTGTAAAATTGTCTAAAATGACATAAATTATATTAATTAATATAAAATTTATCTAATTAAACATTAAAACATAATTAAAATATTATCTTACCTTATAAATACACTATATGAAAAATCAGTTTTGAATTAAAATTTTGTATTTCAGAGTGTTCGCCAAAAAATGAAACATCACAGAAAAATACCAAAAAATAATCCTAACCTATTTTGTATGTTAAAAATTAAATTATTAATATTATTTTGACATATATTATTTATAACAGTTCCAAAAAATTGATTTAATATTGGTTATCCCTTATAAGGTGGGAAAAGTACCTTAATAAAAATATAGGTTTTGATGAGTAAAATTGGGCTTTTTTTCTAATATTATACATATATAATCAATTGGATGAATATAAAAAATATTTGATCGAATATATAACAATTATATTTCATTAATATAATTTAATTATTGTATTTAATTTAATTTATTATGATAAAAGAACTTTTTGAGAATAAAAATAGATTTCTATAAAAACATTCCATTTATATTAATTAAGTTTTTATATTAATTTATATTTAGTTAGTCATCAAAAAATTAATTTCATATTTAAGTAAACCAAATATTTTCATAAGTTAGTTATCAATAATATAACCAATAATTCAATATCTAGGATAATTCTTAATATAATAAAAAATAATATTTTAATAATTTATTTTTATTCAGTAAAAATAGTCTTGTATGTAATGTACACTATAGACCAAGGCAACTCTTACATGTAAAGAAAGGTTACATAGTGATTAATTAATTGTAAACTAAATTATTATTTTAATTTATTTAAAATATTAATTTTATTTTAATGTATCGATATATTATATTCCCTTATGTGCTTGGTGTTTTGCGTCATGTATGTGTATCAAATACTATGTTCCTAATTTATATTTTAAAGGAGTTAAAACATGTTTTGGGAACTGCTGCTCAAATTTATGATTGTTTTATTCATCTGATGAAATTGATGAATGATTTTACATGTTCTTAACCAACGATAGATGATCTGACCGATGATTTTTAGGATTTTCATCCTTCTTCTTTCTCAGGGGATGGAAGTTCATAGAATGTCGAGCCTTGGATGGAGGACAATATTTCTATTTTTTATCATCCAGAGGTACCTCTAGAGTAGTGGTTCATGGTTACTACATACATGAAACATGATTTAGCCAAGAACTCTTAAGATGTGAATACCCTGTAAGAACCCCATCAGCCCAAGGTATAAAATGATATCTAGAATTAATTGTGTGATCAATTATTTCCTTAACACTGACAGCTAACACGGTTAGAGAGTTCATGCACCTGGAGTGGGGTTCTATGTTAGTTATGGATTATTCAGTATGTGTTGCTAAGTTACATAAATTTTCACATATTTTAGCTGGTTATGAGCTTGTGTGTTCTAAACCATTCAAGGATGGTATTTGGTATTCCATACATACTTAAGTGAAATTATTTTTTCTAAATAACATCTCTGAGATAGTCAATCATTCATATATCAATGAGAACAACATAATGGTAGGTGATTTTAATAGAAATAGGGGATCAATGTCGCAGAAGGAAAATCGTATTTCTAGTAGAAGGAAACGATCCCTCAATATTTCTCATCATGGAAGTGGTAGCCAAATTACAAGATACCGGTAGCCCATTAGTTTTCCATCGGTTTGGACTATAGGGGAAACTGATGCCTCAGTGTGATAGAGATCTTCTAAATTTTTGGGCTTGTAGTCATATGAGGATCCTTTCATGATTATTTCAGTTATTTCTATTAGCTATTAGTAGAAGAGGATCCACACTAGCTCCACCATCAGGGGAATGTTATTTTATGTCATGTCAATCATGGTTTTTGAGTAGCACCCAAATAAGTAGAAGAGGATGAGGTCATGGATGTAGTTTCCAGTCATCATTTTATCAATAGTGCCAATAATGAGGTTTTTATCAGTGAAGTCCAGTTATAGTACATGGTCGTTAGTAGAGTAAGATGCATTACTTATAACTGATACATGAGGATCATAGTGTAGAAACATATATAGTATACGGTACTATTTTTATAGACTCTACTCTAGTATCTTCTTAATTTTATACTGGTGATTCACTCTCCTTCATCTCTTAATCTATCATAGAAATTATCCGGATGAAAATTCAATATCACTATAGTGTAATGACCATAGGTACATCATTTTGAGTACATTTAGAGGGAATACACAAATGAAGGGACTTTCCCCTTGATGTAGGAAGTGCCACTTTCTTTTTGTACCTCATCACACTTGATGTAATGTGATTCGATGTCATTATCAAGATGGATTGGTTGATCACATATCATTTCTTTGTAGAATTATATCATAGTAGGGTAACATTTACATCAACATAGGGTTGAATTTATCTACATAATAGAGAGTGGGAATTCTAGACCTACAGAGCTATACCAGATCATTATGGGATAGGTAAGGTGACTAGGAAAATTACTATTTTCTTCGTGCAAGATCAGGGTTTACATCAGGCTGAATTCTCTTTGGTAGTAATTTATTTCTTGGACGTATTTCCAAAATATTTTTATGGATTACCTTTTAAGAGATAGGTTTAGATTACAATTGATATCATTACAAGATAATCTATAGTGTTCCTTCCTCTATATAGGATGACATATATCTAGGTCCAAGACCTGAAGTAGATGTTGGAGGATATATGGGCTGATTCTTTAAGAAGACATATTAAATTATCTTGGGGTTCATGAGTGATTTTCCCCAAGAAGGAGGATGGGACCATTCACCAATCCATTTATTAAAAATGGTTGAACCATATTATGGTCATGAATCAATATCCACATCTTTGTATAGATTTTCCCTTTGACATGCTCTGAGGATATTTGGTGATTTCTAAGATCATCATGAGATCAGGATATCCACATGTGTGAATAAGTACATTAAAGATACCTCGTAAATATTCCATAGTAGATATGGTTATTATTAGTACCTTGTTATGATTTTTAATGTTAAGAACATGCCCACCTATATCATTCCTTTGACGAATCTGGTGTTCCTAAACTATCTAGATTCTTTTTTCTTGGTCTTTCTGGATGAAATCATGGTGTATTCTCACACTGGTAGTGAACATGTTATGCATCATGAGATTATTATGAGTATATAGAGAGAGACCCATCGTTATGAAAATATATCCAAGAACCAATTATTGATTAAAAAAATTCACTTATTAGTTCATATCATCTTAGAATCTAGATTCTCTATTGACCTAGAGAAGGTTGGTGTTTTTGTTTCTGAGGAGAATACAAAGAATGTGTTTGATATATGGATTTTCTTGGGGATGGATGGATATTTCAATCCTTTAATACTGAAATTATCACTCCTATTTCACCTTTCAATGGTCTAAAAAATATTATTTTTATGTTCACGTGGTTAGAAGTTGAAAACAATAATTTCAAAGTATATCTTCACACAATGTGACATGAATATAATAAAGACACTATTTGATGGGTGAGTGCTTGTGGTGTATATAGACCACAAGATCCCAAAGTATATCTTCACACAATGTGACATGAATATAATAAAGAAAATATTGGTAAAATATATTCAGTACATTGTTTTTAAGTATTCATATATGCCTCGAAAAGGAAATGCGGTAGAAAATACACTAGGTTGGAATAATATGGCATAGGTTGTATGGGAATCCAATCAAGAATAGAAATTGATAGCCCTACTTCATGACATGTATCTAAAGTTTCATAATAATCATGAGTATTCATATATCTCATCCATGAATGTTTCCCTTTCCCTCAATGATAAGGTGAAGAGAAGGCAATTTTCATATCTTGATGGATTGGTTCTCTTTGAGAGTATTTCTGGAGATGACCTACCTCTATATTTGTGTGTGGAAAGACATGATATCTTGTGTAATCATGTACATGACTGATTAATATATATATATGATATAGAAATTAATATTAGAGTCCCAAGAATCTCAATAGGTAGTCTATCTAATCATATCTAAGATGTATCAAGATATGTGACACCGGTATTGGTGTCCTAGGATGAAATGTAAAATATTCGGTTTTATCACTTGTGTTACACCTGTCAGAAGGTGAAGGAAAAGAACTAGAAACCCCTAGGCACTTTGAAACCACTTCCATTATCAACATAGAATTGAGATGATGTTTTTAGGGATTATTAGTTGAATTACTAAGGTCTCCTGGAGACATATACATTGTATGGGTTATCATTGAAAGACTAAAGAATATATCCCAATACATTCTTTTCTAAGAGTTTTTCAGAGCTTATGATATGGGAATTGTTTATGGATATTATCCAACTACACTGGTTACCTGGTACAATCATTTCATATAGTAATGCCTACTTCATGACATGTTTCTATTAAGGGTTTCAGAAAGCTATGGCTACACAACTGCTTCTGATAATAACTTTTTAGACACATACTAATGTATCGTCAGAAAAAAATAAGTTTTAAACGATATAATTATGAAATGTGACCTTGAAACAAGCAGTTCATAGGATAAGCATATCTATATCATCATATTTAGAATGAATAATAATTTCCAAGTGACTATTTAGATGACTCTATTTGAGTCCTTTCATGGTAGGAAATGTCGTTCACCCCTATGATGGTTAGAGGTTGTAGAGGTAGTGTTACTATGACCTCATATCATGCAAGATACTTTAGATTAGTTTCAGCTTATCCTAAATCATATGTCCACTACTAAGTCTAGACATAAATCATTTCATAATTTCCATTGATGTTCTCTAGAGTTCAAGGCCATGTGTCACACAGGTCTGGTAATAAACAGATATATATTTAATGGAATATGACAACTCACAATGTAGTCTCATTTGATATCTTGGCTAACATTGGGATAATAGCTTATCGGCTAGTAATACTTCATAGGTACCATTCTATTCATGATGTCTTCTATGATTCATGTCTTCACAAATATCATGTTGAACCATCTCACACATTTGATCCTAAGGAGTTTGAGTTTGACTATGATTATTTATTTGTGGAGTATCATATACACATCATTGCCCAAAGAATGAAGGATATTGGAGGTCAGTAAGTCCCTTTAGTACAAGTGCAATCATAACATGGTTGTGTAAAATAAATGACAAGGGAGTAAGAGTATGACATACATTCCTAGTGGATATAGTTGTTCTCAGATAGTGTTTCACCGACATTAGCAGGTTATCTTCTAGATCTGTTAGCTTAGGGGGGAGGACTATAAGATCTGGATGTTTATTTTAGGTATGTATCTTTTTAATTTAATTCTAATGAATTGTTTTTCCCCTAATATTGGTCTTAATTTGATTTTATAGGATACGAGGGGTGTCTAGGTCTTGTTTAGAGCATAGAACTCTGTCTATTTGGAAAATAGACTAGCCATACATTGACTAGAAACAATGTGAGCTAGGATGTATGGTCTCTCCTAACCATAGAGGGTTATACAGTGGGGTGAAGACGGGAGAACAATTTTCCCTTAACATGAACCAGGGGCCACACATCCATGAAAAAATATAGGCATTTTTATTGAGAAATCATTCACATTTTTCACTTGGCTTCCCTAACTATGTGGTCTTACCATGAATAGTGTCCCTTGAAGTAGTGAAGGGTGCACAATTAGTGCATGGTTTGGCAATCTACGTGAAAAAAAATTTGGGATAAATGGCCATTTTTCCCTTAATGATTGAATTAATTCTATTCTTCATCTCTCTTCCTCCTTCTAGTAGAAAACCACCCCTACTTTATCCCTCTTTGATATCCTCTGAAGCTCTTTCATGATAGTGGA
The DNA here is from genome assembly GCA_963277665.1 of Viscum album. Taxonomy (NCBI): domain Eukaryota; kingdom Viridiplantae; phylum Streptophyta; class Magnoliopsida; order Santalales; family Viscaceae; genus Viscum; species Viscum album. Next base: position 1,276,097,088 of record OY728159.1, read on the forward strand.
ATCCATTCATCTATTAATAGTATAATTTATGCACTATTCATGTTGTTGTATCTATGCTAGTATGATCTCAATTCCCTTTTAGATATTTTCCATTCTTCATTATATCAATGAAATTAATTAGGTGTAGTCTCATATGAATTATTTTTAGAGTGTGGATATTTTCTTCACATGTCTTCCAATTTAAGAAAACCAATAGGCTAATTATGTTCTAGTTGAGTTGTAATAGTATATGGTAGGTGTTCTATTACTTATCCCTCAAAATTATTCATTTTTTAAATTATTGTGTCTACATTCCGTTATCGTCCAACTTTGCCTATTTATTTTTGACGGATTGTTTCCAGGCTTTGTAACCATATTATAAGGCACATGTTAAATTTTTTATTATCATTTAATGATATATTATAAAAATAGACATCCCCATGTAGGGTGATTTCTATAATTATTTTTCTAGAATCTTGTTAATCATATCTGTACAACTATTCATGTGTGCTTCATCTTTACCTTTATAAACATAGTTGTTTAATTTTAGGAATGAATTTTAATGATAAGAACAAGTATTATTACCCCTTGACCCATATAAGTTATGTTCTTAAATTTCTTTAATGAGTCTGAAATGTAATTGGAATAAGTAATTATATCTATGAAATGGCATATATAAATTCAATTTAATAGTTTGGTTTCAAAATCATAGAACCAGTTTCCATTTATATTAGAAGGTAGTATTGTTAACCAAATGAATTAATTATAACTAATACAAAACAATAGATGTTTTCATGCTCATTTTGAATTTTTATATGAATGAAAATTAGTGGCTTGAACCAAATGAATTATTAAATGGAATGAGTATCACAAGGCCTAATTTATTAAATTATTTAATTATATAGTTCATAATGTATGAGAACATTGAAATTATATTAGTAGGTGGAGAAACTCAATATCGCATTGGATTCTAAAGGGAATTACATGAGCACCTGGGTAATGCATCTCAATACGGGATACCATTTCTAGGTTTGATAATAACCTTGGAACATGATCCCTATCTATCAGTGGATGCCTAGTATGCAACTATAGAATCTCTTAATTATTATCAGGATACATTCGATACACTCCTTGGATCTGGAATAATGTCTAGGGACATGAGGATCCTTGGATACATCCTTGGACATAGTCATTTTTTTTACTTTTATGAGATCCTTTTTCTCAGATAGACTTATTATTTTGGAATTCATTGCGTAATTCCCCTTTGACCTCACGCTTACCCTTATATATAGGCTATAGTTTATTACCAAACTTAGATGGACCCTTGAGGTCATGTTTTCCTTGGTAATTACCTTATATCCTATTAATTATTATTATTATCACCATTAATAGATACATTTTTATATCATTGAAACTTCAATAATAGTATCATGTTAATATTTCAATGTTGGTTATTTCTCAGGTGACATACAATATAAACTATAACATATAAAATTATTGAAATGGTTACATGTCCAGACACTAGTAGATTCTGATGCTAGTACTTGTGTATTTATGTTATCGTACTGGTTTACTTTCATATATGCATTCATGCACACTGTTTTAGTTTATATTACATGTTAAAAATTTTATATTACCAATTAGTAGTGGAATACTAATATTTATCTCACACGCTATTCTAGCCACCATTACCACTTGGGAATATTACATGTATAAATGGGTTGATATAGAGAATCATGTCGATTCCCACACATAATTTCATACATTCATTAGAATTAATCTTGGCAGCAGATGAACGGGCTAAGGGTTGGGATTACAAGTATATTATGGTTTTTCATTTTCATATATTTTGATATAAATTTTTTATTTTTTATTTTTATCCTTGTTTTATAGATTATTAGATATATTAAATATCATCATTATCTTTTTTATATAGTTCTTATGTTATTCATTCTTTTATGTTTTTGATATCCCATATGTTTTTATTATGATTCAACTATTTTCATATTATTACATTTTAAAAACTATGATTCCCTCTAGTAAGGATATCAGAGTCTCCCCATAGACACACCCAAGGAGCTCACTACTAGTCAGTAGCCTCATGTATAGTACATCACATAAAATATAAGAATAATAAAAGAACGACCACCAATAATAAATATTCATTGATCTAAAAAGGAATTGAATAGTCGATGAAATTAGTGACTTATAAAATTCTTTTATATGCTCAGTATGTTTCTATTATCCTATAATTTTCCATTACATGTTCTATTTATTATTCTAAATTTAATCAAATTTATTCTCAAACTCCCTGTTCAATCCTCTAAAATATTGACCTTGAAGTCTTAGTTTCCCAAAATATTTTTCAGATTCCTAATAATATTGAAATTACTATGATAATTTTCAATAAGATTAAATTATCCTTCATTGATAGTAGTTTTCTAAAAAAACATATCTCTCATGTTTTAAAATTTATTTCCACTATAAATGATTCATTTTATAGATAAATGTTAACAATATGTGAGATTATTTCAAGAATTATTAAAATGGATTTGACTAGTTTATTTATATATTTGAACTTAAAATCTAGTTTTTTCCAATATTTTTAATATAATTATTATTTCTCCATTGATAAAATTTAATACCAATAATGTATTATTATTATTAGGGTATTTTTAAAGATAAAACTTTTAAAAATTTTATCAACTCCAGAATTAACCATTTTAATATAATTATATTTCACATTATATTGACCATATAGATAAATTTATTCATTTTCCTCTTAAAAAAATTGATCAACGTCATCTATTTAATTACCATTATCACGTTAAAATTCATTATCTCTATTTTTATATAATAGTGATATATCATTTTGGATACAATAATTATTTTTAAGTGTTTTGTTTAAGGGGATTAGAAGTATTTATAAAATTTATATTTTTATCTAATTCAATTATAATGATTTAATATTTGTATTAACATGGATTTTTTCAAATAAGGATGATTTTTTTTGCGGTCTTGGGATTATTTAATCATTGTTATTTATCAACCAAGGAGGGAATTTCCAAATATTAGGATCTCTATATAATTGATGCATCTAGGCTCTAATTTTTCTTCCTTAATAAAGAAAATAAATTTGAGTCATATAAAACATAGATATTTTTATTTATGAAATTTCTGTTAACTTATCCTAGTCATCACGGTGATTAATGAATTTTAAGGACCAATAAAAAAATAAAATAGGAACTAGGAAGAAAAGGTAAGATATATAAAAGAGGTTACATGAAATACAACTAGACTCTAAATTCATCATGAGGATGATCCCTTGGTATAAAAATCCATGAGGTTGATCCTACCTAATGTTGATATGTGTAGCCCCTTTCCCAACTATGAGGTCTAGGAATGGGGTGTTATATAATTTTTTTAATATTCTCCATGTTATCCTTCACCCACCACATGGTCTAACCATGCGATGTTTCAATGTATTTTTTGAATGATCTGCATGATTTCTTCACCCACAACATGGTCTCTTCGCTACCATATAGCACAACTACATAAAATAGGGGAATCCTTTTTTTATTCTCTACAATGTCCATTCACCATTCTAAATCCACCACTTGCAATCAACCCCATATACCTATATTTTTAAAATCCAATAACATAGGGATTCATGTAAATACATGAATCTATTCTAAAATGTGGGAAACCGAAGAAGTCACATGAAGACACAATAGGAAAAAAACTATAGAGGGAGAATAAAGAGACATAAAAACTACCTATGTATATTAATTTGAATTCCACATCTACATGTAATAAAAAAAACCCACCTAAGAAACAAAAATGGTATAAGAAAAGACCATAAGGCCAACACCTTAGAGGCATTTTCTCTAGAGGAAACTATTTGCGGCTGATTTAATGGAGGGATAAAGTGAATGGAAAAAAATGAATAGGCATTGACCATAAAGAAAAATCAATAATGATTTCCCAATGGATTCCAATCATATAGAGGCTGACCACAAGAAGTCGTGACTGTCAGAGTAAATCCATTGGGGTGAACATGTGAGGAGAACTTATAATTACATATATGAGGCCTACCTTAAAGAGTCCGGGCTCCCAAAAAATTGTTTATTATGTGATGTTAATCTCAAAAGACTCAGTTCATGCACTCTATTTAATTTTGAAAAGTTTAATCCCATTCAGGAATCATAATTTCTTTAGATTTAACCATATGACCATACCTATCTAAAAGACTGTCATGGATTTCTCATGCCATGGTCATAACCCTGAAATGGAAAAATTAATACCTCCTTTAGAACCTCCAAACATATGATATTTGGGTATAAGAATTAGAGAACACCCCTTTGATCAAGAATTACATTGATAAAAGGTTCCTTACATTAGTGTTCCTCTATGACTAGGACTACTGAAAATTTTGTGATCACACATTCTCTTGATAATGAGGTACATGGTCATATGGACTACATAGGGAACACTCCTAGATAAATGATGTATTTCCTCCCCCTTCAACCATCTATAATCAAAAGTGAATCCCATATGGTTTGAGCCCCTAAAATTTTCTATAGAATTCCAAACTCATTCTACCTATATAGCTCACTATATCCAAAAATAGGTTTGAATAATGGAGGGTGTGTTACCTTATTAGGTGAATGACCCATGATGGTCATTGTTCACAATACCATCAACGAGCTAGGGATCCTAATTTATGGTAGTTCCAATACACATATTTGATCAAATCCATCAACACTAACATATAGAAAAATGTAATATTTCTTTATATATTATTTCTCAAGCTAAGAATGATGCATGTGGGTATATAAATCCTTAGTTGATTTTTCCATTGACATAATTTTAGTTCTTAGGGAATGGGACACTTAGTAGTTGTAAGCCCCGACATATCATCATAGTGTACTCTCATATGTGTATTTCCCACTAATTTTTTATATTTTTAACATTTCAGGTCAAAAAAATCCCATAATATGATGTTAAATGGTGATTCCAATGTCATTACAACATGATATTAAACTAAAAGGTATTGTACATCTACAAAACATTATACTATATATTTTAAAATATGTGGGATTTAGTTTTTATAAAGAGATATTTTTATAATTCCTCTTAATGATTCATACCCAACTACATTGACCATCCAAATCCATACTCATGGGGACATATTTTTCATTAATATATTTACACCCTTCTTTATTAGGTCATTTTACTATAAATTTTTGGACATCCTTCATTAGATCATACTCTCAATTAAATTATACCCCTTTCCTAGAGAGGAAATCTCTTTCCAAGAAAGAAAAAATATTTTTTGATGGATAATATTCCCTATGAGACCACCCTTTATCCAAAGGGCCATACTCTCTTTGGGTAATCAATAAATTCAACCTCATTAGGTTATATTCTTCCCATGGATAACCATAATGGGTCACTAATGATAAATTACAACACTAATCAATCCTAGGATATTTTTTTAATCATCCTTAACAAAATACATTAATTTTTTTATTTATCCTTGTAACATTACCTTAAAAGGTACATAGTTTCCTATTATGTGGGACTAAATAACATGGGTTCAAATCAATTTTACAATTATACATATGAATCCCTTCTCAAATTCTAGATCACTAAACAATAATTACCTAACACCATTCAAGAAGGTGAAAAACTCTATTGTTCCTCGTCACATAGATTTTATGAAAAAATCTCAAAATTTAAACATCACTTAGTAAGGATCCAAGAGAAAACCCCTTTAATACATTCAGTTGTTTACATCCATGCACGTTGATGATCACACAGTAGAATAGGGGTAACTGGTCCAATAAAATTAATTTGTAAATCATTTTTGAAAATTTGTTTCATATATAAGAGAGTCCAAGAGTATGGAATATCCTCTCCCTAGGGTGAAATGAGCCCAACCAATCATCCTCTTGACCAATTCATATTTTGAAGTGTCTTTAATAAAACCCATAGTGTCCACCCACATTTAAAAATTAGGTCAACATTGAAAATTATTGATGACAAATATATGAGTTTTGGGTGTCATTTATTACATTAAATAATCATTTCTTGAATATAGAAAATAGAAATGTGGATCCCTATGTGAATCTCTCAATAAATAAACTAGGTAACCCCCACATCTTTCCATTTATTCATGTTTTTCCCAAAAAATAAATAAATAACCCTACATGAATAATTAATTAAAGAAAAACCTGATTATATAAATATATGCCCATTTTTGATCATGTGTTATATGAAAATAATAGTCAAACCAACATGAAGGATTTAAATTTCAAAATTACTGAGTAATTATTCTCTGTGAAAACTATTAGTTGAACATGCACTTACATTTGGAGCTCTAATAATTGATGTATATATTTTTTATGTTCTAAAATATTAATATTCCCTTTGTAGGGCTCCCTTCCATCCAATGTAATGACGTCATCATCAAGAATGTATCCTCATGATCTAGCTACTAAAAAAACTACAAGACCAGTGATAAAAAATATGACATTAACCATCTACTTCCTCCATTACCTATTAGAGAATATGAGACAATGATATGGGAGTTCCATCGACATGGTTTCATTCCAAACCTGGAGGATTCATGTGAGAGTCTCTATACACGAAAGCCTCACTGACAATCCTTCTATTGGAAATCTTTTATAAATTAAACAGCTCTAGTCTCCACCTCCAAGCTCTTAGGAAACAAAAAACCTGGGAATGATAATCCATAAGCCACTTAATTGTGTGTGGTGGATCATAAGTTCAATGATGACTTCATATTGTCCATGGAAAATCCTAATAGGGTTCTTGAAAATCCCTTTCATAACCATTATCTTGTAGCCACCACCCATCAATAGCTTGTAGATAATGTTTCCAGGAAATTACCTCTACCAGTTACTCATACTGAGGCATATAAGTGATCTATCAATATTGTATAATATTTTAAAAATCCATAGTGGGTTCATATATCCACTTCCAATAAATAATACTTCTAGTAAATAATGGTGAAAATCAGTGATCAATTCCATAAATTTTTGTGTGGATAAAAATCCTTACTGAATACTTTAGAAGTACTAATGGAGGAGTTATAGAACATATTTGTGGAAAACCGGAGTAAGAAAATTTTAATTCCACCACATATAAATCTCATCAGCATATACTAATGTAAAACATAGTATATGAGAAAGAACATATTCACACTTCAATAACTGTACATGCATATATTCACATATATTCTATAGAATACCATTAATATATCTTGGTTGAAATGTATATATAGGCTCATATCTCCATCCATGCCTTGAAAATGTATTAATGCATCTTGAAAATGGCGAGTGAATGTATTAATAAACATATCTAAGGGATGAATTAGAAACAAAACCATACCCATACACACAAAAATACTGAATAAAATCATTAGAATATATGAAAATATACTTGAGAGTGGGAAAATAACCCTACTCACATTCTCAGCGATAGTCAGGATATTTAGAAAAAAATATGACAGTTCTTATATTCCCTCATCTATATAGGAATCACATAAATACATCCTATTAGTGGATTTGAAGGAGGCACACACCCCTTCTTCCATTCAATACAAAGAAGGCTGACGACATGAATTAGTGGATACCAATGGGAGAGATTATATTCCGACCAAGACTGAAGGGACCCATTGATATATTCTACAAGAAGAAAAAGGATCCATATTCATTAACAGTAATAAGAAGTCCCACTAGTGGTGTGTGAGTCATCCTAGAAGACCATTATCCAAAGTTTTCACCAGTCTACCCTAAAAAAAAAGAATATAAATTTTGATCTCACCATAGTCATAATATGACCCAAGAGATCAACAATAGTCATATATTGATAATTTTATATTTTTTCAAGGACTTTTAACACCTATCCATTGTGGCTTGAGGTTCTTCTAAGACCTCATCATGATGTGACAGAATAATCATCCATGTAGGTCCTCCCTTTTTTGAACACTCATTAATAATTCCATCATACTGAATAATACTCAAATGTTCAAGGACTGATACAAACATAACCTCAAATACCACTTTTTTATTTCATTTACACTGATATAAGGACACACTTATTATTTTGATAAGGTACCTGGAGAGTATCCACGATGGATGTATTAGGCGAGAGAATTTACCCAAGGAACTGTGAATGTTGCTTGTATATTTGAATATAACTGGGATAAGATAACCCTCCACCCATGTTCATATCTATTTCTGCAACCCAATATGATATCATGATGGTGTTAATAAAAGATTTCATTCCATACTTGCACTGGAACTTTTCTTTGACCATTCATTAGCTATAGGTTATGAACCCACCTTACTTAGGGTATGAATACAATTTTGAAGAGGTAAAAAATATCTACACTTAGATGAATATATCTAATTCATAAATATTTTATAATCAAAGGTTATAGAATCAATGATAGAAATATTTTTATAATTGTCTCAATATTTTAAGGGAAGATCACTTGATAATGACATATGCTACATATGATGTGTGTATCCATGGTTGATGATAATATGAATCATTACAGCATATCCTACATCTAAGATAGTAAAGTCCCCCAATGGGAAAATCCTGAAGATTTATTAGCATAAGATAAATTTTTTCTTTTAATATTTTATACAAATTTTTTTTATCTAAAAATCATTTTATTTGTAAGATGAATAAGTGATATGACTAAAGTGAAAGGTCCATTGATAAGCTCATACACTAAGTCTCCATAAAGGACTCAAAAACATCACAGTTGATGTTGGTTAAGTCTAAATTCATAGGGAACCTCCCTAGGGTGATTAGACCATATAATAAACTTGAATTACACAAGGAATGTTCCTGAGTGATTGTACAACATATTATGAAAATAAAATTGTTAGCCAATATAAAATATATCAAAGGGAAAACCAAATAGTAAGGTTAGGAATATTTTTACCACCACCATCAACATTTCTATCATCAAAACATAAAAATGTTTAGGATATGTGGGTATCAAAAAAAAATACATCATTGACCTTTAGGGTTGGGGTTTTTATTCAATTTATATAAGAAAGTAAATATTTTGAAATTTTATTGGTGGAATCTTATAGTTGGAACACTCACCATTCTTACCAACGTGGGTCAAAACCCTGTTATTTGGGGACTTCTCAATAAATACAGTTTGGGAATCCTTCATGAGAAACCTCCACATATTGATGTTATTTGAACATTTAATAAATAATATTAATGATCAGGTGGTCCTCGGTTCCAAAAAATTTACTTAGAAGGGGGAACCATGATAATACCTTGATGTACCCATCATCGAAGGATTATAAAATAATGTTTCACCCAATTATTCTGAATCTTATTTTATAATTCACGCTATCAGGTATAAATAATATTGAAATTCACCATTGATCTGGTAGAGGGTGTAAACTCAGACCCAGATGTCAAGGCACACAATGACTGAATATTCCTCTAAGATACTGTTCACATAAGTAATCATGCAGAAGGTGTTCCTAAAAAAAATTAGAATAATGACAGAAATATGGAAGCTCCCAATAATAAATTACAACCTCTTGAAACCCTATATCAATGATAAATATAATAGTGTTGATATATCCCAACCAACACAATGTGAACATGAAATTTTCTCCACAACATAAAAATTGGCTTAATGTGAGGATGATATTGACCATCTAAAATGAAATAATGAAAAATTACTAAGAGAGGATATTTCCAAATGTATTATTTTTATGTAAAATTTAATTTTTCTACTCCCACACAATAAGAAGTGTTTTCCCAAACTATGAGAGTAGAATAAGATCATCAGTTTGTCTCTAGGTCAAGGAAACTAGTTTACACGAACTCAATGATTGAGGGAGAACATGAATTTAGTTCACTAAGACAGTATATACATTATTTAAAAGAATGTATCTTAATAGTATCATGACCTAAGACTTAATAGTTAATTATTTTAAGGACAAAACATAAAAATTAATGAAATACACACATTCATGGTTTAGCTCAAAAATTATTTTTTTCAAAATCTTGAAAACTCCTTCAAGTCTCTTGTCACTCGAATGGAAGAAATAAATGGAAGGTGCACCCATTTGTAGCCCAAAATAAAACTATAATGTAAATGGGTGAATTATAAATTTCAATCAAACAATTTTGAGAATCCCAATTTCCAACCATTAATAGAATTGAAGATTCAAGAGGACTTATCACATTTGGTATCCTGTGAATTTCTATGACAGGAACACAGAATTTGTAATTGGTGGAAAAAACTCTAATGCTTTTGTAGAATCTAGTACAACCAGGCTTTGTATGGTATATTAGTTTTCCAGATGGATAAATCACAAATGGGAATATAGGAAATATTAATTAATTTAGTAAAATATCTCTATGTTGTAGAAGTATAAAATCATTTACATTAGAAATTACATGAAAGGTGAAAATGATATGGTTACCATCATTTTCACTAAATTTAACGGTTTGATATAACAACACAATATGAGAAACCCCTGAGAGAATATACATTATATTTTATGAGGAATATATAAATAAACAAAAATCACGTTTAATACCATTAAATAAACAAGCTAGATTCCATGAGTATATATGGACATAATGATATTCTGGGAGGATTCCATTTGGAAAACTGAGACCAAATTTTGGCCTATGCAGGATACTCACCCAAAAACATTTTGAAAGGATGAGGTTTCCAATGTAATAGTAAATAAATCCTTGATTAAAAAATTGAAACCTTGAAAATCACTATATCACATAGTGCCTACATCAAAAGAAAATAATAAAAAATTACCCTCGTATAGAGGTAATAAAAAATATCAATTGACTATGATATTAGGACTGATGAAACAAAATGAAACCTTTCTCCAAAGATCATGTTCTAGGATAATTTCTGAGAACCATGGAAAATAATCACTTCAATCTTCTTGATTCCAAGAAATATAATGAAGATAGACTCATTAATCACACATACTGTTTCCCTTTTCACTAGATATTTGGACACACCATATTATACTGCATAATATTTAAAGATATCCTTCATAAAATGGTTGATTATTGGAAATTAGAATCAGAAAAACCTCTAAAAATGGAATTAATTTACATTATATAACCAAGAGAATTATATGACTTTAAATAATTCCCTTCCAGATAATAATGAATTCCTGATAACTAGATAACAAAGAATACAATTTATTGGGATCATTCTATCTTCAAGGAATAATTCCTTCTACTTTTTGTGTCCCATTATCCCAAGGTATCATTAAATGTGATATCGTTATTTCTATACTATAAAGGCATGCAAAATTTGTGGAATATAAATATGATATATGAAGAGAATGTGTAAAAAAATTCCAAACCAAGCTTGACATTCATGGAGTCCATTCCCCTAAAATTTAAAACACATTCATTTCAATGGAGAATGGAACCATAATCATATAAAGGGTAATGATAAATACTTGGTAACAACATTCCCCTTGTTTATCAATTATCTAATGAAAAATATGAATATGAAACTATGATTATTGAATATACCCAATGAACTGGAGATATAGGATATCCAATTGGATTGAAGTAAGGATGACAATGTCATGGAAGATCTCAACATCTGGGCCATGTCCCCACAAAATCTAGATATATGAAAAAAACTCAATGGTAAGATCATCAGGGTTCCTAATAAATATATGTAGATAATTTTATATCCTTTATGATTCATCCAAACCCATTTTTTTTGGAATACTAGTTGGAATTAAAAAATTGATTGAAAGGAAAATAATTATGAAAAGATTAACCCAATGCACCCACTGGTTAAAAAATAACCTCAAATTAAAACCAATAATATGGGTAATTTGTTACAACCACTTTGACCATAAAGAATTATGATATAGTATAACCCCTTTATAGGGAGAACCAACATTATGTGAAAAAGTTTGTTATGTTAAGGTAGTTGGATGTTGTCCAAACTAAACGTTCAATCTTGGTTTCTATTCAACTTTCAAATGAGCATAAGAAAAAACATTCCAATGATTTTTAAAACACATTATTAATTCTAAATTGACGTTATTATGGTTGAGATGTATCATACAATGAATTATTTTGTGGAGTTTAATCCAACTATCTTAGTCAAGAATCATGATCATAAGTGGCCATCTTCGTACAAATCCTACACCTATATGTCTCTTTAATGTTGGATAATGCCACAGTAAGTCAATATGTTATTGAAAATTGATCTAGGATAAATCATATCCTTGTTTAGATGGTATGATGCTTTGGATATAGTTATAATGACTTGTCTCCAATAAAGTTGACCAATCCAGGGTATGATACAAATAAGCAACAAAACCTTGGGAGAATGAAGCCCAATACCCATTTTGGGGTTCTTTTATATTTCCATGAGTTTATACTAATATATTAGAACACAAAATTTTATTTTATATTAAGAAGACCTTGGATTTATAACTATGCAATAGTATTTCCAACATACCATTAATTCCAAAAATTTTCATATCTATTTAAGGGTAAATGTAATTTATATTATTGGGTCCCACTTTGTAATTTTTCAATCCCAACATGTAGAAAAATGATTCTATAATAGAGATGTACATAATACGATGATGAAAGAAAACACACATGTCAATGAACCAAATGGTTTGGGAACCAACCAAACCAACCCATGTAATTTAGTTGATGACGATTGCTTATTTCCCATCAAAATTATAGAAGAAATGAATGTAGATTAATATAGTAGTTGTAATTAAAAATCATCACTAGAACCTTTTTTCATAATATTTGTTGTGTCACAAGAGGAAATCTTGTCTGATGGTTTATAAGTAGTAACTATGTATAATATTACAACAACTGATAATTCCCCCTAATTAAATGCTCCTTCTTCATCTTAAAATCGTCATGAAATCATCACATCAACTTTAGGATTCAATGATACCCCACCTAATTATTTAAGGATCTAAGGAAGAATCCCAACCATAAAATGGAGTTAAAAATTACCTCATTTACCATTTTATATATCATGATACCCCATTATTTATGAATAATATGTCATTATGTTAGTGGAATAAGAGGATTAGGAACACATAGATTCATCCCCACCAACTTATGAGAGTATATCTACTATGGTTGATGAGATCAAACAAATAAATCTTTGTGTTGATGTGGACAAAGATAAAAAATTACTTTCCACCTCATTTACTCATGAATATCACCAAATATAAATATGCCATTATTAAAACCAAAATATTTTATATTGAAATTAAATTATGTAGTGGTTCCTAGACTATATTGAATTATGTCTAATCATTATCTTGTCCTACCAAATGATCAACATAATTTCGAGGAGGCATCCAAGAGGATGCATCCCTCCTAAGAATTTATGGTTGAAGCCAATGTGGGTATGTTTATTTAATTCAATTTGAAATAGAAATAAAATTTATTGAAATGTCTCACCAACATCATCCCTGATAAAAAAATTAATTGTTTAAACAAAGTGTTCATTGATTTTAGGGACATCGTTCGACGCTGCCTAAAGGATGAATTCGTAATTCATATCCTAGAATTCATGATCATCTCTACTAAATTATTTCATTAAATATTTGATATTGATTGTACACATGGGATAACCTTAGTCCCCTAGGGATGAGGAAACCACCTCTTTCAGATAATCATAGAGAATATCATGTTATTTGGCCATTTCCATCGATTTAATGATTTTTTGAATCACATATAAATGTGTCATGAATTTGTTATTTAATGACTTAATTGGAATTCCCATATAATACTTAGTCAATAATATGGAGGTAAAATACTTATAGCGTTGTGACCAAATTCCTGACAATCAAATAATTTCAATGAGCTACAAAAATATATATTGAAGATAAACCCTATAAAGAGTTCCTTTTGGTTGATTTCAAAGAACATTGTTGAATTTTTCTTATGCATTAACAAAATCATGGATAACCTTGTGAAGACTATTGTGAACATTTTTATTTCACATCCTTTAAATCTAACTGGGTAGAAAGGGTTTTTGTGATTCTATTCCCACATCATGAATTTCATATACCATCTCATTAGAAAATGAACCCTTCAATAATTTCATGATTAAGGGATTATCTTATTAATGGGATAAAGAATGAGAGGGTTCCTTAGAAAATATAAATCAATATATATTTCACCCACCGATCGCAATTATATTGGTTGAAGGGAGGCCCCTCAATATACACACTACCACAATAGAGTGTTCTCTCCGAGCCCTTATTGTCGAGTAAAATGATATATTTTTGGAAGACTATATTTACTATCTCATTTGAATAATGATAGATACCCATAATCTATATTTCATCATTGATAAGAACTTCCAAATTGTTATTTTCAATGAATAAAAGTAGACACATGACATAAAAAACCATGATTTTATCATGATCTCTGACATTAATATGCACAAGAACATCATTAATCGTTCGATGTTGAATTGGTGTCTGGATTGATGGGTGGTTATCCTAAAAAAATATCATGTTGAATTTTCAGAACATAATATAATCCATGTGTTGTAAATAGTTTATTTTCTTATTGAAAATTAAACCTCAGAATGAAAACCTATGAACACTGAACTTTCATATGAAGATATTTTCGCTATCCATGGCATGTCCTCGATATAGAATGTGTACTTTTTTTAATACCAACAGCGATCTTAGAATAATATATGATGAATACTCATTTTTTATACTCAAAAACACCATAATCTGTTTCACTAATGTAGATAATTAAGAGAATGTGAAGATTATATTTATTATAATTATTATTTTATTTTCTCTAAATTTATAGAAGTTATTGAGATGATGTTTTTATTTTTTATGTGTTCTATACATTTTGAAAAAGTTTTTAATCACTATTCACAGCCCTATATCTAAGGTAAACTTTTGGTTTAGGAACATAACTTTTGATATAAAATAATACTTTTATTATTGTATGATTGAAAAAAATTATAGTATTTGGAACATAAATTTTCAAAATAACCTATAATTTGAGGATTAAAAGTATGTATTTTTAATAAAATAATTGGAATAAAAATTATTTTTTGTATTATACATTTTAGTATTCCATATACTATGAAATCATAATGATTGAAGGTGTCATATGAATAATTTTATTCATATTTTTTGATGATATTTTAGTAAAACATTCGCTAGAGTAGAAGTATCATTAAAATAATTTTTAAAAAAATTGCTCAATTTTTCTTCTGGAATATATTAAATTGTTTCTATTTGTAAGGAAGTTAAAATTTTTAGTGGGTATTTATATTCATATTTAAAACATGCTATATGAATGGAATTACATGATTTATCCAATGATATTTATGGATAATATTAACTGGAAACATATCACATTTCATATTTATTTTCAAAGGTTTAAATATTTGAAAAGGAATGATAGTGTGTTGAATCATTATGAAAAAATATATTTCCATGATGTTAAAATATTGGAATCTCATAATTACTTCATGAAGAAAATATGATAAGGTTATTGTTTTTCTACTCCTTCAATGTTTTGATAATATTTTATAGTACATCAAATCATTTTTTTATACTTTGGAGATATACATGATTCAATATATAATTTTTTTGACCTAATCCGAAGAATTTAATTTGTTACTTATATATTTTCTTGTTATTTTATAAAACTACATGGAGTTTCTTCAAGAGTAATTTGTAGTGAAGTCTATCTAATATTCTTTTGAATATCTCTTCATTTTTAAATTTTGAAATAAACTAGGATCTAAACATGTTTTTAATTAATCTACTCATATTTTATATTATTCTATCAAATTATTATACTATGATATTTGAGTTTTGGTACCTTGTAAAATAATAATAAGTACCTATATAATAATTGTTTTATTGTATTAATTTTTTTTACATAGTTGTATTTTTCCATAGTTAAATTACTTTTTAATGATAATCACCCAGATCATTAAGGGGAAGTTGATGGAGTTGACAAGGTGGTATTTTTCTTATAAACAACTATATAAATTTCTTTTTTATTTTATTTATTATTCTACCACTTAACCTTCTTCAATAAGTGAGAAAAATATCACATTCCAAATCACAATGGGTTATAAATTTGAATTTTTACATGTATTTTTAAAAGGAGACTATTCACAATAATTATTATGTCTTCATATTTAATCTAAACATTAACTATTATTACTGGATTAATATTCAAATATTTCATTTATTCTCTCAAAAGATTGATCTAAGGGACTATATGAAAAAATATGTTTATGGATGAACTCAAATAATTAATATCAATTATAATAACACCATATTTAAATTAAAATAACTACAAATATTAGAAGGATTTTATGGTCATATATGAGAAGAATATTTGTTTAAATGTTAATATGAATGTCTTTATGAATTATTAAATCTATAAATATGATACAGGAATGTTAAATGTTATAGTGGAAGTGTAATATGATATAAATTCAAAAGAAATGAACGATATAATATACATACTTAGTCTTTATGATTTTAATAATGTTCATGAATATGATACTACCTATGAATTGAGGAAAAATATAGTTTTTTAATATAAAGGAAATATAAAAACAATAATTTGGTATATAAAACTTTTAAAAAAAGTATACATTCGTGATTTATGAAGTATAAATTATTACTCAAAGGAATGACTGATTGTGTGAAATATTTAATTATGTTCCCTCACAAGGATATATAATTCTAGAACCAAACCATTTGTTAAATTGTTAGAAAGATTTAACCTTAATGTGGAATAGAATATATACTCTTATCAATGAATCCAAACCTTTTAAATAACTGAAAATGAAGTAATTAATCTGTATATTAATGATTTATGAATCTAAAATCCATGCTGATGTAAAAGATCAAAAAATTAATAAGAGAAAGATTAGTGCTCTCTAAGTTACTAATCAAAAATGATAAATAAATATTAAGAAGGGCATTATATCTTCAAATTATTCTTGTTTAAAAAATTTGTCTAATAACTAGAATAACATTAAAAAAAATTTATTTTCAATAAAAACAATAATAATTCAGAGAAGTAGTTTAATGATTTCAAAGAAATGGTCATAGATTAAACGGATTCGGATACCATGAATAAAAAATGGGTGATATTTGAGTTTTTTCATCAAGTTGAAGAGGATAAATGATTAATGGAAAATAAAAAGAAGAAGTACCAAATGAAATCTAATTATGAGATGAAATAAATAAGGATATGATAACTAAAAGGGAGTTTATAAAGACTCCAACAACTTTTCATGTTTGACTATGAAAAAGGTGAAATATAATATAATAAAAAAGATGTTCTTAATTGAAAAGTAATATGTTTTAAAATCATAATACTACTCTGTTTTAGAACATGAATGTTTCCCCAATACAAAATTAGCTAAATATCTGTAAATGATAGAAAAAATATGAATCCCAATTATAAAAGAATAAATTGTTGATGAATATTTATAATTTTACAATAAGTTAAAAATATATCTTTATAATTTTAAAATATTTTAAAAATATATCACTATAAAACACATAGATTTGAATGAAAAATAATAATTAAAACCATATTCAAGATGCAATATGCATGAAACTCTAATTAGATAATTTAAGAACAAATTGGAATCCTTTAATTTTCATGAAATCATATTTTCTATGATTGATGAACTTTTAACAAATTTACTTAGAAATAAGATTCCCAAAAAAGGAAGAAATTTTATTTATATAGTGGTGAAAAATTCAAATTGAGTGTTTTGTAATACTCCAGTAGCTCATCATGTTTAAAATTGAAAATAGTGAAATTTAATCTAAATGAATAGATTTTATTTCTTGAAAAAGAAGAAGTTGTAAATTCACACTACTATTTTGTTTCAAATTCTAAAAGTCTCTCAATTGATAAGTTTGTTGAATATTGTTTTTTGATAGAGCCAAAAAAATCTAATTCATGTTAATAATTAATAAATCACTAAAGAATATTTATAATTTTAGACTAAGTAAAAAATATAATCCAAAAAAAAATATTTGATGGAAATATGGAGTATGTATCCTTAAGGTTTCACAATTCATGAAACTAGAATTAGAGAATTAAAGAATATATTGGAATCCATTAAATGTTTTATTATAAAATTATCAAAGTATTAGAAATTATAAATCAATTTTTTTGGGAAATAATGTTCACGAAAAATAAAGAATAGTATTCAAAGTAGTTTAGAAAATCTAATGTTATATAAGAACTATTTTGAACCTAGGTCAAAGAACCACCCCATGTATAGTTATATTTTTTGTGTAATTAATGATTATTATTCTAATAACTATTTTTTAAGAATTTCTATATTAATTATTCAAAAAAAAATAATTTATTAATAAAAGTATTTCTGAAGATAATTGTATAATCTCTAGAAAAAATAAACAACTATGGTTTTCCATATATGTTCTGGAATTCATTATAGGACCCAAGATAACATAGGTACAAAGATTTTTTATTGATATTTTTGAAGTGAAAATATAAAATGAAAAAAGTGTAATATAGTATATGGATAGTGTATTCTCAAGAAATATAAATAGAGGTCTTTTAAATTTACATGTATTGTCAAAATTTTATTGATGATTTGTCACATTTGGAGAGAATTCAAAAGGAATTATGATCATTGTCAAATCATTGGGGGACTCAAAAATAACCCTAATCAATAAATTTAGTTTCTTATACGGGATAAACATAATCTAATAACAATTTTATAACTCTTTAATTATGTATTTTTAGTTCTATTTTATAAAAATGACTTTTCAATATTTAATTAAAAATTGCATAAATATAAATCACCCATAATTGAAAACATTTATACATTTTTCTTCATTTCATTTTATTTACATAAATTCAATTATTTTATTAATGAAGTAAATGAATCCTTATATGTTATAGGAGACTTGGACCTTGAAAAATATATTTTATGTTTCTAACTTATATAAGAATCCTTTTTTCAGATATGCCTTGTCATTAGTATTATAAAAATAGAGATTTTGATACATTTGAAAAAAGAATCCATCATAATTCATATTTAAAATCAATTAATATTGTTTCTACTTATAACCCATCACAACATATCAACATTGAATATTTTGGATCAACTAGAGTAGAGGTCATGGAATGAATATTCTTTTTTTAGTAGATTATTTTTCATGATTTTATTTGGTTAATTACCTAAAACCAAAATATGCAGATTTTTCTATTTTAAAAAACTAAAATTATTTAAAAACAATTATGTGTAATTTCATTATGAATTGATCATGGAGGAGATATTAATAATCAAGAATTTAATTTTTTTCATAAAAATTAGAATTGAACATTCTTTTAATGCTATAAGAACACCCAAATGAAATAATATTATTTAATGAAAAAATGACTATTCAAGTAATGGGATGAAAACATTGAAATGAATATAATATTCATAAATATATTTAGGATGAATAAAATTAATATATAATTCCATATAATGAAAATAGTTTTAATAATGAAAATCCCCTATAAGAAATCTTATGTGTTATGGAATAATAGAAAAAAAAGAGTTGGAGACATTAATGTTTTTGGATGTATAGTGTATATATTGAACACTGAGTAAAAATTAAAAATATATATCCAAAGGCTAATGAGGAATATTTCATAGATATTTTTTTATCACAAAATCTTATGGACTATTTTATAAAATGTCAATGATAGTTGAAAAATTTGTTCATGTGATGTTTGATGAAAGTGATCCTTTTGTCCACAAAAAAATTAAAAAGTTAAAGAAATGGATTCTTTGAAAAAAGCGAGACAGGTATATACTAAATTTAGTTTATAAAATAAATTATAATTTTCAAAAATTAATAAAATTAAGAAGAACATGCAACCATGGAAATTTATGTATCTTAAATTGATTGCATGGATCCATAATGGACATTCTCGTAGGTACTATAATAGAATATATAGATGATTTAATTATTACAAGAGGTATTTTAGGAAACCTAGAGTAATTCATTTCCTTATTATCCCAATTGTAACCTAAGACTATATAATATGACTTAGAAGATGAGAGTTTGATGTTTGGTACATAGGAAAAACTAATATAGTTAAAGAGAAATGATATTTTTGATTGAGTTTAAAAGACATCAAACCATACAATAATAGAAAAAAAATGTTTCTTTAGAAATAAGTATAAATATTAAGGTATAATTACTATGAATAAGGTTATGCAATTTGGTAAAGGTTATAATCAGGAGAAATGAAATAATATATTACGAAACACTTACCTCAGTTTCTATGAAAGAATCCATTTGAATAATGTTGTCCAATGAATATAATATTAATTTTAAAATTTACTATATGGATGTAAAATATACTTTTTTAAATAGTAATTTTGATGAGGGATTCCTTTTTAAAAACCTCCAGGTTTTGAAATTCCTATTCATAAAAACATGATTTTTAATCTTCATAAATATATTTATGTAAATAAATAAAACCGAATCTTAGTATGGATGATTGAGTTCTTTTATTTTGAAATTTTTATTTCTATTTGGGTTAAAAGATCCAACTATATTTATGAAAAACTATTCATCTATTATTTTATTATTTTATTTAAATATAGATAATGATAAATTTAAGTAGACTAATCAAAATGTTTGTAACGATTTCAAAAAAGTTATAAAAAACTAATTTTAAATCATTATTACAGGATTATTTAATTTTAGTAATGTATTTTAAAATTACCAAAAAAAATCAGAAATGTTTTGAATCAATGAAAATATATTATTGTTATGTTGATTTTTGAACCTAATATCACTAATTCAAACAGATCCAAAATCTGTACTATTCTAAAAAACATTAGGATGAATATAAAATCCTATTTTACAACAAGTTATATATATTTATTATTATTAGTCTACTATATCTTATAGTTAGTTGAACATAAATCGTGTTTTAATTTTATTCTTTATGTGAGTCTTCAATCAAACCCACAAGAGTCCCATCGTACTCCAATTAAAATATTTTTTAGATATTTAAAATTATACAATTTTTTAACATTATATTATCCAAATATATGTGGTTTTGATTTAATTTCGATTTTATAGAATGAATTTTGAGTTTTTAGATTGGATATAAAATAAATCTCTGATACTAATAACTTCTTTAGAATGTAACAGTTTTAATGGTGTAGTAAAAAGAAACATTTTGTTGAATTTTCAATAGGATAGGTAGAATAACTACATACTCTAGCTGAATTTCATCCTTCTTAACATCCTTGTTAACATGACTACATCATCATCAAAGAATTTTTGGATGTTTTCCCAACCTCCATGA
Source organism: Viscum album (assembly GCA_963277665.1). Lineage (NCBI taxonomy): Eukaryota > Viridiplantae > Streptophyta > Magnoliopsida > Santalales > Viscaceae > Viscum > Viscum album. The sequence continues at coordinate 1,276,118,502 of OY728159.1, forward strand.
CATGGCTTACTACGAACTCCCATCTAGCTCATCATCTACCATTAAAGACATGTCATTTTTCATTAGGGTTAGCTTCGTTATATTTATATCCATAGTTATCCTTAATTAGCCACCATTAATGATTAATTTTTCTTCATGTTCATTCCTATATGTATCCATCAATGGATACATCATTTTTTATGGAAATCCTCTAGATGGACTTATATTGAAGTTAAGTTTGGAGAAACATAAAATTGTGAATCTTTTTATGGGTTATCCACCATAAGTGAAGAATTAGATCCATATGATTCAAGTTTCACTTTTATTTCATCATCATTATGTAACGCAATAATTCCAAAGGAATATGAAATTTTCATCTGCATCTCCTTTATATTATTAGGAAAAATCATTTTGGATATGGAGGGAGAGTTGGTATTCCTATAAGAGACCACTTGGAAACCATCATCATCCAATGGTCCTCTTTCATTACTCTTCTTCTTTCATAATGAGTCCTGATCATCAATAAAGGGAGAGACATCGTCCCCTAAATATAGGTCACTAGTAGATGATGTCTCTGCTTCAATTATTGGTTCCATGAGGCAACACTTATTTCATGTGAGATTTTTTTATTATCTATGTACTAGGCATATAATTCTATGGTATCTTACTCATCAAAGGAAGTGTTCTCCATTCTGACCTCCAAGTCACAGTGTTCCGTACCATTAACTGGGAACCTATAATGGTTGATATATATCACTATTCATTCCTTAGAAATGATATCATACCAAATATTGTTCTTACTGTCTATGACTATTGAATCTCGATGTGTGTTGATAAAATAATTCTATGAAGCCCCCATTTCTCAATAATCTAGATTTCCAACTTCAAACACAACTAAAATTCTAATAACATAAACTGAATGAGATTCATCCATCCTATTGAATTTAAAAAAGATACAAAACCTAGGAGTTCTGTTTTCTCTAGAGTTTTGGACAATAATTTACTCAATTTGGTACTGAATATGTGTATTTCTCATAACATAACTCTCTATAATATAAAATTCTTCTACACCAGAAGATACATTTTCAGTGGTAGAGACATCAACCTTCCAGGTGTCATAAAATCCATCAATTGATACATGAGAGGTCAATAAAATCTTTTTAAAATCGCGTCCTGCATAAAGACAATGATTATATAGAACCAGTGTATTTGAAATCTTATCTCTTTTATAACAATATTTCATGTCATTCCAATGAGAAGAGTTTAAATTAGATACAATTGAAATTCTGCAGTATGATATTTCATGTACAATAAAACAGAAATCTATGATTAATTTAGGAAATATCCCATAAAAAATATTCAAATAAAATTTATCATTATTAGTAGAGAGAAGGAAATGGTAATTAAGAATTGATTCTAAATCAACATCAAATGTGAAGCATACCAAATTTCCAAATCTGGACACTTCTGTTTCTATATGTAGTTTTATAGGAATACCATTCGATATGGAGATTTCATAAAGGATTTTTGGGCTCCATATAACCCAATTCAGACTATATACATTGACCCATAATTTTATACTTGATTTAATTACCTCCATTGTATTGAATTTTTTTCCACTCCCAGATGTGAATAAATATAGGCTCAAAGGAGATCAAACAAAATACCCATTCACACATCTTCAAATCACTATAATGTAATATAATATGACAGAACCAACATCACAGTAACACACATTCCTATTTCACAAATCCATAGAGTGCCAAATTTATTTCAACCATATCAATTATATTAAATGTTTTATAAATATGTGGTAATATTATCACAATAATGGAGTTTTATCCTATTTCATGCTACTCTAAAACATCCACCAGATCATCCTTCACCAGAGATATGTTTCTGTTATAAAGAATGGTGCGCATAGAAGATACTTCATATAGAGTGAAAGTGAATATGATCACACCTTTATCCACAAAAAATATACACCACACTCTTGATTTTTATGAAATCTCATTATATTATTGATGGGTCTATGGGAGTTGAATCTCCTATCTATTATAAAAATTTCTTCTGAAGGGTGAAGATAAGGGGGGGCACCAAATGGAGGAAAACCTAGTCACTATGTTAAGGAGCCAGAAGCTCATGATTACCATTCATTATTTACTCTTTATTTTTAATCTCTATAATTTTAATTAATTTTATTTCCTATGATTATTTTAATTGTCATATTTATTTATTTTAGTAATTTGGTTTGTACATTTTTTAGTTTAAAACATCTTTTTGGGTATTTTATATTCTGTAATTTCCTTCTTATTTTAATAATAATCAATATTTATATTGAAAATTTGGATCGAGAATTTGGAAAGACACTTGAATCCATCAGAGATAAACCCCTCCCTCCCTTAACATCGATATTTTAACCTTTTAAACATTTTATCTCTCAATATATCAAAAATTCCAATTTTATAGCCCTCAAACCTTATGATTATCTTAAAAGACTATGATAAATAAAACTGATAATGATAATATAATTTCCTTGCAGTGGCTGAGATCTTCTAGTTCTAATAGAAAAAAAATTTAGTGAAAATTAGTAGACCTCAAATGACCTTTACCGATAAATCTAAAATTATAAATACAAATAATTTTCTAAGGATAGAGGTATATCTTCAAGATATGAAATACCTGGTTTATTTTTGAAATGATTTTAATGAAATTTTATGAACATGCATTATTTATTTTTAGATATATTGAAGATTTTTTCTCATCTAAGGTAAATAAAAAATAATTATATATTTCTAATGTCAATATATCTTATATTTTCTGATTCCCCATTTTTTGAGTGTTTCACTTCTATTTATGATTTATTTGGGAAAAAATTCAAAAGATAAGAGATCTTATGTAATTATTTTTTGAAACCCAAAAAAATATGGATGATTTTAGTGAAGGATTTAAAGGTAGACCAAAATTCATAGTTATGTTAATTGAAAATATTATATCACTGAGGATGTAAGTATGAGAGATAATAATTTCATTTTATATATATGTTATGTGTTTGTTTTTTAGTAACATAAAACTGAATTTATGTATGCTTATACTGAGTCATATGGATCATTATTTCTAGAAGGATGAAAAAAATTAAATGTACACCAATGAATGCTTGGTTACTCTTTGTTTATACAAGTGAGTAATGATCAGTTAAATTAAAACTGGACTGAGATGACATAAAAACAATATTACGACTAATGGAATGCTTAGAACACCTATATTTTTATAGATTATATCCTAGTTTTTGTTGATTACTATTGTTTCTAAGGTTGAAAAAAATACAGAGTTTGTTATTAAAGGGATAAAAGTGTCTTGAAATTTGATGCTTCTTCTAGGATTTTTTCATAATACGTTTGGGTGTCTCGAGTTGTATGAGGAGCTAAAATCACTTATATTGCTAGTGGTTTTGGAGAATATTATATTTTCTCTTCCAACATTCTTATCAATACCAGAATAATTCAATTATTTGAATAAGATATTCTTTTCATTTTTGGAGGAATACATCAATAAATAATGGGTTATTAAGAACAATTTACTAAGGTAAATTAAATGGTAATGTAGGTTCAACATCCCAAAAGAAGAGAATATCTCATTGAGTATGTTGTAACCATTCAGTTAAAGAAATTTATAAACCTATTAATATTAATTAATGGTATGAAGAATCAAAAATTGTTATTTTTTATGAAGAAATAAATTTACTTGTTTCTTAGAGGAAGTAAAACAACTAGATGAGTTATTTTCATTCACCTTGTTCTCAGATTACTGAATAAGTTCGTGAGGATATTTCTGATCCAAGTGATCGAGTAATGAATTCCTCATGTTACTGAAACCACCAAACAGTTTATTTATTAGTTATTCCCACATATTTAATTGTCCTTGTATATGCCTATTCTTTTATGATGAAGGGTAAATATAATCTCACAAATAAAATTATTCTCCTTCAGGTGAAGTGTTGTCTGTTTAATCAATTTATATAGTTAATGTTGTAATGCCTTCTATGAGGCATTAGAAAACATAATAATATTCATGTGATAAGTTGAATTTTTAGCAGTATAATAACCCATTTTTATTAGTTATGGTTTCAAAATTCAATCAATTATAATACGAAATAAATGAGATACAAGGTGTCATTTATAGTTCAAAAAAATACCATGATAAGTTAACTAATAATTTTATTTCAAAAACTTATTTGGAATAAATATTGATTTGGTATCAGTGCTTGAATGTAAATTCTATATCAAGAAGATATTTTGGTGGTTTAAAAAGAAATATGGAGGACAAGGTTGTAAATATCATAAGTATAAGTGTTTCCAAATCATATTTTTCAGATTTGAAAAATATTTTTGTAGTTAGTTCAAATCATTAAAAAACATATCCAATCCTGAAAGTGATACTATATAAATAGTAAATATTCTATATAAGTTTTAAGAAGTTATGAGATTTTTTTATTATTTGTGAGATATTGATAAATTTTTTAAACACGTTTAGTCTGAAAGTGTTCCCCTTGTTGAAAATCATAATGGTATATTTAAAAAGTTAACTCTAGGTGCATAATTAGGTTCTAGTGTAGTCAATAAGTTATGTGAAATAAAAATTAATATGATTAGTATTCTAAGAATTTTTATATATTATTTAACATAATTCATGTATAAACCTTTTATAAGATGATTTTTTCTAGATATTTCATCTGGGTGAAGATGATTTTTCTTAGGTCCATTGTTAGATATTTATAATGGAGTCACACTCACATGTTCAGCAATGATGGTTCATCGAAGAAGTTTTTTATAGGGCAGATGGTGTTGGATTTTTCAAGGCTCACTGTGGATGATTAGTCCTTTATTACATTACTCCGGCTTCTTGATCCCTTAATCTTTTCCAGGTTATTGATTGTAAGGATTGAGAGGATGTTCTGGGATGTGTCTGTGCAAGTGGTGGGTACTTAAGGAGTAATGTTTTGTGGAGGCCCTCTTTTCTCCAGGTTCCCTCAGTAGTTGCTCTTATTTTTATTGATTCTGTTTCATGTTTTTATGATGGATGAGGTTTCTGGTCACAATGACATTTTTGGCTCATTTTAGGTGATTTTACTTTAATCTCACACCAAGATCCCAAAAATCTTATCCCAGTCGGACATGAGTGATTGATTTTATGGTGTTTTGGGATGTTTTATTAGTGAATTCGATGACATTCCAACATGAATTGTTTTTTATGTATTCTTCTCTGCCTTCAAGTCTCTATAGAGAATTGCCTTAGCGGATCTGGTTTGTTTTCCATTCTTTGAAATGTTAATCTTGAAATGCATTGTTTCTAAAAGATGGATATGGTATGAATTTCAGTTTTCTAGGACGGTGATTCGATGATGGAATAAATATTGGTTTCTTGGTGTTTGTGGTCTATAGATTTAGTGGGAATATTTTTGGTGATATATATAGGTAGTGGTTATTTTTTTGTTGAATTTGGTGATTTTTATATTAAGGGCCACGCTTAAGGGAGACTACTAATCAGGATTTCGTGACTCAAGGAAGTTCGATGGTGATTTTTCCAATGCGTATCATTTTGAATTTAAAATATTGTTTTTTGTCTCTCTTTTGAGTTTCAAATTTTTGATGTGAGTGTTTTATGGATGAACAACATGAATGTAAGGTCCCCACTTATCCAAAATGTAGATTATTAGATTATAAGAAAAAATGGATTTGGAGGTAAACCATGTATAATTGATATAAATGTTCATTGATTTATTATTATTGATTAATGAATTGGTTGATATACTTAATTTTAATTTTGAGATATTTATGGAGAGATTAATGATATTTCATTAAATTATTGATGATTCACATACCATAGAATCAAATTCCGATGAGAGTGAAACATTTCATCACCCTTCCCCTTATCCTATTGAAATTATTGTGATATATTTATTTCAAATTTGGATTATCAATAAGACAAAATTAGTTTTTTCATGTCCCATAATCAATTATATTTATTATATATTTTCATTATTATAATTTAATATTTATAAGACTATTAATTTTAAAGATACATTTCATTTTGGATTTATATAACCACCAATAATAATTTTTGCTATGTCAAATGTGTTTCTATATATTTTTGTACATTCTTTTGGATTTCAAAAAAAGAGTATATATTTGGATAAAAATAAAATTATATTACATGACATAATTAATAAATATTATTTGATTATGTTTAATTAATCACTCATTATTTTATTTAAAACCTCAGTATTTTTGTGTTTATATTACAATAGATTTTTTTTAAATAAAAGGTGGATATTTTTTTATACAAATGTTGATCTAATAATATCATTTTATTTATTATTAATTTTTTTGAAAAAAAAACCCTCATTTTGATTATTAATAATGTTTTATTAAGTAAATTTCAATATTGTAATTAGTGTAATATTTATTTTATTTTAACTATATTTATGGAATTAATTTTATTAAAGTTATTATTTTCCATATATTTTGTACATTTTGAATAATTATGGAATCTCTATTCTCATCCATATTTTTTATGTGAAAATTGGTATTGGGAACCAAAATTTTTGATATGGAATGATAATTTTTCTTACTTCTGTTTCAACTAAATGTTAGAACTGTGAACAATTTTTTTAAAAAAACCTACATTTTAGGATAAAACATATGGTTAGTTAACCCAATTATTGGAATCAATGGTATATTGTCTACAATTATTTCAAGGAATAAATATGAAGATAAATCCATATGATTTAAGTCACCATTTTTTGAATGTAAATTCTAGAAATCTCTGTGACTTCAACAATAGTTCTGCTTGTGTAAATATCTCGTTAAATGATTCTCCAAGAACAATTCAAAGGATCATCAACCATAAATTAAATCATTTACATTTATCGGGGGATTATATTTTTCAATGGGTGTTTAAATATAAATTTCAAATGAGCTATATATTTTTGAATACATCCATTTTGCAGGTATTATTTATGGATCTTCATGATAAGAATCAATTCAGATTTCTTAATTATTCTTGATGGTTTTTATGTTCAAAAATGAATGAAAAAGAGTAAAATATTTATAAATAAATCTTTGTCCCTATGATGTCATCAATGGTTAATATCATAATTATTTTTGAGGATAATTCTATAATTTAAGTTTTAGTACTGTTTCTTTTATCATTTGATAATCTTATACAGTTTGTTGAATCCAATTTCCGGACTACATAATGGTAAAATACATTTTTCATATACTTTTATGCATTTTTATTCTTTTATACAAGATAATATGTTAATATTTTTCTTCCATGTTATTTTTTCTATAAAAACATATATTTTTTTCAAGAATACCGTGAATCAATGTCCATTTGATATTACTTTAAATATATCTTCTATTTTAATTTGTCAAGGAAACTATGAGTTAAACCTATTATTTAAAAATCAATTGATCTTTATTTATTTTATCCTTTTGTGAAAATATGTTTTTCTCATGGGTCCTTGAAAAATAAACTGAAGGCCCTACGAAATTCGTGTTTTATAGTGTCAAATATCTGCACTCATTTGTAGAGGTTTCCTATAGAAGAATATATTTAGTGAAAATCACACATCTCATAGAGAGATTATTATTTTTGTTGAATATGAATCATTAAGCCCCTAAAAACTACAAAAAAATTTGTACTATTTTCTTTATTATTATGTTGTTTAATGTTATTGAATATAAGATAACAACAAATAATTTTAAAACATAATGGGGTTTACTTTTTTATTTATCTAGTTATTTTAATGTGACACAATTCACTCTCCCTCTAAATTCATTGTTTTTTATTTTGACATGAACATGGATTGTGCCTCTATATGTTCGATTGGTAAATGGATGGAAGGACCAAATTGCAATACTAATTTTTTTTGAATTATCTTTGTCTTCCCATTTAAGGTTTCTTTTCCATATTATGTCATTATTTACAAAGTTTTCACTGACAATGTGATAGAGTACCAATATCTTGTTATAGTGTGGGAGTTAGGAATAAGTCTCTATATAGACTAATTTATTGTTAATGGTAAATTATATATGGTAATTAGTCATGTTATTTATGAATATTACATTAATATTTGGGAATTAGCCTTCTGGAATATGTTAGGGGATTGAAGAAATAACCCCATTTTACCCAACACCAAAACATGTCCCTCACTCAAATAATCATGATACTAATATGATTTCTAATATATCCCTATCCATGTACAATCCTAGAAAGAAAATTTAGACATCCTCATTTCACAATATATAGTGGTCTCCCCATTAATTATCAATGACAACGAGGAAATCTATGATGTCAACAATACCAAAAATCATAGAGATGATGTATATTTTATAACCAAAAATATTATTAGATGAATGTCCCCCGTTATAGACTCTCTCCAAAGAGGTACCCTCCAATCGAACTGAGTGGAAAAATAACATATTTGATGTTGGGTATTAAAATTATTCGTCTATGATGGCCTAAATAATGAAAATACCATCAAAATGTGTTTTAAATGATTTCTCCATGGATTAGTTAAAGTAATAGATTCTTTAGCCGTTATATAGGATGCTCATCTGGGATCCTACAATGCTCATCCATCAGGGAAGATGCTCTCCCATCAGAAAAAGACATAGTGACCTTTCATTCCAATAATAATAATGGACTAAATGAAATTGACCAGGAGGTTCACTGCTTTTCAAATAGATAAAATTTTAATCCATTATCCTCTTATGTTTTTTATATAGTAAAACACAATTGACTATTAACCATATTGGGAATAGATTTCATGGGTATATATCCCCTAGTAATACTCAATTATTTGAAGTATATCGTTACTTAAACTAACTTATTCTACAAATCAGAAAAATAAATTCCCCTCATGGATGTTGGGGAAAATAATATCCTCCACTTCATTGAGTCAATATTCATTCTAGATTTTGTGTCCCTTATACAAAACTTTTAAAAAAACCACCATTTTATACTCTTATTAGTTGAAAAGGTTGTTTCAAGAGTATAACACGCATCCCATCTACTCATCCTGCAATCATTCAGTGGAAAATTAATTGATTGAGGACTTCAATAATGATCTATCAAATACACTTCAGAAAATGGTGGACATAAAAAATAAATAGGTGATATAAAAACTTATGGACTCTATGTGGGATTACAAAAAAAACATACACCATCACACAAATGAAGAAATATTTTATTGTTAAAAAATGTTGTAGTACAGCCCACAAAATTTTAGTTTTCCTCAATCTTCACTACTATCTAGTAACAACACATAGGTGATGAATATACTTGGATTTTACTTGAATAGTTGGATCGAATCAATGAGAAGTGATTTATCAGGCTACAAAAACTCAAAATCCATCAAAATTTGATATATTACACCTTATACAAGAAGTTATTCCCCTCTTAAATTGTGTTTTTGGAATTTTTTTGTCCTTGAAAACACAAATAATATGATATAAGATTCCACCAATGATGGACCAAAAATTTAAAGGGCCTTATATCATGTATATTGTATATTTTTATGGATAGTACTAATTGGATATAATGGATGAGAACCATGTCATACACCCCTTTAATTAATTTTTCATGAGAAATACATTGCTTGAATTCAACTCAGTTCAAAACATCTTATATATATGATGTTAAAATGCATAATATTGGTCAATGGTATATGATTGTATATTTCTCAAATCTCGCATCCTCATCACATAACCATTATATGCATATCACAACATACCATCTACATGATGTTAATCATTATGGTGGTGGTCCCCATTATGTAAACATAATCTAAAAATGCATCCTCTGTGAATTATGACCAGAAAATAAATTCTTCCGGAAGTCTATCAATCATGAATCTAAATAGATAAGAGTTCCCCAATACCAATGGTTGTTCTCTCCTATCTGACTGTCTATTCTAAGTAATAATTATTAGTGCAAGGTCTGTCTCTTTCATCATCTTTCACAGGAAAAATAACCCCTTTCCCTATATATGAGATAAATCAATGTAGTAAATTTATCTTAAAGAACAACATGGTGATTTATTATTCATCAAATGGTATAGGTAGAAATACCTATATCTCTCATCCTAGGACTATCCAAGAATAAAAGAATGTTATTTTCCTATCATATGAGATAGATCAATGAGGGGATATTTATCTATATGAATGATATGTGTCTTGATTCCTTCCCTCATATGATATTTATTGATACCTGAATCTCCCATAATAGAACCAACCAAAATGTTATAAATAAATAATTCCCCTTATATTTAATCCTGATAAATGGGGAGGTGGAACAATAAATAACTACGTGTGGATTGATTTATTATATTGTAATAGATACATAGTGATTTTTTGAACTGCCATATTATGCCCAAACTGTAGATTATAGTCAATGAACCACTTCGTCTCAATGTTTGGACACTTTCATTTATAAATGGTTTCCCTCTATGGGCTTATATATGAGATGAAGCCATAAAATTTGGTGCATGATATTAATCAATGTAAAGTGCTCATATATAAAGGTTTTTATTTTATATACATAATTTACACAAAAACCAAGTCCTTGTCACATGATGTCAAACTGTATGAAATTTGGAACCAGTAATGATCACTTTAAACTGCATAGAGAGACCTAACTTTCATTACCTAATCTTCTTACATGAGAAAATTATTATTGATAGAATTTCAACATCACATGGATAACTATATATGGTTCCACAAAGAAGTGAAAATGAATCCATCCTAAATAGGATTTGGATCTACATTGGATCCTTTAGCATAGATTCAACCACCTATGATGTACAAGAGGGTCTAGTACATGATACCTTATTTCACATGTAGTCTCTAATTTCTTTGGAACTCTATAATTATCATTTCATTTAGCCACCTGTTTTTCATAATAAATCCAATTTATGTCCAAAAGATATATAAATTCTCCCATAATAATGTTTCGGTATTCTACAGTCACATTTGTTATTTCCCAATGACACCTTACACTATGAACCAAGATAAAATATGTGTAGGTTGAATATTATCCTCACAGGATTTGTAGTGATTCTAGCATCCCTCATCCTACGCCAAACATAATTTTTAAAAAACAAAATTTACATCACTCAGCATATTATTTATAACTATACTGAGGAAATGCCTTATTTTGTTGGGTAATACATTTATATTTTCATGAACTCGATGTACAATGGGGTTATTTCACCTACCCAAGGGGATTCAAGGGTTAGGGTTTTGTTAGTCAAACCTAACATGATGTATAAGGCCCCGACCTTAAACCTTACTTAATATTGAATTAAATGAATAATTCACATTGAGTATATTTTCAGGTTTAGAGTTTTAGAGAAATATAACATAACTATTACATCTCAAAAGATTACAATGTAGACACTTCTACTAAGTTTCCATAAAATAAAAACTCTTAAAATGAAACATGTCTAGTTCCATGTTTTAGATAGCATGACTTTGCCCTGATCCCATCCTTGACCCTATTCCACATTTAGTCCTGTGAAAAACATTTCAAAAACTTGGGGTGAGCATAAAACTCTCAATAAGGAATACACAAAGAATGAAAACTATTATTTTTTTAAAACAACAAGTAAACCATGTATACATTATCAAAGTAATACCTTTCACGTTTATGAAGTAGTAAAAACTATTCACTGAATAAAATATCATTACTAACCCATTTGTAACCAAAAGATTACCATAAAACCAATATAAAGAACACATAACATATAAAGGTAACTTGGGACATAAATATACTTATGTGGAATAACCATCCGGTCGACTTCCAGACATATCACTTAATGGATTAGTCTTACTGCCGACTTCCACACCCAATGCATTGGAGGTTATAACATAACCACCCATCCTGGTATTCATGGAACCACCCATCATATGTTTTATCACGTAACCACCCGTCAAATTTCCATGTACCATTATAAAATCATAACACATAAAAAAATTATAAAGGAAAGAAAACATTTCCACATTTCAAGCACAATATATCACTTTAATATATTGACATAACAAATCCATTATAAAAACCATTTTTCAATACCATAATACAAAAAAGATTATATGGTATTTATTTCATTTTAAAAAAACATCACAACTTATTGAGGAAGCCAAAGACCAAATAATACTCGCGGTTGCGGATAAGGTCGTTGTCACCACGTACGTTAAAAGAAAAATTCATTTTTGTCATTTTGTAAAACGCTTCGTAGAAAAATATTACTTTTGTATAAAATTAAAAGTAAAAAGGATTTATACATCGTATAAAAGAATGCCTTGTATTAGAACAAAATATGCTTCAATGAAAGGAGATTGAGATGAAGCCCCTTACCTCGGGTCTAACTTGACTTGATCGTTCTTTAATATCCTGAATAATAAACTTGAGTTAATTTCTACTTTCATAAGAAACTTTTTCAAGTTCATTATTCCTTTTACATCACTTATTACCATGTTATGAACATTATTTAGTCATTTAAGTTAATAACGGTCATTTTGTCGATATTTGGTACTTGAGTCAAAAGTGAACTTCTTATATTTACAAGTTGTTCACGTAGTCAAATATCCATTATCTCAAGAATGATATTCATGATGTAGATGCCATATATATCATAAATATCCAGTATATAAGTGCATTTATAATATTACATAATCATTTAGAGGTAAGAAATTAAATCCACCGTTCATGGAGAGGTAATCCGTATGTACGCATAAACGATACTTTAATTTCTATGTCATATTAATGTAATTAAAACTAAATGAGAGATATGTATATTTTAATTCCAGAATTATATTCATAATTTAGATGTAACATACATCATATATATCCATTATATATATGTACTTATAATAGTACATTACATTTGGAGATAAGAAATGAAATGCACCGTTCATGGAGATGGTAAGCCGTACGTACGCATGAACACTACTTTCATTTCTATTTAATATTTAATGGAGTGAAACTATAATGATATAAGGGTATATTATAATTATAGTATAACATCATATATAATAAAATTATCTGGATCCTTTATACGTCCCACATATGGCATTAACGAATCGAATCACTTTGAGGGGGCGCTAGTCTGCACTTCCTAAAATAAAGATATCGCGTCTACTAATAATGGAAACCGTAAAGGTATGACATAAATGAAAAATACATAAGCTTAATGAAAACATAAACATATTATAAATCATATATAAATATAGTGACATCTTAATGGACACCTTTGATGGTGTCAAAAGAATATTGAATAATCATCGTTTTGTGAGACAGATTTTCACCATCCACAGAAACAATATGTTCTTTAACCATTAGAGGTAGTTGTGTGTAAGTGTAGCTCGAATCCTTATTATAAAAACATCCTATTATATTTAATATACTGGAGTTGTTAAAAAATAAATTAATAAAAATAGTTTATGGGGTTGGAGAAGCAAAATAAAACTAAAGAACACAAGAAAAGATAGTACCTTTAAAACGGGTAACTCTATATGATTTGAGCTCAAAGGCTTCCTTGGAAAGACTTCTGCCCAAAGTGAGGCTTCTAGGAGTAAGAGAGAGATTTTGGAGACACAATTGGAAGGGGTTGGATGATCCAAAGGCTTGAGAGGTGTTGGTAAGGTGGTAGAGGTGGGGGCCTTTTATAAGAGGAGAGGAGGGGCACTCTTAGAATGTTATAAAATGTTACTTTATTATAAAATGTGTTTCGGTTTTTAAAGGTCCCACATTGATGTATTTTGAGTATAAGGTGATAAGAGTTCTAAATACACCCATCCAATAGGTTTTTGACATGTGTAGGTCTTAGATGATACAATATCTATTCATTTTATTTAAATCGTTAAATAATGAGGTAATTGCTCCATCATCATGGGGTCATAAATAATTTAATTTATTTAATGTCTAAAAATTAAAAAAAAAATCATGATGTAGGAAATAATTTTATATTTCTAATTAATATTTATAGATAAACATATGACTTGTATAACCCCATTTAAAAATTATTTTAGCAAAACAACTCATGTTTGTGACATTTTTATTTTAGAATTAAATAAAAAGTTATTAATGTCATTTTCCTACGAAAGTGGCTCCATGGGGTCCCCAAGTTGACCTATGGATTGTCTTGGCCGGCCATGACACATCGAATAAGGGTATAACATGTTTCAAAGTCATTTAATATTATTAAAATATTATTTTTACCTTAAACTACACTAATTACCTCTAATCGCGATTAAAAACATAAAAGTTACAATTCACCAAAAATTATTTTAATCCCATTGAACCACATTTTAATTTTTAATTACAACCATGTATGTCAGATTTTTGAAATTAAATACACAGAGGTTGTAAAATTTCATTTAAATGAAAAAATAATTTTTTTAAGTACCACTTAGTGGTTTCACTATTCATCAAAAATTGATGTTTTTCAGAAAAATACCAAAAATTTACCCTAAGCTATATTTGATATTCTGATTTCAAAAATGATTTCTATTTTAAAAAATTAAAAACATATAAGTTACATTAATTAATTTAATAATTAATTTCCGCTGTCAGAACAAATAGCGTGTTTTTTTGAAACAAAATGTATAAAAAGATTGACACTAGTTTAAGTCCAATTTCAAAGTGAAATTAATTCCAACGACCACTATTGGATTAAATGGTAAAAATATATTATAATTTCACTTTAAAACAAATTAAAAAGATAATATAACCATATAAATAAATTAGATTAAAAAGAAGTTTTTTATTAAAATACAACATTTTTCACTATTCCATAAAAATGAACTTTATCGGAAAAATACCAAAATATTAAACAAAGTAAATTTTGATGTCCCAATTATAAAGAAGAATTTTATTTGGTCTAATAGAATGTATAAGTATGACCAAAACTATATTTAATAACGGTTCGCCATCAAAAGGCAATAAGTGGAGCTTTAGTGAATATTAGAGTATATATGCCTAAAATTGAATCATTTTCATATTTTAAGCCTTTATCTTTTTTTAGATAAATGTAAAAAAATTTAACAAACTTATATAATCATATTTTAGTTATTTATATTCATTCCCGCCAATACAACGGCTACGTGTTAACTACCATTTAAAATAACATTATTTTATTACTAGTGTGCAACATAAGATTTCAAAGCAACTCTTTGTTGCGTATCGGGTACGCTATCGAACATAGGAACCCCATTAAAGTAAAATTAATATTTAATTCTAAAATATTAATAAATATGAAAATGTTTTATTCTTTATTTACCTAGGACGTTGCATCCTTCCCCCCTTTTGGGAATTGCGTCCTCGCAATTTTATTCACTTATCAAAATAAATGGGGGTATTTATCTCTCATAACATTTTCAGATTCACACATTTCCTCTTCAATCGTATGGTTTTTCCACAAAACCTTTTCCTGGTGAATTACCTAATTCTGCAACACTTTCTCTCTATGGTCAAGAATATGGACTGGTTGTTCTCCATAAGAGAGATTCTCTTCCAACTGAACTACCTCTGCTCTCAAAACATGAGATGGATCTGACATATACTTTCTCATCACCAGAACATGAAAAAAATTGTGTACTTGAGATAAAATCGGAGGTAAAACCACTCGGTAAGAAACCGATCCATCTTTTTCTAGAATTTCATATGGTCCAATGAACCTTGGAATTAGCTTTCCTTTCTTCCCAAATCGCATAACAATTTCTCATTGTGAAACATTGAGAAAAAGATGATCACCTATCTCGAAAGATAGATCCTTTATTCGGTTATCTGCATAACTTTTCTATCTGCTATGAGCTATTTACATGTGTTTCTGAATCAACTGAACTTTTTCTACCATCCCTTCCACCAATTCTGGTCCCATCAGCTTCCTTTCACCCACTTCATCCCAAAAAATTGGAGTTCGACACTGCTTCCCATATAATTCCTCAAATGGTGCCATCTATATACTACAATGAAAAATGTTATCATAAGAAAACTCAACCAAAAAAGATGTTGGTCCCAACTTCCCTGATAATCCATAGAGAAAGCACGCGGAATATCTTTCATGGTAAGAATTGTTCGTTCTCACTTCCCATCTGATTGTGGATGAAAAGCTGTACTAAAATTTAATTCAGCACCCAACGAATTTTGAAGGCCCTTCCAAAAGTAAGAAGTAAACCTGAGATCACGATCAGATACAATGGATATGGGAACTCCAAGAAAAATAACTATCTATTTAAGATACAATCGAAATAGTTGATCTAGAGAGAAAGTATCTCAAATCAGAAATAAATGAGCAGATTTAGTCAAGCGATCAATAATAACCCAGATTGCATTATTACCTCGAGATGTCTTCGGTAATCCCAAAACAAATTCCATGGATATGTTTTCCCATTTCAAATATGGAACTGGTAAAGGCTTAAGAATCCCTTTTGGTGACTACCACTCTACTTTAACCTGCTTTCAAGTCAAACACTTCACAATAAAATCAACAATATCTTTTTTCATTCCATCCCACCAGTAATTCTACCGCAGTTCTCTGTACATCTTAGTACTACCAGGATGAACTGAAAATGGAGAACTATGAACTTCACATAACAACTCTCTCTTCAACTGTGAATCACAAGGCACAAATAATCTCTTCCCAAATCTCAAAACACATTCACTATCAATGTTTACATCAGGAAACTTACCCTTCTGAACCAGCTCTACCTTTTTCTGGAACTCACTATCTTGCTTCTGTTCTTGCTTGATTCTGTCTGAGAGAGATGATCTCACTGATACCTGGAACAAAACATAAGAACTTCTTGCACCAACAACTTCTATGCCAAAGTTTGTCAAATCAAAAACCAAAGGATCTCATTCCAAAAAATAGTATGGTTAATTAAGCATTACATTTTTGACTCAAAGCATCAACCACTTTATTTGATTTTCCCGGATAATAATGAATTGTACAATCAAAATCCATGATTAATTCCAATCATCTCCTCAACCTATTGTTCAATTCTTTCTTAGTGAATATATACTTCAAACTTTTGTGATCGGTATATATTTCAAACTTTAATCCATACAAATGATACCTCCAAATTTTTAAAGCGAAAACAACAACAGCTAATTCCAAATCATGTGTAGGGTAATTTACCTCATGAGTTTTCAACTGTCGTGAAGCATATGCAATTACCTGATCATTTTGTATAAGGACACAACCAGGTCCTTTCAACAAAGCATCACTATATATAACAAACTCACCATTCCTGGAAGGATGTTCCAAAACTTGATCATTCACAAATCTTCTTTTCAACTCCTGAAAACAATCATCACATTCTTTTGTCCAGATAAACTTAACACCCTTCCGAGTTAGCTTAGTCATTTGACTAGATAACCATAAAAAATTTTCAACAAACCTTCGGTAATAACCTACCAATCCAAGAAAACTATGGATCTCAGTTACATTTGTGGGTCTTAGCCATTCTTCAACAACTTTTGTTTTAGCAGGATCAACAGTTATGCCATTTTTGAAAAAATGTGACCAAGGAAAAAAAAATTCTGACCAAAACTCAAACTTGCTGAATTTTCCATATATTTTATTTTCTTTTAAGGTTTGCAAGATAAACCTTAAATGACTTTAATGCTCCTATTTCCTTTTAGAAAACACTAAAATATCATCAATAAAAACAACCATCATTTTTCACCTAAGTCAACTGAGCCATCACTGCAACAAACTATTTAATTCTGATTCTAACCATCTCAGGACACTGATTTGAAAGGTCATTTCCCTCTATATGCCTTCCTAGAAAATATATTATATTTCCCCTATGAAAAACCATTCATAACACATAAATATCTTTGGAGAAAAAACATGGCAATCTTCAAATGCTATATCATTTCAATCATACCATAAATTAAATTATAATTTAACAATTTTATAACTCCTAAAGTTGTCTAAACCGACCTCTGATACCAACTATAAGGCCTCAACCTTAAACCTTACTTAATATTGAATTTAACGAATAATTCACATTGAGTATCTTTTCAGGTTTATAGATTTAGAGAATTTGGACATAACTATTACATCTCAAAAGATTACAAAGTAGACACTTCTACTAAGTTTCAATAAAATAAAAATTCTAAAAAAGATACATGTCCTGTTCCATGTTTTAGATTGCATGAATTTTCCATGATCCCATCCTTGACCCTATTACACATTTAGTCCTGTGAAAATCATTTCAAAACTTGTTGTGAGCATAAAAAGCTCAGTAAGGGATACACAAAAAATGAAAACTGTATTTTTTCAAAATAACAAGTAAACCATGTATACTTTATCAAAGTAATACATTTCACCTTTATGAAGTAGTAAAAACTCTTCACTGAATAAAAGATCATTAAATACCCATTTGTTACCAAAAGATTACCATAATACCCATATAAAGAACACATAACATATAAAGGTAACTTGGGACATAAACATACTTAAGTGGAATAACCATCCGGTCGACTTCCACACATATCACTTAATGGAATAACCATACGGCTGACTTCCATACCCAATGCATTGGAGGTTATAACATAACCACCCATCCTAGTATTCATGGCACCACCCTTCATATGGTTTATCACATAACCACCCGTCAAATGTCTAAGTACCATAATAATATCTTAACACATAAAAAAATTATAAAGGAAAGAAAAAATTCCACATTTCTAGCACAATATATCAGTTAATTATATTGACATAAAAAATCAATTGTAAAAACCATTTCTCAATACCAAAATACATAAAAGAGTATACGATATTTATTTCATTTAAAAAAAACATCACGGCTTGTTGAGGAAGCCAAAGACCAAATAATACTCGCGGTAGCGGACAAGGTCGTTGTCACCGCGTACGTTAAAAGAAACATTCCATTATTCATTTTTTAAAATGATTTATAGAAAAAGATTCCTTTTTTATAAAATTTAAATTATAAGTGGTTTATACACCATATAAAATAAAGCCTTGTATTAGAACAAAATATGCCTCAATGAAAAGAGATTGAGACGAAGTCCCTTACCTCAGGTCCGACGTGACTCAATCGTTCTTTAATGTCCTAAATAATAAACTTGAGTTAATTTATACTTTCCCAAGAACCTTTTTAAGTTAAGTATTCTTTTTATATCACATATTACCATTTTAGGAACATTATGTAGTTATTTAAGTTAATAACGGTCGTTTTATCGATATTTGGTACTTGAGTCAAAAGTGAACTTCTTATATTTACAAGTTGTTCACATAGTCAAATATCCATTATCTAAAGAATGATATTAATGATGTAAATGCCATATATATCATATATATCTAGTATATACATGCATTTATAATATTACATAATCATTTAGAGGTATGAAATGAAATGCACCATTCATGGAGACGGTAAGCCGTATGTACGCATGAATGCTACTTTCATTTCTATGTCATATTAATAGAATTAAAACTAAATGATAGATAATTATATTTTAATTCCAGAGTTATATTCATCATTTAGATGTAACATTCATCATTTTTATACATTATATATATATATACTTATAATAGTACATTACATTTGGGGATAAGAAATAAAATGCACCGTTCATGGAGACGGTAAGCCGTACGTACGCATGAATGCTACTTTCATTTCTATTTAATATTTAATGGAGTGAAAACATAATGATATAAGGGTATATTATAATTCCAGTATAAAATCATATATATTTACTTTAACTCCATCCTTTATACATCCCACATATGGCATTAACGAATCAAATCACTTTGAAGGGGAGGTAGTCCGCACTTCCTAAAATGAAGATATCGCGTATACGCATAATGGAAACCATAAAGGTATGCCATAAAAGAAAAATACAGAATCTTAATGAAAACATAAACATATTTAATATCATATATAAATATAGTGACATCTTAATGGCCACGTTTTATGGGGTTAATAGAATATTGAACAATCATCGTTTCGTGAGGCAGAAATTCCCCATCCACAGAAATAGTATGTTCTTTAACCATTAGATTAGGTTTTGTGTAAGTGTAGCTCGAATAATTATTATAAAAACATCCTAGTATATTGAAGATATCAGAGTTTTTACAAAATAAATTAATAAAAAGAGTTTAGGTGGTTGGAGGAGCAAAATAAAACAAAAGAACACAAGAGAAGACACCACCTTTAAAACGGGTAAATCTTTTTGATTTGAGCTCAAAGGCTTCCTTGGAAATAATTCTTCCCAAAGTGAGGCTTATAAGAGTAATAGAGGTATGTGGGAGACAAAATGGGTAGGGGTTGGCTGAGACAAAGGCTTGAAATGTGTGGGTAAGGTGGTAGATGTGGGGGCCTTTTATAAGAGGAGGGGAGGGGCACTATTGGAAAGTTATAAAAGGTTTATTTATTATTAAATGAGTTTCGGTTTTTAAAGGTCCCAAATTGATGTATTTATAGGATAAGGTGATAAGAGTTCTAAATCCACCCATCCAATTGGTTTCTGACATGTGTAGGTCTTATATTTTATATTATCTTTTCATTTTATTTAAATCGTTAAATAATGAGGTAATCGATGCATCATCATGGTGTCATATATAATTTAATTTACTTAATGTATAAAATTATAAAAAAAGATCATGATGTAGGAAATATTATTATCTTTCTAATGAATATTTATAGTAAAAAATATGACTTCTATAACCTCATTTTAAAATTGTTTTAGTAAAACAACTCATGTTTGTGGCATTTTTATTTTAACATTAAATAAAAAGTTACTAATGTAATTTTCTTACCAAAGTGGCTAAATGGGGTACCCTAGTTGACCCATGGATTGTCTTGGTCAGCCATGAAAAATAAAATAAGGGTAGTACATGTGTCAAGGTCATTACATATTATATAAATATTATTATTATCTTAAACTACACTAATTACCTCTAATCGCGATTAAAAACTTAAAAGATACTATTCACCAAAAAAACTATTTTAATCCCATTTAACCACATTTTAATTATTAATCACAACCATGTATGTCGGATTTTTGAATTTCAAAACCCAGAGGTTGTAAAATTTCATTTAAATGAAAAAATCAGTTTTTTAATTACCACTTAGTGGTTTCACTATTCATCAAAAATTGAAGTTTTCAGAAAAATACCAAAAATTCACCCTAAGATAAATTTGATATTACGAAATAAAAAATGATGTATAATTTAAAAAAATTCAAAACATATAAGTTACATTAATTAATTTAATAATTAATTCACGCTGTCAGAACAAATAGCGTGTTTTTATGAAACAGAATGAATCAAAAGATTGACACTAGTTTAAGTCCAATTTCAATGTGAAATTATTTCCAATGAAAACTATTGGATTAAATGGTAAAAATATATTCTAATTTCACTTTAAACCCAATTAAAAAGATAATCTAATCATATAAATAAATTATATTAAAAAGGGGTTTTGAATTAAAATACAACATTTTTCACTATTCATTAAAAAATGAACTTTATCGGAAAAATTCAAAAAATTTAAACAAAGTAAATTTTGATGTCTCAACTCTAAAGAAGAATTTTATTTGGTTCAATAGAGTATATAAGAGTGAACAAATATATATTTAATGACGGTTCTCCATCAAAAGGTGATAAGTGGACCTTTAGTGAAAATTAGAGTATATATGCCTAAAATTGAATTCATTCCGTATTTTAAGCCTTTATCCTTTATTGGATAAATGTGAAAACAATTAACAAACATATATAATAATATTTTAGTTATTTTTATTCATTCCTGCCAATACAACGACTACGTGTTAACTACCATTTAAAATAATATTATTTTATTAATAGTTTGCAACGTAAGATTTCAAAGAAACTCTTTGTTGCATATCGGTTACGCTATTGAACATAGGAATCCCTTTAAAGTAAAATTAATATTTAATTCGTAAATATTAATAAATATGAAAATGTTTTATTCTTTATTACTTGGGATGATATATCCTTCTCCCCTTTTGGGAATTGTGTCCTCACAATTTTATTCACTTATCCAAATAGATGGGGGTATTTATCCCTCATAACATTTTCAGATTCCCACATTGCCTCTTCAACCATATAGTTTTTCCACAAAACCATTACGTGGGGAATTTCCTTACTCCACAACACATACTCTCTATGGTCAAGAATTTGGACTGGTTGTTCTCTATATGAGAGATTCTCTTCAACTGAACTACCTCTGGGCTCAAAACATGAGATGGATCTAGCCTATACTTTTTCAAAATCGAAACATGAAAAACATTGTGTACTTGAGATAAACTCGGAGGTAAAGACACTCGGTAAGCAACTGATCCAACGTTTTCCAGAATTTCATATTGTACAATGAACCTTGGACTCAGCTTTCCTTTCTTACCAAATCGCATCACACTTTTCCATGGTGAAACATTGAGAAAAAAATGATCATCTGCCTCGAATGATAGATCCTTCCTCCGTTTATCTGCATAACCTTTCTGTCTGCACTGAGCTATTTTCATGTGTTTCGGAATCAACTAAACTTTTTCTGCCATCTCTTCTACCAATTCTAGTCCAATCATCTTCCTTTCACCCACTTCATCCCAAAAATCTGGAGTTCGACACCACTTCCCATATAATGCCTCAAATGGTTCCATCTGTATACTAGAATGAAAATTTTTATTATAAGAAAACTCAACCAAAAAAGATGTTGGTCCCAACTTCCCGGATAATCCATAGAGCAAGAACGTAGCATATTATTCAAGGTATGAATTTTTCGTTCTGACTACCCATCTGATTGCGGATGAAAAGCTATACAAAAATTTAATTTAGTAACCAATGATTTTTGAAGGCCCTTCCAAAAGTAAGAAGTAAACCTGGGATCACTATCAGATACAATGGATAGCGGAACTCCATGAAACCTGACTATCTTTTTAAGATACAATCGAGAAAGATGATCTGGAGATAAAGTGTCTCGAATAGGAAGGAAATGAGAAGATTTAGTCAAGCGATCAATAATAACCCAGATTGCATTATTACCTCGAGATGTCCTCGGTAATCCCACAACAAAGTCCACGGATATGTTTTCCCATTTCCACTCTGGAACTGGTAAAGGCTGAAGCATCCCTTTCAGTAACTGCCACTCTGCTTTAACCTGCTGTCAAGTCAAACAGTTCACAGAAAAATCAGCAATATCTCTTTTCATTCCATCCCACCAATAATACTCTCGTAGATCTCTGTACATCTTAGTACTACCCGGATGAACTGAAAACAGAGAACTATGAGCTTCACATAACAACTATTTCTTCAAATTTGAATCACAAGGCACACACAATCTCTTCCCAAATATCAAAACACAATTACTATAAATGTTGAATTCAGGAAACTTACCCTTCTGAACCAGCTCTACCTTTTTCTACAACTCACTATCTTGCATCTGTGCTTGCTTGATTCTGTCTGATAGAGATGATCTCATTGATACCTGGAACAAAATAGAAGAACTTCCTACACCAACAACTTCTATGCCAAAGTTCATCAAATAAAAAACCAAAGGATCTTGTTCCCAACATAGCATGGTAAATAAATCATTACATTTTCGACTCAAAGCATCAACCACTTTGTTTGATTTTCCCAGATGGTAATGAATTGTACAATCATAATCCTTGATTAATTTCGGAAATCTACTCGATCTCTTGTTCAATTATTTCTGAGTGAATATATACTTTAAAATTTTGTGATCGGTATATATTTCACACTTTACTCCACTAAAATGATAACTCCAAATTTTTAAAGAGAAAACAATAGCAGCAGATTCCAAATCATGTGTAGGGTAATTTACCTCATGTGTTTTCAACTGATGTGAAGCATATGAAATTACCTGATCATTCGGTATAAGGACACAACCAAGTCCCTTCAACAAATCATCACTGTATATAACAAACTCATCATTCCTGGAAGGAAGTTCCAAAAATATATCATTCCCCAATCTTATTTTCATGTCCTGAAAACTATAATCACATTCTTTTGTCCAGATAAACCTAACACCCTTCCGATTTAGCTTAGTCATTTGACTAGATAACCGTGAAAAATTTTCAACAAACCTTCGGTAGTAACCTACCAAACCAAGAAAAATATGGATATCAGTTACATTTGTGGGTCTTTTCCATTCTTCATCAACTTTTGTTTTAGTAGGATCAAAAGTTATGCCATTTTCTGAAACAATGTGACCAAGGGAAAAAAAATTTTTGACCAAAACTCACACTTTCTGAATTTTCCATACAGTTTATTTTCTTTTAAGGTTTGCAAGATAACCATTAAATGACTTTAATGCTCCTCTTTACTTTTAAAAAACACCAAAATATGATCAATAAAAAAAACCATCATTTTTCACCTAAGTCAACTGAGCCATCACTGCAACAAACTGTTTAGTTCTGATTCTGACCATCTCAAGACACTGAATTGAAAGTTCATTTCCCTCTGTATGCCTTCCCAGAAAATCTATTCTGTTTCGTCTATGAAAAACCATTCTTAACACAGAAAATATATTAAGATAAGCAAAATGGTAATCTTCAAATGCAATATCATTTAAATCATACCATAAATTAATTTATAATTTAACAATTTTCTAACTCCTAAAGATGTCTAAACTGACCTCTGATACCAACTATAAGGCCCTGACCTTAAAACATACTTAATATTGAATTTAATGAATAATTCACATTGAGGATCTTTTCAGGTTTAGTGTTTTAGAGAATTAGGACATAACTATTACATCTCAAAATATTACAAAGTAGACACTTCTATTAAGTTTAAATAAAATAAAAAATCTTAAAAAGAAACATGTCAAGTTCAATGTTTTAGATTCCATGACTTTTCCTTGATCCCATCTATGACCCTATTCCACATTTAGTCTTGTGAAAAACATTTAAAAAACTTGGGGTGAGCATAAAAATCTCAGTAAGGGATTCACAATGAATGAAAAGTGTTATTTTTTCAAAAAAACAGGTAAACCATGTATACATTATCAAAGTAATACCTTTCACCTTTATGAAGTAGTAAAAAATCTTCACTGAATAAAATATCATTACATACCCATTTTAACCAAAATATTACCATAAAACCCATATAAAGAACACATAACATATAAAGGTAACTTGAGACATAAACATACTTAAGTGGAATAACCATCCGGTCGACTTCCACACATATCACATAATGGAATAGCCATACGGCCGACTTCCATAACCAATGCATTGGAGGTTATAACGTAACCTCCCGTCCTTGTATTCATGGAACCACCTATCATATGGGTTATCACGTAACCACCCATCAAATGTCCAAGTACCATTATAAAATCATAAAACATAAAACAGTTATAAATGAAAGAAAACATTTCCACATTTCAAGCACAATATATCACTTAAATATATTTACATAACAAATACATTATAAAAAGCATTTTTCAATACCAAAATACATAAAATAGTATATGGTATCTATTTTATTTTATAAAAAACATCACGGCTTGTTGAGGAAGCAAAATACTAAATAATACTCGCGGCAGCGGAAAAGGTCGTTGTCCCCGCGTACGTTAAAAGAAACATTCCTTTTTGTCATTTTGTAAAACGCTTCGTAGAAAAGATTAATTTTGTTTAAAATTAAAAGTCAAAGTGGTTTACACACCATATAAAATAAATCCTTGTATTAGAACAAAAAATGCCTCAAAGGAGATTGAGACGAAGTCCCTTACCTCGGGTCCGACTTGACTCGACCGTTCTTTAATATCTTGAATACAAAAATTGAGTTAATTTATATTTGATTAAGAACCTTTTTCAAGTTCATTATTCCTTTAATATCACTTATTACAATTTTAGTAACATTATGTAGTCATTTAAGTTAATAACGATCGTTTTGTCGATATATGGTACTTGAGTCAAAAGTGAACTTCTTATGTTTACAAGTTGATCATGTAGTCAAATATCCATTATCTCAAGAATGATATTCATGATGTATATTACATATATATCATATATATCCAGTATATACATGCATTTATAATATTACATAATCATTTAGAGATAATAAATGAAATGCACCGTTCATGGAGACGGTAAGCCGTACGTACGAATGAACGCTACATTCATTTCTATGTCATATTAATTGAATTAAAACTAAATGAGAGATATGTATATATTAATTAAAGAGTTATATTCATCATTTAGATGTAACATAAATATTATTTATCCATCATATATATGTACTTATAATAGTACATTACATTTGGGGATAAGAAATGAAATGCACCGTTCATGGAGACGGTAAGCCGTATGTACGCATGAACACTACTTTCAATTCGATTTCATATTTATTGGAGTGAATCCATAATTATATAAGGTTATATTATAATTATAGTATAACATGATATATAATAACTTTAACTCCATCCTTCATATGTCCCACATATGGCATTAACGAATCAAATCACTTTGAGGGGGCGGTAGTCTGCACTTCCAAAAATGAAAATATCGCGTATACCCATAATGGAAATCATAAAGGTATTCCATAAATGAAAAATACAGAAGCTTAATGAAAAAATAAACATATTATATATCACATATAAATATAGTTACATCTTAATGGCCACCTTTTAAGGTGTTAAAAGAATATTGAACAATCATCGTTTCGTGAGGCGAAAATTCACCAGCCACAGAAACAGTATGTTATTTTACCATTATATGCAGTTGTGTGTAAGGGTAGCTTGAATCCATATTATAAAAACATCCTAGTATATTGAAGATACTGGAGTTGTTACAAAATAAATGAATAAAAAGAGTTTAGGTGGTTGGAGAAGCAAAATAAAACAAAAGAACACAAGAGAAGACACTACCTTTAAAATGAGTAAAT
Organism: Viscum album; assembly: GCA_963277665.1. Classification (NCBI taxonomy): domain Eukaryota; kingdom Viridiplantae; phylum Streptophyta; class Magnoliopsida; order Santalales; family Viscaceae; genus Viscum; species Viscum album. The sequence continues at coordinate 1,276,145,443 of OY728159.1, forward strand.
CTTTTTGATTTGAGCTCAAAGGCTTCCTTGGAAAGACTTCTGCCAAAAGTGAGATTAGGATTAAGAGAGGGATTTGGGAGACAAAATTGGCAGGGGTTGGACGAGCCAAAGGCTTGAAATGTGTGGGTAAGGTCGTAGAGGTGGGGGCATTTTATAAGAGGAGAGGAGGGGAACTCTTGGAAGGTTATAAAAGGTTACTTTATTATTAAATGAGTTTCTGTTTTTAAATGTCCCACATTGATGTATTTCTAGGGTAAGGTGATAGGAGTTCTAAATCCACCCATCCAGTAGGTTTTTGACTTGTGTAGGTCTTAGATTTTATATTATCTTCTCATTTTTTTTAAATCGTTAAATAATGAGGTAATCACTGCATCATCATGGTGTCATAAATAATTTACTTTATTTAATGTCTAAAAATTATAAATAAAACTATCATGATGTATGAAAGATTTTTATCTTTCTAATCAATATTTATAGTCAAATATATGACTTCTATAACCCCATTTAAAAATTGTTTTAGTAAAACAACTCATGTTTGTGACATTTTTATTTTAACATTAAATAAAACGTTACTAATGTAAATTTCCTATCAATGTGGCTCCATGGGGTCCCCAAGTTGACCCATGGATTTTATTGGTCGTCCATGACAAATACAATATGGTTAGTAAATGTTTCAATGTCATTTCACATTATTAAAATATTATTTTTACCATAAACTACACTAATTACCTCTAATTGCGATAAAAAACTTAAAAGTTACTATTCACAAAAAAATTATTTTAATCCCATTGAACCAAATTTTACTTCTTAATAACATCCATGTATGTCGGATTTTTGAAATTCAAAACACAGAGGTGATAAAATTTCATTTAAACGAAAAAAAATCAGTTTTTTAAGTACCACTTAGTGGTTTCAATATTCATTAAAAATTGAAGTTTTTCAGAAAAATACCAAAAATTCACCCTAAGCTATATTTGATATTAGGAATTCCAAAATGATGTCTATTTTACAAAATTTAAAACATATAAGTTAAATTTATTAATTTAATAATTAACTTCCGCTGTCAGAACAAATAGCGTGTTTTTATGAAGCAAAATGTTTCAAAAGATTGACACTAGTTTAAGTCTAATTTCAAAGTGAAATTAATTAAATTGACCACTATTGTATTAAATGGTAAAAATATATTCTAATTTAACTTTAAAACCAATTCAAAAAATAATCTAATCATATAAATAAATTATATTAAAATGTGGTTTTGAATTAAAATACCACATTTTTTACTATTCATTAAAAAATGAACTTTATCGGAAAAATACCAAAAATTTAGACAAAGTAAATTTTGATGTCCCAATTCCAAAGAATAATTTTATTTGGTCCAATAGAATGTATAAGAGTGACCAAATTATATTTATTGATGGTTCTCCATCAAAAGGCGATAAGTGGACCTTTAGTGAAAATTAGACTATATATGCTTAAAATTTAATTCTTTTAATATCTTAAGCCTTTATACTTTATTGGATAAATGTAAAAACATTTAAAAAACATATATAGTCATATTTTAGTTATTTCTATTCATTTCCGCCAATACAACGACTATGTATTAACTACCATTTAAAATAATATTATTTTATTACTAGTGTGCAATGTAATATTTCAAAGAAACTATTTGTTGCGTATCAGGTACGCTATCGAACATAGGAACCCCATTAATGTAAAATTAATATTCAATTCATAAATATTAATAAATATGAAAATGTTTTATTCTTTATTTACTTGGAATGTTGAATCCTTCCCCCCTTTTGGGAATTGCGTCCTCAATATTTTATTCACTTATCAAAATAAATGTGGGTATTTATCCCTCATAACCTTTTCAAATTACCACATTGCCTATTCAACCATATGGTTTTTCCACAAAACCTTTACCTAGTGAATTACCTTATTCCGCAATACATTCTCTCTATGGTCAAGAATCTGGACTGGTTGTTCTCCATAAGAGAGATTCTCTTCCACAGTCTGATGCCTTTTTGCTGATCAGGGGGCGGGGTGGTGCATGGAAAAACTCTACTCTTGGTTCAATAAGATGGACAGAAGAATCATTCTGAGTATTCTTTGTGTCCCAGATACAGGCCCAGACCATATCTACTCGACCAATGACACCTCGGGAGCATACACGGTGAAATCCGGTTACCGGCTCGCTCTCGGTGCTGGGACAACTGAAGGGGAGGTGAAGCCCTAGAAATCAATTTGGAAGCTCAATGTACCCCCTAAAATCCACTTTTTCTAGTGGCTGGTATGCACTGGTATCCTTCCTACCAAGAGCCTCCTAGCCTTCCGACATTTTTCAAATGACAATTCATGCCCCTTCTGCCCTTCTGTCCCTGAATCCCCTCTTAATGATCTCATTCAACGCCCCGGGGCTTAGGAGGTTTGGAATTGCTGGGGATCTTCCAAGGATCTTTACCTGGACGCTACCTCAGATCTTACTTCTCTCATGATGCGATGGTGGTCATTTTTTCACCGGTTAAAGCAGGCTTCCTATGCATTTTGGCTTGGATTATCTGGGATCAGCGTAACGAAGCCATTTTCAATCTTTTTCTTAGGACCCCAGATTTTGGATTGATCGAGCATCATCTTGGATTGCGGGTTGGCAGCACCACACTGAGTAGCAAAGATTTTTCACCCCCTTTCCCCACTCCCAACATTGGCACCCACCACCGAAAGGGACTATTAAGATTAATGTGGATGCCTCCCTCCCTATGTATGGACATGTTGGATTAGGTATGCTAGCCCGAGACAACCATGAACATCTTTTTGCAGCCAAACATGAATCTCGCCACGCACTTTGGGAGCCCTCAGTCGCGGAGGCTGCTACCATCCTTGCTGGGTTAAATTTTGAAAAAGACTGTGGATGGGACTCAATCCGCATCGAATCTGATAGTCTCACCATCATCAATGCCATCAATCTCAACAATGGTGGGCTACAATCTTTTGGATCCATCACTCGGAGTATTCACTCTCTCAGGCAAAGCATCATTTCCTGCATTTTCTCATTTATCAAAAGGCAAGGGAATGAGGCCACTCACCAGCTGGCAGCTATTGAACCTCCTTACGATGATATGCTCTGGCTTGACCACTTCCCACTTTGGTTACGTGCTTGTATTTCTGCTGATCACTGTCTTTAATGAATTTTGTCTTTACTTAAAAAAAACATTGTGTACCTGAGATAAACTCAGAGGTAAATCAACTCGATAAGTAACTAATCCAACTTTTTCCAGAATTTCATATGGTCTAATGAACATTGGACTCAGCTTTCCTTTCGTACCAAATCATATCACACTTTTCTATGGTGAAACATTGAGAAAAACATGATCACCTACCTCGAAAGATAGATCCTTCCTCCGGTTATCTGTATAACTTTTCTGTCTGCTCTGAGTTGTTTTCATGTGTTTCTGAATCAACTGAACTTTTTCTGCCATCTCTTCTACCAATTCTGGTCCCATCAGCTTCCTTTCACCCACTTCATCCCAAAAATCTAGAGTTCGACACCGCTTCCCATATAATCCCTCAAATGGTACAATCTGTATACTAGAATGAAAATTTTTATTATAAGAAAGATCAACCAAATAAATATCTTGGTCCCAACTTCCCTGATAATCCAAAGAGAAAGCACGTAGCATATCCTTCAGGGTATGAATTGTTCGTTCTGACTGCCCATCTGATTGCGGATGAAAAGATGAACTAAAATTTAATTCAGTACCCAACGACTTCTATAGGCCCTTCCAAAAGTAAGAAGTAAACCTGGGATCATGATCAGATACAATGGATATGGGGAACTCCATGAAACCTAACTATCTCTTCCATAATCTATTATATTTATTCTATATTTTCTTTATTACCATGTTATATTTATAAGACTAATCATTTTAAATATATATTTAATTTTGGATTAATATAACCAACACTAATAGTTTTTTTCTATATTAAATGTGTTTCTATATATTTTTATACATTATATTTTATTTCACAAAAAAGAGTATATATTTGGATAAAAATAAAATTCTATTACATGAAATAATTAATCAATTTTATTTGATTTTGTTTAATTAATAACTAATTATTTTCATTAAAACCTATGTATTTTTGTGTTTATATTTCTCTAGGTTTTTTAAAATAAAAGGAAGATATTTTTTTCATACAAAAGTTCATCTAATAATATCATTTTATTTAATATTTATTTTGATGAAAAAACACCATTATTTTATTTATTAATAATGTTATATTAAATAAATATTAGGAGTGTAATTATAGGAATATTTATTTTATTTTAAATATAATTATGGAATTAATTCTATTGTAGTTATTATTTTCTATATATTTTATACATTTTGAATAAGTATGGAATCTAAATTTTTATCCTTATTTTTAATGTGAAAATTGGAATTGGGAAGCGAATTTTGATATGGAATGGGAGTTTTTCTTCCTTATGTTACAACTAAATGTTTGGAATGTGAAAAATTTTTTAAATGAAACCTACATTTTAGGATCTAACATATGGTTAGTTAACCCAATTCTTGGAATCAACTGTATATTTTCTACCATTCTTTCTGGGATTCAATATAAAGATAAATCCATATGATTTAAGTCATCATTTTTTGAATATAAATACTAGATATTTCTTTGATTTCAACAATAGTTCTGCTAAATTAAATATACCCTTAAATGTTTCTCCAAGAATAATTCAAAGGATCATTAACAAGAAATTAAATAACTTAAATTTATAAGGGACTTATAAATTTCACTTGGTGTTTAAATGTAAATTTCAAATGGGCTATATTTTTTTTTGAAAATATCCATTTTTCATTAGATATTTATGGATCACCGTGACAAGAATAAAATTAGATTTCTTAAACATTCATGATGGTTTTTATGTTCAAAAATTAAAGAAAAAGAGTAAAATATATATAAATTTATCTGTGTTGCTATGACATTTTCAAAGTTGAATATCCTAATTATTTTATCAAGATAATATTATAATATTATTTCTACTACCATTTCTTCTATCATTTTATAATATTATACAGTTTTTTGAAACCTTTTTCCGGAATCTATAATGGGAAAATATATTTTTCATATACTACTATGCATTTGTCCCCTTTTAGAGAAGATAATTTGTTAATTTTTTTTCCTAGTTATTTTCTACAGAAAACATATATTTTCTTCAAGATGACAATGAATCAATTTCCATTTGATATTAACTTAAATATATATTCAATTTTTATCTGTCAAGGAAACTATGTGTTAAAAATATTATTCAAAAATAAATTGATCTTTTTTTTGTTTTAGCTTTTTTAAAAAATATGTGGTTCTCCGGGGTCCTTGTAAATGAAACTGAAGGCCCTGTTAAAATCGTGTTCTACAGTTTCAAATACCTGTAATCATTTGTAGAGGTTTCCTATAGAAGAATATATTTACTGAAAATCACCAATCTCATATAGATATTATTATTTTAGTTGGATAAGAGATATTTGATCCCCTAATAACTGTAAAAAGTATTTTACTATTATATTTATTATTATGTTGTTTAATGTTATTTAATATAAGATAACAACTAATTAGAAAACATAATGGGGGATTAATTTTTATTAATCTAGTTCTTTATCATGTGGCACATTTCACTCTCTCTCGATTCATTGTGTTTATTTTTACATGAATATTGATTGTTCCAGTTTATGTTTGATTAGGAAATGGATGGAAGGCCCAAATCACAATACTGGTTTTTTAGGGAATTATCTTTGTCTTCCCATTTTAGGTTTCTTTTCCATATTAAGTCATTTTTCCAATGTTTTCACTAACAATGTGACAGAGTACCAAGATCTCATTATGGTAATGGAGTTAGGCCTAAGTCTCTATGTAGAATATTTTAATGTGAATAGTGAATTATATATGGTAACTAGTCATGTTAATTATGAATATTACATTAAAAATAGGGAATTATACTTCTTCGATATGTTAGGGGATTGAAGAAAAAAACCCCTTGGACCCAACACCAATACATGTACCTCACTCAAAAAATCATGATTATGATATGATTGCTAATATATTCCTTTTCTATGGAAAATTCTAACTAGGAAAATTTAGACATCCTCATTTCCCAATATATAGTGGTCTTCCCATTAGCTATCAATTAAAAAGATGAAATAAATGATGTTAATAGTAACAAAAAATCATGGAGGGAAGTATATTTTCGGACCAATAATATTACTAGATGAATGTTCTCCATAATAGACTCTTTCAAAAGAGGGACCATTTAATCAGACTGAGCAGAAAAAAACATATTTGATGTTGGGTATTAAAATTATTCGTCTATGATGGGCGAAATAAAGAATATATCCTCTAAAATATGAATTTAATTGATTTCTCTATGGACTCATTGAATTGGGTGATTCCTTAACCCTTATATAGGATGGTCATCTAGGATCTTACATTGCTCATCCATCAGGGAACATGCTCTACCATAAAAAAAGGATATAATGAACTTTCGTGCCAATAATAACAAATTACTACAGGAAATTGGCCAGAAGGTTCACTACTTTTAAAATAGATAAAATCTTAACACATCATTTCCTTATGTTTTTTCATATAGGAAAACAAAATTGACCATTCACCATATGGGGAATGGATTTCATGGGGATATATCCCCTAGTTATACTCAGTTCATTGAAGTATATCCTTACTTAAACTAACTTATTCTAGAAAAGGAAAATGGAAATTCCCCTCATGTATGTTGGGGAAAATAATATCCTTGACTTCATTGAGTCAATATTCATTCTAGATTTAGTTTCCTTAATACAAAACTTGCAAACAAAACCACCATTTTCTACTCTTATTAGTTGAAAGGGTTGTTTCAAGAGTATAACATTCAACCCATCTACCCATCCTACTATAATTCAGTGGAAAATGAATAGATAGATGCCTTTAATAAAGATATATCAAATACACTTTAGAGAATGGTGGATATAAATAATAAATATGGGACATAAAAACTTATGGATTCCCTGTGGGATTAAAACAAGAAAACATACACTGTCAGACAAATAAATAAATATTTTCTTGTTAAGAAAAGTTGTAGTACAACCCACAAAATTTTAATTTCCCTCAATCTACACTGCTATCTAGTAACAACACATAGGTGATGAATATACATAGACTCTACATGAGGAGTTATAAAATATCAATGAGAAGTTATTTATCACACTACAAAAACTCAAAATCTGTCAGAATTTGATATCCCACACCTTCACCAAGATGTTATTCCCCTCATAAATTTTGTATGTATAATTTTTTTCCTTAAGAAAATCAATTATATGATATAATATTCCTCCAATAATGGAACCAAAATTTTAAGGGCCATATATCATGTATATGGTCTATTCTGGTGGATAGTACTCCTTGGAAACAATGGATGGGAACCATGTCATACACCCCTTTAATTAATATTTTCATGAGAAATACATTACATGAATTCACTTTGGCTTACAACATCCTAACTATATGATGTTAAAATGAAAAATATTTCTCTATGGTATATGATCTTACATTTCTCAAATATCGCATCCTCATCACATAATAATAATATGCATATCACCACACCCCTTCTACATGACGTTATTCTTCATAGAGGTGGTCCACATTACATAAACATAATTTAAAATTCATTCCTATATGAATTATGACCAGAAAATAAATTCATCTTGAATACTATCCATCATGAATCTAAACAGCTTAGTGTTCCCCAATACCAATGGTCGTTATCCCCTATTTGAGAGTCTAATCCAAGTAATAATTATTGGTGTATGGTGATTCTATTTCATCATATTTATCTTAAAAAATAACCCCTTTCCATATACATGAGCTAAATCAAGCTAGTAAATTTGTCGTCAAGAACTACATGGTGATTCAGTTTTCATCAAACAATATTGGTAGAAACACCTATATATCTCATCCTAGGACCATCAAAGAATCAAAGAAAGTTATTTTCCAAACATATGAGGTAGATCAATGAGGGAATACTTATCTATATGAATGATGTGTGGCTTGATTACTTCCCTCATAAGATATGTATTGATTCCTGGATCTACCATACTAGAACCAACAAAAATGTTATAAAAAATTATCTCCCATTATATTTAATCCCGATCAATGAGGAGGTGGAATCATATAATAAATATATGTGGATTGATTTATTATATTGTCATAGATACATAGTGATTTATGGATCTCCCATCCTAGGCCCAACTAGAGATTCCAATCAAAGACCCACTTCCTCTCAATGTTTAGACACCTTAATTTACAAATGGATTCCTTCTATGGGCTTATATATGAGATTAATCCATATAATTATGGATCTCCCATATTAGGCCCAACTAGAGATTCCAATCAAAGACCCACATCCTCTCAATGTTTGGAAACCATCATTTACAAATGGATTCCCTCTATGGGCTGCTATCTGAGATGAAGCCATATAATTTGTTGCATGATATTAATCAATGAAAATCCCCCATATATAATTGTTTTTATATTATATAGATATATTACAACAAAAATAAGTCCTTGTCTCATGATGTTAAACTATAGTAAATTTAGCCCCACTCATGATCGCATTAAACTGCATAGAGAGATCTACATTTCATTGCCTTATATTTTTATATGAGAATATGTTCAATAATATAATTTCAATATCACTTGGATCCCTATATGTGGTTCCACAAAGAATTGAAAATGAATCAATCCTAAATTGGATCTAGATCTACTTTGGATTCTCTAGTATAGATTCAACCACCTATGATGTACAATAGTGTACAGTACATGACACTTTATTTCACATGTAGTCTCTAATTTATTTTGAACAACATAATTATTATATCATTTAGACACCTTGTTGTCATAATCTGTCCAATTTATGGCCAAAAGAAATATAAATTCACCCATAATAGTGTTTCGGTATTCTACACTCACATTTGTTTTTTCCCAACGACCCCTTACACTAAGAACCCAGATAAAACATGTGTAGGTTGATTATTATCCTAAGGGGATATGTATTGGTTATTTGATTTCTCATCCAAGGCCCAATATAATATTTAAAAAATAAAATTTACTTCACTCATCATATTATTTATAACTATATTGATGCAATTCCAAATTTTGTTGTGCAATATTTTTATGATCTCGATCTACAAAGGGGTTATTTCACCTTCCCAAGGGGATTTAATGGTTATGGTTTTGTTAGTCAACCCTGACATTACGGTTTACCTAGGATCTGAAATAAAATTCCCACATCCATATGTAAGTGTTTTATAGAAATCAGTACCATTATATAATAAATGTGATCCATATCCTCACGTGATACATAGTCACACCAAGTCTTTTGGTAGTTTAACGCTAATTACACTATGATAAAAACTATTTTTATACAATATCCACTTTTTTTCATGGTCCACTTGGTTGTGTGTTACAAAAAATGGGAAATTACCCTCCCCTATGTGTGATCAAAATCTATATCGAAGCATTTGGTGTAGGATTCTTTACCCATGAACCTATACATTAGAAATTTCCAATTCCCCCTGTATAAAAGCTGGTTTTATGTGGGGAATTCTATCTTCATGAACTATGAGTAGCATTATTATTATATTTATAGGGTACTTAGTGACTTTTGGATCTCATATAATAAAAAGAAATAAAGTTGTGGATAAAAAATTCCCTATATCACTATGTTTTTAGGCCCCATTAGGAATATCATACATTCCTGACGACACTGCACTTAGAAGAATCTCTAGTTTCATTAACTACATATTATCTAGATATGTGTTGGTATATATCGAGACATATGTATGGATTGATTCCTACCATATTAGTATATTTATTGTTGTATTGGATCACATATCCTAGACATATCCCTATGTTCTATCTAATACCATGTTGTTTTTTAAGGTAATGTTTTTATGACCATTCCACGTGTGATCTCGAATGGTAGTAAGAGAACCCACCCAAAAATAAATCCATCTTTTATAATATTAGTATTAGATATAGGGAGTTAAACTGAAAAACATATCCTCCATATCACCTAATAATATACTGTATAATTCATTTTATTTTTGAAGACATTAAAACTATGTTGAAAATTTAATTTTTCATGTTTTTAAAAAACTCGAATTTGATCCTTATTACACAAAATCAAACTGTAAAACATTGAGTTCATATTGAATTTGTGTAATTTATTAATATTGTCCCATATTTTTTTATGGTTCCCCTACATTAACATGCACTAGGCAAAAATTCCCCCGCCACCCCCACATGAAACCTATATCTATGTAGAAAACTTATTCCTTATTTGTTTGTTATCATCTAGTAGGTATCATGGAAAGAGTGACTAATTTTTCCTTATCATGTGATGTTAAATTTAATGAAATAAAGTCAAATCATAAAAGATATTAACCCCTTGGATGATTTATATCCTATGTGGATCATATTCTATATATATGGATTCAATCTATATAGTGTTACTTTACTCGTATCAAGGAGACAATTCCATTTGTCTTTTTTATTTAATGATCTCTCAAAAGATTATATCAATCTCTTAGTAACACCTTAATTCTTACACCAATGATGAATCAAATTATTTTATTGGTCATGGCCTAAAATATTTAAATCAAGACGATTTAGACATGACATATCTTTAGGCAATGAATCTAGTCTCAGTTGCATGAAATTAAACTACATAGAAAAGGGTCATTCACACATGTCCCCTCTAAAAAATCCAGGGGGATTGGTACTTAATCCGTTTCAAAAAAATTAAAGACATTTGTTTTGAAATATATACATAATAATATAATATTTATTCTGATAAAAAACATTAGTATTATATTACATCATGGATTTGACTCCATGGTTTGATCATCTATTAAAGTAAGTATTTCCCCTACCCTCATATAAGTTAGATTCACATGGATATGACATATTTTAACTAAATATGGATTGATTTCTAATATTATACGATAACTAAAGACACATGGATCCTCTATCATAGGTTAGTACATTGATGTTTCTAATAAAAAATTTCCTTTTTTAAACTCATCTCTCCCGACCTGTATCGAAATTTTGTAATAACTTTTCATCAATGTAAAGACAAAATATTACCTTGTTCACATCTATTAAATCAATAATATGTTTTCATTTTAAAATTAAATGTGGATTTATTACTATTATATAATATATGATATGAATACTAGATCCCTTATATTTAGCTTATCCAAAAATTCCATCTACAAGGGAAAAAATTTATTCACTTCTACATATAAATCAGATCTATAGAAGAACCTTTAGCATATAATTATATATACATTAATATATTGTAGAGGTTTCTCCCATTTTAAAACTAGGTTTAAATTGATTCCCATAGCTATAGGATATTTATTAATGCACAGATCCTATATATTTGATCAAATTTTGAATTCTATTGAAACTCCCACCTACCTTTGTAATAGACTTCAGAATTTCATTCCTCATTTAACTCCTAAGAATAATTGTTTCAATTTGTTTAGGATATTAAATAAGGTTTTTTTATTTATTTTTTCTTTATAATAATGTTAAAATAGAAAATATAACCCATTTTTGATGTTATATTCTAATTCCAAGAACATATGAAATAAACATTGAGATGATATCTCTTCTCCATATGATTGATTCAATCATGCCTAAAGTGTAACAAATCATGAATTTTCTATATAATTTTTAATAAACATTATGATTAGTAATTGTTTATATACACAACAGAAAAAATATTTCCTATAATATATAATATTAAATGTTACCATAAAAATATATTCATTATATTAGCATGTATAGAAGATGTAACCATATTATGAAATCTATAAACCAAAGGAAAAAAATGAAATCAGATAGGAGAAGCCTACCATATGAAGATTATTTATCACAAAATGTAATGGATTTATATTTCCTAGGTTTTTATCTATAATTATCATATGTAAAACACAACTAATTAAAAAATGAGAGAAACTACATAAAAGATAAGTTGAAGCTTTTGGAAATTACCATGATATCTATACAAGTAGAATCACAATCGTCAACTACTAACAAAGCATACCTTATGCTCAGATATTACATATATATCTCTAGGGGATATTGAAAAAGATATTTTTAAAATATAATCATATTTTTATTATATTAATAATTTATTTATCACAAGTACATTATAGATTCATTATTCCCCTTTTAAAGAAAAAAAAGAATTATTATTTTTTAAATGTTGTTCTTCTTTCATATTTCATCTTTCCAAACTAAATTTACCAATTTTAGAATATAAATAATAGTGACGAATTATAATTTTTATATTTATAGTTTCAAAATTATCATGGTATAAATTTTTTAGATAATTTAAAGTAACTTTTTAAATAAATAGTGAAAATATCATTGTTAGAAAATTATAAATTTTATGATTTTATCAAAACATGAGAAAGACTGATAATTTTAGAAAAAAATTAATTTATTAAATATTTATTTTATGAGTTAATTTTATTAAAATATTATTATTTATTTTGAAAAATTATATTTATTATTTTATCTCATGACGAACATTTTATTGTAATTTAAAAACTATTTTCAGTCATTTCATTTAGTTAAGAAAATTAACTATAATATTCATTTTGGTTTTATTATGATGAAAAAATAACAATTATTTTTTTATTATTAGCTAATTCATTTCATAAAAACAATACAAGAATAATTTTACCCTATATATATATATATATTCCGTTTAAAATACACAGTTTCTATAAATAGGTTTTTACACAATGTATTATCTAATGTAAAAAATTAGTTATCCATACACTGATACATATTATATGATAAAATTAACTTAATTTTTCATTTCATTATATTCAAATAACACAATAATGTCAAATTTATTTTTATTCCCTAAAATTAAATTACTTTGGAAAAAAGTAGATATCACAGTAAAATATAAAATTGTAGAAGTAACAATTTTTGATAAAATGAATTAAATATGTTGAAAACATGTTTTTAATTGAATGGTTGAGAAAATATTTTCCTTATATCTTCCTAGACTCAATAATTGATGATTTTATGAGCCACCTAACATGTTTAACCTGTTTTCTATTTAAAAATGTTTATTATATTAACATAAAATGTCATTCTCACCACTTATATAAAGTATCTCTCACCGTCCCTTAAATAAAAAAAGGTTTCATATCGAAAATCTATCCTTTTTAATTCCCCAATAATTAAATTATTTTCTTGATAATCATTTGGTTTGATTATCTTGGTAAAATGGTTCCATTTTGAAGAAATACATCGAAATATTATCCAAAATATCAAAGTATATACTTATTATTGTCTAATATTTTTCCTTCTATATTCTATTAAATTAATAATATATTACACATTAAGGCAATAAAACATATATATTAACTATATAAGAAATATATTTATGTTTATGAGATATACATTATCTATCCTTTTCAACCATCACTTACGAAAAGTGAAGATCTCAATAGTCTTTATGTGTATGATACAACATGTAACTTTTTCCTTAACCACCTTAAAAGGATTTCTATAATAAGAATATTAATATATAATAATGATATTTTTTTCATTTTTATGTTCTGAAACTATAAATCATATTATATATTTTTTATATTTTATGGGAAACAGAATCGTTATCTATGTATATATGTAGACTAGCACCCCCATTGAATGATGAATATCATCTATTACTACTCAAAGTCATTGATGGTTATATGATTGTGTTTAAGGGATAAATATATTTTTATTAAATTATTATTATTTTAGTTATAAATATTATAGACACAATTATACATAAAAGAGATGAACATATATTATAAGTTTAACCATCTCAAAGAGCATACTAAGAGAAAAAATGATTTTCTTAGACTTTATAAATACTTAATATATATTATATCCCCATAATAATTATTTAAAATTCTAATATATAACACTAATTAACACAAAAAAATTTCATTATTATTCTAGTATAATAATATTACTACCATATCACTTCATTGTCATTCTTTAATGATGGTATATTCATATTTTGGTTGGTTTAACCATTTACATGAAAAAATATATGAATTTTTATTTCTGTTGATATTGGTAATTTAATTGATCGTAATATATTAGATAAATATGTAATTATTTATTAATATTTTTTTGGGAAATTGAATATAAAAAATTATTTTAGTAATTAAAAATAATATGAAAAATAATTTTCAAAACCTTGTATGATCTAGGAATGATGAATTGTTAGAGAATAATAAAGAACCAAATCTCATTTATGAAATAATTAAAATAAATCCATATTACTCACAGAAAATAATAAAAATAGATAATAAATTAATAGTAGACCTTTTAATAATGAATATAAAGGAATATTATTTTGGGTTATGGATAAGAATAATGTTGTAAATTTTTTTATCAATATGATTATTTTTCCCCTAATGTTAGAGATCATTTTAATAATAGGAAATATACAGTAAGGATTTATTTTTCACAAATTGAATTTCATTAGACATATTTCATATTATAGACCATGGAATCATTGATATGGTTTAATTTTTACCTAATGATTATTTTTTCCCAGTTCATGTAACTTCTAGGGATTAGAGAGACATATCACTTAATCATTGAAAACAGTGTTTGATTTAAAATATACTCTAGTTAAAAGGGGATTTGATTAAAATGTTTCTCAAATCCTAATGGTTTTAATTGCAGATAATTTTTTCATATAAATATTTTTTTAGAAAGATAATTTATTTTTGGGAATTTTTATTCCTTATAAAAATAAATTTTATTTTATTTTTCATACTTAAGGGGGTGTAAATGTCCCCTCATAATTTCATTTTCCTTCATTAATATTTTACCATAAGTGTTTATTATATGTGAAACCAACCCCACATGTTCCTATCAGTCAAGAACAACCCTTTTCAATAAAAATATTAATTAGATTCCATTTTAGGTGTCCTTATATATGCTCCAATAATTTATTAAGTTCATTTTCTTCTATATGGACATATTTTAAATGTTTTAAATGAATTTTTAATGTTTTATGTATGGTAATTATTTATTAAAATTTGAAAATATTAAGTTTTTAGTGTTTTCATATAAACACATAATTTAAATACGTAGTTAATTTTATGTCATTACATAACAATATATTTTCTTGGTTATTAATGGAATAAATTTTTATCATAGTTTTGGGAAGAAATTGTATTTAAAGACATTTGAAAAGGACAAGTATATTTCTTTTTTCGAATGTGGTTTTATAAAACATCAATATGTTGTTTTAATATAATTCATTATTGTTTAATAAAAATCATTTGTTATCAATTATTTTTTATATACAATTATATCTTTCTTATTTATACATACTTCTTGTGAAATGTTCTTTTATATCATGTAAATGATTCATATCAAACTCCTTTCTTCCTAGTAATTAATGAATTATACCACGATTTTTTATTCCTATACAATCATAATATGAATACCCTATTCTTGATTCCATGTATTTATGTGTGTTAACATATATACCATATATCAATTTATTAGGTATATTATTGAATTAAACATATAACATATATATATATATATAGTGTAAATTTCATATGTTAAACCTTGATTAAATAATATTAGCTGATAATGTAACACAATATCATTTTATACACATTTATGTTCTATGGGTTTATCGTGTATGATTATTTATAAGTTTATGACTGAAACATTATGTGAATAAATTTTAAAAATGATTTGAAATCCATTTTTAATCATATCGATTTTTTGTTTGTATATTAAATGAATTTATTTTATATGGCACTCATATGTATGGATGTTGATGTATGGGGTCATATATTATCGTATAATTAATTTATTAATGTTTAATACCACAAATGATTATATATGAAGATTATTATTAGATTTGATAAAAAAATAAAGGGTTATTAATCTAGTATATTCTCAAAAACTAATGGGTTATCCTTTATAGATATGCCCACAAATTAAAGGGTGGTACTTCTTGGATATGTTGACCAACTAAAGGGTGATCCTTCTTGAATAATCTTACAAACTAAAGTGTGGTACTTCGTGGATATTCTCACAATATGATTTCAACAATTTCTTATGATTGTTCCATAAGATATTTCTTATTCTAATAACTATATTACCCTAGAATGGATTATATTTATTTACCCATTATTTCAAATTCACCTAAAAAATGCCTTATGTTATGACATTCCTTACACCATGATTCATTATCTATGATTTTTGTGGTATTTTTTTTAATGTATCGTTATTATACCAACATTCTGAACTTATTATCACTTATGTTCAACTATTGGTATCCCTTATATCTTTACTTATTTTAAATTTCATCCCACCCATTGTTATGTTTTAATTTACCCTAGTTTTGAATAAAATTAACTTGTAAGAAGAATGTTGAAGGGAATATTCTAAAGATAATTTATGGCAGATTTTGAATAATTAATATTGATTACGTTAGAGGAAAAAAATTTATATGATACAAAGGGCACATGTTCTATTATTTAAATATTTTTCCAAACTATCTAAAACATTAAACCTAAAATTGTCCTTGAAATGTAGTTATAACATTAATTATGAATTATCATTATAATTAATGATATGTATAAAATCAAGTAAGAAGAGTATATATATTTTAGAAAAAAATAATGGAGTTTGGTTTTAAGGAATATCATAAAATTACTTATAATAATAAATAACACCCATAATTTTTTTAAATTTTTTTTAAATGAATTTAATATTTTAGATATTTTTCATTTGGAAAAACTCAATGTTTTTCTTTTTTTACACAAACACACATAGTTAAAATGATACGTTACATATTATTAAACACTATTATTGTTATAATTTACAAATTGGAATTGTATTTATTAGAAAAATTAACGAAATTATATAAATACATAATTTAAACATTTATATTACATTAATTATATTATTGTTAATTAATAAAAAATTTAAATAAAAACCATTTGAAAATAATTGAAATATTCTTCTAAAAACTGTTTTTATGGAAACAGACATGTTTAACCTAAATAAATTAAAAAAGAACATTTAGTGAATTATTTATGTTTAATATATATAGTATATATATTCAATAATCTCATTTAAATTCATCTTATGTGTTTTCAAGACAAAATACAAGAATAAATCCAGTTTTTTTTGCTTAGAAACCACATTTTTCAAAAATATAAGTTTGTCAATTTTTTGTGTGATTATTTAAAAACTAATATTTGAAAATTTTAGTAAATTTATTTTAAAAAATAATTATAGTTATTTAGTATATCATTTAAAAAATATATTTGGATTATTTTTTTATAATTTTCAGAGAAGATTTTGTTATCATAAATAGTGAAAAATGATGAATTTTAATTAAAAATTATGTCTTCATTATAATAATTTATAAACATCAATTATATTTTAAATTTTATTTAAATAATTTTTTTTTGAATTATTTATCTATTAAAATAATATATTTCATTTGTATAATTTTTATATTTAATTTTTATATAAAAACTTTATAAAGTTTTGAATGTTTTCTCTTTTAAAAAACCCATATTTATTTTGTGTTTGTGGGATTAATTTAAAATTTTATGATCCCACTTATGCTATTTTAATTTAAAAATATGGGTTCTGTATTTGGATTCATAATAGTCAATAATTTTTATGACGTTAAATATAATTCTTCACTATTATAAATAGTAAAATTAGAATGAATTTATTACTATGGATAAAGTTAATATATATTTACTAGAGGGTTAAACTAAAATGATATGTTTTTAAATGATATAGAAAATAGTATAAATTTTATTTTATAGAAATATTTCAATGATAAAATATCTATGTATATCGAATAATCTATTTTGGGGCCTTTTGGCAGGACGAAAACATGGAATCTTTTTTTCCTTTCAAAACCTTACATCTGTGTCACTCACATCACATATAAAATCCCACACACACTTCTCTCTTATTGACACAATAAAACCACCTTTATTCCTAAAAATTTAAAATAAAACTTTCCAAAATCAATAAAATTATCCTAGATCTGTTATTTTGGGTTTAAATCCAACATAGGAAGGTTTTTTTTGGAATAAACTGGAGAATACCTGAAGAAGAGGTAACCTTATATAATGTGCATTTATATTTTATTTCTTCCAAAATATCTTTATTTTATTACTAAAACATAATAATAAAATATCCTATGTATATTCCATATACTAATATATTTTCATGTAATGTTAATGACCTATAAATACCCTCACTTCCATCAAATGCCTTATGAAATCATTATTCATGTGTATAGAGTACAACCACCCCCAAACCATTTTCATTCATTTTTCCATTAACACCTCTCAAGGTTGGGTGTGATGATGGATATAATGTGTTAATATATTATAATTATAAAATATTTTAACTTCATAGTCATTATATAATATATTATTTTCTAATTTCCAATTCGTAGGGGATACAATAATGTCTATCTTCAGTACAAAGTACAACTACTTCATGATGTTATGTGATTATTTTTTCAATAAAACTTTACATTGAGGATAATTATCAGATATATAAAGAATATATGTGAAATATATGAAATCATTATGATATTAATGAAATCTTTATCATTCATAAAATTTAATATTTCAGCTTATTTCTTAACTTTTTCACTCACTAAAAATTGATTACACTGTTCATGTATAGGTGGCCTACCGCCTTCATGAAGTAATGTGACTCCATTTCATCACTAAACAACATAGATAATATCTATATATATTTTAAAATAAATAATATTATATAATAATTATTATATAAATATAAAATATTTATTACATCCTTTCCATAATAATTTTTGAAAAATAGAAATGTAACTCATGCGTACATACGACCTACCATCTCTATGATCCCAAAATACTTCATTTCTCAAAAACATATTACATTATTGATATTAAAAATATAATTGTTGTATATATATTAAATTTATGTCATTATAATTTTTTTTAGATGATGGAATCATGTAAAAACTATGAGGACCAAAATATAAAAAGTCAAAACATATATGAAAAACAAAGAGGTTGTTACCAAGAACGTGATTTTAAAAATAATTGTTAATAAATGTGTAAAAATGGTCATAAGTAAATCATATATGAAATGATATATATAAATATGGTTACATAGTTTATTTATAAAAAATTATACTTATTAAATCAGAGGTTTGAATGTGTATGAAGGAAGTGGATTCTTTATGTATGGGATTTCTAGTGTCTCTTTTATTTCTAGGAAAAATATGAACTTTCACCCCATTTTTATTTAGTCTCATGTATATACATCCGCATTGAAATGTTATATCATTAATATCCACATTTTGATGATATTTATATTTTAATTTTATTTTATTCTTTATTGGGACATACAATTAAAAAGATTACTAAAGCGGTATGAAATTTACCTCTCATATGTTTCTTTTTTGAGAAACAATTCATATTCAATACCTATTTCCATTATGTGGTATATATAAATCCCATTATTTTTTAATATGTTTCACCTAAAATAATATTTTTATTTACATATACATTTTTAAATCGCACTTTCATCCAATTTATGGATTAAATGTTATAAAAACACTAGGGATTTATGTCTCAAATTGTTTTCTTTTAGACATATGATAAGTTAAGAACATTTAATTTTCTATTAGGTTCATATAAATATCCATTAGAATTTAATATAACTAATATATTTATTATCATGATATTTTAAAATTATTTTAATTTTATTCTTTCATGACGATTATGGCTCAATGTTTCCAAGGTAGTTGTATTTTTTTTAAATCTCATCATTTAACTAGATTGCATGTGATTATGCTTCTAATAATGAAATTTTATGATATATCTCTCAAGAAACTATTGAATTTAAATATAATCATGTTATTTATTTATAATACATGTTATATATTCATTCATCTCATTATGTACTCATGATTCTAGAAGAATTTTTAAAAAATTGTTTGTATTTCCCAGTTCATCCGAAAATCCAATTTTTTCAAAAAACATGTTTTCTAAAAAAAAGATTTAAATATTATAAAATTCATTATTAAATTAAAATTTACCCATAATTTAATTTTTTTAAAAACTATTGAATGGATTCCCCATCCCATTTTACAAACAATCTGTATTTGTGTTTTATCAAAAATGTGAAAGGAATGCTTGTTTTAACATGTACAACATAATTGAAAATTAATGGATTCATGATCATTATTTTTATCGAATACATATTTATATGTTTTCAATGTTAATTTTAAAAAAATATTTCCTAAATTTTTTTCATCTTAAAATAGTTTTGTGAAAGTAGAAATGATATTTTCATAAAAAAATTGTTTTAAATGATCTTTAAATCTTCATTTATAAGTTTTCATGTTAAATTTCAAAAGAAAGTATTTAAAAAATATATATTTATTTTTAATTTCTAAAAAGTAATTATGAAATAAATTTTATTTTCCTCATAAAATTTTATAAGTTATCTTACTAATTCTTAATCTATTTATGTTGACATCCTTTAACATAACTTATTCTTGTATGGGGATTTGAACCAATGATACTATTATTATTCTTTATCTAACTGGTTAATAATGAAAAGATATTTATGAAAAACATTTATTTTCCATGGGTTATACCATGATAAAATTCTTATAAAATATGATTTTCCCCATGGGTTATGCTATGATGAAATGATAAAATGATCATGAAACCTGCATCTTTTCCAAATGTTATGATATAATGAAATTTTTATAAAACACATTTTATTCCTGGAGTTATAATATGATGAATATTTCTTTATTTTGTGGAACTTGTAATTGTGTATTTCATTATGAGTTGGGTGGGACGTATATATCCATATAATTTATTTGGAGAAAAATATATCTTATGAGATAGTTAAAAATATAATGGTGAGTGATCCCGATTCAGTACGAGACTTTATTTACTATAATGTTATTATGACTGAACCATGACTACTATGATGATTTGAAGAATCAACCCAGTGTACTATGATATCCTTGAAAGTGAACCATAAATAACATGGAAATTATTTTCAATGTTTATTTTTACACCACAAATCTATGTATTATTCCAATGTTACGATCCCATGGACCATGTTCACTGATTCTCTTATGATTTATGTTTTATAAACACACAATATTAATACCTTGATTCGATATTAAGATATTTGATCTCTGTTATATAGTTTTAAAATGATAGTCCCATTATGTTAATGATATAATTTTTTATATTGTTGTTGTTGAAGGTTCTCGTGAACGAATATTACATATTGTTTTTTGAAAATTCATTTCATCACATAAACACATGCCATAAGACCTTAATATATTAGTCTCAATTGAAAATATGTAGCATAAAAAACTAGTGCATATGTCATCTACATCATCTCTAAATACTCTCTTCATAACTAGAGTCATTCTTTTAAATATCATATATAATACATTTCATCATAACCTGGGGAAAGGAAACTTAAGAAATAGTGATATCAAATAATCAGTAATGGTAATCAATGGAGATACCTATTAATAATACAAACATAAGGGTATCAGAACATAAGAACATCAATTTAAAACCATACCCTACATATCAATGTCTATAATTTTGAGTCATGGAATGAATATTGGATGTTCATATGATATTAATCATAAGTGAATAAAATAACATGATCAACGAGAATATAAAATTGTTCTTAGAAATAGGATTATGGAAAACACAAAATCCTAAAAAATATTATATCAACGATCCCCACCAAGAATATCATAACATGTTATGATTGGGATAACAATATGGGTACCTCCTTCAGGTAGGGGATGACATCCCTTATACCTTCTATTGGGATTTTTCTAACATCTCATGTTACCTCTAAACATGAAGAAAAATTATCGTTAACCAAATAATA
Organism: Viscum album; assembly: GCA_963277665.1. NCBI lineage: Eukaryota > Viridiplantae > Streptophyta > Magnoliopsida > Santalales > Viscaceae > Viscum > Viscum album. The sequence continues at coordinate 1,276,167,526 of OY728159.1, forward strand.
GGAGGGGGGATATAGATCCAACACCTTACATAATGAAAATAATACAGATGTGTTTTTGAATATTGTAAACCATTGATCTTAAAATAACACATGAAATGGCACATGAGCCTTAACCCAGTTTGTGAGGTATCCATAAGTGAATATATGGGACCAAGGTTCAAAACAAGGTGGAGGCATATTTCTGAGTACTGTAGCAGTACTATAGCAGGTACTGCAGCAATAATGTAAAAAGTACGTGTAGTATAGCAGTTACTTTAGCAGCTACTGTTCAGAATTGTAGAAGTCAAAACTATTCACATTGGGCCATCGGTTTGGTCATGGAGTCCTTAAGGAATTCGGGACACCATGAACATCAGCCTAGAAGGGATTTCAGGACACCTTTAAGGCCTTCGGGCCACCTCAATGCCTTCAGGCCACATACAGATGACCCATACAGACTCTACGAAAAAAGTGCAGCCCAAGAAAAAGATTCAGAACAAGCATGTTCAATAGAAAAGGACCAATGGATTTGGATGAATTAGATTTTTTGGCTACGCCATTAGGACCAGCCTATGCTTGCACATAATACATTACCAGAGAGCCATTAGAAGGTGGAGATCTACTATCACGATGCAGATGTTGGGGAGGGGTAGTTCCATGTAGTTATAGTCTGGTTAAATTCCCTAAGATATTTTGGTCTTGTAATACCTCTTAAGACAATGGGACATGTTATCACATAGACAACGAGAATTGTAAGGTTTCACCCTCATACCTTGAAAGGGGGGTTATCAAAAAATCAATAAAAACGACGGCCTTTGGGCAATATGGGAAAATAACGCATGAAATGAAATTAGTCTCATAAAAATTTCCTCATATCATAACATATGTAAAATAGATAAGTTCATAACCATTTCATTAATTCATCAAAGAATAACCCATTGAAAAATAAGTGGGTTCTATAATATTTTTATCATGGTATAACCCATGGAATAGAGATGAGATTATTAAGTATTAACCATTCAAAGAATGAATAATAATAATATATTCGGATCATAACCCTAGTGTGGCATAGGTAACGTCAATTCATTTCATCTTATATGTAAAATTATTTTTAAAAATCATTTAAAACATTTATTAAGGAAAATAACCTTTCTTAATTGAGAAGAAAATATTTTTTAAAATCCCTTTCTTTAAAAATAATCTTGAAAATTTACAAATAAATCTTTAGTAAAAATAATGACCTTGAATATGTGATGTTTAGTTCACATATTACATGTTTATAGAGTTGTTCCTCTTACATTTTCAGGAAAATAAAAATGGTGATTATTATTGAAAACTATATGAAGATTACATTTAAATTTTTTTAAAAGGAAAATAAGGGAAATTATTTATACTAAATATCTTTTTAAATAATTTATATAAAAAATTTTAAAACATTTTTTGAAAACATGGATTTCAAATAAAATTTTTTCAACTATAAAAAATTTATTAAAAACATTATTTTTCAAATATTGAGAACATAAAGTTAAGAAAATAACAAGAAAACTTGTATTCTAATGAAATAATTATAGGTGAGTAAAACCCTTTATTTTTTTTAATGACTTGGATCATAATATTATAATAATAAAAACATAATCATAGAAAATCATGATAAAATATGATATTATAACAATGAATCTTTACAAATTTAGTAACATTGTAATGTAAGACCCAAGAATGAATATAATTAAATGAAGAATAAAAAAATATGTTTAGTAAATAAATTCATGATATTTTATATCAAGTGTCTATATATAATCATCTTAAAATAATGTAACACTGTAATATATCATAGTACATTATCATTTTATGGAAATAAAGTATCTTATATTGCACATAACACTAACATGGCTTGGGTTACCCGCAAGACTGAGATTCTGCGAAATAAAACATTAGCATTGTAATAATTTAAATGATATATTTATAACTTATCCACTTACTATAGTAATATAAATAGTTATTAATAAAATTAAAATTTTATTAAAATTTTATTCAGATGAATAAAAAAAATTTATAAAGATATTTCTATATTTCGGTAAAATAGTCTTATGTTTAGAAATTCAATATTCAAAAATGTACCAATTCTTATAGAATTTTTTTAAAAATAATAAAATTAATTTTAAACACAGGTATAAATTGGATTTGGTAAATTAGATATCATTTTTAAATTTAGAATATCCAAATTATATTAAGGCAAATTTTCTATATTTTTTTTTGAAAATATTGATTTTTTGATGAATAATGAAAAACACTAAATTATTGTTAAAAACCCAAATATTTCATTGGAATAACTATTTTACTATATATTTATTTTAATGTCAAAATTGATAAATAATATGCATATTTACCCAATTTAGAACAATATAATAATATGTATAATAGAAATAGATCTATAAATTCATTGAGCTTTTTTAACGTCTTTTTACCTGCCTTCCCATTACATTTTAAGATTAGCCTGAAATGTAATTTTACCACTTATGTGAGTTCAATTTATAAAATACAACATATAGGGTTTTAATAAATATAAAAAATTTTGTCTAATATGATCAAAATATTTTTTGGGAAATAGTAACATTTGAGATTTATTTAACCAGGTTAAAGGTAAATAGTGTAATTAATGGAACAAATAATATTATAATAATATTAAAGTACCCTAAAACATTCCCTAAATTCATTGGATAAGTATATATAGGTATAAATAAAACTTATTTTTAAAATATGATCCTTCAATCTTATTATGAAATTTATTATATTTCATTTTAAAAAGAGTTAAAAATATCATATTCAAAATTTATTAACAATTTTATATTTAAAATGATGTTATATACTGGATATAGATGAATATAACTATTATTTATGAATATAATTATTTTTTATACATTTTTATAATTTATTTATAGTTTTTAGAAATTAAATAATTAAATTAAGTGGTGTCACAATAATGATGTAATAATTGTATAATTAATTGATTATAAAAAAATGACATTAAAAATATTAAAATAAATATAATCTGACTTAATTAAGGATAAAAAATAATATTTTATATATTGTAGATATTTTAGTGACATATTTAAAGTATTGGTTTGATGTTATCATGTTTGATTGATATTTTTAAAAAAATAATATTGGATAGTATTAAAAATGACATAAATAAAATTTTAAAATAAATAATAATTTATTAAATGATATAACAATAAAAAATATATGGTTAATAAAAATAACTTCTATAATATCAAATATATCATAAATTATCCAATAGGGTTTTTTTTTGGAATTTTATAGCAAATATATTAACCCCATAGTGTAACAATACTAGAAGACACTATAAGAGTAAAACATTTTAACTAATGGTTAAATACAAAATATAAAATTACATTTATGGCTTAAACATATATAAAAGTAATTTATTGAGAGTATTTATACCCATAATCCTATTATTCAATAAATAAGTCACTTTGGAGCCACTGTAAAGTGAAACTCAATTTATAATAAATTAATTTTTTAATATCCTCCAGAAGGGCCACTCCCCTCTCTTCTAAAAGGGCACATATACTTATCTTTAATTCACACCTCAAAAGCAGTTTTTCTCATCCAAAACATTCCACATATCCTATAAACATACTTAAATTCTTCTTATAGGCCACACGTTAGGTATAAATCCATCTTATAGAGTCCTTTTCTACTAATAAAATGGAGACACTTGATGAAGAGGTAATTGTTTTACCAAGTCAATTAAATTTTTTTCCCAGTTCTACATCCAATTATAATGTTTTTTAAACACTAAATTAATATAAATTGTATCATATGCATTATTATTTTTTATTATAATCATGGGAAATCCATATTCCTCCTTTTAACCATCCAATGAAAAATAATATTGGCATGCCTACGTACGTACGACTTACCGTCAGCACACCGCGACGAAAACTATTCTTCATTTATACATTATATTGAAGGGTATAACGATGAATATAATGGATTTATATAATAAATATGAAATTATAATGTTTTGGGGAATATATATTTCATCTAATTCTACACCATTTAACCATTAATGGAATGATATCATCGCTCATGGGTACGTACGACATACCGTCTCCATGACACAATAAAGTTTTTTATAAAAATTATCCATTCAAGAATGATTATAAAATTAATATGATTAGTAAAAACATTTATTATTATCTTAATATCATTATATATATTATTAAAATAAATCCAATCCATAACAAATATGACATATGTTATATAACATGAATGGTAAAATGAACTAGTTAACAACCGAATAAAGGGTAATACAGAAATATTATTAACAAAATGATATAAGAGTATCATATATGAAATCATAAATATGGATATGGTTCTAGAATAATTTAATAACATTATTTACCATTATAAGAGCGGTTTACACACCCTATACTAAAATAATGAACAAGATAAAAGTTAATTTCACAATCTCTTTATTATCCACGATTGTTTATATGCAAGTATCTACTGGGACATTCTTATCTTTCATGTCCATATTTCTTAAAATATATTTCAAAAAATTATAGATATTTTTTTAAATAAAATTTTACCCATTTAAGAATATTTATATAAAACATTATCAATGGAATCCTTCCATCATTTTCCAAATGAGGATCTTTTGATCTCTTCATCAAATTAAGGAAATAATTTTTTTATCTTATACTACATGAGAGGATATTTTACACCATTATGATGCATTAAAATTTGGAAGCATCCTTTATAATAATACAAGTATAATTTTAAAAGTATTTTTTTCCTTTATAATTGAACGGTTATTATATGATTTCAATGTAAAAAATGGATATTTTTCTCAAAGAGTATTAAGGATTTTATTAGATTATTTTCATCTATGTCAATAATTTTTTTTGGATTTAAGTATTAATTGAGGTTGATTTATTATGTTACAATCTTTAATATTTTATTTAAGTTTTTGTGATATATTTTAATATGGATGTCTTATTTTAATACCATTAATTATTTATTGTTAAATTATGAAATTTTTGTGGAGTATTTTTAATATTAATTTTATTGTTATGTTTTATCCCTTTCATATGAGGAATTCACTAAACATAGTAATGATAGGTGGGGCCCACTATAACTCATAGATGCATCAATATGTCCCATGAGACAAAATTAGTTGGAGAAAACCCCTTCGCAATTTTTTTCCTAGTAGTTTAAAATTATTAAGAGGATATATATTGACACAAATCAGACAGGTTTCTACCCACAGATAGAAACTGTTTATGAGTATATATATTAATCGTAGTTATCTCGAGGATATATATTGGTAGTGAAAAAGTTTGGAATTATGAATTACCTCATTATGAGATTACTTGTTGATATTTATAGTGATTATTCGACTAGTATAACATCCATTTGAATGATTAAATGATATTATTTGGTTTATTATTGCCATTTCATAAAGAATATTTTGTTTAAAATGACTATGTCTAAATTTTATATATTTGCATAAAATTATAAGGTTATTTATGATAGCTTCTGCTAAATTTTTTACCTTACTAAGGAACTGAGCTCACCCCTTTATTATTTTTTATTTTCCCATAATTCCAATAAGTGATTTAGGATTGATATTCAAGGTTAAGCTAGGAGAATAAAAATATTCTCAAAGGGTTATCTATGTTTTATTTTATGTTTGAAATTATATTGTAATGTTCATGTATGTTATATATTTTCCATTTATGATAAATTTATTGGTCTTTTTGAATTTGATTCTCTGAGATCATGAAAATTTATTAAAATAATGCACTAGCTCTAGGAAATAGGGGTCAATGAATTACAGTTTCTATCGGAGGAAGTATAGAAACAACTGTGGAAATTAGATTTAGAAAATATATATTATAATTAACAAACAAATGAATTACTTTTAGGATAAATCTATATATATGATATCATCCATTATATTTTTAATGGACAATCTAGGTTAATCCTTTGAAAAAATTGATTAAAAAAAATATTCCCCCAATTAGAGATCCGATAAATGATTCTTCATGAATCCATAACTATGATTAGTGTTTACCATATTATGATTTCATTTTTGGTAAATGGTTTGAATGTGTAAGGTTATACATTAAATGGTTATATTGTTGATAATAAATGACCGACAAAAGAAAAATGAGATGAATGATGTATTAAGGAATAAGATGATAAAGCCCAGTTAATGGTTTAAGAGCGAAGCAGAATGATTAAGGTAATTTTGTTTGTGGACTCATGAATTTTTACATAAATGGTTCTACAGATAAAATATTAAGGATATTTATATATAAGAATTCTATTGTAGTACTTCTTCTTTCAGTTTTTTTAAGGACAATTGTTTTCATTATGAATTTAAAGGTGATCAAATATTTGGTATTTGAAAATAAGAGCTATGTGACATACATTGGGGAATAAAATGTTAATATTGATTATAGAAATTTTTAGACCTTTTTGGATAGTGATTTTGGATTAAATTATTTTTGTCAAGTCTTAAATTTGGGATTTATTATATTGAACATTAGAAATTATTGTTTGAGGTTAAAGTGTGATTTATTTGAAACCTTGGGCCCAATATTTTGTTTTTATTATGAATGAAATACTTATTGACCATAATAACCATTAAATATGATTCATACATAGAGAATCTTCTTCAATATCCATCTCTAGGTGAACGAAATGAAGTGAAAATTAATCGAAGAAAAACTAAAGGATAACATTGATACATGGAATAAAATCAATAAAATTTATCAGGTTCTTACCTAGATTGTAAAATAATTCCCTAAATATAGGAAAATGTATTTAATTTTTTTTATCCTAATACCTTATTTGTTTTTTGAATAGATGATTTGTTAAGTCATCATAGATTTATTTCTTTGAGGTCCTCAATTTTCTATTGATTGTTTAGTTGTTGGTGATTGATGACCTCAATAACTCCATATAAATTTTTTCATTTTCCCTCTAAGTACATATCACTACTTGAAAGTAATATTATCCATTTATAATGAAAAATTTGGTCGTTACCCTCACATTTACCTTTCTCTCTTATTAAGTGTATATTTTAGTAACCCAATTTCTAATGTGGGTTTTGTATCAAAGGTACTTTTTAGTAATGTCTTTTTATTTTCGATTTCTAATTTAAAATTATGAGGATACAATTTATTGGAGGAGGGGAAAATTTAACAAACCAGTATATCATAGTACATTATAGTTTTATATAAATTCAATTGTTTATATTTCATGCAACACCGACATGGCTTGTGCTATATGCTAGATTGTGTTTCTACGTATCAACACATTGGTACTGTAATTATTTAAACAATATATTTATAACAAGTCAATTAAATATAGTAATATGAATAGTGATAAATAAATTAGAAATGATATTTATAAAGTTTTTACATAAATAAAATATATTCATAATGAAATTTATATGTTTGGGTTAAATATTTTTATATTTAGAAATAATATTTTCTTAAGTGAACTACTATTTATAGCACATTTGAAACAATAATAAATTAATATTATAATCTCATATATATTTATTTTGATAAAATAGACATCAATTTTTAATTCAAAACATCCAAATTAGATTTGGGTGATTTTTATGTATTTTTCTGAAAACATTTAATTTCATATGAGTAGGGAAAAGATTAATTTATTATTTAAAAAAAACTGACTTCTTCATTTAAATAATTAATATAAATTAATTTTATTTTCAATTAAAAAAAATATAAATAATAAATATATTAACCCAATTTAGGCAATTGGAATCATTTTTATAATATAATTAGATATTTAAATTAATTGAACCTTTTTAATGTCTTTTTACCCGCCTTCTAGCCACAATTACATATTAACATTAAACATAATCTTACAACTTCATTTAATTTAATTTCAAAAATATGAAATACATGGTTGTAATCAGAATGAAAAATTTGGTCTAATATAGAAAAATAATATTTGGTGAATAATAACTTTTTCATTTTATTTACCCCCGATTAAAGGTAAAAAAGGTAATTGAAGATAAAAAATATTATAATAATATAAAATTACCTTAATATTTGTCCTATTTTTTTCGATAAGTATATTTGAAACAAAAGAATTTTTTTAACAACATATAATCATTTTTAATCTACTTGTGTTTCACTAGGACAGTTATTATATTTTATTTATTAAAGAGTTAAAAATGTCATATTAAAATTTTAATAACAACTTTATTTTTAATGTGAAAATATATAAGTGATATGGTCTACTATATATAGTATTTATAATGATAATATATTGATAACAATTTTGGTTTTTTATTTATAATTTTAATATTATAAATAATGAAATTAAATGGGGACACAATGATGATGCAATAAATGTTTAATTAATTGAGATATCAAATAAATGATATAAAACATATTAAAATAAATATAAATTAACATAATTAATTAAATAAACTATTTTATTAGTAGATTTTATATTTATTTGACATATAGAAAGTATTTTTTTATGTTATCATATTAGATTGATATTTTAAAAAATGAGAACATTGAATAGTATTAAAATTTACAAAAATCATATCCTAAAATGAATATTATTTTATTAAATCATATAAAATCATAATAATATAATTTTTATCCAAAAAAGTTTTATAATGTCAAATATTTATTAAATGACCCAATTGGGGTTTTTTCTGAATTTTATTCCATATAAATTTACCCTATATTGTAAAAATACAAGAAGACACAGTAAAAAATTAAACTGTTTATGTAACGGTTAAATCCAAATGTTAAGTTTGATTTTATCACCTAAAAATGTATTAAATTCATTTATTTAGATTATTATTACCCATAATCATCATATATTTAAAATAAATCACTTTTATGCTTTTTTAAACAGAATACAAATTTATAATAAATTGGTATTTTGAGATCTTCCAAAAGTACCTCTCACCTCTCTTATAAAAGGGAACTTCTCCTTATCTTCAATTAAATCCTAAAAAAATATTTGGATATACCAAAACCATCCAAATTATCCTATAAAAATTCGTAAATTCACACTATATTCCACACATTAGGCAGTAACCCAACTTAAGGAGTCTATTTGTGAAAATCAGAAGGAGACGCTCTATGAAGTGGAAATTGTTTTACCAATTCAATTCAATACATTTTTCATTATAGTCACTATTTCTATGTTTTTTAAATAGTAAATTAATATATCCAACATCATATACATTATGATATTTTATTATGCTCATGCTTCCAATATATTAATCCTTTAGGCCATCCAATGAGAAAAAAATCACTTTCTCTGCGTACATATGGCTTACTGTCTCCACGCCATTGTGCAAACTATTTTTTATTTATACATTTTTTTAATGGGTATAAAGATGAATATAAATGATGTAGATAATACATATGACATGATAATTTTTCTTTATAATTCATATTCCATCCAATTCCATACCATTTACCAATCGCGAGAATGATATCGTCGCTCGTGCGTAGGTACGGTCTACCGTCTCCACGACACAGTGAGACTTATTCTCCACATAAACCATTCAAAAATGATTATAAATTTTATATTATGAGTAAAAATAATAATTATGAACTTTAAATAATTCTATATATTAATAAAATATATCATATTAATAAAAAATGACATACGTGACAAAATAAAAATTGGAAAACGAAGTAGTTATCCACCCAATTAACAGATGTAATGAAATATTTTTAAAAAATCAATATAAGAGAATCATATATGATATCATAAATATATATATGGTTTTTTGATAATTTAATAACATTATTTAGCCATTATATATGAGTCTAACACAACCTTTGGTAAGGAAATGTACAGGGTAAGCGTTAATATCACAATCATATTATTATCAGAGATTGTTTATATGTACGTATCTACTGAGACAACCTTATTATCCATGTCCATGTTTCATAAAATGTCTTTCAAGAAAATATTGAAAATTTTTAAAATAAAATTTTACCATTTTTTGAATTTTTACATAATATTTTTTAAAAAGAAATTTTCCTTCATTTTCCAAATGATGTACTTTATAACCATTCTGAAAAATTAAGGAACAAAATTTATTTAACATATACAGTATGACCAAATATTTTCCACCATTATTACACCTTAATATTTTGAAGCTGACCTTACAATATTTCAATTTCATTGTCAAAATTAATGTTTTGCATTATAATTGAACATATGTTTATATGATTTCCGTGTAAAAAATGTATAGTTCTCTCAATGAGTTTTAATGATTTTATTATATTTTTTTCATCTATGTGAAAATACTTTATTAAATTTTATTATTAATTGAGATTGATTTATAATGATAAAATATTTCTTATTTTATTTATAGATTTATGATATATTTGATAATATATGTGCTATTTTGATACCATTCGTGGTTTATGGTTAATGTATTAACATTTTTTGTGCTATTTATAATATGGATGTTGTTGTTTTGTTTTACCCCTTTCAAAAGAGGAATGAATTGGTCTTAGTATGTGATGGGTGAGCCCCTCTATAGCCCCTCGATATATTGGTAGGTCTCATGTGATGAAATTTGTGGTTGAGAAACCCATTTAATCTATTTTATATGATGTTTTAGATTTTCAGAAGGTTAAATCTTGAAACAAATTATACGGGTTTCTAACAACAAACTTAAACTATCATGACGATAGTTCTTGATAGAAGCTATCTTGAGGACATATTTTGATAGTTAAGTGGTCTATATTTTTTCATTCCCTCATTAGTATTTTCATTTTTGATATTTCAAGTCACATTTCAACTAATAAAATATCCATGTGAATATTTAAATGCTATTATTTGATCTATTATTTATATATCATGATGAAGATTATTGTTAAATGGATTGTTTTTCAATTTTATTTCTTACCTTAAAATTTTATGTTTATTTATAATAGATTCTATTTTATTGATTACCATTACAGAGCATTTTAATCCCATCATATTTTTTTATTTTCCTAGGATTCCAATTTGTGATTTATGATTGATATACATAGTTAATATATGATAATAACAGCATTATCAAAGTATTATCCATGTTTTATTCTATGTTCTAAATATTAATGTATTGTTCATGAATGTAATATATTTTGCAAGACTACTAAACTGATCAATCCATCAATATATGATTCCTTATGCTCTTTTGAGTTTATTATCATAATTAACTAGCTTTGGGGAACTAAGGTCAAGGAATTACAAATAAGGTAAGATCATAATACAATCATATATCTCTAAGAAAGAAAATTTGATATAAAAATCTCTTACGAATATGATTGGTTTTAAACCATACATTCATTAAATAGAGAATACGAAATGGATATCTAAATATAAACACTTTTAATTATAATAACTGTAAAATAAATATTTGGGACTTATATACACCAAATTAATGAAACATGTGGCGAATATGGTATATGTCTCACAAAAAATAAAAGTGAGATTAAAATCCATTACTACTTTAGTATTCTTTTGAGTCATAATCCCTAAAATAGAATTAAAGAAAAAAATGACAAATATTAATAAAATAATTTTATTATATATATAACATGTGAAATGGTCAATATATACAAAAAAAAAGAAGCACATAGTGAATTTTCATATGTGTCGCATAAATAAAATAGAGCATGGAATCCATTACCTTAATTCTTGACATCTGTCATACACATTAATAATAATATATAATAAGTATTCATTTATTATTAATATATTAATGAATAATATTTACATATACCATACCATATATTGTTATTTTTATTACCATTTATAAAACGGTTTTTAATAATTCCATATTAATGTCACATTTTTTGTAACAACAATATTGTTTATCATAAATGTTCTGATTGGTTAGATTATTTCCTCTTAATTTAATCATGGTAAAAACATCTATAAAATACAAATAATGAAAAATTTATTATATTTAAACATCAATTATACTTCCAATCCCAATCATGAAATATGGTTTTGAGTAATGAAGTACATTATGGTCATATTGACTTTAGGTCGTGCACATGCGTGAATAATGTTTTCATTTTAAACGATAGATATAGAATGTAGGTAAGTAGTATATTAAATTTACATAAATATAATAATATAATAAATAATATATTATTTATATATATATATATCATCCATGTGATGTTGTGATGAAAATATAGTCGCATCCCTTTGTGAATGTTGTAGACTACACATACACGAATGATGTTATCATCTTTCAGTGGGTCGAAATGTAAGAAATAAAAAGATAAATATTCTTTTAAGAATGATAATATTTCCTTAGTTTCATAATTATGTCATGTATATCAAAAACAATCGACCTGATTATCTTCCATGTAAATATTTAGTGAAATTTAATCACATCAATTCGTTAGGTACTAATCCGCTATATAGACAAGTATCATTATCATATCTCCTATGGTATGGAAAGAAAAAAAGTTATATATGATATAATGAGAGAATATATATAATTACCCTATATATATTATATATAATTTATATCCATCATCATATCAATTCATGAGAGGTTGCAATGAAATAACGAATGACATCAGTTCGTGAGGTGGTAGTCCACGAAACACATGAGTGTTGATTTTGTAACCCATTTTTTGGAAGAGGATATGGTTATACGTCATGAAAAAAAGCATTAAAAATATCAGTATATTTTATATACTATAGATATTATATCATCACGTATTAATAAAAATTTATGGAGTTGGAAGATGAAATAAAACAAAAATGCACATTGATGAACGTTACCTCTTCTTTGGGATTCCTTCTTTGGTTTGAACAAGAATCATTACTTTGATGCATATATATCCAAAGTAATTATTATAGTATTATTTAAGGGATTTTTTGATGTTATCTGGTTATTTATTGGCTTTAAAAGGTCTTGAAGGTGTAAATATGATAGGGGAAGTTGTGTCTTTTTATAATTAAGTTGAGTGGCACACTTGTAGTGTTTTTTGAAAGAGTAAATTCCAACTACATGTTTTTCATGTAAAAAGACTCACATAATGTACAATACAATATAATATAATTAAATAGGTGTATATATGTCTATAAATTGGGCTTTTCTATGTTTTTTTATCATATTTACCCTTATGTTTTTAGTTCAACCCCCTAGAAAACTCGTTTTAACCTCAACTAAGGCAAATAATCTTTACCATTTTTACAATGATTTTTTTTAAAAACTAGTTGAAATTATTAGATAATATAAATTATTATAAATAAAAATATGAAATAAATTTTTCTATATTCAATTCAAATAATTTTTATAATTTAATTTAATATTTTCCCCACATACACACTGAGAGATTGTGTTTTTGATGAGAAAATGTTCAAGAGATTAAAAAGTGTATATCAAAAAAATTCAATAATAAATTCATTATAATGAAATAAATTTTGTTATTGGTCATATAATTGATTTAATTTTACTTTAAAAATTATTAAAAATATATTTTATCTTTATTAATTAATTAAATGGAAATGCGATTTTATATGAAAATTCAGAATTTTTCACTATTAATCAGAAATTGAGACTTTTCAGAAAAATCCAATACATTGACTCCAAGAAATATTTTATGGTCATATTTCAAAATATATTTTTATTTTCCCAAATAATTTTTCAAATATATATATATATATATATATTAATTTAATAATAAATTCTCTAAGGGTGATGAATATACATTTTTGATAAATATATATTTATGTAAAAAACTAGATTTATTCATATCTCTTGCATACAGAAAAATAATATGGATGTTAAAAATTAGATTTATTATATTGTATATAAATTTAATTAATATTATTCACAAAAATTGGGTTGTTTATTTTGTTGATAAAAAACACACCTGTGTGCATCCAAGAGTTTATAAATAAAAGATTACTTTTTTTTCTTCAAAAAGTTTTTATTTTAATTTTATATTAGTTTTTCAAAAAATAATTCATTATATATATAGTTGTTTGACCAAACTTCTAATAATTCACATAAAATCATTCCATTGACTAGGTGATAAATATCATATTAAATTACAATATTTTAATATTATGTCATGTGTTATTTAAACTACGTGTTATATATAACATAAAATAATCTCCATATTTCATGTAAACAATGAAAAAATAAACTTTATATATAAAACAAGATAAATTGATTTTTTTTTGTAATAAAAATATCATAAATATTAAATTTATTTGAGAAAAATAGTTTATAGAATATCGATGTGTTATATTCTACACTTCTTAAAATGCTTTTCTCACATGAAATTCATCATTGTCGTATAATTTTTTACATTTGAATATTCCTTCATAGAAAAACAAATCATAAATATTAAAAATAAAAATTCATTCTAAAAATAGAAAGTGACATGTGAAAATCATCTCGAATAACACATACTAGGTTTCCAAATAGTAGAACATAAGATGGAAGTGAAAACATGAAAATATTAGATAAAATTAGCTGCCAAGTATTCATAGAGAGTGATAGAAAACATTTATCATAAGAAATTTGGTGATCCATATAAGGTTAAGAACCATAATGGCATTACTAAAGAGTTATATAAAAGGTGATTGATATCATCATAAAAGATGATAAAATGAAATTTTTTTCTTATGATACTTTTACTAATATTAGGGAATTTATTTTCCATATTTGATGTGAAAATACGAAAATATACTTATTTGATATCATTCTATTTCATAAGATCAATTACATACATTTATTTTTTCCTTCACCAATTTCTACTTCTTATCTTACATCAAGAAATAACATTGAAATTTTAATCCTTCAATCTTCAATGTGATGTAAGATCTATAAATCTAATGATAAGTCCATCCTTCTATATTTTTTTATCATCAAAACAAAATTGTTAGAACATGTTATGTGTAAATATTCATATTATGAAATAATATATTAATTTATATAAATTCATCTAAAACTAATATTAAACAATTCCATAAATGGTTATCCTTATAAGTATTTCAAAATATTAAAACATAAAACTATAGAAAGAAGGTCACTAAATTTTCAAAATTGAATTATTATTATTCCACGTAGTTTTGGTCAGGAGTAGAGGTAATCACCCCATAATACTACAATGAGGTTAGGGGTTTAAAAACAATTGGGCACATGTACTATAGAAAAAATTTAGCAGTAGTATAATAGAACTATAAGAGAATGATAACTATATTGCTATCAGTTTCATAGCACTAGTGGTATTGTAGCATTGGTGGGAACTATAGTGGCAGCTTTGCTATAGTAGGATATGTACCAGCGGAATAACTATAGAAAGTACTATTTCTTCTGGAGAAATATAGTAGCACTTTTATTTAGTGGGACTTTGGGTAAAAAATAGGGTTCTTTTGGGCTATGTAATGGGATTCATAGACATTGGGCCTATGGGAGATGTACAAATTTAATATGGCTCGATGGGTGATCTATCCCATTAGGGAATATGGAATGCCTTTCCATCCCTCGTGTGAGGTATGTGTGTGTGTTTAAATTTAATTCTATTCCCAATGAACTTATCATTATTCCCCCAAACAACATGATATATCTTTCAATTTTCATATACCAGACATGTGAACACCTTCTTCATGTATTCTCTTGTGACATCGTAATAAACTAAAATATCATAAAATCTTAATGAAAACAGAACTAATAAATTATTCATGGAATAAAACCAAATATTTTGTAATATAAACCATATATTCAATAGTTTTTTAAACCCCATCAATGATAACACAAACAACTTGTTTTACATAAATTGTTAATTAGTTAAAATGTTAATCAATAATATCCAATTTACTGTATCCAAACCAATCATCTATTTATTCCATAATCATTATCTCAACATCAAGAAAAAATCAAGGGTTATAATTCAATTAATCATGATTTTTAGATGAATCCCACCATGATGTTAAATCACTTTTCTAGTTTTTCAACACCACTCAACACATTCTTTCACATCAATTATGTATGACATCTACTGAATAAACCATTTACATTTAGAAATTCATATAACATAATTTTTGAATCCAAATAAATTATACTTCAATAATTCCACTTCAATTATTTGAATGAAATATGTTATTCCATGGTCTAGAAGTTAATTATTGGTTTTGGTCATTGTGTTTTGTATTGACCATACTCCTATACATAATACATTAAAGTCCTATAAAATTTTTCAATCAATGATATTATTTTAATAATAGATAATATGATCCCATAAATATTATATATTCATTTAGGTTAATTTTTTAACAATACTGACATGTATAAAGATGAATATTCTTTCCACCATGTTTATTATGACAAAAACATTCATAAAATTTCACCTTACACTTATTTGAAGATATGGAATCTCACTAAAGTTTATGTTGTCAACAATATAATGTTGTATCTGATCAGACATAATAAAAATATCTATATTTCCAATCATCGTCCAATTTTTTCACTTATATTCCCTGAATTATCAATTAGATTCAGTTTTAACAAGATTCCTTTTGGTTTAAAACATCGACTATAACCAGAATCATGGTGTGAGAAACACTAATAATAGCAAGGAACCACAAAATCAAGAAAAATAACCGATAGTGTATCTAAATCATAATACATTATTTTCAATATATGAACCCATTGACATAATATAGGTTATTAATATTCATCATCTATTTTAATCCATCATGATAGTTCATGAAGAGTTTTTAGATTTAAGAATTATATCCTCCAGTAGTGTGAGACCATGTTTAAAGAAAGGATTATTATCATGCACTATGTGACAATCTAGTCTCGATCAATGTGAAATTTTTAGAGTTATTAAACCTAGGTACCACTATGATAGAGCTAAATCAACTTGTATTATCCTAACTTGGATGTAATTTATTATAACACACTTCATATATCATTTTCCAAAATTACAAGACATTTTCATAAACATTTACTCATCCCCTAGATTTTCCTTGGATTCAGCCCTAGTCATATCCTAAAAAATATCCCGTAGGATGTCACTAAATTTTTATAATCCTACTTTCCAATGGTTTACTAAACCTATCCTATAATACTAAATATAGCACCCTATGATTCTAATAAATGGACACTACATCTGGTAGGTTTATTATTTAACAAATTACACAAACAATAACTTGATGATCATATTATAATATTTTATTTAGAAACATAGAAACATAAATAATTGGTCTGTAGTTAAACTAAAGCATTTTCCACAATGATCTTCATAACTAGAAACCATATTATACTTATAATAATTAATAAATTTCATAATGACCTATGGAAAAGAAACATAATAATGGATGAGTAAAATTATACACTAATGGTAATCAAGCCAGATAAATAAAAATAACATGAACATAAGGTCATGAGAACCTAATAATAACATTTAAAATCCATACCCTGCATATCAAAGATCAAAATATTGAGTCAATTAATAATGATTGGAAATTAATAACACATGAATCATAAGTGTATCAATGAACATGTCCCAAGAGGAATAACATTGTCATTAGAAATTTATATATAGAATACACATGAGAATATAAAATCTTATTTCAAGGCTACACACTAATATAATCATAACATGTTAGGATTTGTCTAACAACCTGTTTAACAACTTCAGGCATGGCATGACCTATCATGTAACACCTTTTAAGATTGGGCTAACCAACTATGTACCTACTAAGCCCATAGAACATTTATCATTACCCAATCTATTGGATATATATATAGATCCCACTAATCACATAATAAAAATCGTACATATGTGTACCACAAGATCATAAAAAATCATATTATCATAAATGGCGAAAAGAAATGGGTTTTGTAAACATGTAATAATAGCATAACCTAGGTGAAAGACACATGTTTGATGATCATTTCATCATTTCATCATAGCATAACCTGTGAAAAAATAATCAGGTTTCATATGAATTTTATCATGGTGTAAACCATGGAAAATAAAATTATTTCATCAAAATATTTTCATCAAAAACATAAAAAAATTATGATTAAGAATAATAATTGAATATCTCTATCATATCCCTAGTAAAGAATAGGTAAAATTAATACATTTCATTTGATATGTAAAATTATATTAGACGATCATTTATGAAATTTCATGAGGAAAATATCTTTTCTGTTTTGAAATAAACCCACTTTTCAAACAAAAAAAACATTTTCAACATCCTTTTATTTGAAAATAATATTGAAAACATATAGTGGTAGAGTCAATGAAAATAATGGTTACGATAATGAGTATTTTGTTCCATATAAAAAATGTTAAAACAAGGAGTTCATTCACATTATCAGTAAAATCCAAATCGGAAATATTTTTTAAAATGATATAAATATTACCCTTATGTTTTTTGAAACAAGTAATAAAAATTTAAAAATTTCATTAATAAATTATTTTTTAGATAATATTAAATTCATTATAGAAATTTTTCTATAAAATGATGTTTTGAAAAAAAGTTTCTTTTATAGAAAATGCAATTTTTTTCTAAAAATATAATTTTTAAAATCATGAGTGCATAAAGAGTGGAAAATGAATGAAAAACATGTATTATAACTAAATAAAATGAGAATAATTATATTAATGAGTATCATTATATATGGGTCATACTGGTTTATGGAAATAAATATAATCATAAACAATCCTGATAAACAATTGGATTGTAACATAGGATTATTCCCCAAAACATGGGTCACACATGCCCAAAATGGGATCCACCAACAATTAAAACCCAATAATGTCTACGAGGTCCATTGAATCAAATTCAAATCACTTGATTGAAAGAATATAGAAAGAAAGGAGTCAAAAGATTGGACGAAACCCACACACCTCAAGAATGAATTCTTGTAGTACCACGAAAAAAATGAATGACTATTGTAATGATACCACACAATGGATATAGAAGAATATGAGAGTAACCACCATCACTGAACAACTGATATTATAATTCATTCAAAGGGTGAAATAGTGATCAAGGACAACATCTATGTAGAAAGATCACTTACCTAGAGTGATGCACCATAACCGCAATGAAGATCCAACATCACCCAGATTGATCTATAAGGATTTGAGTCTCCAAAAATCATCGAAGAGGATCTTCGGTTCAAGATAAATGGAAATGTGTTAGCCAAATCATCACCAAAAACTCTAATGGTAACCAAAACATCCATATTCATGGAATTACACAACATCAAACTCTTTACACATTGTGAAGTCCACGATGTTTATCTACAGTGATAAATCCTTCGCCTTGGATTAAAAAATATATTACTTAAAAATTTTTGGAAATGAAACATATATTCACATCTTATAACCGTTAACTGATTGAATTATTTGGAAAAATTCATAAATTGATTCTTATATGTTATGTAACCTAGTTACATGGTGTAAAATCCTCCCACAATGTACATAACTATCTATTTAAAGAAAATAGACCAACAAATATATGACTTCACCATTATAGGGTATCCAAAAAATTCCTACTCAACACCATACATGCAATAAGAAAAAGGAAAATCGTGATGAGGTTAATGATATACCTGATAGATCGATAGCAATATGTTACAAAATCCACAGTATATAGACATTCCATCCCTGAGATGTCATGTGGATGACGTAATCCCTAGAAAAAATTAAGACCACTACTCCATAATCATTGATTCATGTTCCCAAGTCTCATAATAATTTGAATATTGTTTCCATATTATTTTGACAAACAGAATTGACCTCTCATTAATGTCATTCAACTGATATTTAGTGGTCTCAAATAGCTTCTCCAAAACAGAAATATCTGGCTCTAACTCAATTTCCTTCCAACTCGAATTGTGAAAAATAAAAGGATGGTAATTCTTGAGATGATATATATGGAAACATCATGAATACCGTAAAAATTAATAGAAAAATAAAACCAATAAGAAAATTTTCTGAGCCACCTAGTGACCTAAAACTGTCCAACATATCTTCGATCCAAAATTCCATGTTTTTTAATTCGATAGTGAGACAACCGATGAGAAACATTCAAGAAAACCTATTTTGAAAATTAAAATTACAATGGAATATGTTAGTGATATTCATGCCATTTATATCAACTATATGCTATAATGATATGTCGATGTACCTCTTGAAACTTTTCTGACGTCTTGACGAACAGACTATGTCCAACCAAAGCTACTTCGTCCACCTCTTCCCAATAAAGAGTTGATCTACACATTCAACCATACAATCCTTATATGAGGTCCATTATTATAAATTAATGACAAATATTATTGTAAATCAACGGAATCAATCCTATATTGGTATTCCATGATCCAATGAATTCCAAGACACAGGAAAGTAGCATATCCTCCAGGATCTGAATCACATGATCTGTCAGTTTTTCTGTCTAGGGATGGTAATTTGTTTTCATCTTAAGATGAGTTCCCATTTTCTTTTAGATAATTCTTAATAAACATTAGTTAAACATAGGATCCCTATTCAAAACAATGACAGAAGGACCCCCATATGACTTGACAATCTTCTTCACATACAACTTACCTAGATCTTCAAACTTAGTGGCACCAATGATTGGAATTAAATGTGAAAATTTCATCACCTATTAAACAACCAAAAATATATATTACTCTATCTAGGAGCCTCTAGTAATAAATAAAATTAATTGTATACCTCATTCCATTACTACGATGAAACCAGAAGAGGCAGAAGAAAACCAGAGGGCTTCAATTTGTCAACCTTTATATGTTGGCTGGTGTAATAGTGGGAAAAATAATATTCATTGTCACATTTCATTCTCGGACACCATAATTATTGTATAATGTCATAATACATCTCTGTATAAAATTTAAGGATGAACAAAAAAGAGATATTAAAATTAAACATGTCTAAACTCCCCATAGATACTGGGACATAAAACTACTTCTCAAAGTGGAGTATACCATCTAAATATAGAGACAAACTAGAAACAGACCCACCACCAGAAAATCATTCTCTAAATTTAATAAACTCAAAATCCTATTTCTGACACTATAAGATATACTCCAAGAGAGATGACGACAAATAAACACTGGTCAGAACCACCCCTAAAACATCCTTTGGAGTATATAGGTGAAACTGAGTGAAATTTCCCATAAAGTTCCACTCCTCCATCGATTCTAGAATAGCCTATGATAGTTCTTTCCTACTATGAGGGTCAGAAATGAAAATCCCATTTCTCGGGGTGTAGAAAATATCAAATTCATACATCGGATGTTATTTCATTCATCTTACTTATCTATGATTCACGTTTTTATATGAAAATATATAACTATAAAACTTATGATCAAATAATATTTTGATCCTCAATATAGATAGATATTTCTTCAAACATTCGAGTGCATTCAAAACTACAGAAGGATCTAAATCATGATTGTGTCAATTCATGTCACGCGATTAGAGCTGAAGAGAGTTTTAAGCTACCACAAGGTCATCCTACATAATCACACATCCCAAAATAGATCCATAAGCATAAAAAATTCCACGTACCCTTTATTGAAATTAGGAAAGATCAGAATAGGTTCCAATATTATATGACATTTCAGTTAATCAATATCAGACTGACACTTCCCATCCTAGGACAATTTCATCACTTTCCTGGTTTAAGAAGTTAAATGTGACTTCATCTTAGAGAAATCCTTAACAAACCATCAATAGTATCTAGAAATACAAGGAAAGATAAAAATTTCGAAGACTTAATATTTTTACTTCCATGAAGAAACAACCCTAGATTTTTCTAGATCAAATAATAATCCATGTTCCTAAATTTTTTACGCTAAGAATATCACATCATGAATCCAAAATCCAAATTTCAAAATAATTCTATATATATGATGACTTAACATAATTTCAATAACCAAACATAGATAATTCTCATGCTCATTCTTGGATTTTGAATAGACCAGAATACCATCCTTGAACACTACCATAAAATTTCAAAATATTGGTGGAATATCTGATTGCTCAAATCTATTAAAAATTATGGATCCTTCATTAGACCAAAAAAATAATAAGATATTAATAATGATAAAACCTGCACCAAAAACCATTATGTGGTTTATCAGACTCTTGAAATCTTATTTTATGACAACCAAACTAAATATCAATATTTTAAAACCACTTTTCCCCATTAATTGATCAAACAAATCATCCATGTAAGGTAAATGATATTTTTTCTTAATCATTACCCGATTCAAATTATGATAGTATACACACAACTAATGTGAACTGTATGATTTCATGGAATAGAGCTTAGGGGTTTTTCTATGAGAAATAATATGGATAAAAAGCTATTTTACAATAGGTCATCCAACATAATTTTGAATTTATTTAGCACCGCTGGTGCCATACGGTATGAGGGTATCGATATCAGCTGCGTACCTTATACCAGATCAACTGTAAAATCTACCTATATTTGGAAGAATCCTGAATAATTCATCTAGGAAAACATATGGAATGTTTGAAGAAATAATGGTAAGGTCAATAATATGGGAAACATCATTGGGATCAAATGCAATAACGTACAACATACTCATGAACTCTAGGTGGGAAGGCCTTAAAAATCCTCATATTAGGGCCCCAATATCCTTCAAACATATGATAGATCTAATCGAAAATTTTATAAATGACATGGTGATGATAAAAATTAACCCCATCTCGATGAGAAACAAAAAAATCCATATAGGCAATGACATCAAAAAAATCTAGATCAAGAATGTGAAAATCTAGGACAAACTCTATATCATCAACCAATAATGAACATGAAGGACATTGAAACCCCTACCACCACCTTTTTCCAAGAGGTGTTTCTAGCTTTATTACGAAGGAAAAAATATTTTTTGAATTATTAAGCATATCTACAAAACATTAAGAAATAAACAAGTGGGAGGACCAGTATCAACTAAATAAATTTCTACTAAATATGAACTAAGGATAGTATATACGAATATTTCAGGACCTACATCAAGCTTAGATGGACACTCATCTATAGAGTGAAAGCGATTAACTATTAGGGCTTATAGCTAGAGCCCTATTGGCTTTGAAGATTCTAAATTCACTATAGTATCATTTAAATCCGATGAACCCAAAACATAATGTGGAATATTCATAGCATGATAGAAGTGTTGTATGTGACCAACACATCCATACATAGTTCACATATTTGATTGAATATGAAAATATGTCTTCTATGTACAACCCTACCACACTAAAATCAAGTTAGAGGCACACTGCTAGCTATAGTGGACAATACAGAGGATGATCTCTGCCAAGACCCACTACCACCACTTATGTGATGATCCCACTGCTTCCTCTTCTTCCCATTCATGGAACTAAAATAGAAACTATATAGAAGAGATAATTTTTAAAAACCAAATATTCCTGCCATAATAATATTTCCAATCATAGATATATCTACAATCTCTACATAGGTAGAATGTTTCAACATAAATACATGGGATCCGATATCTAATCACAAACCCTAGATATACATTTGAACCTTAAACTGGTCATTATTTATAATGTCTTGAGAAAAATGGAAAAGATCAAAAAATAGAATGGATTACACTCATACCAAATTCTATCTTTTCTATAAAGAAAATAATTCCAGATACTTTTCCACCATTGGAAACTCTAGAAAATACAACAGGAAGAACTGGGTTTTGAAACCCATCCAATCCCCGTCCACATGTATGTATTGTTGGACCATATAATCCCACCATCACTTTCATTAAACCTAGATAATACATGCTTAAAAATTATAATTATATTTTAATGTGTCTTGAGGAAGTCAAATATTTGATCATTCCTATCATGTCAGTCCTCTGCCTCTTGAGTATCATTATTTTTTTTAAAGGATGGTCATTTCTCGCTTAAGAATTATTGTGACCAATCATTATATCCCCATGCTCTAGGGTGTAACAAAAAACCATGTTTATAACTTGTGGAACATATTGATCAATATAAATAAAACCTATGTGATGGTTTTTATGATATTATATTCCATTGACATATTTCCTTGTATATCATCAGTTATACATTCATGAGGAACTCATGGAATATATCTCGTAGGCATACTATTGTAGACTGAAATAAATGGAACGATTAAAAAATAGTGTAAATCATATCTATAAAAAGATAAAATATTAAAAAATGGAGATTTAAAACAAAACCCAATACTAGAGACACATATCAAAAATTCCCTAAAACTTGAGTGTCAAAAAAAAGTTTTTTTTTCCAATAACATATCACAACATAACTCTCATGTCATGCCAATCCTATCTCTATTCTAAAAAACTTCCTAAGACAAGGACTATAGTGGATAGACCTTCTATGATACTAAACAATAATGAACCATCCTGGGTTAACCTAAATACTGGTATTTGACCTGATCTGTCACATACCAAAAGGACATTCCTATTCCCTAAGGGCTGGAGATAAAAACTTGGGCATCGATCAAAAATCTAGATGGAACGATATTTACCATACTTTTAAAACAAATGGAATATATATACAAAATAGGAAAAGGGAGAATAATAAATATATTCCACAACTGTATGAAAAATAATGGAAACAAACGACTATAAAAGTAGCTCAAAATCCAAAAGACATGTCCAAATATTAAAGGATAGAACCAAATAGATACCCCATGTGATGGTGTGGATGAACTCCCAATATCTCACCCCTAGCTACCCAACTCAGGTGAAATTATAACTCTTTATCTCACTATGGTGCCTTTCCTTTCTCGGTATTAGAAAAAAAATGGTCGATGCACCACTGAAGATGTGTGCATGGAGTTATCTAATAGGATCAGTAAGATCCCACCCCAGTAGTCCACAACCCATTTTTATATATCATTTCATGTATGCTATTTCTAAATATAACATGTCATTTTAAGTAGTAAAATTGACTTTTAGAAAACATGGTAATCATTTTCTGTTATTTACTGTTCTAAAAAAATACAATATATCAATTTCCAAGAACATTTTTCTATATAATCATTCATAAGAATAAACATGGAAATGAAGTCTCAAATTATAAAAATACAAGAAATAGAAAAAGTAGCCTAATTGGAATCACAACACACATAAATACACATTATTAAAAAACGAACTACTCATAAACATTAATAAATGAACACTACACTATGGTACCTTAATCCAATGATCAGCACTCCAAAACTAGTGATACACTTGAAAAATTTAAACCCCAAAATCATATACAATCCAAGAGACAATATAATAAGAACATCCAATGAATGTTTACCCCCACAATGGATGATGGCATTATGATAAACCTTCAACCTAGTACCCACAGTAACCCATTTTCTCATTTTCGTAATCATTTTAATGTTTTGAAAATTATTTCCAAACCATTTCACAAAACCATTTTCAATGCATTGAAGATGCCCTATTTGTTTCAATTTATTTACTATAAGGGGAAACCATTCTTTCTTTAAAAACAATTTTTTAGAGTCAAAAATAAATTATACCAATTATTTGTATAGATCAGATTATAAATAATGAAAACAAAGTTCATCAATATAAGACATAGATGAAGCCAACTACCTTAAAACATTTGTCACAGAAGCCTATAATGGTATCCACCAATAGTGAAAATCCAATGATCTCTACACAGTCCCAATAATCTAATCCACATTAAAAGAATTATCTAATACAGAATACAAGAAGTTAGTGGAGAATACCCACATACCTCAAGAACAAACTCCCATTACACAATGACCAATAAAGGAGTAGACATTGGAATGAGATCACACAATGGTTCTAGAATAAGAAGAGTGAAAACACTAACATAAACCATCATATCGGATAAAACAACCCAGGGCTGCAACCACGATCATGGACAATGAAGAAGTATAGAGATCACTTACTAGAAGAGACCCACAACTACTAAAATGAATATTGAACGTAAAATGGATTGATATAGAAACATCAGAGTCTCCTAAAATCATTGGAGAGGAGATTTGGTTTAGAAAAAATAGAAAATTGGAAGCCAAATAGTCACCAAAAAACCCAAAATGAAGCCGTAAAACATCCTGGTTCAAGGAATTACATGGCGTGTAATTCAATTGCAAGTTGTGAAGTACATAGTGTTTATGTACCCAAAGAAATCCATTTACTCGAGTTAAAAAAAATGTTACATAAAACAATAATATATTGAAACATATATTCACATCATGTAACAATTCATAATGTGATGTCCTTCATGACATGCATCTAGTGATTATTACACGTCATGTGAACAAGTTACACAGTGTGACATCCTCCTACAAGATGCAGAAAAAGAAGTTTAAGGCTAAGATTACTAAAAATATATGACTTCCCCATTATAGATATCCCCAAATTCATTTTCACCCCCATACAAGAAATGAGAAAATGGAAAACCATGACGAGGTTAAAGAGGTAACAGATAGATCAGTAATGGCATGTTAAACATTACAATAGTAACTAATATTTACTGTTTGTACTATTTATTTGGATAAAAACTATGTTGACCTTATTATATTAAATAAATTATTCTAATTCCAAAATTTAAATCCATTTTTCTTAATTAAATTCATATAATTGAAAAAAATATTTTAAAATTAATAACTTAGATGCAATGAGAAAGTGAGGGTTTGAAGAGAAAATGTTCAAAAGTTTACAATGTTTTCATTTCAAAATTCAATATTAAATTTATTCCAATCATCTAAATTTAAATATAAAATATATTATTGAACTAATTTTACTTTTAAAAAATTACATATAATTTATTTTTATTAATAAACTAAATTAAAATGATTTGTTCAATTAAAATTATTTATTTTTAACTATTTATAAAAAAAATCATAAAAATAATAAAAAATAAGGTGAGGAAAATTTTGATATTATGATTTGGAAAACTAATTTTATTTTTTAAAATAAATATTCTTAAATTGTTAAAAATTAATTTATATTTCTGTGGACCAAATGTGACAAAACTTTTTTTTATAAAAGTATAGTTTTAAGCGTAAAATAAGATTTATTTTTATATCTTGAATGTAAAACAAATAAGAAGAAATTTAAACATTATATTGAATATATAATATACAAATTTCATTAATATAAATCAGAAAAATATTTATTCTAATTTACATATGTAATACACACTTGTGCATATAGAATAGTTTTTCAAGAAAAATATTTTCTTTTATTTTCATAAAAGTTTTTATTTTCATTTATAAATAATTTTTTTCAACATAATCTATTATACATACCCATGTAAATCATATTTTCATAATTTATATTATCCTATTCATACCTTTCACTCAATGACTTTGTGATTACTATAATATTAAATAATAATATTTTAATAATATTTCATATTTAATTGAAATTCATTATTACATGTAACAAGTGTAATGCTCGGTGTTTCATGTAACATAATAAAAAATAAGTGTTTTATATAAATAAATCTACACTTTTTATTATGTGTAACAAAAAAATATCCAAAATATTAAATTAATTTGATAAAAAATATTTCATAAAATAATTGGGTGTTACAAATCTCTCATGTTTACCATTACTAAAAATTTGAGCTTACCCTTAATCATTCCAACCTTCCCTTGATTTTGAAGAAATTTATTACCTGGGATATGTTCAATTAGGCTACTAGTTTGGAAAAACCTATTGATGTTTCTTCTAAAATTATGTAATATATTTGTTTGAAAATATTGGGTCACGATAGTTTGAATCTGAGTATTGGATTAGATAAAATTTGGAATCAAAGATGAGGGAAATTTAGTGATATCCCTAGGGATATTTATAAGAATATTTCTATGGATATGACTAAGTATATGATTAAGTAACATTTAATGTATATTAAAATGTAATGGAAATTTGGTAAAGGATAGACCTAGTGGATTCTATGAAATTACATAGATGTATAGATACTACAGGTGGATGTGGATCTTCAACAAAGGTACATAGGGGCAGTAACTCAAAAAATTGAGTATTAATATGGACTATATTATCACATGGTGCACAAAAAAAGGCCCTACTTCACAACTAATTTGAAAATACCAAAATATATGATTTGGAAAATCACAAAATATTTATAAACCATCCTGAATGATTTAAATATATGATTTCTATGAATGGAATATGATCAACCTATGTGTTTTTATATTGAAGAAAAGGTTTATTGATTTAGACAACCTATAATATATTTTTCATTATTATGTGGTTCCCCACTATGATTATTTTTACAACACTACATATTTTGGTGTTGGTCAATATTAAGAACCCAAATGATTTGAGTTATCATTGAATGTGATAGATAATTTTCTAAGCAGAACCTAAATATGATGATGACTAGAGTGAAGGGGATTGTGATTATGCCTAATCAGTTATCGTAGAACATGATTAACAATATTCACATTAAACAACTATTGGACTCACAAAAGAAGAGATGGCTAGAGTTTTTTGAGTTTTTGGGTAGTGGAGGCCATAAAGGAAAGAATTTTTATTCCCTTATATTTTGAGAATATGGAAATAAGAAATGAAGAGAATGTCCATGAGTGAGGAGAATAAGTTTTGGGTGTGGAAAATAATGGAACAAAGTAAGTAACTGAAAGGAGAAAAAATTAATTGTCAGATTAATGAGATGGATGAGAATAATGGTCTCCATAATGTATCATCAAGTGTTGAATGTTCTAATTGTAAACATCATTTTAATTATGAAAATTTTTATTATAATTTGGAATTTAATGAAGATAATATGTAAGGTTCTTCGAGTAATGGATATGTTTCTGGCGATAAATAGTCAATAAATGATATATGATAGGGATTATATATTGTGGAATAAGATGATGATTCATATTTATTGGATTAATAATGTAGAATAATTAATGTGGTTATATATTTCAATTAAAGATCTATGTTATTTGAATCATGTCATATATATATGGATTGTTCTATAGAATTTATTTAATTAAGGATTTCTCCAGAAAATGATTAATGATGTAAATGAACTAGAAAAGCGATGTAATGATAATGTTATATTCATATAAGACACATTACTAAAGAAAAGGTAACCCTTATATGTTCTTGATGTTGAGATAATGATAATGGGTAGGGATATTATTGATATATTTAATGAAAAATTGGATTGTAAATATTTCATTAGAAGTGATTAATAATTTGTGGATAATATTTTCTACGTTATCATTACAGAAGTTTACAATATTTTTAGATTTAAAGAATATATCAAATAATCACTATTTTATATAAGGAATGGGGAATCATGTACATTTTATATAAGGGTTTATGGTAATTCAGTTTATTAACATGATTCAAAAGTATACATGATGAAGGTATTCACATGTTTATTATGTGAAAATAAGGATACACCTTATGATATATGGGGAAGTAATGATATGTTGATTTTTTCAAATTTAGTGACCTTATTTATATATTTTATAATTTTAGAAGGGTTATAAGGTTATTTTTTTGAATGATAAAGATTAACATTGGATTATCTTTTAGATATTAATTTATTAATTAAACATATAATGATTCATCCATATTGGATAACTCATTCTAAAATTTTTTAAATTGGGAAATAAGGAATGTGATATAATTCTTCTATGTATTTTATTAAATGCCTCAGACATGGAAAAAAATAACTCTTGAAGTAAGATAGGAAGTGTAAATTGATCATGGCATAACCAAAGTATGAAATGAGCCTATGAAATAAGAAGATTTCAAGAAACTACATTTTCAAATGTTTTTAGTGTATATGGGAAAAGGAATTACCCTATATTTTGAAAAAGATATTTAAATAAACATTATTCATGTAATCATTAATATTGATGATTTTAATGACCATTTTCAAACCTATTTGGATTATGTTATTATGTTCAATAAATTATTCTAACCATGTTATTCATCACCCAACATATTTATTTGAATATTATTTTCTGTTATATGTCAATGTATACACTTCCCACCTATGTTATCTTATTTGGAAAGGTAGTATGTGTTACTGTAGACGACTTTCACACATTCTATTTCTTTTTTCAGGAGGATGTTTTATCAACCCATTTTAAAAAATGGTTCTCTATTATGGATTTTTTATATGATAAATAACTGATAATAGTGATAAATTTCATTAGAAAGATTCATTGGGGGGGATACTATTATGCTATAACATTTTGGGAAAAAAAGTTAAATACATTTAATCTTAATTTTTTTCATTAAATGTTACCCTGGCTTTAGATTTTGTTACAAGTAATGCTGAATTTTAAAAAAACGTAACGTATTATTAATATATTGTGATACCTATAATGTTGTAATTTGAATGACAGTTAAAATTATGATTATATAAAATTTTAAATTTTATTGTTATAACAAATATATAAAATGAATTATCTAGAGGAAAATTAATTAAAAATTAAAATAAAACTAATTATAAAATAATGTAATTCTTTTTCAGAAAAACTATTTTTATGAAAAAACCAATTTACCTTAATAATGAAATTTAAAAACTTTTATTGGATTTTTTTTTTGAATTTTATATATTACATAGTCAATTTAACATATAACATTAATCTTTTTTTAGACAATATATAAGAATAAATCTAATTTTATGATTCAAAACATTATTTTTATAAAAATTAGTTTTGTCACATTTTTTTACCTTTATTGTATATCTAATTTATGAAAAATAAAGAATATTTATTTGAAAAAATAATAATTTTTTAAATAATCATATCAATATTATTTTTATTTGAGTTTAATATTATTTTTTGATAAAAATATATTTTGATGATTAGTCATAATACTTCTTTTTAATTAAAAAAACCATTTCGATTAAATTATTTATAAAGATAAATTATATTTTAATTTGTCTCTAAATTAACAATAGATAAATTATATATATTATTAAAATTAATTTCATTATAATAATTTTCATGTTGAACTTTATAAAAAAGCTTCGTAAACTTTGGAAAATATTAGTTTTGAAAAACCTGTTTTATTGTCACATATTTGAGCTTAAATTTGAAATATTATTTTTCACTTCTCTAAATTACATGATAAAAAATATATTCCATACACTAAATTAGTTTTAATTATATTATCTAAAATTTTCAACTTATTTTCTTGACCAAAATGAATAGTGAAACTAGTAAAAATTAATTACCTAAGTTAAGGTAAAAATGTGCATATTAGTGGTTAAACTAAAAAGATAAAAGCTAAAATGACCTAAAACTATTGTAAATTATATTTTATGGAAATATCTTGGTACCATAGAGTATATGCATCGTGTATAATAAATTTTTGATCCTTTTATCGTAAAAAAAATTTGGTCACACCTTTTTATTTCCCAAAAAATACAAATGTGCCAATCACCTTCCATGTCAAAGGCCACCCAACCTTTTATCTTTCTCAAACCATAAAATAATTCTGGTTACACCCATCCATAAACAAAAAACTTCCATCCAATAATCCTTGAAGCACTATTTTTGGTACAAATCCATACTAGTAATGCTTTTAGGGAAACCCTAAGCTTGTTACATAAAGAAGAGGTAAAATTATTAGATTATCAATTTTATTTTATTTATTCATTCCCTCCATTAAATTCTTATTAAACCATGATTATAAAATAATCTCAGTATCATTCATATAATGATTTTTTTTTATGTTAAAATAATGACTCAATGTCATCCCCTCATCCATTAATTGGGTTACAAAACAATAATTTTTGTGCATAATGAACTGCCCCCTCGTGAAGTGATGTCATCCTTTTTTCTATTTCCACCTCTCAAGGATTAGTATAATTATGGATATAAAGTATATATGTGATATTTATAAAATAATTATACCTATAACATAATTTTATCATATATAAAAATTTTTACCTTCCATTCTCTAGAGTATAAAACAATGTCACTCATGTGTACAGTAGACTACTACCTCACAAAGTGTTGTGATTCGTTCCTTACTAACGGTTCAGATGGATGATAATAAGTATAATCATATAGAATATATATGATAGACACGAGATAATAATAAAATTATTGAAATAATTATCATTCTTGAAATATAATATATAATTTTATTTCTTATGTTTTAACTCACTAAAATAGGATAATTGCATTCATGTATGTGTGGACTACTACCTTCATAAAGAGATGCAACTCTCGATTTTCACTATAATACCATGTGAATGATATTTATAATTATATTTAATGAAATTATATTGTATTATTATTAATTAAATGTATATCATAACTTATCAAATTTCAATAATAATCATTGAAAAATGGAAACATTACTCATGCGTATGTAGAGCCAACCATCTCTGTTATTATAAGGATAATTATTTTCCAAAACTTACATTATTGATTAGTTATAAAATATTAATTTATATATAAATATGATAATTATTTCATTATTATTATTCAGGATATTATGTAGCCATGTAAAATGTAATAGGATCGAAAATAACAAGGAAACCCATATACGGAAATAGAGTTGTTATTACAAAAAAACATGATTTGACCATGAAATTTTAAATTAATGGGTAATAAATGGATATAAGTAAATTATATGTGATATTATATATGTAAATATAGTTATATAATCTATATATAATAAAATTATTTTTTGTAAAGGATGTTGAAACATGTATTAAAGAAGTTGATACTAATGGTAAGATATTTCTTGTTTGTCATTAATTCTTTGTGAGAGAAATGAAAATTCCACACTTATTTATCTTATGTGATGTATATAATGATACATTGAAATATTATATCTTTAATATACTCATTTTAATTATATTCAATATTTCATTTTATTTTATTCTTTATTTGATCATATAATTCAAGAGTTTCATAATGCGGTAAGGGATTTCTATCACACTTTCTTACTTCTGTGAGACACATGTCCAATTTACTACCTTGTAATTTGAAATGGTGTATATAATTCCCTTGATTTTATTTTATGATTTTTAAACCAAAATATTATTTTGATTTTAATATCCTTTTGAGTATCATTCTTTCATGGGTTCACGGTTCAAAATTTACCAAAACGATACGATATTTTTGTCTAAATTTTCAATCTTTGAGACATATGTTTTGTTATGATTCTATATTATTTTATTGAAGGTATATAAAGACCCATTGACTTGAAATTTCATGAATTTATTTATTCTCATGATTTTTTATTTTAACATTAACATTATTCATTTGTGGGAATTATTATTCAATGTTTCAAATGTGGTATGAGTTTTATGTCATAATAACATATTTTATCGAGATGGTTTATAATTATGCTCCGAATGATGAAATATTTTGAAATATATCTCGTGAAAATCATAAATTTTATTTTTAAATAGAAATTTATTTGAAATAAATTTTTTACATTCATTTCACCTTTATATGTTCTTAAGAGTCCCAATGATTTTTTGGAAAAAATGGATTTTATATCTCTTTTAAGTTGAGAACCACTTTTTCATTCAAAACTCAGATTTGAAGATATTTTTTGATGATATTTTTTCTCTTATTAAAATTATTTATTATGTAAAATTTTTCCCACAATTTAATTTTATCATAATATTTTTAATGGAATAATTATATCATTTTCTATTTAAATATCATCTATATTTTACTGAAAATATGAAACATATATTAGTTATAATGTGAATGAAATGAAAGAAATATCCAGCTTACATCACCATTAAGGATATTAATCAAGAGTAATATTCATATAATTTATATTAATGATTTATAATGATAGTATTTCTATAAAAACTGTATTTGTTTTATGGGGTTCTCCTTGAAAAAAACGTATTAAACTCTCTTCTTTTTCTTTTAGTTGTTATTTTAGGAAATTACGAATTGATTATGAAACTTGTTACATTTCAGGAGTCATGATATTAAATTTTTTTAAATATATTATAGAAACAATAAATATGGTTTTGTTTATGAGATGGGTGGGACATATATATCTCTACATTGAAATGGTTAAATATTTCGATCTCGTTAGATTGGAATTAATAGAATACTGAGTGAACTAGGTTTAGTAAGAGACTTTGTTCTATATGATGTTCATAGGAGTGATCCATGAATAATATGTGTATTTTTTCAATGAAAAAATTAAACTTTGATATACTTTTCATTAATCTTTGAATATTATGGAAATTGTTTTCAATACAAATGTATATAACTAAAATATATATCGTATACCAATGTTACACACTCTTGGATCATGTTATTTTATTCTCTTATGATTCAAATATTATAAACATATAATTTTTATGAATTTAATCGATGTTATTATATTTGATATATAGGGTTTGGTTATTAAATCTATTTCTAATGTTCTCAGATCTTTATATTCATTTTATGTCTAAGTATCACACTTGATTACACATACTCAGTATCTAAGATCGCATTTTATAATGTTTAATTTACATGACATATTAAGAAATGTATTACGTATATTAATTATAAGAAGGGTTCTTGTTATTAATAACATAGTGAGAGATGATTCAGTGTCCTATAAACTTGTTTTTTGTGTTCCCATGTTTCCAAAGAAATTATATTTTTCTGATCCTCTAGCATATACTTGTTTAGTGTGTTGAGTATTAATATAATAATATGTAATATCTATGTATGATAAGTTCAGTTCACTATAAAATGACCCTTAAACTTGATTTTAGACTATATTATGCAATTTTTTTTCACATGAAATTAAATTTCATGGGACATAAGTCCTTTTCTTACGATGATAAAAATGAATGATATATGGTCCACCCTACATGAACATAAACTAAATTAAGTAATTTATTTAATATAACCCAATTTCATAAAAATGATCCAATTAATTATAAGGGAATAGAACATAGGGTAACATATATTGATTTTAGATATAACCTTTAATCATAATAATTATTGATACCCCCCAGAAACAGGTATAGATTGTTACACCTAATCACACCACCATGAAGTTAACTATGTGGTTATTTGATAATGTAATCTCATGACATAAAAAAATATATCTCCAATATTTTATTAAGATCATTATAGCATCCTTGAAAAATATATTAACTAAATGCGGCATGATTATTTATATTTAAAAATATGTATAACAAAAAGACCACAATTTATGGACTTTTCTATAGATCAACATTCATTTTCAAACATGTCTGAAGGGAAAAAATCCAATGATGGTTAATAGGTTTCTAGAATTTCTCCATCACAATTTTATGAAAATTAATTTATATAAATCACACTATATGTATCAATTGTCACTAATCATTAAAAAATTCAATTGTTTTCAGTAATAGGTGAAATATATCTCAAAATAAACCTTTGTTTGGAATTACATTCATTCCCCAATTTGGGTCCAGCATATGTTCCTAAAATTTGTAATGTGAACCAAAATATTGTTTTTAGTCCTATAAAAAAGTACATTTAATCTTCACACACCATGATACCATCACATCAAAACCCATAATTTTAATATATTCACCAGTCAAACATTATGTACTTGTCCCATATCATCCTTCAAAATTTAAGAACCTTGAGATGTGAGTTATAGTACCATCATCATATGTTCAAAAGTTGTAATAGAGTTCTCAGCATTGGAACCTTTATTGGACTATTTTTTTAGAAAAGTGATACATGGGAAGGTTTTTATTGGACTATTTTTCACATATACATTTCACATTTTTTCCTTGAATTGTTATCTTAAACTACGTGAACCCTTCCCAAAGACATTCTACACAGATAATGAGCATATAATTAACATTGGTTTTATCATTTCTTATGTTTGCTAAATTGCCTCAAATTTTTTGTTAAATCTATATAACCAAAAACTTAAAATTCATTGGAAAAATATATAAGAACCTAAAATAAATAATTGGATATTTAATTAGAAATAAATTAAATTTATTATGATAGTGACATAAAAAATATCTGTCCAAAAATTCGTAAAGGGATGGCATAATAAAATTAAATTCCCCATTGTAGATGTTTCAACATTCATGGTTTTGGAAAAGAACATATAACAATTGACAATTTATAAAGTTCCTTGGTACCACTATTAGCTCTAGAATATGGTTTTAAATGCATATTGAAACCTCTGTTTGAAGAAATATTTTGAACATAAACACATCATATTCATTCATCATGATTGTAACACCATGATATTTTAAAATGTCTTATGCTTGAAAGTATATAAGATATGGTACACTGACCTTAAATGAATCATGAAATGTTATTATGATCATTATAAAATAGTAATTTAATTGTTGGTTATTAATAATTTTAACAAAATATTGAAATATACATAATAGTACTACTCAAAATCAATGTATTGATTTAATCAATGTAAATAAGACATCAATTGTTTTGTAGAGTTGTTTTATGACTCAAAAAAAATTATTCAAAATTTTTTTTTATTTCATTTTGTGAATGAATTTCATAATTATTTTTTTTGAATTTTCAAAATTTTATTTTTAATATTTTTTATCATTTTTTAAATCCACGTTTTAAAATTATCTTTCGGTGAAATTTCGGGATTTTATTGAAAATAATTTTTGTTGTAATGCATAGTAAAAAATGAATATTTTTAAACTATAACTTTCTTTCATAGAAAAGTATCTTTATTCACATTATATTAAATTGTGATCATTATAATTATTTATGAATAATATAATTATTTTTATAGAAATCCAGTTTTTACATGATATTGGTATTAGTATATTTCATGGAATAAAACATATTTCCATAAAAAGAATATTTTCATTGCATTTAAAATATTTTTATTAAAAAAAGATTATATAAATTATAAGAATTTAATTTTATAAAATAATTTTTTTTATTCAACAAATAAAATTTATCCTCTAATGAATTTTTACTATTTTTTCAACATGTTAAATTTTTGGAGAACAGTAAAAGAATAAATTTTGTATGAAATAAAATATAATTTATGATAAATTCACAAGATAAACATGAGATAAAAATTTATTAAGTTTATTGAATGGCTAATTAATGACAATATAAGATAAATATAATAAAAAAAATATCAAAAATGTGTAAATTTGAATTCATTTGAAGATAAATATGAAAATCATTTTCGTTGTGGACATGCTGAATTCACAACGATGAAAAAGTAAAATTTGTTCTTCTAATGATAATATTTGATAATCGATAAGTATGTTATTGACTTGGTTAGAGCATAATATTTATTATTAATGATTTTATTTATATATATATATATATTAACTTTTGTGTTATTAAAAATGTGATTTATCAAAATACTTGGGAAATGTTTTTGAAAGACTATAAAAATAAAAATAAAATAGTAAATATTTTTTCATAAAAAACATGTGATTAAATATATAAATAAATTGAATAAATAATTTATGAATTAAATAAATAATTTTTTTATTAAGGTATTTTTTATTTTTTTTTGTTAAAAAATATTTACCTTAAATTCTTACGCAACACTTACATAGTGCATTCGAAAGGTGTATAAAAGTCATGTAAATAATTTTAGAAATTATAAAAGTACTTGTTTTTAGTGAGTTACTAAATCCCAAAAAAAAATTATATAGATATAACATATCTAATATTTTTTAAAATTATATATTTAAATTCAATTATTATATTTATGAATTTAAATTCAACTAAAATGAACAGATAAAAAAATGGAATTAATGATATTTTATATTAAAAAATATTTTATTGAATAATTTAAAATATTAATGGAGAAGTTATTCAGAACATTCAATTTAATACGGATAAAGATATCAAACATTGTCCACTGATGGTTCACTTGAAGTCTCATCCTCACACCTTTTGAGACCACTAGTTTAATAAATCCATTTTAATATCTCTTCCCAATATACCTTTATATTATCAATATGTCATACTTCAGGAATATTAAATATCAACCCATAATTTTCATATATATATATATATATCATATCTTAATATATTAATATTCGTTACATAACATAAAGAATCATGCCAGAATTGTATAGTCAAAATACATTTAGAAACATGGATACAATGAAAACGTTTCCATAAGTGAGCTACATCATATTTGAATATTTTATTCATAATTAGAACCCTAATTAGACATATAATACATAATTCTATTACTACTAAATCCTAGAAATAAAACATAAGAATGGGTGAGCTATGATGCAATGTATGTGTAAAAAGGGGAGATAGCGATGTTCACTTAAACATAAAATGAAGATGTTGGTATGTGATCATGAGAATAAGATTTAAAAATTATATCACTTATTTCATAAATCATAATCATAACATAAAAATAACTCATCATGGTAAATAGGACACAAATTATAAAATAATCAAATAAAATGATCCACAGTATCATCACATAGTCATAAGACAAGAGTTTTCACGTACAGATAAGCATAAGAAATAATATCCTTAGTATTTAAGTCAAAATGTTATGATTATTATACTTTGGTGGATTCACTCTCTAAACCATCATAATAGTATAAGATCATTCTCATGAGCATTATAGTTGATAGAGTCCCTTAATGAACTAGGTTCCCTCTACATTATACTTATATAACTATCATGGGATATCCAATTTTACCTAATGTATTAGAGGGATATATAATTCTAGTCCCCCAAATCACATAATTAAAATCATACACACGTGTTATAAATTTTCATAATTAATTCATCATATCATAACCCATTAAAATTAAATATTTTTCAAAATTATTTCATCATTTTATCATAGCACAACCCATGGAAATGAAATTGTTTTCATAACCTAATTAACCCATGAAAATAAAATTTGATTTACAGAATCATACCAAAAAAATCATCATCATAACCATCCATATAATTAATGTAGATAATTTCATTATATTATATTATTAGTGAAGAAAAATTAACATCAATAGTCATCATATTATATAAAAATTCCTTTAAAGGATATATAGAATATGATATTTTTTATAAAATAATATTTTCATTTTGAAATCAATTATTTAAAAGAAAATAATTTCAGAAATATTATATGAAATATTTATTTTAAATTATTATCATATAATAATAAAGTAATTTAAATGGATTGAATGATCATGATGCCAATAAATAATTTTTGTGTCTTTTATGTTAATATAAATGTTACTTACACACTTTTTTAATATGTTTAAAACTACATTATTCAAGAAAATGATTGTTTTTCTAAATTTTAAACTCCTTTTCAAATTATTAATCATTGGTAAAAATGTTATATCAAAAATCATATGAGAATAATAAAAATATTCTTGGAATTTTTATAGAAAACATGGACATCGTAGAAAAAGTAGTTATAACTGAAGAGAAAAATAAATTCATCTTTCATTGAAAACATTATTTCAATATATTAAATTCTAGAAAAGTGGAAAACGAGTCAAATGAAAAATATTTCCAAAAATTAACTTAGTATGGGTAAATTACTACATTTGTGAAGAGGTATATCATGAAATTCTATAATTGTAAACTCAATCATAATCAATCCTAGTAAATAATGATATTGTGACATGAAACCCACACCTCATGTCTGATTTTCTTCATATGTCTTTGAACCTTATGAATAATTAATATTGGTTCATTATATATATATATATATTATAACTATAATCCTATATATCATACCATATATGACATAATTATATCCTTATATCACCATTTATTAACAATTATATATAAAAATAACTATTCTGCGTGATAATTGCTTAATTATTAATGTTTGTTCTTGTTTTGTTGTTTTGGTCCTTGTACATTGATCCTAGATCCATCAAAAAATATTTTAAAATATTTTATAAATATAATATATATTCATTATATACATATTTAGAGACATCAAAAAATTTATAGATAGATAAATGAATTATACTGTTTATAGAGATAGTAGGACATACATATGATTGAACACACTTTTCATTTTCAATGGATGGAATAGAGGAAATTTATATAATAATTCACCGTTAAATAATAATTATTTTATAATATAAATCATATATATTTTTCGAATTCAACCTCATTACCATCGATTTATAATGTAAATTTATCAAATTCAAATTGATTTGTAGAAGATACAGTCTATAAATACACCTGAGGAATGATATCATATTTCAATGGATTGAAAGCTAAGAAGGTGGATGAAAATTTAAAATTATATAAGTATAATTAGTTCATAAATATCTTATATATACTTTAAATCCATCAATATATACAGACGTTTTATTTTTTATTCAAATTTTTTAGAAGAGGCGACATATATAGTTTTTGAAATTAACATAACAACATATAACTATATAGAAATAATAATTTAATTATTTTACAATTGTTGAATAATATTTTAATGTGGTATAATAAGAAATAATATGGAAACACATGGTTAATAACTATAGATATTATTTAGATATCCTCTATATGTTTAAACATAAATCCATTATAGGATGGTTTAAGGATAAATATTGTGACTATAGTTAGTTGTTAGGGACATAAGTCAGATATTTGGTTAACTATATTATGAACCAAAATTATATTTATGATTGGATGAGAGAGGATAGTATGTGTCATAATTATATGTGCGAGAGAGAACTAACTTGGAAAATTTGAAAATAATAAATGATATTAATGTATTATTCACACCAAATTGCTCCAAAATGGACAATTTCCATAGATTGTATGATATTTGGTTGAATTAAAGGAATAAAATATAATTTAAAATATTTTATATATTATTTTAAAACTTATATATTTATTTATCCCTCGAAAAATATGTTCTTTCAATAACCATGGAAACAATTTTTTAATTGTTTTTTAAATTCATTTCGAAAAAAATTATATTGAACTTATTACATAATAATAATTTTTCTGATTAAAATTTTTTATTCCAATTATTAAAATTTAATTCTAATAATGGAATCTTTCTAATATCATTATTAACCGACAAATGTGATGAAAATTCGTTTATCTAGGGAAAAAATGTTCTTTAGTAAAAAACATGATTGCATGATATTTCAAAATAATAATGATTTAATTAACCAGAATTGTATTAATATAAATATAATTGAACTAAAATCCTTTTTATAATCATTTTAAAAGTAAAAAAACATTCTATATTATTTTAATGGAAGGATAATTGTTTTTTAAAATCCATATTTTTACGTATTCGTTGAAAATTTTATCTTATAATGAAATTAAAAATAATTACCAATAAGCTAATTTTGAACTATTTATTTCAAAAATGATGTTAATTTATTCACACATATTTATATAATTGGTGAAAATTTATTATTAAATAAGTTATCAAAACTTGATGAAACAATGTTTTTTAAAAATACATATTTTAATCATAAAACATGATTTATTATAATCTCATGAATAGAAAAATATATGATTAATGAGAAAAGAATTTGAATGAATATATAATATATAAATTTTGTAATATTAATTCAATAATACTGATTGATTTAATTTATTAAGATAAAATCATTTTTAGTGCATAATAATATTTTTCACAAAAAAATCATTTCTTTTACATTAAAATGAATTTTTATTTTATTTTCTAAACAATCATTGACAAATGAATTTATTTTATACTAGTGTATACCACATAATTTTCTTAATTTATTTATTATTATTCATACCCACCAATATAATGGTTATGTTATAGTGGTCTACTAAATAAATGCTTATTTAGAATCGAGTTTTCATGTATCGAAATCTATCAAAGAGATTAAATTTTTTAAAAAAGAAATATATCATAAAACTATAAGGCGTCACATTACATCCGCATTAATATGAATTTTTCAATTTAAATTCTATTAGTATTATTTTAAAAAATTAGTATATTTCTACC
This sequence comes from Viscum album, assembly GCA_963277665.1. Taxonomy (NCBI): domain Eukaryota; kingdom Viridiplantae; phylum Streptophyta; class Magnoliopsida; order Santalales; family Viscaceae; genus Viscum; species Viscum album. The sequence continues at coordinate 1,276,209,548 of OY728159.1, forward strand.
ACATTTCATCATCAGGTTCCTATAAAGTTTCTTCGAATTTATTATTCTCCCAAAAATAGTAATTAGGTCTGCAGTATTTTTTCATTTAACATTTGCTACAAAATGTAGAGTTTCATTTAGATTAATTCAAAGTAAATATCATGATCATTTGGTATGAAATTGGAGTTCAATATATTTCATGTATCAGGTTTATACTTCCTTAGGATGGATATATTGTATACATTGTGAACATGAGAGTGGTTCGGTGGAAAATATATGAGATAAAATACCACTCCCAAATGACCATGAATCATTAAAGGTATAATATAAATAGGGATCATCCCTTAATTTAAATTCTAATAAAATTATTCCACATATATCATTATTAAAAAAAATATCAGTAACATTAAAATTTAAGTCATATTGATGATTGTTAGTATAAAATTTATGTCATCTATGAGATATCATGATGTGTTATTGGATGGATATATCATTCTTCACTATTTTCTAAACTATCTCAGGTCCCAATAGCTTTATTTTTCTATCTTATTCATATTATATTGGAGCTATACACTTTGTTCTATAGAGGGATTCATAAGGATACATCAGAACACTCAAGTGAAACTTATTATTAAAAAAAACTCTACTATAGAAATTTTTTTCTCCTAGACAACATTTTTATAAATAGAATAAGATATCAGAATAAACATTAGGTTATGAGTTTCTCTATTAGATACACCATCTTTAATCATATAATAAGTAGTACAAAAACATAAACCTATATCTAGAGGCTACTAAAAACTTCTCCAGAACATTGAGGTAATTCTATGATCCTAATAAGATGCAACAGAATGTGGTAATCCATGAATCCTTACCACTAAATAATATAAATCACAAAATTATTACGAAGATAGAATTATTTTATGACATAAATTATGTTTGATGAACTCTAAATGTGAAATAATCTAACCAAATTTGAATTATGGCCCATAGATGTTTTGGGGATTCTGATGAAAAATTAAATGGCGGTGAATTCCCATTTCCATTATATTATGCGTACTGGTTTTAAAATCCCATTAGACATTTCTCCTCCATATTTTACTTGTTGAAATACCATACAATGAAATACTTATGATCAAGATCTATATTCCTATTTTCCCACTTGAAATAATCTTCCAAATATCTATAAATCATTATAATTATTGGTTGAATATAGAATAATAAAAAATGAGTTTCATTCAACTACACTTTCAAAAATTGTATGGAAGAACACATACATCGTTCTTAAAACATATTATTCCTTCACAAATAAGGTTAAATTATATAAAAAAAGATTATGTTAAAGGATGAAAATGTTAAATTTGACCACTGATGTCTACAACATACATATATTTTAGGGCCCTACATAATTAGAACTCCATTATTAAGCATGATTGGCCCCTAGCAGTGTCAGAATGGAGAAAATTATGGTATATTTCTTAGGGTGTGTGGGAATGATGAAAAAAATATAAATAACTTGTGTTGTCCTATGGGGAAATTCAATATTATGATGACCAGTTCAGGCATGTGGAAGGGCCCTAGTGAGGAGACCACGTGTTTGTGGGGTAGCTAGTGGTGTCTGGTGGTTAGGTATAGATGACCATTGTATGGTGGGGTGTCAATGATATCAGTAGGGAATAGTTGTTACATTAGTATTAGATTAAATAATAAACTATAAGTGTGGATGAACTACCTAGATTGAGAAGTATGGTCCACAATAAGGACATTGGGAACATTGGGGTGGAGAAATTAACACCCCAAAATGTTAAACTGTAAAAATGATAAATGTTACTACCCATGTCAACAATTATAACATTACTATTTGAGAGTATACTATATTTGAACTCTATAGTTATGATTTATTGGAAAATTGTTTTATTAGAATGGGTGACCTTTTAACACCATTTTTTGGATGTTTTTGATTGACGTAATGGAATACTAAAAAGTGATTGTGTTGGTATATGTGGATAGTCATTAGTCTAAGGACATGCCCAAGAATGTTAGTATGACTATAAGAGGGGGACCCATGTTTTTTGAAAACTGGTGATTCCTAATGGGTTATAACCCAAAAACCATGTAATATTTGGGTTCCAATGTTGTCCTTAGGGAATAGTTTTTACATATTCTGTAAAATTTCTCACCATCTTATATGAAGCTGCATCTTCAACCTACACCTCCCTATTCGTAAATTAGATAGTGGGTTCACCACTAATTTGAGAATGATATGATCTCAACTTCTCTATAAAAAATTCAATGTCCATACTTTTCAATAAATATCATGAACATAGATATTCCATCTTGGTCCTTTGAACTCAAAGAATATTACACCATAATCTCTTTCACATGATGGTAATTTATTGAGTTGTAAAAATAATTAATCATTTCTAAACCTCTTCTCTAGTACTTATTCATCATTTTATATGTTAAAATATACATTAAACATTTAATATTAGTATATATATCAAATATTTCTCCATAATGGTAATTTCACTATATATCTAGAGAAATAATTACCAATGTTAACTCACAATCCTTTATGGGGTGATTTTTCTCATAATAAATTAATTTGAATGAGAAATAAGATAACACCATATAATTCTATATAAGAACATATCCTCATACATTATATTATATATTACTAAAGATCATAAACGCTTCACTACTAAAGGGTAATGTAATCACTTGTGTTTGGAATAAAATTCTCTTCATTTCTTAAGACTTTTCCTCATATTCAACAGCTAAAAAAACCCTTGATCCCTTTTTAGTCAATACAGTGAGCTGACAATATGGATATGAAAAACATGTAATAATGCACTGATAATATCCATCCATAACTAGAAAATTTTTAATCTTAGACATAGTGGTTGTTTTGAAACAACAATCAATAACTACAATCATTGATTGTTCTACCAAAATACCCATGATTGAGTTTATGTACCCATCAAATTAAACTTTCTAAATTCCAACCTCACTACATATAAATTTCACATAAAACATCACTTTCCTCAATTTCTTTAGAAAAATCCTCATCTATTCTTAGTGAACTACCATACTCATTCAATATATAAAAATATAGTCAATAAAGACTACACCAAACAAAGGTTGGTAATATCTAAAGAATATATTAGTTAAATCTATGAATATAGTTGGTGAATTGGTAAGACCACATAGATTTACTATGCTTTCATTATAAATACCCTTACCCTAGTAGCATAGAGTTGGTCATTACATTGTTGCATTGGTAAAAGGTATAATATATATCATCCCAAAGGAACAAATAGTTTAGTTGTTTTGGAAAACCAATTACATATGAAAATCATACCCAAAAAATTTAAATAAAATAAATTATCTAAATAACACTAAAAACAACCCTATTTTCCTAGATTTACCTTATATATCAATCATAAAATAAATTTTGGAATGCAGGAAAAAAAATTATAAAGGTGTGATCACAGATTTTTATTAAGGGAAAATTTACGCAGAAATCTATTATAAATAAATAAGTATAAAACTTATGGAAAGGTTTATAATTGAAATAGAATACATTTAAACATAATGTTGAGAATAATATAGAAAAATAATGGATAATAAAATAATCACATATAATTAACCACATAGATATTATATTAATTGAATAATAATATGTAAAATCAAAAACTAATTTAATAACTAGATAATTTATAATGTCAGACATCAAAAGCATACATGCAATGCTTTTCCCAAGACACCATACCTAAACAGTTAAGGACTCAGCCAATACCCAAATATAGTTTATCTCATGAGACCTATTAATTCATAGAGGGGATATAGTAGGACCCACCCATCAATGACTAAATATATTACATTTCTTATATGAAAATAGTGGTTCATAAATAACATAAACACTTTTATTGAAAAAATATCATTTGAAATATGAATACTTTAACAATAAACATGAATGGAATCAAAGTATAATATCCATAGTCAAACATATCATAAGCCCTTAAACAAAATATATAATATAGTTTCATAAGAGATCAGGATCAATCAACAACACTATCAAATAATGTATGTTTACATAGAAGAAAATACTCCAATAAAACCATTATAAATTTCATTATAGAAATACCCTTTTAAATTTTAAATAATTTAAATAAAATATACACAATTATAAAAGGAAAATTTTTCTTTGAAAAGAAAAATTTATACATTTATGGTTATAATAAAATCATTAAGGTTTTATTTCTTGAAATAAACCTCATGATGTATAAGTTAAAAAACATTTATTTCATATTTTAGTTGAAAAGGTCATAAAGTAATTCATTTGGAAATTGACAAAAAAGATTCCATTCCATCCATAAAAAATTAAAAATGTGTAAAAATAATTTAAAAGGTAGGAGGATAAAAAAACATTTTTGATGACATTTTTATAAAACATAGGCATTTAAAATAAATTTCCCTCAATGGAGTCTTAAAATTAAACAATCCCAAATAATAATGAAATTTTGAAATAACCATTACCTTAGGTTTGATTTCCGTTTCACATTTCTGAAACACTTATATATTGTTTGAAAGGATGTTATTAAGTTACATCCTACACATATTCATATTTATGATATCATATATAATCCTATTGTATTTTTTTATAAGTTTTTGTCAATAATATTTTGTTAGTACCGTCGTTTGGGTGTTAATTTCATTATTATGCATGTTTCATCATGTATGTCCAATTTATTATTCATAGGATTTAGTTTTTTCATATAAAGAATAAGATAAAATAAATTTATATAATAATTATTTATTATATATATATATTTTGTTATCATTTTTTAATGGCGAACATGGAAAATTAATCTCAACGCTTCGTGGAGATGGTTGGTCATTTGTACGCTTGAGTGATGATATCATACCTTTATTTTTAAAAGGGTAACGAATCATATTGTTAATTAATTTTTCCAGAATCAATATCACATATGTATTATATATATCTATTATTTACATCATTTTTCCCATTTAGTTAATGTGGTGATGAAAAACATATTACACCACAATGTGGACACATTAAGTCATACGTACACATGATCAGTGCTTTTGTTTTTCCTAGGATAGATAAAAGGTGGAATAAGGTGGCATAATATTATTAATAACATTTTTTAATATACATGATACTATAATTATTACTTGATAATGGATGTGACACATTAGAAATATTTATAATAATAAATTAATTTGATGATTTGGAAAAACAGTTACATCTTCTTTGATTGTCTAACATTCTATCTCTTCTTAAGGGATATATAGTTTTTTTGTAATACCAGGACCTAATGAAATTATTTAAGGATTTAGGGAGGAGAAATGGATAGGGATTGGTAAAGCTATAATACTCAATGTGTTGTGGGGAAGAGAGGGATGAGGTTTGATTTTATAAATGAGGTGAGGGGATCTTTTGGAAACTCTCAACATATTAAATAAACATAAATTAATTTCCAATCTCAAATGGCCCCACAGTGAGTTATTTATAAGAAAATACCGGTATAGTTCTAAAACCTCACATAATAATTTTTCTTTACAATTGTATGTTACATTTTAACACTTATATTTTTTTCCTTATCCATTAATTAATTTTTTTTTAACTCTTACTTTAATGACATGTGTTTATTCTACACAAAGGTTAATATTATTTCCACGAGAAGAAAAATAACCAGAAATATATAATTTAAAACATTTAGAATGGTGTCATAATCAGTTGTAAAATTTTATATTTTCATGAAATGTATATCATTTAATAAAATATAATATTTTTTAATATAATATTAATGAAAATTTTTATATTATTCATTACACCAACTATTAAAAAATCAATATAACATGATTTATTTGAAGCAAAACGTCTAAGATATCACCAACAAGTCAATTATAACTATAAAATTCATGTAAAACATTAATTATCTAAAATTATATTTATTTTATTATTTTTAATTTCATTTACTTGATATTTTTATTAATTAAACAATTATTGCATCATCATTGTGTAATCTCTTATGGTAATTATTATTTTATTATAAATTATAAATAATTTATCATGAATAAAATAAAAAATTTATATTTACAATGACTGTTAATATTCAATGATATGTTTTGAATAACCACACGATAAAAATTTAATACTTATTTAAAACAAGTGTATGTCATATAGGACTTTTCTTAAAATAAAATAATATAATAGGATTAAAGTCATGGATATGGCTCCAATTTGCCATAATATAAGCCTAAGGATGATTTTGGTAAAAAAATAACTCATCCAATAAAATTAGGGCCAGTGTTAGGATAATTTTATATTATTTATAATATTACATTAAACTCTTAATTACCTAATTTACCATTAACTGTGTTAATTAAAATTATTTCATTTTCTATTTGTATTGTCCAAAAAATATAGGGGGTCATTTTAAATAAATTTTATCCATATTATTCAAACTATGGAATAATTTTTTTTAAAAAAACATATAATTGCCTAAAATTAATTTATGATTACCCCCATTAAAGGGGTCGGAAAGCAGGTTATTGAAGTGAAAAAAAACAAATGTTTAAAAGTTTTTTGTATCACATTTCAATGTGAAATTAATTCTAATGACATAAATTAAAATAAATTATATAAAATTGATATAATTATTCAAGAAAAGAATTATATAATATAAATTTTCATTAAAAATTTTTTGTATAGAAAATATACTTTCAATGAAATTATACTATTTTTAACCATTTATTAAAAATTGAATCACAGTAGAAAAGATATTCTACCAAAGTAAAATTTGATATTACACATGAAAAAATGATTTCTAACTTTTTAACAGGATTTATAAATGTGTCAAAATTTATAATTAAAAAAATTGTGCCATTAAAATATTATTAAACTACTTTTAGAAAAATATAACATTTTCAGGTAAAACATTATGGTAATTTTTATCTTATTTTAATCAAATATTTTTATCTAAAATCAATTTTTTATGAAATATATAAACCTACTAATGTGTTTAATACTATTCATTCCTTCCATATTAATTGATATCTTATATAAGTTTCTTATTAATAGATTAAGGTTCATTTGAAGTTGGTGTTGCATAAAACACAAGCTATTAAAATTAATTAACAAAGAATAATATAAAATTTTGTAGTGTTACATTCTTCCCGCTAAAAAAATTAAATCCTCAAAATTTCTAGAATATAACCTCATAAAAATATTTAGGTTGTTTTTATCATAATTTCTTCATATCCCAAAATAGTATCTTCTATTATATGATTTTTTCCATAGTACCTTTACAAACCGATTAGCCTGATTCCTCAATACATATTCACTAGTATCCATAGTCTGGATAAGATATTAAATGTAACAAAGATCATATTTCAGTTCTATTTCTTTCCTTAGTGATTACATTCATTGGTTCTGGCATTTACTTCCTTAATAAGGATATGCGTAAAGCATCATGAACTTCATAGAGACATGGTAGAATTACTAAACGATAATCCACAATAATAATTCGTTAAAAAATTTAAAAAGTTCTTATATATATATGGCACATCTTCCCTTTCTTTCTAAATCCTATAGCAATATTCCATGGAGATCCCTTCATTAAAACATGATATACTACTTTAAATTAAAAAACATTCATCTGGTTATTAGTATAGCTCTTTTTCATTCATTTATCTTCTTTAATATGTGTTTGAATAGTCTTCACCAATTCATTTTTTACCACTAAATGTTTTCAGCCTACAAGTTTTATTACACTAAATTCATCGCAAAATGTTAGTGTATGAAATCTATTTCTATTTAATTATTTATATCTCAGTATTTAAATATTGGAATAGGTGCTATTATAATAGGTAAATTCAATGAAAAATAAATACTGATCCCAAATAACTTGAATGTCAAGTTATCATGATATTAACATGAACATTATTTTTTAAATACTTATTTCAAGTTGTCTATAAATTTGAGGATGATAGGTAGTGGTCAATTGAATCTCATTATCTAAAACATTCTAAAGACTTTTCAAAACATATGACGTAAAATAACAATCTTGACTAGAAACAATCTATTAAGGCACACCATGATGTATTAAAAATTCATTAATGTAGAGTCTTTCATGGTGTTCAAGAGGTAAATATTCTCTTATAGTAGGAAAATGTTCTAATTTTGAATTATGATCAAAAATAACACAAAACAACATCATTCCTTGTAGGAAACCTTGTAAGTCCAATGGAAAATTCCTTCATTATGTCCTCTAATTTCCACCTATGTTAAGGAAGAGGTTTCATGAATCATATCGGATGTGTCTCTCAACATTCACTTGATGAAAAACTCGACATCTTAACAAATATTCAAAAATTTACCACTTTATATTCTTCCACTAAAAATATTCTTTCAAATATATATATATATATATAAATATATATATTATTTATACCATGGTGTATATAAAAATTCATGCCATGAGCATCATCCAGTAATTAAATTTTTAGATAGGGTACAAAGGAAACACAAATATTCCTTCCAAATTTGAAAATACCATCTTTATATATGATGATTGACAATTTTGTATCATTCACAACATTAATTTCTTTTTGGAAATTCTCTTCATCAGACTGATAACATTTTATCTTTTCTAATAAAGATATTTTTGGAAATAATTTTATAGATTTGTGATGTTTCCACTTCTATAGAAATTCCCATGTCCTTATTTACTTGATCAAATAACATAGAATCCCTCTTTATCCTAATTTGTTTAGAACTCCATGATATTTCCTACTCAATTCATGTACTACCTTATTCTCCTTCTATGGGGGTTTGTTTATTGAACAATCATAAACCATGAGTAGCTTAATCCATATTCTTTTCCCCATGATGAGTTCAATATATGAAAATATATATTTTAAACTATTGTGATCTATATATACAAAACAGCTTTCATCATATAGATAGTGTCTCTATGTATTCAGGGTAATGATTACAACCACTAACTCACAACCATGAGTTAGATAATTCTATATATGTGTCTCTAACGACATTAATTCACATGAAACAAATATATCATCCTGTATAAGGAAAAAACATTTCCTTTCCTTGATGCATCACTATAAATAGAAAATCTACCATTTCTTGATGATAAATTAATCATTGAACTATTGACCAACCTTCCCTTGAATTATTCAAAATAGTATTCAAATTATTTTTTCTGTAGGACCTTAACCTCTTTAAATGTGAGATTGGAAAACGTGTTATCGAATGAGGAAAAACTATGAACTAAACAAAGATAATATATTGCTAAACCAATAAAACTATTTACCTATATTATTATCATTTGTGGAGGCCATTCATGGATTTTATTTTACTTTATAGGATTAGAAATAAATCAATCCTTAGAGACAATATAACCAAGAAAAAAAATTCTAATTCCATAATTCAAAAATATATAATCATATCTTATAAATATTTCCTTTTTATGGTAGCAAGAATTATCCACAGATGATTATCGTGGCCTTCACTGATTTTAGAATACTCTAGATTATCCTCAATGAACACCACTCCAAAATCATTAATGTATTCTTTTAATACACTATTAATTAGATCTATAAAATTAGATGGTTCATTAGTCAATACAAATAGTATTATTGAAAAAATTTAATCTCCATAACTTATTTGAAAATCCTTATTTTGAATTTCTTTCATCATAACTCTCAATTTATAATACCTAGATTGAGGTCAAAGATTCAAAAAATTTAACACCATGAAGTTGATAAAATAAATCATCAATAAGAGGCTTTTGATACTTTTTATTTTTTGTAAAAGAATTGATTTTGCTATATTCAACACATAGAATCATGGATCTATATTTCTTTTTAACAAAGATAACATGGGTTCCCCATGAAAAAACATTTGGGAGAATAAATCCATTTTTTGCCAAAAATCCTCTAGCAGCCCAAGAAGTAATTGATGAGGTATCACGATCGAGTCTTGCGATGTTCTTAATTATTAGTAGTGCATGGATTTTCCTTTATACCTCCCCTCCCAAAACTATTGTAATATATACGGATTCTTTCATAATGATCTTTTATCACGGATTAAATGAATATAAATCTCAATGTCATGCTTGGGGTTGTGTCATGGTAATCCATGAGAAATCCATCAACAAATTCTTATACGATAGGTATATCATCAATTTAAAGATTTCCTTATTCATCCCATGTTGATGTTTTCTCTCCTCCATAAGAATTTCATTCAGTGTGGATACTAGGGATAGATCTAGTTATGAATCATATGATTATCTTTCGTACCTAAATATAAGGAATTCTTTATCTTCCTCACAAGACATATTTTTTTTTCTTATTCTAATAAATTTTCACATTATATTTCAAAATTTAGTCTACACAGAGCATTATATCTATGTTAAACATACTTATAATTATATGGTCATTAAGTAAATGATTTTTATGTGCTATACAAATGAAAACCTTGAAAATATTTAAGGGAATGAGACTTACCTTTGGATTTTGACTGAAAAATCCTTTATTAAATCAAAAGTAAAATGTCTCATTTTCTTGAAAATATCATAATATAGAAAATAATTTATTGATCTAGAATCAAATAATGCATTATCTGAATTTGAGGATATGATTAATGTACCTTACAACACATCATTTTGAACACCAACCTCGGTTGTTGTGATCACATAAGCTTGGCCTTTCTCTATTTTCCACGCATGGAAAAAATTAATTGATGCTTAGCTCATTCATTTTCATAGTTCATTTTTCTGTTTGAAATTAAAACCCTACACATTAAAATCCTCTTTATTTCCATTCTAATGAGTGACTTTATGTCTTTTTTCTCTACACTTCTAACAAAATCACTTCCCTAATAGGATTTTTCAATGAATTTTAATTTCACAATTATTATATGATGGAATTTAAATTCTTACCTTCCTCCACTTTTCCTTATTTAATTTTTAGAATTTTATATAGCCCTATACACATCTTGTATTTCTATAAATTCATGAGTCTTATAGAATTGTTTCATTAACTTTATAGCACATGAGACTATATCTTTGTATGATGAGAATGTTTGGGAGACTAGTTCCCTTCAGAGGAATAGTTTTAGACCATCAATGCATCGATGAATAATTATCTTTCAATTACATATATAACCTATAGTTTACATTGATAAATTATAATGAAGACATCATATATAGCCACATTCTCATCATTCTTTTTCCTCACATTCAAGAATTTTCTTTCCATATCAACTCAATTTTTATGAGGAAAATATTTTTCCACGAAATATTCTATAAAATATATCTAATAAATTTTTGGAATTCCATTATCCATTTCATATTGAATCAGTCACCACTGTTGATCTGCATATCTTGAGATACAATCAATTGTCATGACAACATTCTCCCCTTAATTACACCCCAATGTATAAAATATATTCTCTAAGGAACTTATCCATTTCTTATATTTAAAATCATTTATATCCCCATTTAATCATTGATGTTGTTGTCTAATGAAGCAGTCTAACATTGTTCCTACGTCTTATTGATGAGGATGCTCTATACGGGTAAGGTTTTTCTTCATATCTTAAGTCAGTTTTCTGCATATGGTTATAAGTTGTTCTTAACTAGTTGTAGCTTGACCTCCGACATCATTATCTTATATAGGTGGTAAATCCCTACATGGATTTTTTACATTGATAAAGTTTCCATTCATTTCACCTGGAGGAATTTCAACATAATGGATTATAATAGATTAGTTTATAAATCAAAATATTTAATTTTGAACTAGTAAAACAGTTAAAATAAATACAAAATTTTTGTTTAATAATCTTAAAATTATTGGCTGGGATTATGTGGGAATATTCTCAATGTTTGTTAAAGGGTTAGGTTTTTCAAATATACATTTGTCTTTTTATATTTTATAATGCTCTTGCCAAACCTATTCTTATACCAACTAGAAAGACCCTATACCCAATAGACTAAATTACATGGTTAAAATTTTAAATTAGTACTAAGTACAAGCGATCACATCCCAAATAACCATATAGTTTAATAGTTTTGGAAAACTAGTAATATACATAAATTTTTAAACAAATCATGAAATAAAATAAAATATAGTAACTCTATTGGAAACACCCCTATTCTCTTAGGTTTACCGCATATATAAATAATAATATAAATATTGAAATCAGGGAATAAGAAAAATATAAGAAAGTGGTGAGTTTAGAATCTCAGAAAGGGTTAGAGTAAAATGGTATATATTATAAATAAATAAGTATAAACATTAATTCAATGTGTATAACTAAAATAAAAGCCATTTAAATATAATCTTTATCATTATATAGAAAAGAATAAATGAAAAACATATAATACCATAAAAATATTCACATTAATGTTCTATTAATCAAATAATCACATCGAATATCACTGAATAATATTTTAAAGGGGAAGTACTTAATGAAGGACATCATAAATATACTATAAAGAATTTATCCCAGACACCATAGATAAACAGGTAAGTATTCAGCCAATACCTAAACTAGTTTGTCTTATTAGACCTACTGATGCATAGAGGGGCTATAATAGTTCACACCTAGCACATATTGAGTCTAAAACATTCCTCATATGAAAAGGTTGAATCATAAAAGACAAAAACACTCATATTGGAAAACTATCTTATTAAATGTTAATGTATTAACTAAAAACAATGAATGTTATCAATGTAGAACATCCATGGTCAAAATTATCATAAAACCATCAATAAAATATGTTATGTGGAATGATAAGATATTAACCTCAATCAATAATAAGTTATTAAATAGTACGTTGATATAGTTGAAAATACTCTAATAAAATCATTAAAATATTCATATGAGATATACCATTTATTTACATCGAAACCATTTATTTAAAAGTTGTGCAATTATAAAAGTAAGAAAATTCATTCAAAATATCCTTGTATACTTCAAATGTAATCTTTTAAACATTATGGGATCATCACTATAGGAAAATAAAATCACTATGTATATGTTATAAAAACATTCCTTACATATTTTTGAATAAAAAGAAATAATTTAACTCATTTGGAAAATAAAAAAAAATATTTATTATAACCCCTTAAAACTACAACATTGTTAAAATGATATTAAGAATTTTTTACCTAATATTAAATACCGTTTTCATTTTTTTATAAAACATTGATATGGAAGGGAAATGATCCCTAGTGGAGACTTAAACATAAAAAATCTCAAATGATATTGAGATTTTGATATAACCCTTACCATAGCCATGATTTAATTTTTACATATATAAAACACCATTATAATGATTTAGAGAATGTTATTAATTTATAGTAAAACCATATTAATATTGATGATACCATATATTTTATGACAACCCTTCATTTTATTAAAACTTAAAAATTATTTATTACATAAAACATTACTTGATATAACAAAGAAGATCGAGAGGTTTAGTGTCTTTGGGGCTTAGGATCATTACATAAAAACATAAAACATGAAATACAACATCTTTATTGAAAATTGTTTTTACATGACGACTACATTCCTTCGTACATAGCATTGCATGGGATAACCTAAGGACATGAATAAGAAAAGGGTGATCTATAAAGCCCAGTAATGGAGTACACATGGAATTACATGAGGAGTACAATATATGTTAGACAATAGGAATATCAACATAGAATAATAAAAACATGAACATAAAGGCATGATAAAGCATGATAATCATAACATGGAAATGTGGCTACAACACTTAACATGGAATTAGCATGAGCCAAGGCTCATTGCACATGGAGCATGAGTAAATACTAATTGCGCATAAAGCATGAGTAAACCCTCATTTCACTAGAATTAGCATGAGTCAGAACTCATTGCAAATGACGTATCATGATACTATACTTTACCCAAAGCATTGGAGTGGTATAATGGCGCACCCTTCTTAAACATTTAATTTCATCCATAAGTGTGCCACATGGATCATAAAACATGGATTCATAAAACATAATCAATTATTCCATGATAAATGAATGTGGAATTAATACTTTAAAATTTAAAATCAATAAGTAAATGTGCATAAAGGTGAATACCCTTGATGGAGAAATTGGAATGGTATTCACTACATAATGATAGTGGCTTATAAAATCAGTGCGATTTCGGCAGCAAAACAGCGTGACATAAGAATTCATAAAAATGGTTGATGAGAGAGAAAGGGGTTACTCATAATATTTAAATGTAATGGACAGTAAGGAGGTTATATATATACATTCCCCAACAATTGTAATGGAATTTTGATTCATGAAACAAAAGTATTGCGTGAATGTAAAAGAGGAGAGTGAAGTTCCTTTCAGAATATCGACGTAGTAACAAGTGTACATGGGAGGAATTTAATGAGAGTGAAAGGCTATCCCATCATTCAAAAATAAATAGGGAAGTATGAGGGAGGTTTGAAAACATACCCCAACATTTATAATTGAAATTAAAAGGGAACAAAACTTAAAGAAAATTGGACACAAAGGAGAAAGGAAGAAAAAACCCTTACTTGGAAGTGTGCTTCCAAAGGCTAGAGAGAGGCTTGTGAGAGGCTTCTTGGGAGCTTAGGGAACCTTGGGAGGATTCTAGAGTGAATAGGGCAGATCTTGGACGAACTAAAAAGTCTTTGAGTGAGGAGGAAGTGGGATCTTGGGTGGGTTTATATAGGAAAGGTGAGGGAATTATTTATTATTTAGGTTTGGGACCCCTTATATTAAATTAATCCAAACCACAAACAATCCCATGATTTTTCCCATGGGTTTTGGCAAAGTGAAGAGGAAAATAATATCTTATAAGGCCAAGGTCCAAACTTCTTAAAATATTAGGGTTGCTTATGTGGAGGTGAGTCACACTCCCATGGAAATTAATTTAAAAAGTCAAGGTGTTTAATAAGTCATGAGGTGTCCATCAATGCTTTGAAAATATTAGCCATAAAAACCCAAAATCACATTATTTTAATGTTAAAAGATATATTGGACGAAAATAATGATTATAGTATTTTATTACATCACTATTGGGTCATTATGATGTCATAAAACACATTATATATTTAAACAGTATTTAATTTTTACTCAAAAATTTGAGTGTCTCAGAAAATTATGAAAAATTCACTGTTGGATAATTTCGACGTCCTGATTAAAAAAATAACATTTATTTTATCTAAATAATTTTATAAATATGTTAATTTTCACTTTTAAAATAAAAACCAACATTTATAAAAAATTCACGGGTTTTGACAAAAATGGATTTCAAACCTTAATAAAAATTATAATTGCATTCATAAAATTACATGATCATTTATATATAATAAAATTAGTCTAATAATAATAATAATAATTTATTAAAATATTATTTAATTCAAAAATCCCCTAATTTAATAAAATAGATTTCTTAATTAAATAATAACTAAAAACACCACTTGTACTTTAAAAACAATTTACAATGTATCTATAATGACAAGAAATTATAATCATTATTATATAAAAAAATAATATACATGAACATAGTACTATCTATTAGTTACATAACCCCTTAAAATAGCCACATAAGACCTAAGGGTAAGGTGTGCAATGGTGACAGACTCTTGGGGTGGCTCGAATAACATCGCTCAAGTGGTAATTTCTATCAACTTCCACATATCCTATAGGCAGTCCTGTCTGTGCTTGACATGGTGAAGCTCAGATTAAGATTGTTCAAGAGTGAAGCCCAAGGACGCCACCTCTTTTCCGAGCTCCAATAAATGGGCTTCATATCGGGAAATTCTACTAGATGAGGCCATCGCTTCCTTTGTCTAAGTCAAATTGGATGTGTTAAAGCCTTATATTTATACTAATCATGTGATCACAATTCAATAGCAATAAAAGTAACGTTCACAATTCTTATCATAAAACCAATGAAGTTGACATTTTATATAAAAATTTTATATAAGGATACATTTAATAAGATCAAGATGGATTTTCTCTTAATGAAAATTTGGTTCCTTACAATATTCCCCCCTTAAGAAATTTCACCTTAAAAATTTTCCTTTTCCCACACTAAAACAGATGTGGGTAACTCAACTTCATCACTTCCTCCGATTCCAAAGTTGCTTCTTCAAACTTGTGGTTTCTACACAACACCTTGACGAGGGGCATTGTCTAATTTCGTAGAACTTTTTCTCTACGATCTATGATCTTCACTGGTTTCTCCTCATAAAACAATCGTCTTCCAATTGTACCACCTCATAAGATAGTACATGTGAAGGGTCTGATATGTAATTCCATAAGAGGGATACATGAATGACATCATGTACTTTGGCCATAGTAGGCGGAAGTGATAGTTGATAGGCCATAGCCCCAACACGATCAAAAATCTTGATGGGGCTGATGTACCTTGGGCTTAACTTCCCTTTCTTTCCAAACCTCATGACCTTCTTCCACGAAGATATGCATAGAAAAACCATGTCTCCAACTTTAAACTCAAGGTCACGTCGACGATTATCTACATAACTCTTCTGTCGACTCTGGGCTTCCTTGATATGCAGTTGAATGGTTTTCACCTTCTCCACCATTTCCTCGACCATTTCTGGTCCAAGCAGCTTACGTTCTCTGGCCTCATCACAACACGTCAGTGTTGTTCACCTTTTCCAATAAAGGGCTTCATATGGTACCATTTGGATGCTTGAGTGGAAACTGTTATTATAAGAGAACTCATCCAGAGGAAGATGTTGATCTCATCCTCCTTTAAAGTCCATTGAGCACTCTCTCAATATATCCTCAAGTGTTTAGATAATCCGCTCAGATTTTCCATCAGTTTGAGGATGATAGGCCGTACTAAAGTTTAGTTCAGTATTCAGAGCATGTTGAAGAATCTTCCAAAACATAGAGGTGAATGTTGGATCTCGGCCAGACACAATAGATAGTGGTACTCCATGCAACCATACCAATTCCCTGATATATATTCGTACCAGTTGATCTAATGATAAATACTCCTGAATTGAAATGAAGTGTCAGTCTTTGTAAGACGATCCACAACAATCCATATTGCATTGTTGACTTTGGATGTCCTCAGAAGTCTGGTGACAAACTCCATGGAGATGTTTTCCCATTTCCATTCTGGTATGGGCAATGGTTGCATCATCCCCTTAGACTTCTGCCTCTCTGCCTTCACTTGCTGACACACTAGGCACTTTGACGTATATTCAGAAATCTCATTCTCCATATTATCCCACCAAAAGTCTTCTTGGAGATCTTGATACATCTTTGTGCTCCCTGGGTGAATAGTGAAATTTGAACTATGTGCATTATCCAAAAGTTTCTTCTTCAGCTACGGACTTGATGGAACACATAGTCTTTTCCCAAACTACACAATTCCTTCTTCATTAACATTAAACTCTGAGGATTTCCCTTTTTTGATAGCTCCCACTTATTCTTGAATTCCCAAATCATCTTTTTGAGCATCCTTTAACCTTTTCAAAAGAGATGGTTGAGCAATCATTTGTGAATGGATTGATGATGTTCCCTTCTCTATGATCCCCATGTCTATCTTCATCGAGTCTAAGCAGATTGGATCCTTCTCAATTCTAATCATTGATAGAATCGCTGGATCCTTTCAACTTAGGGAATCAGCCACCTTGTTTTCTTTCCCAGGGTGGTAATGGATTGAACAGTCAGAATCCTTGATGAGCTCTATCCATCTTATTTGGCGCATATTAAGATCTTTCTGTGCGAAAATATATTTAAGACTCTTGTGGTCAGTATATATCTCACATTTCTCTCCATAGAGATAATGCAGCTAGATTTTCAAGGCAAGGATCACTGCTGCCAACTACAGATCATGCGTTGGATAGTTTCTCTCATGGATTTTCAACTGCCTTGAGGCATATGATATCACTTTATCATTCTATATCAGCACATATCCTAAGCCCTTCTTCGAAGCATCACTGAATACCACAAAAATCTCCCCACTTGTGGGTAAAGTGACCATGAGTGCAGTGATAAGCCTCCTTTTCAACTCCATGAATCTTTCTTCACATTCATCACTCTAAGAAAACATTAATCCCTTTCATGTTAGCTTGGTAAGAGGGTTGGAAAATCGTGATAAATTTCTCACAAATCGTCGATAATATCAATCTAACCCCAAGAATCAATGGATATCTGTTACCGATGTTGGCCTCGGCCATCCCTCTATTGCATCTGTTTTGGAGGGATCCACAGATATCCCATTGCTTGTGATGATATGGCCCAAGGATGAGACCTCCTTCAACCAGAACTCACAATTGTTGTACTTTGCCTAGAGCTTTTCCTTGCGCAAAGTCTCTAGTATAGTTCTTCAATGTTTTTCATGATCCTCCTTGGTTTTTGAGTATATTAGAATATCATCTTTAAAGACAACCACAAAATTGTCTAGGTAATCTCTAAAGACTCTATTCATCATGTCCATGAATATTGATGGAGCATTCGTGTGTCCGAAAGGCATTACTATGAATTTATAGTACCCGTATCTTGAACGAAAATCAGTCTTGGGGACATCTTCCTTCTTGACCCTTACTTGATAATATCCCAACCGTAAATCTACCTTGGAGAAGAATTGCGCTCCACACAGATGATCAAACAAGTCATCAATTCTTGGGAGAGGATACTTGTTCGTTATCATGATTTTGTTAAGTTAACGATAATAAATGCAAAGCCGCATTGACCCATCCATCTTCTTGATGAAGAGGACTGGTGCACCCCATGGTGAAGCACTTGGGCGTATAAACCCATTATCCAGATTCTCCGGTAGTTGTTTATTTAGCAATTAAATCTCTACAACATCCATTCTATATGGATTTTTGGATATTAGTAAATCCCCGGGTATAAGTTCAATTGAGAATTCAATATCCCTTCTAGGAGGAAGACAAGGCAGTTCCTCAGAAAGCACTTCAGTGAATTCCTTCACAATAGGCATTCCTTCAAGGATGGTTTCTTCCTTGGACTCA
Organism: Viscum album; assembly: GCA_963277665.1. Lineage (NCBI taxonomy): Eukaryota > Viridiplantae > Streptophyta > Magnoliopsida > Santalales > Viscaceae > Viscum > Viscum album. Next base: position 1,276,228,600 of record OY728159.1, read on the forward strand.
ATCATCTGAGCCAGATACGCATGCTTATAAGGCAGTAATATCCACACTTGAGATGATGGAGCTAATGGAGATTCATCTTCCTCCTTACACTTGTAATGACTCGGGGGTTGATTCTCCATATGGAGTGTGATTTCCCTCTCCGGACAATTTATGTTGGCTCTATATAAGGAAACTCAATCCATGCCAAGAATTGCATCAAACTCCACCAGAGGGAGTACGATGAGGTTCTCTGGGAAATTCAATCCACAGATTATAATAGGGGAGGACTTATATTCGTGGGATGCAATGATTTCCCCATTTACCGTACTCATCGACATCTTCACTTCCATGATTTGTGGTGGTGCTTGGATTGTTCTACTAAACATTCGAGATATAAAAGAATGCATAGAACCTGAATCAAAAAGTACGTTCTCTATTCTTGAATTAATAACTAGCGTACCTGTCACCACTTCATTGTTGGGGTTCACTTCGGTAGAAGTGATGGTGAAAGATCTTCCTTGCTGCCTTAGAGGTTGTTGGTTAACCCCAGAAACCCTTGGATTATGACACTAATTTGCAAAATGACCCGGTTCTTTGCATTTGTAGAATTGAACAATGATTTGAGGTTTGAACGGAGTATTCCTTTCCTCTATCACAACCGCGAGACTTTCTTGCTGATAGTTAATAGCTAGGTGCCCTTCCCTTCCACACCTGAAGCATTTCCTTAACCCCTTAAGGCAATTTCCAGGGTGCTGCTTTCTGCACTTTTGGCAAGTGGGGTGCTGGATCTTCTTAGCACCATTGGATTTATCCATCGGCCCACTAGCATTGAATTCCACATTACGCTTCTTATCCCCATGATACCCCTGCGATTCTCCGATCTCCATTTCGAACTTGAGGGCACATCGGACAATTTCCTCATAGCTGTCGAAGTCATGGATCTCTAATGCTTTCGGCAGGCTAGGCTTCGGCCCACCAAAGAATCAGTCAACTTTGCATTCTGGGGTAACGACAAAGCCGGAAGCATATCGTGCAAGCCTTGTAATGTTTGCCTCATACGCTCCAACAGATTATTCATCTTTTTTCTTGATGGAAATGATTTCCCTTTCCATCTTAAGCTGGAGGGTGGGTGGAAAATATTCCTCGAAAAACATCTTCTGGAAATCCTTCCATTCCAACACCTCGATCTCCTCCTCAGGCTTCGTATTTTTTATCAACTTCCACCACTGGTCAGATTCACCCTCCATACGATAATATTCCAGGAGAACATTCTCTTGTTCAGAACATTTAAGGATGGAGAAGAACATTTCAATGGAGTTGATCCATTGTTCAGCGATCATGGGATTGGATGATCCACTATAAGTAGGAGGCCTTTGTCTCGTGAAGCTCTGGATAGCGACTTTTTCTTTCGTAGGGGGTTTTGGACGTTCCCCTTGACCCGTGATTCTATTCAATTCTTGAGTTAGCTAAGAGAGATGTGTGACAGATTTCGCGATTCCCACTCCCATTGGATTGGGAATCTCATTAGTTCAGTCATCACACTGATCTTCACATCATTTTTTAGCTCGAGTCCTCCTATTACCGGCCATTGTCTAGAATAAAAGGAATGCTAGGGGTAACAAATAAAGGGTAATCCAAAGACAAAAGTTAATGACTTATAAATAAACTTTCATTTCCTTAACTAATGAGTCTATAGGCTTCAATCTAGGCATTTCATGATCTACATTATAACATATATATTCTTAGGGGAATTTTTTAATTCCCTTAATAAGGGTTCATAATAAGCATGTGAATTTACCAAAGCTTATCCCCCGGGAGTGTCATAACTAAGAGTGTAGCAAGGCCTATTGTCGTGCACTAGTTCCCATTTGAGTCTAGCTCAAAGTGGTGTTTTCGGGTTTTACCCCTAGGATACATCTACGCCAGAGCCCCCTCTACCTGCTCGTATCCAGACAGGGATGAATTTGCTTGATAACCCACTTACTCAATACTCACCAAAACATAGGGACGTTTTTATTCTACTTATTCTTATGTCTAAGGCTTTACTAGGTTTTTCTAATCCTAAACCAAAAAATAACCAAACCTATCCTTTGATACCAACTATGAAAACCCTTCTTTTTATTACAACATAAACATGATTTATTACTTAAAACATCACTTGATACAATAAATAAGATCAAGATGTTTAGTGTCTTTGGGGATTAAGATCATTACATAAAAACTTAAAACATGAAATACAACATATTTATTGAAAAAATCCTTTACATGACCACTACATTCCTTCGTACTTAGCATTATATGGGATAACCTGAGGACATGCATAAGAAAAAGAAGATCTATAAAGCCCATTAAGGGAGTAAACCTGGAATAACATGAGGATTACAATACATGTTAGAAAATAGTCATATCAATAGAGAATAATAAAAACATGAATAGAAAGGCATGATAATTCATGATAATAATAACATGGAAATGTGGCAACAATACTTAACATGGAATTAGCATGAGCCAAGGCTCATTGCACATGGAGCATGATTAAATCCTAATTGCACATAAATCACAAGTAAACATTTGTTTCACTTGAATTTGCATTAGTCAACAATCATTTCACATGACGTATCATGATACTATACTTTACCCAATGCATTGGAGTGCTATAAGGGCACACCCTTCATAAATATTTCATTTCAGGCATAAGTGTGCCACATGGATCATAAAACATGGATTCATAAAACATAATCATTTGTTCCACGATAAAGGAATGTGGAATTTATACATGAAACTTTAAAATAAATAAGTAAATGTTCATAAAGGTGAATCCCCTTGATGGGGAAATGGGCATGGTATTCACTACACAATGACATTGGCTTAGAAAATCGGTGCGATTTCGGCAGCGAAACGGCATGACATAAGAATTCATAAAAATGGTTGATGAGAGAGAAAGGAGTTCCTCATCATATTTATATGTAATGGATAGTAAGGAGGTCATATAGATAAATTTCCAAACAATTTTAATGGAATTTATATTCCTGATACAAAAGTATTGCTTGAATGTAAAAGAGGAGAGAGAAGTTCCTTTTGGAATTTCGGTATAGTAACAGGTGTACATGGGAGGCATTTAATGAGAGAGAAAGGGTCTACCATCATGAAAACATAAAGAGGTCAGTATGAGGGAGGTGAAAAACCATACCCCAACATTTATATTTGAAATTAAAAGGGAAAAACAACTTATAAAAAAATTGGACAAAAATGAGAAAGGAAGATAAAGCCCTTACTTGGAAGTGTGCTTCCAAAGGATAGATAGAGGCTTTTGATAGGCTTATTGGGAGCTTGGGGAACCTTGGGAGGATTCTAGGGAGAGTAGGTAAGAGGTTGGAAGAAACTCCAAAGGCTCTAAGTGAAAAGGATGTGGTAGAATGGGTGGGTTTATATAGGTAAGGTGAGGGAATTATTTATTATTTAGGTTTGGGACCCATTATATTAAATTAATCCAAACCACAAACCATCTGATGGTTTTTTCCAAGGGGTTTTGGAAAGGGGATGATGAAAATAATATTTTATAAGGCCAATGTCCTAAATTCTTAAAATATTAGGGTTTATTATGTGGAGGTGAGTCACACTCTCATGGAAATTAATTTAAAAAGACAAGGTGTTTAATAAGTATTGAGGGGTCCATTAATGCTTAAAAACCTAAGACAAACAAACCCAAAATCACATTATTTAAATGGTAAGACATATATTGGCCGAACATAAAGATTATAGTATTTTATTACATCACTATTGGTTCATTATTATGTCATAAAAAACATTATATATTTAAATTGTATTTAATATTTACTCAAAAATTTGGCTCTCTCAGAAAATTATGAAAAATTCAACGTTGGACAATATTGACGTCTTGATTCCAAAAATAAAATTTATTTTATGTAAATAATTTTTTAAATAAGCTAGTTGTCAATTTTAAAATAAAAACAGACATTTATCAAAAAATCACTAGTTTTCACAAAAATGGCTTTCAAACCTTAATAAAAATTATAATTACATTCATATCATTACATGATCATTTATATATAATAAAATTAATCTAATAATAATAATAATAATATTTTATTAAAATATTATTTAATTCAAAAATCCCTTAATTTAATAAAATAGATTTCTTAATTAAATAATAACTAAAAACACCACTTGTACTTTAAAAACAATTTATAATGTATCAATACTAACAAGAAATTATATTCATTCTTATATAAAAAATAATGTACATGAACATAGTACTATAGATTAGTTACATAACCCCTTAAAATAGCTAAATTAGACCTAAGGGTAAGGTGTGCGATGGTGACAGACTCTTGGGGTGGCTCGGATAATATCGCTCGAGTGGTAATTTCTATCAACATCCACTTCTCCCGTAGACGGTCCCGTTCGAGCTTGACATGGTGAAGCTCAGCTTTGGCTTGGTCAAGATCACAGCCCAAGGACACCACCTCTTTTCTAAGCTCTGATAAATGGGATTCGTATGGGGAAATTCTCCTGGATGAGGCCATTCCTTCCTTTGTCTAAGTAAAATTGGATGTGTTAAATCCCTATATTTATACTAATCTTGTGATCACTGTTCAATGACTATAAATGTAAAGATCACAATTCTTATCATGAAACCAATGAAGTTGACATTTTATAAAAAAAAGTTATATAAAGAGACATTTAATAATATTAGGAGGGATTTTCCATTAATGAAACATTGGGTCGTTACAAATTATCCTCTTATATTATCGTATCACTGATAATTAATAATATTTCGTTATTAACCCTATTATAGGTGTTAACTACTTAATTATGCAAGTTTCATCATGTAAGTGTCAATTGTTTTACATATGATATCATTATTTCATATAAAAAAGATATTAATTTCGTATATATATTTATATATGTCATATTTATTCATTATGTATATTTTTTAACGTTCGTGATTGATGAACATGTAATGTGAATCATGTCTCGTTGTGGATATGGTAGGCCTTAAGTACGTACGAGAAATGGAATCATTATTTTATTAGAGAAAGGGTAAGGAATTGGTTGGTATATTATTTTTTATAGAATCAATATCCTGTCAAAATTATAATTTATATATTCATTCCCTTCATTATAACCATCCAATAAAGTGGCGATGAAAAAAATATTACACCATATTGTGAAAACGGTAAGTCATACTTATGCACGTGCGGTGATTTCATTTTTCATAGGATAGATAAAAGGTTGATTATTGGTTACCCATAACAGAATAAAATATCCGAATATAGATTATACTATATTTAATAATTTATAATGGATAAAAAATATGAATAGAATGTATGATAAGAAATTAACATGAATGAGTTGTCAAAACAATTTCCTCATCATAATTGGAATTCCATTATATCATTTCGTAAGGGAGATAGAGATGGAAATTTATTGAATACTAGGACCACTTGATCATGGATAAGTATTTTGGGATGCAAATTTGGTGGGTATTGCTCAAGATATAATTCTATATATGGTGATAGAATGTGAGGGAGGATCTTCCCTTTTATAATTGAGGTGAGGGGAACTTTTAAGAACACACAAAATATTAAATTAATATGAATTTTTTATAATTAAAAATTGATCGAAAGTATTTTATTCAGAATATAATATGATTATGTGTCTAAAATATCTAATAAAATAATTTTCAGTCGAATTTAGTTCACATTGTTACCATTATCATTTGTCTTTAACCCATAATTAGTCACTTTTACTCTTATAATGAAGAGATATGTTTTTACACCATAAGGGTTGTTATAGTTACTATAAAATGAAAAAAAACATAAATAGAACATTTGTGTCATTTGAAACCTTATACCAATCATTTTTCTAAATTTATATTTTTTTATAATTTAATAAAATACTTTTTTAATATAATATTGATTATAATTTGGAAACAATTCATTACATTTACCTTTAAAAAAATCAACAAAACAATATATCTTAAAACCCACACTTATAACATATCACTAACATGTCAATATTATCTATAAAATTAAATAATTTCATTAATTATCTAAAATTATATTTATTTTAATATCTTTAATATCTTTTAAATTATATTTCCATTAATTAAGTAATTATTGTATTTAATTGCCTAAAATTCTAAGGTAATTATTTATTTAAAAAAAATTATAAATAAATTATCGTGATGAAGATACACATTTTATATTTATGATTTATTTAAGTAGATTATGATATGTTTTTAAATAACACATATTAAAATTTTAATACTTATTAGAAGCATGAGTATGAAAAATTTGACTTTTCTAAAAATAAAATAATATAAAATGAAAAAAGTCAACCATGTCACTCCTAGAGATAATAAAATTATCCCAGGGATTAATTTAGTTAATATAAATGAATCCAATCAAATTAATATAGGTGTTAGGGTAATTTTCTAATATTTCTAATATCATTTTTAAATTTTAATTACCACATTTACATGTAACCGTGCGAATCATAATTACTACGTTTACTATTAGTATTATCCAAAAATTAAAAAGTCCTATTTACTAAATATGATTCTTATCATTGAAAATATGGAATAAATATTTCAAATTTAAAATCACATAATTTTATTAAATTAATCTAAAATAAATCCCTTTAATGGGGTGAGAAAACTTGATATTATATTGAAAACATTCAAAAGATTAAAAAGTTATTATATCCAAATTCAATGTAAAATTTATTCCAATTAACTATATTAGTTTAAATAACATATAAATTATCTAATTATACTTAAAAACAAAAACAAAACATAATTTAACATTATAAATTATTTAGATAAAAATGCGTTTTCATTTAAAATCCATTATTTTTACTATTCATCAAAAAATAAAACATACTAGAAAAATATAAAAATTCAACCAAATAAATGATGAAACTCAAAATTAAAATTTTATTTTTATTTTGAAAAAAAGAATTTATAAATTCCAAATTTAGATTCATAACAATTTCTTCCTTATAAGTGTGTAAAACTACATTAAAAAATATATATCCTTTAATGTGTAAAATTAGAATCATTCTCATCTTTTGACTGTAAAATAATTTGAATGAATTTAAAACAAAATTGAATAATTATATAAATTTCATAATTTTTTTAATACTATACATTCCAACCATATTAATGGCTTGGTTATAATATCCATTTATTAGTAGATCGTGGTGCATTTGAACTCTGTGTTTTATGAAAGGAAATCAATTAAATTTATTTAAGAAAATGTATCATAAAATATTAGGGGTGTTGAATTCATAGATTCCATATAATATAGAGAAATATACCTTTGGTATATCCTTCTTCTTGATCATAAATTGATTATAAATAAATATATTGATTTATCCATATTTCTTATTAGAATAAAGAACATTTTTACCCTAAGGAAACTCACATGGATGAATAAATACCTTATTAAAATCCCCATGTAGTTTCTTATTCAATAACTACTACTTAATAAAGGTTATTATATATGTAGTCTTTTAAATATTTTTGTCACGAGTTATGAGTTAAATTGAGAACTCAATATTATGATTTGGTGTAATTATAGGCATATATTCTTGAAAACATCAATAAAAACCCACAAAATAGGCATAGCATGGGTATCATGTTTCTTTCCAACCATTTGAGATAAACAACCATTTAAAATTGGAATAAATATCTATATAAAGTATATAATTTTTGTAGGATATCCATATTTATTTTCTAATGAATAGATAATTATATATTTGTTTAGAATATAAAATTTGCCCTCCCTTCTTTGATATTTGATGTGGTATTTATAAAAATTAATCAATTTTATGCCTGAGATAACATAAAATTCAACCAGTGGGATAATAATGATATTTTGAGGAAATAAATTCCATAAACATAAATTATAAAAGATTCATAAACATGTGATGTGATCATTGTAAAATTATATGTTTTCACTTAAAATTAAGCATCCATTTGTTGAGGCAGCATTTTCAATCCCATATGAAATAATTTATCTATAAAAAAGTTGGTGTCTCCAGAATGGATTATAAGTGTATCTTTCACAACATCATTATCATATGTATTTTAATAAATTTTGATCTCATGAGTTTTCTCTTTGTAAATAGTTAAGTGTTTTCTATCATTGATTATCATCATTAAACATTGGATTTGCGCCTTGGTTAGCATACTTCCCATAATCCTAAAATTTTACATATTGAAGTAGTTGCAAAAATATTGAAAAGACTACATATATAATATCCTTGTTTGAGTAGTAGCAATTGAATTGAACATGTTTAAAACTATTGTATAATAAATATAGGGTCATTGAAAATCTATTATAGTACCATAATGATATATATAATACCTTAAATGATTTAATTATAACCATTTATCACCTGTTTATTTATAATTCTGTATTAAAATAACTATTTCATGTGATAACTACTTCATTTTACCTATATGTTCTTGTTTAGTAATTTTAATCCTTATACATTGATCCTTGTTAAATAATATATATAATTTTAATAATAATATAAATATAATATATATTCATTTTATATTTATATATCAATATATTTTTAGTCATCCATACAATTTATAGATAGAAATATGAGTTACATCATTCACGGAGATAATAGGGTATACATATGAATGAACATTGTTTTAATTTACTACAAATTAAATAAGATAAAGATAAATTGTAATTTAACTTTATATATTAATTAATAAAATATTTTAATCACATATATTAAAAAAATAAAACCTTATTACAATCCATACAATATATAAATGAAAAATAATCACATAGGTTCATGGATTTGGTAGTCCACATGCACTCATGAGCGACGTTATCATCGTACAACAAATTGGATAGTATAATGTTTGTTGTGATATTATAATTATAAATTTATAATTATGTAATAAATATCATATATATATATAAATTATATCCAACATTTCATCTACACGTGAGAGACAGTGATGGAAAAACAAATTATATCGGTTCACCAGATCGTAGACCGATGTACAGGTTTTAGACAATTTCATTTCCCATTTTATTAAATATGAAATAGAAATGAATCGTTACTTCTAATTAATAATATTTAAATATATGTAACATATTGGGTTTATAGTTAAATCTTATTTTATGAATATTTTTAGGGGTTATAAGAAGAAATAAAATGAAAAGGCATGATTAAGATCTTTACATCTTCATCAAACGACATATTTTGGTTTATATATGAATAGTTCTTTAGATGATTTTATAATATAAAAAAATGTAGATAATGTTTATGGATTGAAAAAATTTATTTGTTTTAGTATTTTATGAACAAAAATTCTCTTTAATTTTAGTGAGGTGAGGAGAGGAGGAGACCTCTTATTAGTCCGGGAGAGGATACACTTGGAATGTTTAAAAGGAATAAAATATATAAAATATTATAAACCATAAATGGAACCAAAATAAACCATTATAAGATATAATATGATATATGGTTGAATTATATACAAAAACTAAAAGTTAGAGAAAATTGTTTGTTCTTTTGATTCATATATCTTTAGGGTAACTCTTGATAAACTTATATTAACCTTAAAGAGGATAACATAATTTTTATGATTGTATAATTCATTATAACCAAAAACTAATTTTAAATTACTACATTCTATTAATTATGATTATTTAAAATATGAAATATGTTTTACCAATTTAAATTCATATAATTGGTAGATTTTAATTTAAAACTAAACCCATAAAAGTGACGAAGATTTCTTTTCTGATGAAAAGGTTTTCATAAGTGTAAAAAGTGTTAATAAGAAAATTGTAAATAAAATTTATTTCAATTACATATATTTGATTAATTGTAATATAATTTCAGTGAACATACTTATAATTCATTTTAAAAAATTATGTTTTTAATTTCTTTAACAAGAAGGAAAATATTTAAGAAAAATTATTATTTTTCCCTATTAATAAAATATAAAGATTTTTATAAAATTATAAAAATTTACCTCTAAAATATTTATTAATTTTTTATTTTAAATATAAATTTAATTTCAAAAAATAAAGTTTATATAAGTGAAAAATTTAATTATAAAATATGTTCAAAAAATGATATGAAACCAAATTTTTGTGAAAAAATATTATTTAGAAATTAAAATGGGTTTATTGTAATCCCATATCTAGAAAAAAATATTATAAACAAGACAATTTTTTAATATAGAATACATAAATTTAATTTAAATAACGTTCCAAATGTGAAAATTTTTAATTTATTAAAATAAATGTCACCTTGTGAACATAAGAATAGTATTTTAAAAAACATTTATTTGAGTCTCAGATTAAATTTTATTTTAATTTCAAATAAATTTCTATCCAATGAATATATTTCTTAAAATATTAAACCATATAATTATCATAATTTATTAATCATATTAATACCCCCCCCCCCCCAATTTAATGATTATGTTATTGCATTATATTATAATATGGTACATTTAGATTACTGTTTTTATGTATCCCAGACTATTGAAGAGAATAAATATATTTAAGAATAAATATATAATTAATTCATGGAGAATTTTATAACAAAAACATTATAGGTATTGATTTGTAATGTAAATGAGGTTGTTCAGAGAAGAGGTATAGCTTTTATCTTATTTCTAGTCTCTTTTTTTCTAACTCTTTCAAATCCTTTTCAAACAAACTGAATTATTTATACATTTATATTATATATAATTATATGTTATACTATAAATCCAATAACCTATAATACTATAATATTTCATAAAATGGTTAAACAAAAATTGGTCCTGCGTGTGGAAGACTACTCCCTCACAATCCAATCTGATTCATTTCCTATAAACAAATATTGTGTCTAGATATAATGATGGATTTAATTAGAATATATAATATTAATGATAATGTTATCAATTTGGAAATATATTTTATAATTTATTTTACTAAATTTAAATCCTTTGGAAAATGATGACATCCTTTGTGTGTGTAGGGATTACCACCTCTACAAAGTGATGTGATTCAATTTTCTTACAATATCACTTGGAAGACATATATATATAATCATATTCAAAGAAATGTTATAGTATATATGGTATAATAATCATTATGGATAGATAAAACAATACTTATCATTTTCCATCTTGTTCACTAAATCCTGGAAATGTTACTCCCGTGTACATATTGGGATCTATTTAGAAGAATGTACCATAGTTATCTTCATTATGGTTGGTTTTAAACGTTTAATTATTTTTTAAAATTATTATGGTATAATTAATATTATTTTGTATATAATTGAAAAATTATCTATTTGACCATAGTAATCTTACTACCATCATTTTGACCATATGATCCTAATGTTGTCAAAAAATCCGGATTGAACTTAATTGAGTGTATAATTATATAAATGTTGGTAAAAAAAGAAGTAAAAGGAATAATAAACCGGAAAAATGTTCTTTTTAAATTAAATAATTTATAAATTTTTATTATTTTTGATGAAAAATTATGTGAACAACAAGTTAGACTCGAGGTAAATGATACATTAACATAAAAGGACCTTTTTAAATGATTTAATGAATTATATTCTGAATCTTTCTATTCAATGTCCATATTCATATATATATTTTATAGTTATATTTATATAGTTATAAATTAATTATAAAAGATGTTTAATCTCAAATTTTATATTATAGACTTCTATATATTCTTTAATGAAAATTATTCCTTCCATTTGATCTCAGTATTTTAGTTGTGAAAATTGGGTTTTAAATGAGAATGGTATATTATTATTTCTAAAGGATTTAGTTGTGGGTTTAAAAGTATATTTTTATTATTTTTATGTCAAAAATGATTTATTTTATGTGTTTTCCAAATTTAATGGTCATTAGGGAATTATTTAGGACAACATGAGAAGAAAATATAGCTTTACAAATCATTGGGTGTTGGTAATATTCTACTAATAATTGTATAAGAAGTTGCATGTGTTAGTTATTCCACATAAAAGGCTTCTAATAGTACGTTTTCTATGAATATGATGTATCCAAGAAACTATATTACTATTATAATCTTTCTAAATAATTTTTTTGGGATTTTTTACTTTTAGAGGTATGATAATGTGATTTAATTTTATAGGAATGATTGAACCCATTGAGGGTAAAAATTTTGTTTTTAAGAAAAATAATTTTTTTAGTTATCATGTCTTCATAGAAACCCTCATGTTTATGATTTTATATAATCTTTTCTTATAATTTTTTTAATAATATATGTAATGATGTTGATTTCATGGGGAATTAAAATGGTTATTTAAGGTCAACATTTATTATGTTAATAGATAAATTCTTTTATGGTCACATGTTTTCAAAATTCACTCAAAATTTTCATTATTTTTTATTTCCCTTATTGTTAATTTTTTTTCTCATCCAATCTTTTTTAAAACATTTCATAGTGTTTAAGGATTACTAACAACATTGAATATTTCATTTTAAAAATCATGAATAATTTTCACGAGACTAATATTTTTTACATTTCAAAATTATTATATTATGGAAAAATGGATATTTAATATATTTGACCTCTATTAAATATATAAGTTTGTTATTTTTTATTTATGACCCAATTATAAAAAAATATAATCTATGAAGACCCTCTAAATGTGATAAATTAATGTATTGAGTAATAATACATGATTATTTCTCTTTTATGGATATCTCCTTGACAATGGTATCATATAAGGTTTTAGATAAATTTTTTGATTATGATATTTTCATGTGAGGTTAACATAAGAATTGTTGACACAATAATAGGTTTATAAGAAAATGGATAATTATATTTTAAATGGAACATACATACCTCTTGAGTACTTATTTTATGGGAATAATTTGGGAGATATTTATAGAGTTTTTATAGATGTTGATGTTATATATATCCCATTAGTTTAGCAAGATAAAAAGTTATTTGAGGAAAAATGACATTAAATATTGTGGATATAAGTTTAATGTATTTTATTATCATTAGTTTTTATATGATATTTTATGTTATGGTAAAAATGGGATATTATAATTTGGGAATGTATGTTCTATCATATTGATATACATGGGATTGAAAATTGTTTTGGTGATTAAGTGATTAATGTTATTTGCAATGAAGATAAATGTATATTTAGGGAATATTATATTATTAATTTTAAAAAAATTATTAGACAATATGGTTTATTATTTCATAAATAAAGGTTTAATTATATTTTGGATTAATATTTTATTTAAATGTGGATTTATCATGAATCAGTTTATTTATAGAAATGATTGTCATTTTTTAATGATTATATTAATATGGAATATAAATTTTTATGTGTAATACATTTTAGGTTACTAATATTGATTGGATATAAATGTTTAATTAATCAAAAAAAATTCTACGTGATCAAATCCTTATGTATTTTTGGTTTCTAACATGATTAGAACGAATTTGAATAATTTTAATGTAATATATTTATCAAATGATATATGTTGAGAATTCTGTGTTTTTGTTTTCTCTTTGGATAATCATTTATTATATATATATATCAAGGTTTATTCTTTTTCTTAATTATCTCCCATTTTTCTAATCATTTTGGAATTGGAAAATGTCTAATGATAAGAGGAATAATATTTTATCCTTTTTTCGAATTTTATGATACATATAATTTTATTTTAGTTCATCAGGATTATGTAATTAATCATTAATAATCATCACTTAGAGAAAAAGATGATATTTTAGTAGAATTTATTAATTGATGAAATTTTAATTTTCAAGTAGTTATATTTTCCTATAAAATTACTATATATGGTAAAAGAAATACTTAACTATATGAAAATTATCCTCAAATAAAAATATTATTTCATTAAATTAATTTATGATTAATTGGTTTTCTTTTTCAAATAATTTTTTTTTGTATTATGTTATCATTAACATTCATATTATCAATAAATTTCTTGTGATTAATTTTTTCTATCATGTTACATCAATATTTGGAAATTAGTTTGTCCTCCATGAAACTATTTTTACATCCTACTAGTGATCACCAATTTGTAAACCTAGTATTGTATTATTCTGGAATACCATCATATTTATTTTTACATTTGTTGATGATATAGTTTCATTAACCATTTTAAGATGTGGGTTTTCAAAAATGGTATTAAAAATGTAAAAACCTTCATTTATGAACTCATGTTAAAATTGAGATGATTGGATGTTGGAACCCATTTTTCACTCAGGTATGAATACTTTAATATCTAGTACATAAATTTACTAGGGAGCTACTATAGATGACTAGATAGTTAGAAAAGGTTCTGAGGGTTTCTAAGGCTTTTTTGGAGCTCGGAAGACCTTTTTTTAGAAAACAGGCCAAGTTCCATGGTTTGCACACAGTTTGCGCATGGTTTACCTAACTGTGTGGTTTTTTGTTTTTTTTCATAAAGTGGCATCTTGCTTTATTTGCGCACAATCGTGCGGCCAAAATATGTGAATGCCCCTTTCTCCATTGTTCGGGCAGAACCATCGCATACGGTTTTCACATGGTTTGACAGACAGTGCGTACGAACCATGTGCATGCTAAAAACATGTGTAAAATGACCAAAACACCCTTAATGATCAATTAGTCCTCATCCTTCCTCTTAATCCCAGAACCTATGAGATTTTCCTCTATTGTTTTCCTATTAGTTCTTTTTAAAGGCTTAAGCTAGGGATCAAGAGATCTGCTTCGCCCGACATCCGATCGAGATTTAGTTAATCACGTTGATTTCACAACTATCTACTCTGATATGAGGAAAATCAATGGCTAATATTACAGGAGAAGGATCGTACGACCCTACGGTGGGTTCTCTATAACTCATCCCTAAAGTTCATTGTTTTTGGAATGTTTTTGTGGGGCCCACCTACTTTGTTGGAAACCATATCTTGAATTTACATCCCATGATTATACTTGTTTGAATCATATAATTATGCAAATTAAAAACATGTGATTAGTTATCAGTGGTTACACCCATAACTCAATCTGTCTCATGTTTAAGGTTATGCCTTAATTGAGTTTTTTTGTGTTTCGGCATGTTTGATCAACTATTTAGGTGTGCCTTTACATGGCCATTCTAAAAGTGAGTCTTCATATCAAAAATGTCTAGTTGTTCCTAAGAATCACATAGTGGCATGTATCATGTACTTTCACCACTTGACCCGCATAAGGTAAGTGCTTCCAAATGGTTATTGTAATTGAAAAGTGAAAAGTGAAATGGAATGTATACTATTTATATAAATTTTCCTTCATAAATGATATTGAATAGAAGTTATATGTTCATAGATACACCTTCAAAATTATTAAAAGGTTGCAGAGTGAACCACTCTAATTTAATATACCTTAATGGTAAATTAAGACTTGATTAAATGGTTGCAATGAAACATGGACTATCCAAAATAATGGATGGTGAGGCTTGGACAACTAAATAAATGGTTTAATCTCTACCCGACATATCCACTCTAATGGAAGGAAATAATTCAACCTAATGAATTCCTACATTATTACAATATCAAATAGGAATGGACTAACTCAAGATCGCCGTAGATTTTGAGAGGAGAATACCGTGGGACTTGGGAACCCCATTCCGATTCAAGGATACAATTTTCTTAGGTTGATACCCACCTAGACTCTGATTCTTATCTATTCTATAGATTTCCAATATACTATCATCTGTCCCTTTACTTTTTATGGGATACCAAGGATACAATCATTGGATCAAGTACTGAATAGTAGGTTCCATGGTTAAATCCCATAAGGCCCTATCTTTTCTTACCCTCATTTTACCTTAGTCGATCAACATGGACTCGGTAGGCACCTTATTGTGAAATTACTTAGATTACGCTCCTTTTATTACACTCTTACCCCTTATCTAGACTTAGATACTACTGAGTTATCATTCAGTAAGTTTATGTTTCCTTTTTTTAGCTGGAACACCCTCACTAGATATCATTGTCAGGTTTCCTTGTTACATATTTGGACCTTCACTACTTATACTACCATGAGGTGATATCAGTGTTGTCCATGCCTCACATATCCTATTAATATAAAATGGTAATTTATTACATAAGGAACTGGTTACATGTTCAGACAATAGAAGAGGGCTGACATAGGTACTTGTTTATTTAGTTATATTTTACTTCTTCCTTTACCTTATATATGCATGTCGAAACACTACAATATTTCATTACATGGGATGGATGTTATAGACACTATAGGTGGTGGCCCAATCATATTTATCTCACACCCTCTCCGAGCACCGTATGTTACCTGGATAAGATTACCTGGTTGAAGGTATGGAAAAGGGATAACATGAAGCTTCCAATACTTGATTGTGTGCTGTTAGGATGGAGTATGATAGTAGATGGCTGAGTAGGATATCATGATTCTTGGAGAAGATTTTGTTTTATTTTCTATTGTAAAACATGTTATGTTAATTTCCTAGTATCCATGCTTTATTGTTTTCTAGGGGCATGACATTACATCATCACCATTCCAGTTGATACAGTTATTATTATTCTTGTTTATCTATTACATTAATTTTCTTCTACTATTTTTTTATATTTCTTCATTTGTTTATTATTCTTTATTTTTATTTCTGATGTTCCATACTATGATAATGTGGGTATAGTCTTCCCAAGGACACTCCCAAGTCCCTCACTACTAGTCGGCAGCCTATTGCATTTGGGAAGATGTTATTGAGGCCATGTGGCCCACTGTGCTCGGGGTACCCGTTAAGTGGTATCTGGGTCTGGGTCATCACAATGTGGTATTAATGGTGGTTTCTTTTCTTTCATAATAATTTGGAGACAATATATTGAAAAATATGAATTATTTGGACTTCGACATAAGTCGTTCTTGGGCGTTGCCAACCCATGTTTGGGGTAAAAGCCAAGTTACCCATAATTCAATTATTATTATATTATTCCTATTACGGTTGATATTATTTCACTATTGGGTGACTCACATGTAGTGTGGTGTGGTCGAATATTACTATTTAGTAATTTATTTCATCCTTGGACCAATGATATGAGGGAAAGGAGTATTGCTACATTCATCATTATAGTGACCTATACTTCACATGTCATGCACATTTCAATTCCATATAGGTGTATTTCACTGCTTTTCATTGATTGGTATTCTTGTGGTTGTTGAGTGATGTTGTGATAATTACTTGTACTTTTATTACATTGGCTTCGATTGAGTGATTTATTATCTCAATTAATAATGTGTATGGGTCCTCATGGAATGTAATGAGTAATATACCGAATCAAGACTTTATGTTATAAGTAAATGGGTGTTGTTTTTTGTGAGAGGTGTATGGGTACAGATTTATCATAAAGGAATGTCCATTATAAAATTAATCCTGAAATCCAAAATGGATTGGTTAGACATCCTTATCCCGCATTTTCATCTTTATGAAAGGTAAAGTTGTGAACCAAATAATTAAATAGAAAATGACAAAAAACATATACTTGAGCAAAAACCGATACCTGGTTGTCTAAGTGGGTAGTTTGCGTTGGGTAGTGAGTTTTCATATGATCTTGTTTAATTGGTGATGTTATCTCATTTCTTCTTAGATTATTATAAGGTGTGTGCTTGACATTTATAGACCAAAGACACCATGAGGTGCTCATGTTGTTTGCTAGAAGGGTGGTGATGACCATGCTCCAAACATGGTTGGTCATGAGCCTCTAGTCTTACGTACAAGAGTGCCACCTGAGGAACCACCTACATTAACTAATCCGAGAACTGATGCCCATGTTCTTGATAGTTTCCTATGTCTGATGCATTCCATGAAAGGTCCTCCATGGGTTGCAGCTAAGATGGACGATCTGACCCGCAAGTTCCAATAACAGCATCATCATACTTTTTCAAAGGATGACTGTTCTCAGGATACTGAGTCATGGTTAGAGGAAATGATCTACATCATTGATAATTTGGTAACAACTCTTGATTATAGATTCAAGTGTGATACATACATGCTTTGATATTTGGCCAGGTGTTGGTGGGATGTTGTTACCCAGGACTGATGTCATAAGATCATGTTATTAGTTGACTTACAGAATTCCTTCTATGATCAGTTCATTCCACATTCCTTGAGAGTTGAAAGATCCATAGAGTTCATGAATCTTGAGTAGGGTACTATTTCATTTATGGAATATTCCACATGTTTCAAGAATTTATAGTGCTTTTCACCCAATCAAACTGGTAATGAGCTTTCACGTGCTAGACGTTTAGAGGATAGGCTCCTGTAAACCATCAGAAATCATGTCAATGTATTTTTCATTCATACCTACTATGAAATTGATGATAAGTTCCTTATCAATGAGCATAACCTGAGGAACGGATCATGTACTAGGTTTAAATGATCAGTGTCGTGTAAGGCCAGTAGTTCTTCTAGTGGTAGGAAATGTTACCTAGAGGTTTATCATCAGGTCAGTGACAGCCAGAGTGTCTAGTTTGATAGCACTATAGTGTTTCATAAATGTGTAAAAAAGGGCATAAGATGCCCCAGTGTGATAGATACCCCATGGAGTATTGATCTGGTGGCCATATGTGTCTTTTTATTTACTTTTACTAGACCCTTCCACCAGCTTTGAGTGGAAAAAGATCAGCTTCATCTCCACCTTCATGAGCAAATTCTTTTGCGCCACGTCAGAAGGGGATTTGGTGTAGCACCGATAGGTCTGGCTGAGGATGATATTGTGGCCATGGTAGTCTGATCCCTGATCACTAGCAATTCCAGCAGAGCAGTTATGATCATGGTAGTCCATCTATTGCACATGGATGTGCATCAGGTTAGTTGCATGCCTTAAAATCTATACCCAAGGATCGAGTTGTGTGACCATCTACAGTATGAGGTACTATTCTAGTTGCCTCTAATTTTTCCTCTCCTTTTTTTGATACATGTGATTCAAATTATTTTCTTTCTATACTTATATTGGAATGTCTTAGACTAGAGATATTGTATCACTATAGTGTAATGACCCTCGATGCACCATTGGGAATGAAAATGGTGGGCATACACCAGTGAAGAAACTATCCCATTGTGGTTGGTAGTTACCTTTTCTTGTGCAATATATTTATTCTTGAGATGATGGGATTAGATGTAATTCTCAAGATGGACTGCTTGGTCAACTATCATGCCTTTGTTGCAGGCTATCACTGTAGGGTTTCTTTTACATCACCAGAAGGTAGTAGTTACCTTTTATAAGGCAAGTGGGATGTCTAGGATTGTAGTGCGGGACAGAAGCATCATTGGATGGGTGAAGTGACTAATAATATTGGAAATATTTTCATGGATAATCATGGTTTACTTCAAACTAATCTCCCTCTAATAATTTATCATTTCAGGGAAGTCTTTCTTGATGAATTTTCTGGTTTACCTCATGAGAGAGTGGTAGAGTTTGCAATTGATCTTCTTCTAGGAGTAGCTTTAGTGTCCATTCCTCCATACTGGATGGAACCAACTATGAGTCAGGAGATTAAGCAACATGTAGAGTATGTAGAGGCCAAAGGCTTTACAAGGACTAGTATATCCACTTAGGGATCACCCGTGCTTTTTTGTAAGAAGCCCGATAGAACTCTCTTTTAGTGCATAGATTACAAATGGTTGAGTCAGCATACAGTTATGAACCAGTATCCACTTCCTCTAATAGATGATCTCTTTGATAAGATCTGAGGAGAAAATGTGTTCACTATGATCAACCTGAGACCGAGTTATCATCAGGTGTGAGTCAGACCATCATACATACCACGTACAACATTCCATATGATGTATGATCTGTGTGATTATATTTTTATTTCGTTCATTTATACTAACACACCTGCAATTTTCATGGCTTTGATGAATAGGGTTACTTATCCCTATTTGGACATTTTTTCATGGTCTTTGTGGATGACATCTTGGTGTATTTGTGCACTCATAACAACCATGCCAAACATCTCGATAACGTTCCGATTACCCTGATAGAGTAGAAGATATATTCCAAGCATGATAAATGTGAATTTTTGATCAACATGGTCCACATATTGGGTCATATTTTTTCTGAATCCTGAGTATCTATTGACCCAAAAAAGGTAAGTGATGTAGTCTCCTAAGAGAAACCTATAAACATGATTGATGTCAGAGGTTTCATAGGACTCATTGTATATTAAATTCATTTAATACAAGACTTCTCACGTCTTGATTCACCTATTACTAGAATTACAATCATGTTTGTTAAGTTCCTATGGTTAGAAGAATTTGAGAAGTTCTTTTAGGAGATGAATGGGAGGCTTGTATCTGAAGCTATTTGGATTCTTCCAGAACCTGGTAAAGGTTAAATCAGCTTTTATGATGCATCATGCATTGTCCAAGAAATATAGTTGACGCAGGAAGACACAGATGTTGCATACAGGTCTCGACAGTTGAGGCCTCACGAGAAAAATTACCTGACACATGACCTCAAGATATAAGCAGTTTTCCATGCCTTGTGTTGATGGAGACATTATCTCTTGGGTGAGCACATTTTGGTGTATACAAATCAAAATATCCTCAAGCATATCTTTTATTAGTGTGACATGAATCTCCAACAATGAAGTTTAATCGAATATCTATAATCCTTTGATTTTGAGCTTTCTTATACATTTGGAAAAGGAAATGTTGTTGTATATGCACTGTGTCAGAAAACACAAATGCATGATATAAAGGAAGACATTGATGAATGGAAGATAACAGACCTCTTTTCTGGTCTTCATCTGGAGTTTCACAATATTCATGATCATTCTAACCTCTCATATTTAATAGTAACCTCTTCTCTCCATGAGATTGGGAAGAGTAGGATGTTTTTAGATCCTAAATGTTTGGTTCTTTGTGATAGTAAATCATGAGATAACCTACCTCTGCATTGGTCTGTGAACAGATATGAAATCCTATATCAATGTGGATATATCTGGCTTCGGGAAGATGTGGAAGAGGAGATGATGAAAGAGTTCCACTCTTCCCAGTGGGCAGTTCATCTAGGCATCTCAAAGATGTATCAAGATATGCTACGCTAGTATAGGTGGCCTAGGATGAAATTTCAATTTGTAGGCTTCAAAAATTGGGGTTCCACCTATCAGCATTTGGAGGAGGATCACCAGAGACCTTTTTTCTTGTTTCAGCCACTTCCATTCCAAGAATAAAAATGTGATTTTTTTCTATGGATTTTGTAGTTGGAATACCAAAGTCTCTAAGGGGTAAAAATGATATATAGGTAGTCATTATCTGACTAAGAAAATAATACAACTTCATTCCTTTTAAAGGGAGTTTCTCAGTTGATGATTTGGGAAGGTTGTATGTCCGTGAGATCATACAACTACATAGAGTTCCACACACTATCATTTCAGAGATAGATGCTCATTTCACTTCATGGTTCTGGTAGGGTTTGCAGAATGCTTTGGGAAATTTAGTGCTTCTAAGAATATATTTTCACACCTGGGCTGATGGAAAATCAGAATAGACAATAAATGTTTTGGAGGATATGCTCTGACCATGTGTCCTTGATTTCAGTAGTTCATCAGAGAAGCATATCCCTCTCATTGATTTTTCCTGTAATAACAGTTCTCAGGTGATGATTAATATGGATCCTTTTGTGTACTTATATGGTATGTCATGGTATTCACCCCTGTGTGGGCTAGAGGCAGGTGATACAACCCTACTTGGTCATCGTCTCGTTTGGGAGACATCAGAATAGGTCCTGCTAATCAAGAAGCATATGACTAATGCTCGATCTAGATAGAAATCGTATGATGATCATTGTCAATGACCTCTTATGTTTGAGGTTGTGGAATGATTTTTTCTTTGGGTATTATCCAGGCTAGGTAATAGATGGTTAATTAAGCTGGGAAAGCTGTTTCCTCACAATGTCAGGACATTCATGATTCCAGAGAGAGTCGGGCCTATAGCTTATCAGTTTTTGCTACCTCAGAGGTATCGGGACATGCACGATGTGTTTTATGTCTCATAGAATCTCCAATATCATGCTGACCAGTCTCATACTTTTGATACCTAGTATTTTGAGTTAGATTCTAATGCTAACATTGAGGAATATCCAATACACATCGTTGACTGAGTCAGCAAGGGTATCTGAGGCATGTTTTTCCCTCTCGTATGAGTGATTGGGTAGCACAACCAAGTACATGATGAGACTTGGGAGAGGGAATCTGATGTATGTGCTCAGGGGCCATAGGTGTTCTCATACAATGTTTCATAACCCTTGGATGGAGAACTCATGGGAGAGTTCTTTTATGATGGTGAAGACTGTAAGAACCCATATTTTCACTCATGTTTGGATTCGTTAGTTTTAAGTATAAATATTTACTTTGGACCTAATATAGATTTCTAGTGAGTTTGAAAATGTTGTGAGGGTGTCCTGGGATTCTTTGGAGCTCAGAACACCTTTTTGGGGAGAACATGCCATGTTTCACGGTTCCTGCATGGTTAGCGCTTAGTTTGCCTAACCATATAGTTTTTTTTATTTTTTATAGTGGAACCATGGACAGTTGGTGTACCGTTGTGTAGCCAAACCATGTAGATGAACCCTCTTCCTAGGATCAGGCTGAACCATCTCACACAGTTTTCACATCGTTTGAAAAACAATGTGAAAAAACCGTGTGTAGGCTAAAAACATATTTAAAATGACCAAAACACCCTTAATAGTCTATTAATCTTCCCAATTCCTCCTAATCAGATAACGTATGGGATTTTCCTCTTCTTTGTTCCCTTTGGATCATTTTGAAGGCCTAAGGTATGGATCAAGAGATCTCCTTCGTCCGACATCCGATCGAGCTTCCATTCATCATGTTGGATGCTCAATAATCTACTACGATATGAGGAAAATCAAAATCTGATACTGGAGGAGAAGGCTCGTACAACCATAAGGTTGTTGGTATATAACTCATCACTGTTGTTTTTTTATTTTTGGATTGATTGTGTGGGCCCCACCAGTTTCATTGGAAACCATTTCTTGAATCTACATGAAAAGATTATACTTTTTAGAATCGTATGATTTTTCTCTTTACAAATATTGGATTAGTTATTAGTGGTTAAACCCACAACATAATCGTCCACATGTTGATGGTTATTCCATAATTGTGTTTTTAGTGTTTAAGCATGTTTGAGCCACCGTTCGGATATTCCTTTAATTGAAATTTCTAAATGTTAGTCTTATTATCATTTAATGGATTGTTGTTACTTAGAATCCCATAATGGCATGTACCATGTTTGCTCACCACTTGACCTGCCTAAGGTATGTGCTTCTAACTGGTTAGTAAAATTGAAATATGAAATGTGAAATGGCATATATACTATGTTTATAACATGGAATAAAAAATTGAGATTGAATAAAAGATATGTGTCCATAGCACCCCTTTCTAGGTTAATAGAAGGTAGCTGAGTGAACCTCTCTAATTGATATGCCTTAATGGTTAATTAAGACACGATTAAATGGTTTCAACATGACATGGCCAGTCCAAACTAATTAATATAATGGCTTGGACTAATAAATAAATTGGTTCAAATCTATGTTATTTATCCATGCTAATGGAAGGAAATACCGGAAACTAATAAATTCCTACATTATTACAAAATCTAATTAGATTGGACTGACTCAAGCTCGCCTTGGATTCTGAGAAGAGAATATCTTGGGTATAAAGAACTACATTATGATTCAAGGATATGGTTTTCTTAGGTTGATACCCACCTAGACTCTAGTTCTTGTCTACTCCTTGGATGTCTGGTATAATAATATTGGGTCTCTTTCCTTATTATAGGATACTGTAAATACACTCATTGGATCCAGCACTGACTAGTAGGTGCCATTGTTAAAACCCATAGGGTCCTGTCTTTTCGTAACCGCATTTTACCAGGGTCGATCACTTTGGACTCGGTAGGCACCTTATTTTGGAATGCCTTAGATTGTGCTCCTTGGATCACACTCTTATACCTTATCTAGATGGAAATACAACTGAGTTAGAATTCCATGAGTTTATGTTACCATGCGTTTTACCTAGGAACACCCTCTCTGGATATCATTGTTTGGTTGCCTTGTCATGTCTTGGGACAATCATTACTTATACTTTCATGAGGTGATGTGAGTGTTGGATATGCCCCACATGAACTATTAGCATTAAATAGTAATCGATTAATTAATGAATTGGATACATGATTAGACACCGGCCGAGGGCTGAAGCATGTAATTTTTTATTTAATTATATTATACTTATTTATTTAATTTATATATGATTGCTTGTACACTTCTATATTCTATTACATGAGCCATATTTTATAGACTCCATCCGTGGTGGCATACAGAGCTTTATCTCACACCCTCTTTGGGCTCCCTTTGGTACAAAGAGTAGATTACATGGTTGCATGTATTGATAAAGGGAATCATGTAGCATGAAATACTTGATTGCATGTTGATTGGATAATACTTAATAGAAGATGAACAAGTAGGATATTGTGATTATTAGAGAAGAATTTTTTTCCTTTTTTCCTTGTGGGACATGTTATAATTATTGTCTTGTAACCATCCTTTCCAGTTTTATGGTGGCATGAAATTACATTATCATTGTTCCAGTTGATATAGTTATAATTATTCTTGTTTACCTATTTCATCAATTTTATTCATTTATTTATTTATTTTACTTCCATTGATTACTGTTCATTAAATTATATTTGTTGTTCTACACTATGCTAATGAGGGCATAGTCTTCTAACAGACACACCCTAGCCCCTCGCTACTAGTCGAAAGCCTTTGGTGTTTGGGAAGATGCAATTGAGGCAAGGTGTCCCAACAAGATCTGGGCACCCGTTAAGTGGAATCTAGGTCTGGTTCATCACATTTTATTTCTAAAATTGGGATAATTTAACAACCCATGATTTTAAAGGAATGTTTTATTTAATGGTGTATGAGCTACGTAACATTGAGCATAAATAAATAAAAAATTATTATTATAGTTATTTTTTCATAGTTTTTTAATTAGAAGGTTTTAATCGGATTTAATTCATTGTATAATACGTTTTTTTTACTAAATACCAATTCATTGATTAATTCTTTGTCAATAATAACTGGATTTTTACTAATGCCATTTTTCACCTCAAAAATAAAATTTCTTTAATAATAATTTTTAAAATATCGAGTAGTTATTGTAATTAATTTCTAAAATATTTGTAAATATTGTTTGATAAAAATGATATCCTTTTTTGAATCATTATAATTAATTATATTTGTCTAAAAATTAGAAATTTTTCAAAAAGGTATTATTTTTCATTAAATAGTGAAAAATCCTAATTGTTGTAAAACTATTAATTTTTTTATCTAACAGTCAGATTAATATTTATAAAATTAGTTTATATAATTTTAAATATTATAAATAAATAAATAAATTATATAGAAATAATATTAGTATTTTATTTTTTATAAGTCCATTTTGGGATTAAAAACACATTTGTCATAAAACTAATTTTCATTCCATTTTTAGCATGTATATAAAAAATAACTTTTATAAATAATATGAATTACATTTTATTAAATTTAATTATGTTTTGGATTAAAAATTTAAATTTATCTTCGAATGAAATTTTGATATTTTTTAAGGAATTTATATTTTTGATGAATAGTAAATCAATACAATTTTCTGAAGGATAGTATATTTTATGATATAACCCAGAAATAAATATGATAAAATAAAATATAGAATTTTAAGAATAAAAAATTTATGATAATATTATAAAATTATCCTAAAAAATAATTCAAAAAATATATATTTTATTTTATTTAATGATAAAAATGAAAAACTTTTTCAATGCTTGTGGAGTGCTTTTATTGCATTGGGAAATGAAAATTTGGTGTTGTAAAGATAATATTTTTAGATTAAGGATTATATTAATATCTAGGTTAATAATATTAAGTATTATTGAATTCATATATGGATATATAGATATAAATAAGATTTATATAATAGGTGACTTATCAAAATAAATATGCAATGAATACACTAGACTATAAAATCCAGATAACCTTTTACATAATTTTTCATGAAATAGATGTGAGAAAAATATACATAAAAATGAGTAAAAAGGAATATATTGAACTAAATTAATATTTTCATTATTACTTAAGTTTATTTTTAATTTTTTGTGGCAAAATAATTACCTTAAATGATTATGAAATATTAGAAATGTGTCTCTACAAACAATAAAAAAATAATGGAAATGGAATATATAAAATATAATACTAATTGATATTTGGTTATTTATAATCTCATGGGAATTTTATAAACATATATAACATATTATGGATGTGATAAAAGCATGTATACAAAGTACACTATTACATCGATGTATTTAAAGTCTCCTTAAATGAATAGTTTAAAAAATGTCATTAATGATCTCTTCTAATAAAAAATATTTTATTCAAATATTTAAAATTAATAAAAATAAATTAATAAGAAAAGTGATTGAAATGTAGTTATCATTGAATAAATGGTAAATTTAATGGTAAATTTTCTTTTTTAGTACATTTATTCACCCATAAAGAGTAAAATTTATTGATATTAAGGAAATAATAAAAAGGGTTAGTTGGGTGGTTAAAACAGTGATATAATGTAGAAAGGATCATATAAACATATAAAAATATTATTATATGGGATAATTTGGACTCATATATAACATATATTATATAACTATTAAATTTATGAATCTTTCATTAGAAAATAAATTTATATTAATTTAAAAAATTATATACTTCCATGATTTCCCCTCCCCCCATTTGTAATTGGGAACCTCCTCTCCTCTCTTCCACACATATTTTTGTGAATTTTATTTTGTAAAAGAGATTCCAAAATCCATTCCAAAAATTATACCCATGATTTATTGGTATCATTTTTTGAATCATAACTTACTTTGAGGGATTAAGGTATAAAAAAAGGATGTTGTTCGAATATGAGGTATATATTTCCGCAGAATGTTTGAGTCCATTCTCTTCGTCGACATCTTAAAAATATTTATCAAACATGATGAATTAGTAACATAAATATCATCAATACACTAATATTTCATTATGTCAGTTGAATAGACTATATCCACCTCCTCTTTGAACAAATGGGAAATGAAATAGTAATTCAGGTGTACGGTATACTATCTCCTCATGAAATTATTTAAATATTTTTCAACCACTATATCACACTAATGGTTATAATAACGAATTTTTCATATATTTATCATATTAATGACATAATTTTAATTCTAAAAATTTAATTTATCACCAATTTTCATATCGTTCCATCATTTAGAAAATGATAATTTTGTATATGTGTAAGTATGGATTACCACCTCCACAAAGAGATCTGATTCACTTTTGAAGACTAAATAACATGGATTATACATATATGTGAATATAATGAAACTATATAATATATATGGTATAATAATAATTTTGTAAATGTAAAATAACACATACCTTATTCCCATCATTTTCATTGAAAAATGGGAAATATACTCATCCATACATACAACCTACGCCTCTAAGATTGTAACATAGTTCATTTTCCATGGTTGGTATTAAAAGAATAATTAATATATAAAACTAATAATTATGTCATGAAAATTATTATATATGTGATTGAATAATTAAACCATTGAACATTGTCCACAAACCCAAATCATTTTGGTCATATGAGTCAAATATCATCGAAAAATAAAATCTGAACTAAAATAATTAATTTAATGCATATAAAAGGTAAGAAAATGAAATATAAGAAATCATAATATTTTGTTTTTTTATGAATTTATAAAATTAAGTATAGTTATTTATTTAGGAAATGATGAATATACATGTTTTGTTTTAGTCAAGTTGAATGATACTTTACCATAAAAAATCATTCGAAATATTTTAAAGATGTATTTTCTAAATATTTTTCTTCCATGTCCATATTTCTAAAATACTTTTATGGATATATTTATAAGTAAATAAATGAATAATTTAGGACATTATATTTCTCTTTCTACATTCATTAAATGGTCTTCAAATGGAGTCATTTTTTACATTTTATAATTAAAATTTTTGACATTGTTTACATAGGAAAAAATGAATGTTAAATTTTAACATATAATCAATCAATGAATTATACAACCACCTCAATTATTATTTAATTTTATTAAATACATCATCAGTTTCCATTTTTATATAATTAGTAACCCTTCTTACCTCTGTTTTGGGTATTTTAGTTTTTGAATTTCAGTTTTAATGGAAAGGGGTATATAAATATCCAAAAAAAGATATGGGTTAAGAAATATTTTTTTATGAGGATGATGATGAAAAAAAAATATTTTTTATACATGTTATGGTTCTTAGAAATTCTTTATGATTAAGTTTAGGACCGATATAGCCCTCTAATTCATTTTGTAATGAATATTCTCTCTGAATATTTATATTGTAAGTTTATTATATTGGTTATTCCAATTTTAATGGATAATATAAGGGTTATTTCAAGGGTTCTAAAAATATTATGTCTTAAGGATACTACATGACTTGTCAATGATTTCTAATTAGTTTTAATTTAATTTTTTTTAGTTTTAAAAATAAAATAATGATATTTTGTTTTAATGGAATTATTATGCCTCTTTAAGGTAACAATGTATGTTTTCTAGAAATTTTTTTTTATATTTTCTCAAGTTTCATATGAAACACTAATGATTAGGATTTTACATTATGATTTATTATAATTTTTTTTGGAAAAATGTTGTGTTGTGATGTCGATTTCATGTGTGTTAGATTTGAAAAAGTTCCCTCAATGAATAGACAAATATTGAAGGCGCATATTGAAAAGTTTTAATCATTTCAAAGTATTCAATTTTAATGTTCATCGATTGCTAATAGAAATATGGATTAGAAGATATGGCGGTTTGAAGAAATATTGATAAAATTGACAAGAAATAATTATTATAGAAAATAGTTAAAAAATTCATGAAACAAATAAAAAAAATTCAAATCATCCATGAAGATAAATATTTCATGAATGATTATAACCTCCATAAACCATAACTACGGTTCATGAAAGTCGCTAATATGGACATAGATGGAGGTGATAACATCTGTGCATCATAACTTTGGTTCCAAAAAGTGATGGTACGAAGGTACACAATAGAAGATGGTGGGAGAGAGATAGAAAACATTACCATCACCAATGTGATGAAACTACATTGTATAGTGATATGATAATCTGTATGGTCAAAGGATTTTGCGTTGTGTAATCAGTGATCATAAAATAAAATAATTATTATGTCAATCTAATTTAAAGCACACAAGTCTATTTCATGTCTCCAATGACTGTTTCTCAAAAACTAACTAACAATAAACCCGACTAGATCATCCACACATACTTATTAAATCTGTATAGACATTATTCATTAGATTCTAGGTTCTAGTGCAGAGATTTGATTATCTCATCGATGCCATAACGATCGCCACGATCTTCTTCCTTTAATCCATGAAGAGGAATTTGAATCATATGCTTGATTAGAGAAATTATCTTTATAGGATTTGAGAGGATATAGAATCAATAAATTATTACTAATGAATCATCCATTGGAATGAGCTTCAATCCTCTTATACATTGGATGTAAAAATACATAGTTAGGGTTCCTCGAACCCCGTATAATTAATATACACTAAACGAGTAACAAATAAATTATGACAAACTAACTACATCATAAATATTTTTTATATTTTACTAAATTCTTTTAATATATATATATATAATATAAAATGATAAACTTATGTGATTAAATCAACTCGTAACTCATGATGAGATTAAATAAACCTGGAATAAGGAAATATTTTTTTGTATAATAATAATTTTATATTTACATAACCACCTTAAATTTCTTTTCAAAAATAAATTCAACCATATTTTTTTATATTAATAACTATAAATTTATTTAGTTATTTATGATCGATAAAACTTGTAAAACTCTTATACTCTATTGTGGGTCAACCATGTCCTATATAAATTTACATTAGAATATGGAATATTCTCAAATACGCAATAGAGTGTGACCAAAATGGATATTATATTGATGGACGTGAACAATATTCACAGAACCATTGAATGGTTTTGAAACCCATCATGGCCCCTAATGAGATATGGAATATTCATAGTAACGACAACCAACCTACGAACATAGTAAATATAATACAATCACTTTTTCCTATGATATCTCATAAAGAATAATGCATAGTTGTGTCATAATCCAATTTTGGTTTATTATTTTTTTGATCTATCTATATATATTTACCTTAAACTACCTTGGGAATGGATTTATGTAGGAATTACCATACTTATCAAAACAGTCCAAGATATCACATCCTCATGTCGGAATTGAAATTTTTTGTCATGATAATTCATCCAATGTGATGCCACCAATGACATACAAAAAAAACTATCTAACCATGAATTAATTTTCAAGTTCATCATATAACATAAACGTACATGATCAAATGGAAGTCATTGATAATGATATCAAGTAAAGATATCAATACACAATCTCATGGATAGAGACAACCAGTGACACCCAAAACATGTGGTGTAACTATAAGAGGGTCTGTCCTTATGATCTCAATTATTAGAGATCAAAAAATTAGAATATCAATAGAATATGTAACCATGCTTATGATCCCTGAACACTTGATAGTCATGCATCATATGTGTCCTACAAATATAATGTATACGAACCACAAAATATTATATTAAGATTCAATTTATACTATCTCTAGGTTCTCATTATATCTTGGGAACAAATATAACCATTTCATATGATATGTAATCTAAGGATGTTACCATAAATATAGTTGACATAGAATAATCAAAACTATTATGGTAATATAGGAACATGTATACATTTCAAACAATATACATGTAATGGTAATAAAATTACATCAGAAGTTGGATCTTGGGAAACCACCTATAATACTCCAACATTTACTAGATATGACTACTTAAAGTCTCAATCCATTAGCTCTCAAACACGATTCTTGCTTATTCTACGATATGAATTTAGTTAGGGGGTATTTTACATTATCCTCTATAGATACTTTTATAACAATGATATTAGCTCTTTGAGTAAAATACATTAAGATACGAAACATTTGAGGAATATGATTTGTCCGCTGTTGTGACATAAGATACTTGGATGTTTCACATATAGTAGTGTTATAATAATAAATTAGAACATGGTCTGCACTTCTATGAACAAAATTAATGTCTGACACAAAGATTAGTATCCAAAATTCATCCTGTAGTTCACCAAAAAAAGTAATATTATCAGATTCTACTATAGAATAGCTGACCATATGTTTTTTAATCTTACTCATTTTTATACACAACCATTATGAAAAAATATGTAGACCTAATATGATTTTAGATCATCATGGTCTTTCTAGAAACTCAAATTAGTGCATTATCTCACTTCTAGTTCCTCATCTACTCCATGCATGGGGAATATATCCTTTATAATCCCCAATTACATCAGGAATATTTTGACATATATCCAATGACGATATCCTAGATTGGATTCTTATATTCCTACTATACATAATGTAAAGGAAATATCAAACCTATTATATAAAATTTAATAAATTATATATCCCACTTTCCATGCATACATTATTTTATTAATACATTTAAACCCATCATATGTTTGTGGACACATTATCTTGCAGCGATTGATACCGTGTTTCATCGGAAACAACCCTCTCTTGGATTTTTTTCACACAATACCTTTCAAGAACATTGACAATATATATTCCCTGACTTAGCCCAATCATTATATGAAATATATCTACATATATCTTGATCCCAAGAATGATGGATTATTCACCTAAACAGTTTATACTTATTCATTATTTTATCAATTTATTAGTTGATTTCTAGTCTTGCACATAATATCCCTTAAAAATATTTCATTAACATAAAATACTAAAAATGGGCCTTGGGACAAAAATTTGGGCCTTGGCCTATGTAATGGGTTACGTGTCCACTAATTCTTCGGGCTATGTAATGGGTCTCCCTCTACCCAGTTATAAGAGGTCTTTTCTTACCTTTAATAATAAAATGAGGCTTCATCCCCAACCTTTTAAAAAATAAAATACTAAGAAAACTATGAAATTCACAT
Organism: Viscum album; assembly: GCA_963277665.1. Taxonomy (NCBI): domain Eukaryota; kingdom Viridiplantae; phylum Streptophyta; class Magnoliopsida; order Santalales; family Viscaceae; genus Viscum; species Viscum album. The sequence continues at coordinate 1,276,260,869 of OY728159.1, forward strand.
TAACCTTATTATTGACACAAGGATCACATAAGTTTTTTTAAAACAAATTATCTTATGATTCCATCTAAATAAACATTCTATGATCATGATTCATACATTAAACCATAAATGAATATTTTCAACATACACACATTATTTGAATTTTATGACCAAGAAAATCCATTAGGTTGAGTCATATATATGTACTCAACCAACATCACATTTAGAAAATAAATTTTTAAATCCATTTTCCAAATCACATAATCTTGGTAGGATTCCATTGGTAGAAATATTTTGGTAGATTTCAAAATTTTTACTATTGATAGTATTTCATAATAGTAAATTTATCAATGTTGTATTAAACCCTTTGATAGAATTATTTCCTTATATCTATTGACCTAATGATCCATGTATAGATTTTTCATGAACATCCATTTTTATAAAATGGGATTTATATTAGTTGAAGGGTCAACCAAAATTCATCATTTAATTTTTTTATATGGACTTCCTATTAGAATGTATAACATGTTTCAATTAATTTTCATCCTTTCCATATATTACTTCCTTTTTTATCAGGGGTTCCTCATCCTCAATTAATAGAGTTTCATCAGACTTGGTGATAATAATTCCATAATTATATGTTTCCATAACATATTGAGTGTAAATACACAGTACATGTGTCTTAGAAACCTCTCCATCACACACTATCTATTGTGGAGATTGTTCTTGTTCCTTGTCTTTTGTATCTAGAGCATGAAATACATTGATGTCAGTTATCCTACCACTATTTCCATTGGAAATATGTTCTGTTTCTAGAAATGTGGCTTCTCTTTCCACAATCAATCTTCTATACGAAGGGTTATATAGATAATATCCCTTGTTATCATTATGATAAGATCACTAGTGCAGAAAACGTTTTTTACGTCACCATTTTTTACGTCGGTTATATAAACCGACGTCATAATATGTAAAACGAGGTTTTTTACGTCGGTTATTTATTAACTGACGTAAATATTTGTATTCGGTACACCTTTAACGTCGGTTATTATTATAACCGACGTTATTAATCGCGCGGCTTCGTTTTTTACGTCGGTTATAACAATAACCGACGTAAAAAACGAGGTTTCCGAAGGCTTTTTTACGTCGGTTATTGAATAACCGACGTAATAAACGCGGTTTTTGAAGGCTTTTTTACGTCGGTTATAAAATAACCGACGTAAAAAAAGAATCCGCAGATGTTTTTGACGTCGGTTATTCCATAACCGACGTAAAAAAACGCGGATTTTGAGCCCTTTATAACGTCGGTTATAAACTAACCGACGTAACAAATGAATCGGAGGAAGGTTTTTACGTCGGTTATTGAAATAACTGACGTTATAAATGTTTTTAAAACAATTATCACGTCGGTTATTGAATAACCGACGTGATAACTCATTTAAAAATTTACCCAGACCCATGGATTGTCATTCACGAGTTTACCTTCGACAGTCGCGACTCGTCTCTCTCGCGCGTAAACCAGAATCGGCTCGTCCATTTCGTTGGTTTAGATTCGTTTTGCGATCATCGTTTCTCATATTTAATATCCTCGGATCAATCATCTAAAATCGCAGCACTCAGGTAATCCTCCCACTCGTTCGTTTTTTTTCGGGGATAGTATATATATATGTGTTGTGATTTTTTTGTTGAAACTAGCTAAGATTCTTCGATTGCGAACCCTTTTAACTCGTTTTGGCACCATAATCTTATTTATCATCCCTAGATCTATTTGTTCGACTTGCAATATTGAGTAATTTTATGATTTCACTAATTTTTCATTGTTTTCTATAAATCCCCGAGAGGGTTGGGGCGTGTCCATTTGGATGGGTTGCCCTTTTACAGTTGTTACTACTTTATTCACACACAACCATGGCATAGGTGCATGGATTTGGGGTCGGGGGGTGTCCAGGGGGGTTTACAATGGGGTGGGTGGGTGTGGGGGGTTGTCCAAGGGTGTGGGTGGGTGTTGGGGGGTGTCCAGGGGGGTGTCCAAGGGGGTAGGGGGTGGGGGGTGGTGTTTAGGAGGGGTGGGGGGCTGTCCAGAGGGTTGGGGGTGTCCAGGGGGGTGTCCAAGCAGGTCGGGGGTGGGGGGTTGTGTCCAGGAGGGGTGGGGGTGCTTTCTAGAGGGGTCGGGGGCTGTCCAGAGGGGTTGGGGGGTGTCCAGGGTGGTGTCCAAGGGGATGGGTGGGTGTGGGGGGCTGTCCAAGGGGGTGGCGGCCTGTCCAGAGGGGTCGGTGGAGTGTCCAGGGGGGTGTCCAAGGGGGTGGATGGGTGTGGGGGGCTGTCCAAGTGGGTGGCGGCCTCTCCAGAGGGTATTTGGGGTTGTCCGGGTGGGTGGGGGGGCTGTCCAGAGGGTTGGGGGATGTCCAGGGGGGTGTCCAAGGGGGTAGGGGGTGGGGGGTGGTGTCCAGGAGGGGCGGGGGGCTGTCCAGGGGGGTTTACAAGGGGGTGGGTGGGTGTGGGGGGCTGTCCAAGGGTGTGGGTGGGTGTTGGGGGGTGTCCAGGGGGGTGTCCAAGGGGGTAGGGGGTGGGTGGTGGTGTTTAGGAGGGGTGGGGGCTGTCTAGAGGGTTGGGGGGTGTCCAGGGGGGTGTCCAAGCAGGTCGGGGGTGGGGGGTTGTGTCCAGGAGGGGTGGGGGTGCTTTCTAGAGGGGTCGGGGGCTGTCCATAGGGGTCGGGGGGTGTCCAGGGTGGTGTCCAAGGGGATGGGTGGGTGTGGGGGGCTGTCCAAGGGGGTGGCGGCCTGTCCAGAGGGGTCGGTGGGGTGTCCAGGGGGGTGTCCAAGGGGGTGGATGGGTGTTGGGGGCTGTCCAAGTGGGTGGCGGCCTCTCCAGAGGGTATTTGGGGTTGTCCGGGTGGGTGGGGGGGCTGTCCAGAGGGTTGGGGGATGTCCAGGGGGGTGTCCAAGGGGGTAGGGGGTGGGGGGTGGTGTCCAGGAGGGGTGGGGGGCTGTCCAGAGGGGTCGGGGGGTGTCGAGGGGGGTTTACACATCGATTTGTTTTATATTTCAAAATTGTTTACATTCAAATTATGATTTTTTTCATATAAAAATATATTTGTATTATCTAAAAAATATATATATTTTTGCTATTTGTTATAGGTAATAATGAGTCGAAGTTGGATTACGGCACATCGAATGAGCAATGAATATGAGGAAGGTGTTGATGCCTTTTTGGAATTTGCTAAACGAAATGTTCCAAGTAGTGACATTTTTTTCTGTCCATGCCTGAAATGTCTGAATATGAAGAAGATGAAAAGTAGAGAGATAAAAGATCATCTGATTTGTCATGGTTTCAATCCGAGTTACAACCCTTGGATTTGGCATGGTGAAACTGGACAGAATGTCACTGATGATAATGAATCGCAAGATGGTAACTCCGATGGAATTGAAGAAATGATTCGCGATATTGTAGCAGAACAAATTGAGATAGAACCGACAGTTGCACGTCTATATGGTGATGCCGAAAAACCATTATATCCTGGTTGTACAGATTTTACGGTTTTGTCGGCGGTGTTAAGATTGATTAACCTGAAGGCGAAACATGGATGGAGTGACAAAAGTTTTACAGAGCTGCTACAATTGATGAAAGACATTCTTCCAAAAGATAACGATCTTCCAGATTCACATTATAAGGCCAAAAAAATATTATGCCCGATGGGATTAGGATACAGGAAAATACATGCCTGTCCGAATGACTACATTATATATAGGAAGGAATATGAATTTCTGAAAGAGTGTCCTAAATGTGGGACATCACGGTATAAGGTGAAAGAAAAATCACAAGCTGATGTAGAGATTACAAAGCTCCATTCAAAGGTATTTTGGTATCTTCCTATAATTCCTCGTTTCAAACGTTTATTTTCTAATTCACATGATGCAAAAAGGTTAAGATGGCATGCTGATGAGCGGGTATGTGATGGAAAAATACGCCATCCAGCTGATTGTCCACAATGGAAGAAAATTGATGCCCAGTACCCTACATTTGGAAATGAAATTAGAAATCTGAGACTAGGCTTGTGCACAGATGGAATGAATCCATACCGAACCCTCAGTAGCACACATAGTTCATGGCCTGTTTTATTGGTAATTTACAACCTCTCTCCTGAAGTTTGTATGAAGCGCAAATATGTCATGTTGAGTATCATGATCTCTGGTCCAAAGCAACCCGACAATGATATTGATGTATACTTGTCACCGCTGATTGATGATTTGAAACTGTTATGGGCTGATGGTATTAGGGTGTATGATTCTTATAAAATGGAATATTTTCAACTGCATGCAATGCTTCTATTCACTATAAATGACTTCCCAGCATATGGAAATTTGTCTGGATACAGTGTTAAAGGGCATAAAGCATGTCCATTTTGCGAACAACAGACGTCATATTGTCAATTGCATCATGGGAGGAAAACAGTGTACATGGGTCATCAAAAGTTTTTGCCTATGGATCACCCTTATAGAAGACTAAAAAAGGCATTCAATGGCTCACAAGAATTTGATACTGCTCCTCAATCTTTATCCCCAGAATTGTATTTTGAGAGGGTGAAAAACCTTGATGTGACATTGGGAAAGACACAGAAATCTGGTAATGATAGACATATTTGGAAGAAAAGGTCAATATTTTTTGAGCTACCATATTGGAGGTATCATGAAGTCAAACATAATATTGATGTCATGCACGTGGAGAAGAATATATGTGATTCTTTGATCGGAACATTGCTAGATATTAAAGGAAAGACAAAAGATGGGTTGAATGCAAGGTTAGACCTACTGTCAATGGGAATACGTTTGGAGTTAGATCCCACTCCTAAAGGAAGACGAACATTTCTTCCCCCGGCTTGTCATACATTATCGAAGAGGGAGAAAAGTAGCTTCTGTCAGTGTCTTCATGATATCAAAGTGCCTCAAGGTTATTCTTCAAATGTAAAAAATTTTGTCTCATTGAAAGACTTGAAGTTGATAGGTATGAAATCACATGATTGTCATGTCATGATGCAACAAATTCTACCAGTTGCACTGCGTGGAATATTGCCCATCCGTGTCAGAAAGACTATAATGAGGTTGTGTTATTTTTTCAATTCAATTTGCAACAAGGCGATTGATGTGAATGCTTTGAACATTTTGGAAAAGGATGCAATTTTTATACTTTGTCATTTGGAAATGTATTTTCCTCCAACTTTTTTTGATATGATGGTGCATTTAATGATTCATCTGGTTCAAGAAATAAGACTTTGTGGACCTGTATATCTTCGTTGGATGTATCCTTTTGAAAGGTATATGAAAATATTAAAGGGATATGTTAAAAATCCATATCGACCTGAAGCCTCCATTATTGAAAAGTATATTTCTGAGGAGGTAGCAGAGTTTTGTACGAGCTACTTGGCTACGGCGCAACACATAGGTTTGCCTCCATCTCACCATGAACGGGTTAATAATGAGGGAAAGGGGATTCGTGGCTTGAAAGTCAAATCACTGTCAGCTGAACATATGAAGAAGTTAGAATCATACATCTTGAATAACATAGCTGATGTTCAACCGTATATCACATTTCATATTAATGAGTTGAAACAATGTCATCCAAAGAAGAAAGAAATGTGGATTTTGAATGAGCACAACAAAACTTTTTTGCCATGGTTTAAAAAGACCTTGCTTGGTAGATCAGATGTATCAGAGACATTAAAATGGATAGTGGGTGGTCCATCTTTAAATGTGATAACATGGTCCGCTTATGACATTAATGGCTATACATTTCATACGAAAGCTCAGGACAACAGAAGTGCAGTTCAGAATAGTGGTGTATTGGTGTTTGCAGAAGCAATGCATTTTTCGAGTGCTAAGGACAGAAACCCAATTTCGGCATCAACTGCATATTATGGAGTGATTGAAGACATATGGGAGGCTGATTACTTTAAAATTAAAGTTCCCGTTTTTAACTATAAATGGTTTATCGGTAACAACAGTGTCAGACACGATGAATTTGGAATGACACTTGTTAATCTGAATAGATTGGAAGACACAACTGATTCTTTTATAATGGCAACACATGCCAAACAAATTTTCTATGTAGTAGATCAGTCAGATATGCAGTGGGCTGTTGTTTTACAAGGGAAAAACCAATATGTTGGTGAGGATGAATTTGATGAAGATGCTGATTTATGTGAGATCCCTACTTCCATGGAATGATTAACAGAACATAATGATGAGTATGTTGAAGACATGGTTTGTTCCATAAGGAACGATCACGACGAAGGAATTTGGGAAAACAATCCAACTGTACATTCCTAAAATTACAGGTAACACAAGTTTATTTCTTGTTTACATTTAGTTTTTTCATATAATGTTAGATACTGTAAATTTTTTACTTATTAAAACATGTATCAAACCAAAATGATAAAACAATAAAAACCGTAAATAGGAGAAGTCCTGGGCGCACCGGCTGGCCGGTGGTGGATCACCTGTTGGCCGGTGGTCCAGAACAAAGCTCTGTCTGGTCCACCGGCCGGCCGGTGCTGAGCCAGCGGCCGGCCGGTGGTCCAGACAGAGAGCCTTCCTCTCTGTCTGGACCACCGGCCGGCCGCTGGCTCACCACCGGCCGGCCGGTGGACCAGACAGAGAGCCTTCCTCTCTGTCTGGACCACCGGCGGCCGGCCGGTGGTGAGCCAGCGGCCGGCCGGTGATCCAGACAGAGAGGAAGGCTCTCTGTCTGGTCCACCGGCCGGCCGCTGGATCACCACCGGCCGGCCGGTGGACCAGACAGAGAGCCTTCCTCTCTGTCTGGATCACCCGCGGCCGGCCGGTGCTGAGCCAGCGGCCGGCCGGTGGTCCAGACAGAGGAAGGCTCTCTGTCTCGACCACCGGCCGGCCGGTGGTGAGCCAGCGGCCGGCCGGTGGCACCAGGCAGTGGGCAAGTCTACTGCCTGGGTCCTCCGGCTGGCCGGTGTGCTCACACCGGCTGACCGGTGGACTCAGTGAATCCACGTTTCAGTTTTCTTGGGCCAACACTTTGGCAACCTTTTGCCTGTGTTTACCATGTTTATCATTGTTTAACATGCTTACCATATTACCAATGTTTACTATTATGTAATTTAGTACACTTTTCTATTTGTGAACTAATGTTTGTTTTTTTGATTTGAAGGAAAATGACAGATCAATCAGTTGATCAGCCACATGATTCTGGAGATGAGCATATTGGTCATACATCTGGGGAGGAACATTCACATGCTCCTATTACGAAAAAGAGTTCAAAGGTTGGTAAGTGTGGGTGCACACGTTTACCAAAATTCTCACTTGCTCGTACGAAGGAGGAGAGGATAGTCGTGGAGTTTGATGATGATGATCTTCCTAGAGGTCCAAATGCTAAAGATTTTAAGGGTTTTGTAGCAACTCAGGCTAAGAGCAAAGTAAGCATTCTCTATGATGATTGGAGAAGTGTGGATAAGGCGATAATTTCTCAGCTGTGGGAGACCATTTTGGTAAGATCTTTTGCTATTGTTTGACTGTTCTTTAAATGTTTCTAGTATATATAATATTTTTAACCTCTTTTTTATCAGATGACATTTGATATTCCTGAAACTGGAGGAGTCAGGAAGAAATGCTTATCGTTGGCTGCTAGGAGATGGAGGGATTTCAAATCAACCCTCTCATCTGATTTCATTTATGGTCATAGGAGTCGTGAGAATCCATGTCGTATATATCCTTTTATAGATGAAGACACATGGAGACAATTTTTTGAAAGTAGAAGAAAAGAATCATTTTTGGTAAGGGCAATGTAAACTTTTATAAGCTTTCTTATATAAATGATCTTATTATTGTTTTGTTAATGATTACTTATTCTTAATTTACAGCAAACAAGGAAAGCTCATCAAGAGATCCAATCTAAAAATGTATACCCTCATAGTTTATCTCGGGGAGGGTATGCATTATTGGAAGAACAAATGATGGCAGAAAAATTTCAACAACTAAGAGCTGAGTCTTCAAGATCTGGAGAGGTGGCCCCTCCATCCCCTCCATCTAGACATGAGAAATGGAAAAGAGCTCGGAAGGGCAAAAAAGGACAATATCTTTCGGAAGAATCGAGACTCGTAGTTGAGAGGATTGTAAGATATCTATTTTATTTATTTAAGTTTATTATTTTCGTCATATATTTCCAATCATTATAGAAATGTTCAATTAATTATTACAGGACTCTCTTGAGGAGCAGAGTTCACAGGGGACATTTACACCATCTGGGAGGGAAGATATTTTATCTGTGGCATTGGGAAAGCCCGAACATCCTGGCCGTGTAAGAGGATATCCGGCAGGTGTATCGGTAAGAAAAGTGTTGCCACGTTCCTCAACTTCTAACGTTGAGGGAGTTTATAAAAAAAAATAGAATCCTTAGAGGCTGAAGTCCATAATATTAATGCGACAATGGAGGAAAAGATTAGAGCATCGGTGCAGTTAATGTTTGCAGACTTGCAAAGACAATTTCAGGGTGCAGCTCCCACTCCACCTCTCCCAGTAGCTCCCACTCCCCCACCTCAGCCTGCGGACCCCATTTTTGATCCTCCTCCTCCGCCGCAGCTACCTACTTATTGTGAGTTGTATGTTGATGATCCTCAACATCATATAGTTGCATATGGGATGGTATATTGTATAGGAGATACAGTTCATCATCAACAGTTAGAGGTAGAGAATCAGAGGGTCACTATACAGGATATTATAGATAGATCAGCTCGGATACCATTACCTACAGATGAGGTGACGACAGTTGGACATAGTATCGGCCATTTTTTACTTTGGCCATCCAGACTTCTTCGACTCATTACCATAGAGGTATGGATGTTATATCTTTTATTTTATATTTTTATTAATGTTTTATCATTTGAAAACTAATATATTTTTCAATTTATTTTTACAGGAATACTTCAAAGGTAAAGAAATACTCTATAGACAATAACAAAGACAGATAGCTATGACATCAGATGCAGATACTAGCAGTCTTGACAAATTGTAAAGATATTCAAATTTGTTGGCGGATCATTATGACTTTACAATGGAAGCTCATGTCTGTGGACGTGAACTATGTGTGGGGATTATGAAAACTGATATCATGGAGTTTGTCACTGGAGATAAGTTGGGCATCAACGTGGTGAAAATTTTTATCATGTAAGTCTTAACACCTTTTCCTTCCGTTATATTTATTAAAAATGTATACTTATGTATGCTTTGTATTAGGTATCTGTATAAAATTTGTGAGTGGAATGAGCTGACAGATGTATATGGATTCGTGGACCCACAATTGATTTCCCCTGAAGCATGTGCATTGGATGAGGAACAAAGAATGCTTTATATTGCTGATAGATTTGAAAAGAATGTAATCACACAGTGTTGGATGATGCCTTTTTGTGAGAGGTATGAAACACATCCCTCTCAAAGAGTTAATTATCTTTTAACATAAAAAACCACTAACGTTAAATTTCCTTTTATCAGGGATCATTGGATGTTAGGGGTTTTTTGCCCTAGGGAGAAAACACTTTATTGGATATGCTCTCTCCATGATGATGTGAGAGAAAGTTTTAAGAATATATTGGAAACGTAAGATTCAATTTCACAATAGTTTTATATATTATAATGAATTTTAAATTTACCCCATTCGTATTATTTTCTAACAGGGCATGGGTCCACTTTCGAAAAAGCGCAAAGAAAAGGAATTTCAAGATCAAATATGTACATGCGAAGGTAAATATCCATTTATAATTTGTACATTTTGATTTATTACATAAAAATAATATATTGAATTTACACTCATTCAAACAGAAATGTCATGAGCAACAAGGCATCATCGAATGCGGATATTACATGTTAAGATTTATGTATGAAATAATAACAACTGGGACAGTTCTAAGTTTTGACCTGGTAAGATTTCCTCTTTCTCATAATATTTCAATTTGATTTATTCATTATACACGTTGACTACTATCCTTTTCCTTTGTAGCTTTTTGATGACCCTCAACCCTTTACTGCTGAAGATATCAAACACTTACAAGTGGAGCGGTCAAATTATTTTACAGGTTTGATTGACTTTTAGTTGTTTGTAATGTAAAATGTAATTTTGAATATTGTCAATGTAATTGGGTATTTCGTAGTCGTTTAGGTTGGATTTAGTTTTTTTTTGAAGTTGACAGTGTAAGTTTTGAATGTTATATAAGTGAATGTTTAATTTTTCTCTACTTCTTGTTTTGGTCTACTGTTGATGGTTTTTCTGGTCTGGATTTTGGTATGGGGGGAGAGGTTCCAAGGGGGTGGGTGGGTGTTTGGGGGGTGTCCAAGGGATATGGGAGGGGTGTCCAAGGTGTGTTTGGGGCTGTCCTAGGGGTCAGGGGGGGGTGTAAATGAGGGTGGGGGGTGTCCAAGGGGTGGGGGTGTCCAAGGGATATGGGAGGGGTGTCCAAGGTGTGTTTGGGGCTGTCCAAGGAGTCGGTTGGGTGTAAATGAGGGTGGGGGGTGTCCAAGTGGTGGGGGGGTGTCCAAGGGATATAGGAGGGGTGTTTGGGGCTGTCCAAGGGGATGGGGGGGTTTCCAAGGGGTAGGGGGGTTTCCAAGGGGTCGGGGGGGGGGGGGTGTCCAGGGGGTGGGGGGCTGTCCAAGGGGTGGGGGGGTGTCCAAGGGGTGGGGGGGTGTCCAAGGGATATGGGAGGGGTGTCCAAGGGGTGTTCGGGGGGTGTAAATGAGGGTGGGGGGGCTGTCGAAGGGGTGGGGGGGTGTCCAAGGGGTGGGGGGTGTCCAAGGGATATGGGAGGGGTGTCCAAGGTGTGTTTGGGGCTGTCCAAGGAGTCGGTTGGGTGTAAATGAGGGTGGGGGGTGTCCAAGTGGTGGGGGGGTGTCCAAGGGATATAGGAGGGGTGTTTGGGGATGTCCAAGGGGATGGGGGGGGGGGGGGGGTTTCCAAGGGGTAGGGGGGGTTTCCAAGGGGTCGGGGGGTGTCCAGGGGGTGGGGGGCTGTCCAAGGGGTGGGGGGGTGTCCAAGGGGTGGGGGGTGTCCAAGGGATATGGGAGGGGTGTCCAAGGGGTGTTCGGGGGGTGTAAATGAGGGTGGGGGGGCTGTCGAAGGGGTGGGGGGTGTCCAAGGGGTGGGGGGTGTCCAAGGGATATGGGAGTGGTGTCCAAGGTGTCTGGGAGTTCTGTCTAAGGGGCCGGTTGGGTGTAAATGAGGGTGGGGGGGCTGTCCAAGGGGGGGGGGGGTGTCCAAGGGGTGGGGGGTGTCCAAGGGATATGGGAGGGGTGTCCAAGGGGTCTGGGAGGGCTGTCAAGGTGTGGGGGGGTGTCCAATGGGTGTTTGAGGCTATACTAGGGGTCTTGGGGGTGTAAATGAGGGTGGGGGGCTGTCCAAGGGGTGGGGGGTGTCCAAGGGGTGGAGGGTGTCCAAGGGATATGGGAGGGGTTTCCAATGGGTGTTTGAGGCTGTACTAGGGGTCGTGGGGGTGTAAATGAGGGTGGGGGGGCTGTCCAAGGGGTGGGGGGTGTCCAAGGGTTGTGGTGGGGCTCCAATGTGGTGGGGGAGGGCTGGCCAGGTTGTTAGGTGGGTATAGATGAGGGTGGGGTTTAGTTGGGGCTTGGGGGAGGGCTGGCATTGTTATTTTTGTTTGGTTTCTGGTTGCTTTTTGGTGAGAGCAGTGCAATTATTTAAAAAAAAAAATTTTCTTTCACGTCGGTTATTTTATAACCGACGTGGTAAATAAATCGCCAGGGGTTTATCACGTCGGGTTTTTCTAAAACCGACGTGCTAAACCGTTCCCGGGGCTTTTATCACGTCGGTTCCTAATATAACCGACGTGCTAAAAGGCCTGGGAATCGATTTACCACGTCGGTTATTGGATAACCGACGTGCTAAAACGTTTCCCAGGCCTTTTTATCACGTCGGTTTCTTAAATAACCGAGTTGATAATAGGCCAGGGGCAGGGTTTATCACGTCGGTTATGTCATAACCGACGTGATAAACGATATCCCAGGCGTTTTATCACGTCGGTTTAGGGAATAACCGACGTGATAAAGCCCCCCCGCGCATATTTATCACGTCGGTTATTATATGAACCGACGTGATAACCACCGTGATGTTAGGGATATTACGTCGGGTTTTAAATAACCGACGTAAAAAACGTTATTTATAACGTCGTCCGTATTAACGTCGCCTAAAAACCGACGTAAATAATAAAAAATAACCGACGTAAAAAATGTTTTCTGCACTAGTGGATATAAAGATGTGCTTCATACACTGGGATGCCAAACCTTCACTAGGTATAGTTTTAAAATGATACTTTCATCTCTATACACATATGTGTGAAATACTGAGATTCCATTCATACCAAAACACTTATGGAAACACATATGTAGCTTTAGTTGGTACTCAATTAAGATATTTTTTTCTATCTACAAGGTGTATCTTCCAATTGATAATGAAAGAGTTTTCGCACTCGTAATTTATCTGACCATGTCATGAATGTTATTATTCCAACTTTTAATTACAGTATTCCACTTTAGTTTATTATAAGGTTTGATTTGGGATACTATCACACACCCCTTCATCTGAATAATGAAATATTGGTTAAGATAATCTCTTTTATAGTCCGATCGGAGTACCTTAATCTTATTAAAAATCTCATTTTATACTTCATGTTGATATTCCATAAAATTATTAAAGGAATCATATGTATAGTCTATTATGTAGATATATCCATAAATACTATAGTTAGTAGTAATAGTAATGAAGTATGTAATCCCGCCAAATTCATTTACTGAAAATTGACCATATTAATTAGTAGTAATTAATTTATGTAATTAATTGGCATCTTGTCCCTTCCCAAAAAAGGTGATTTGGTCATTTTACATAATACAGAAGCATGAAATTCATATATGGTTTCTAACTCAATTGATTTTGAATGAACTTCTTGATGTAGTTTCTAAAATCTATTATTATTTAATTTACCAAGAATGAAGTTCCATAAGTAGGTTTTATATGAGTCATGCTCTATAATTTTATCATAGATTATAATTACAGTGTTTTCATATTCATGTTTATAAAAACCATTTTTAACATATTTCATACCATATCAATTTTTATCCTTACAAAGGAGACATAATTTATTTCAAAACATGAAATAATATCCCCTAGTTTCAAAAATATTCACTGAGATAATTGTTTTAGTAATCTATAGTCCATAGTAATAATTATTCAATATAAAAATAAAACCACTTGGAAAAACTATGTTATAATCTTCCACTTCTAAAGCTACTAGACTCACTGCATTTGCAGCTTAGAGATACACAATTTATTTTTCAATATTATTAAATCAAAACAGTTGTTTATATAAATACCAATATGTGAACAACATTTCGTATCCAATACCCAACATATAGATAATGTATGAATTCTTTCAATGAAAAAATTATCTGAATTAGAAGCTTCACATTTCTTCATCTTACGAGTTCCGAAAATCTTCATCTAATTTCATTTATTTCAATATAAAAAGCTGACTGCCTCATTCTCATTATCCTCCCTATGTATATATGGATTTTTGGAATGAAGGTGCATTAGTTTCTTGAGTTTGGACATATCATTTTACCTCATAGCCTTTTTTTGTCCACTTGTACACAATAAGATATGAAGATTCTATATTCTTCAGATCATTATCATCTTGGATAGATAAATTAAAAAGATTCGAGAAAGGCTTTGTTGGATTATTCATGTTATAATTAAAAATTAATATCAAAAATCATGTTAGTAAGGAAGAAATAGTGATATTTGTCTCTAGTTTGTGGATCAACATGACTCCAAGGGCTTCAAATATCTCAATGTACCAAATCATATTGTTTATAATAGGTCATTATTGAATCCCTTCTACTAGCTTTCGCATATAAATTGCACTAGATATATCGTAACTTTTTTTCCTAGAACTTTCATAATTTAATTATTGGATATGGTAAACATCTTGTACACATACCCATCCTCATATATTTTTTACAATTTATTGGACATAAATTACAAAATGATGAAATCTATATCTTGTGCATCATCCATATAAATTTTCAATTTTTATTTATATTCCTCTCTCACTCCATGAGGTGTCTTAGTAAGAAGTGAGGACACAATAACATAAAGCTTCCATTCTTAGAATAGTTCAACATGCAAGGTCCTATAACACTGTTTGTAGTAATGTCTGACTGGGATAATTTCATAATAAAATTAGGATAATAGTGATAATGTTTTAATAGTGTTGGTGACTTCCATTTTAAATATAACAAAATTAAATTTAGAATTCAGTAATTTATCTTGAATACCTTTTAAGTAACTTTGACTAATTAATTTTCAAATCATCAAATGTCTCCCAATATTTTATCAATACTCAATATACCTCACTATTAGATTCAAAATAATTTGTTGTTGAAGTGTTTTTGTCCCAAGGATCCTAGAATGCCCCCATCATAGTCTAAAATCTATCGTTACACCACTATATGGAGAGTTCCAAGGTAGGGTCTAGGCTGGACAACAACCTTAACTCATGGTTCCATGATCTATTGAGTAAAGTCACAACTTATTAGAATTGTAACCATTATTTCAACAATGATTTTCCTTAAATTGAAGGAAATGTAGATATGGATACTTCATTCAAACTATTTTTATTCAATTCAACTCACTACTCTGATGTGTACTCCCTAATAGTAGTAAGCACTGTCAAATATGGGTAACGAGTACCTCGAACAAGCTGTTTTGTTCAAATTTGGGAAATAAAAGTATATACCCCTTAATATATCTTGGATGTATTTTATTATATACTAACAAATTTAATCCATTTATATTAAACATATTAATTCTAATTTGTTGTGATCACACATAAAAATGTATTAACAGAAAATCATATTTTACAACATTTTTTATTTTATCTATTAGTTATTTTATGTTATCTTGATGTAAACAGGAACTTGCATAAAATAAAAAACAATGAATAAAATAAATAATTAAATCTGAATGGTCATACAAATATAGTATTTATTGATCTATTCTAAACTTTAAAAATCAACCATGAGCAAGTGGGTACTATACTTGAGTTGAGTCATGACTCGTATTGTAGCTCAACCTAGTCCAGTGCATTTTCCTCTTGTCTGGTGTACAACCACTTCATGGTGGGGTCCTGATATTAAATATTCATTATATAATGTTCAAATATTCTTTTATGAATATGAGGGATTATAGTGACACAAAATTGAATATATAAATTGTACATGCATGCATTTATACTTAATAAATGAATTCACGATGCACATACCATCACTTAACTACCTACTTCTGATAATTATGACAAGAATGTATTAAATAATTAACGAAATTAACTCATACAGACCTGAGTACATTCATTAGTTCAAGACAAGTTGGTATAACAAATAAATGTTTTATAAAAATTAAATTGCAATAAATTTAAGTTACGATGACATTTAAATAAACTAAATGACTTTTTGAAATTCAAGTAATTTATTTTATTTGTTCTATTCATTAATTTATTTTTTAAAACCATAAATTCAATTAATTTATTAATTAAATTTAATATTAAAACGAAATTAATATTTTTGAATAATAAAATATAATTAATTTCAAATAATAAATTAATTTTAGTCAAATTAATTTCAAAATAAAATTATATTAATTAAAATTGATAAAATAAATTTTATGTGGTCACTGAAAATCATACCTTGGCACATTGCGAGCCTTTCTTTAGACCCATAAGCCATTTTGGGGTGAGGAAAACCCTATGTAGGGATGTTATCAACTTGGTAGACCCATTCCAAAAATTATCGGTTGGGAAGACCTTCCCCCAACCCATTGGAGGTAAGATTATATCTCAATGGACCCGTTAAACTCCTGACATGGGTACCTCACAACCAGGGTGGTTGCTGGTGGAGTGAGGCATGAAGGGGTCGGTCGGGGTGTTGGTATAGGATAGAGGTAGTCTCACTCAAATAGTGTTGTGGTGGATCAGCAGTAGAGGAGGGTATCATCTATGGGATCATGTTGTATAAAAGACGTTTCATCAGAACAACACAGGCTATCGACAGACAAGATAGTTTTCTAGCCTCGTTCGACAGTGCTACAAGCCCCAATGATCTAACATTGGCAATCGCGGTCAGTTGGGATTCCACTAGGGGAGGCTCCACTAATAAGAATGAGGAGGGGAAGAGGTTTTTTTTTTCATTAGGTACGTGACATCCGGTAATGGTGAGGGGGCGGTGGGTACACCTGTAGTGGCTTATAGCAACCAGTGATGGTGGCCTCATGACCTATTATGGTGTGGTCTCCTCATTTTGGAAAGTGAGTTTATAGCTAGGATTTCTAGTTGGATGGTCGAATGGTAGTAGAGGGAGGATTCAAATTAGTGGGATGAGGAGTGAAAGTCTTTAGATCTAGGGAGGAAGGTTATATTGGCACCACCTGCTAGGTCATGAGAGAGGAACCCTAACCAAGGAGAAGAAGACACCCTTTTGGTTATCTTTTTTAATAATATTTCATATAGACTCAAACTAGATGTTTCGAAAATTGGGTTCCAGTTTTTTTTTCATTTTATAGTTGCCTTTCATCGGAAACCCATGAAGAAAATAAGAAATCCATTTTTACATTTTGAAAAACAAAACGATTTTGGTCATGTTTTAGCACATGCACCCGTTTTAAGATTTATTACATTTTATACTTCCACTTCCTTTTAAAAATATTATACTCCTTGTCCAGAAAAGTTTTTTGTTTTGGGGAGTGCCCCAACGTGATAGATGTTCCTCAAGAAATAACCCAAGAACTATATGGTTGTTTTGTTCATTAAAATCCAAAATGTGAAAACAATGATTATTTGTAGTTTATACATGAAAAATGATTAAAATAAATTTGATTCACAATTCAATAAAATCAAATGAAATGTTCAAATGAATGAGTTCAAAATGAAAATCACACACAAAAAATTTGAATAGAGTCACATATTAGTAGTGTCTAATTCAAGTGGATTAATTCTCATTAAAACAGAAATACTATCTATACATAAAGATACATATAAAACAATAATCAAACAAAATGAGAAATTATGGAAGAAAAATAATTGAATAACCACTCCAAAATGAGGATCAAATTGATATTATAATTAACATAAATAGAATCAAAGTTAAACAATTACATCCCAAATATATAAAGAAATAAAAAACAGTAAATGACACTAGGATTTACGATCTTCAAAATTCTTTCTGTCCCATATGCATGGAAAGAACACCGCATAACTCAAATTTTTTATTATGCTGAAAATAAAACAATTACAGGATGAAGAAAAAAACCAGACACATTTCCAACAATACAAAAGATCTTAAATAACTAAATATATTAAGAGTTCAAGAATCTACAATTGAATATTCCTACCATAGACCCAATGTACTATATTTGAAGTATTATTTCGATGGAGAATCTGATAAAGCTCATTAAATTATAGTAAATAGGGAGACCAAGCAAGTGGTAGAATATCTCTGGAACTCTGGTAGCACCACAAAGACCTCCAGGCGTGCTCTAGATCTCCACTAGACATCTAATGATGTCTAGATCAGCAATCACATGAAAGATCAGTGTGTGAACATACCTGGATGTCTCCACAAAATATGGATGGCGTGAAAAACAAATGGTGCCCAAACAACCTTATGGTTCTTCAATCAAGAAACCCATGTGCTAGATATGAAGAACCAGTTCTCACAGACATTATATAAGGATCTTGGATAGCAAAAAATCATGGAACCCCTCGATCCACTCCTCCATGATGGAGTGGTTAATGTTGCACCAACCAAGATCGGGCTCACTCAGCAGAGTAGATTACTGAAGAATCCATACACACTAGAAGAGAGAATTCGTGTTACCACCACTGATTAGATATGGAAGAAAAACACTGATGGGCTTGACATGATTCTTTTACACTTCCCAGGCAGTAATCAAACTCACTTCCCTGTTGATGAAAATGTAGGAGTTCACATCAACATCGATCTTTGCATCGTTGGACATCCTCTAAAGAAGACACTAGAGGTCTCATTCAAAAACGATCATGCCCGCAGTTCCCATGATCTTTCCAAAAAATTTAATACCCCAAATACATATGACATCAAAGATCTCCCAAAATAGAATGCGTAAGTTTAACAATCAATGTGGATCATTGAGGATATAAGAAAAAAACATATAACGTTTGAAGAAAAAAACATATATTGAGAGAAATTTTATATGAAAATACATTTTATCAAATATATGAAATTTTAATATAATATTGGTGATGTTCTTGTACCTACTACCATCAATTAATGAACCAAATCCTAATCCGGAAACCAATATAGGTAAGGACGTCAAACTCTCTCCCAACATATATCATAGTGATGCATAGCGCCTAAAATAAATGATATCTAACCAACTTCAAAACATAATCAAAATGAATGGATGTAAACAAAAATAGTGAAAATTTTTGTACATACTTGAATCACCCTGTGATATGAACATTATGTACGAAGACGAGCCATCAAATCTTATGTTACAATAGGTCATCTAAAACTACTCACTAGTATCTACAGAACACCAACAAATTAGACCAGTTCCATCCTCAGACAAAACATGGAAAGAAATAAAACATCTCATAATTTCTCAATGAATGAAGCTTGGAAATAAAATAGGTAAGAGAAAATAAGAAGAAAAAGGACTAACGTGGAGGGGAAGCATGCATAGTAAATGATGCGACCCTAAAAAGAACTCCACCTGAATCCACAAAGACATATCATGTCCAAATGACAAAGCATTCTTACCTTTAAAATTGATAAAATCCACTTGAAAAATCTATTAGGAAGACTATCAATGAAAGGCACAAAAAAATCCTCAATATATTGCTTCAGAATCTCAACCAAAGGAGACGAATGCCGAAACAAAATCCAAAAGGACAAATCCTCATAGAAAAGATAAGCTTCAAGGACACATGAATGTTGTACCAATATCTTATGAAAGCTCTACGATGAAAGAGAAAAGGCTGGAATCCAGCTAGAAACTAAGGGAAAAAAAGACACTAAAGGTCCCCACATCCTAGTCTAGACATACAGACAAAACAAGGTTACTAGGAAACTGACACATAGCCACAAAACATGGTTGTACAATAAACAAAGATGCTTTTTTTCCAACCAAGCAGAAAACAAGGGCACTTCACCCACAAGCTATCCAAACCAAAACATCGAGCTCTGTACTGATCGATACCCAATGCAAATAGTACAAAAATATGAATAGGAAAAAACATAGCTAACATAAACATATCTCTTAGAAAAATGGCAGACACCAGAGACACAATATCCTTCCAAACCGTTACTAATAACTTTCTCTAAAAAATTGTCATACCTCACACAGAACACATTCTTACCCCAACCCCATAGATACACATAGGTAGAAACTACCAAGAGGCATCATTGAGATTCATATATGAAAATAAAAAAAAAGTTAAATTACGAGGAAAAAAATGTTAAATAGTATCATGATATTACATCCTAAGAGAACTAATGAACTAGTAGAACAAAACAATCAAATCATGAATCAACCGGTAAAACCCAATATAAAACCATTTTAAAGCAATGAAAAATTCATTTTTAAATATTGATAAATCAAAATGTAACCCAATTATTATCTAATACAACTTTTTTTTGTGGGGATAACCCCAAATGAGAGATGGTCTTTGTGTAATAGCCTAAGATCTATTGGGTGTTTTAGTTTATTAAAATCTAAAATGTGAAAAAGATGTTTATTTTTCGTTTATTATATGAAAAAAATATAAACAAAAATATTCAAGTTGAAATTCGATAACATCAAATTAAATATTCAATTGGATGAAGCAGTAGTGAACATCACACAAAAAACCAATGACTAGAGTGACGTACTAGAAGTGGCCAACTCAAGTTTCTTAATTCTCATTAAAATAGAAATACAATATGTACAAAATTATTCATCTAAAATTAGAATCAAACAACAATGAAAAATTAAGGTTGTAGTAGAAATGATAAACCAAGCCAAAAAGGCCCAAATAGCCTCAATAATTAAAACAATAAACACAGACGTTCAACAATTAGAGGTCAAATAAATGTGAAATGAAATGAAAAAATGACACAATGATTTATGTGCTTTGGGCCACTCTTCTACATATATGCATGACAATAATCATAACCCAAATCATGAATTTTATTATTCTCAAAATAAAACAATTATAGGATGTAGAACAAAATACAAAAAACATCACTAACAATATTGAAAATCCAAAATAACTCAATACAATAAGAGTTGATGACTTTTTAACCGATGATGCTTACCACATACCCGATGTATCTCATTTCAAGACTTGGTCTATGGAGAATCTATTAAAGATCATTGAATTTATGTACCCACAAGGCGATTAGGACGGTGCTGGAATCTCTTTAGAACTCCAACAAGACTACGAGTACCTCTATGCATCCTCCACATCTCAACTGGAACCCTAACAATGATTGTATCTTCAATCACAAGCAAGAAAAACATGCACACATCCCTAGATGACTCCACCATATTTGGACGGCGTGAAAAAAAATGCTGCACTAAAATCAAGGAACCCATAGCGTGGAGAAAAAGAACCGGTACACATGGACACTATAGTTCGATCTTGGATATCCAAAAATCATGGAACCCCGTGATCCACACATCTGTGATGTAGTGGATTATTCCATGCAAACCATGCTCAAGCGCACTCACCTAAAGAGATGACTAGAGAATCCTTGCTCACTAGAATAGAGGATTCTCAATACATCCGTTGATAATATCTCGAAGATACCCATCAATGAGCGTGACCGGCTTCTTGTACATGGAACGGGTAGAACTCAAACACATTTCCCTAGTGATTCAAGGAAAGGCGTTCTCATAGGAAGCAATCTTGGCATCGTTGGACAACTTCATGGGAAGACACCAGAGGTCTCCTTAAAAAATACTCACTCCCGCATTTACCACAATCCTAAAAAAATAGTTAATTCCCCAAATATGTTTAACATCAAAGATTCCCCAAAATAGGAGTTAGTTGAACCGTCCACATGGATCTTTTAGAAAAAAATAACAAAATAACGTTTCCAAAAAATGTACATATATGGAGTAAAATTTTGTAGGTAAATAATGTTTAACATTTTAGTTATTGGAATGTGATTAGAACTAGCTAGAGACTGGTATTTTAAAATTCATCCAAAAAACATAATATAGAAAAACACATTACAAATATGAAATGTAAATATCTGATAAACACCATGTTAATCTATAATTTTTTTCTGATCGCTATAAATTGTTCATCCTTGATTGGATCGACGTCTAGTTAGACTATTAACACTTTTTTTTCAATTATATAAATAAAATATAAATCTAAATAATTTTTCTATTATGAAAATCCATGAATTTTCTCAGATACACAATGATGGTTTTCGAAACAGGGGAAAATCTTTTGGTCCAAAAAATTAAAAACTTCCCATCAGTAGAGTAAAATATCAACACCATCCATTGTGATATGAGCCCTATTATATTCCCAAAGTCTCGTGTGGTATAATCCATGCACAAAAAACAAAATAATGAGTTCAAATTTTTAATTTAAATTACACACATCTATGGCTTGTCATCATCGAACATTCATATAAGGATCTCACATCGAACCACTTTAGATCATTCACACACTCTTCTTGTGTCTGTACATAACGAAA
This sequence comes from Viscum album, assembly GCA_963277665.1. Lineage (NCBI taxonomy): Eukaryota > Viridiplantae > Streptophyta > Magnoliopsida > Santalales > Viscaceae > Viscum > Viscum album. The sequence continues at coordinate 1,276,282,648 of OY728159.1, forward strand.
TTCATTAGATTTTGAGTGATAACATGGAGCTATAACAATCTATTTGATGTTGTGATGATAACCACAATCCTCTTACTTTGATTTCCAAAGGAAAACATTAAATTTACACTTGTATTGAGTGGTCCTCTCTCTAGGGTTTAAGAGTATAAAGAAGCACTCAATTCCTACTATCAAATCATTTATTTGAATAATCAACTCTCTACTTATACAATAGATGTAAAAATACCCGATATGATTTCCCTATTCCTCGTATATATTATATCCACTAAACATATAAAAAATAAAAACAATGATGAACTAAATTAAGTATAAATATTATTTATATTTTATCACAAACATTTAATTTATATTAAATATATTACGTGATGAACCAGAGTCATTAACTCAACTCATTACTATGAAAAATATTAGACGATCATTGAATATTAAAATTATATTCATTTGTATAATATTTATCCTGGTATTTATATAACCACATGTAAATAATTTTCATAAATAAATTCCACTCAATTATTCTATACTTCAATAATAATGAATTTATTTATTTATCAATGATAAATAAAAAATAGACAGCTCTTGGACCCTGTAATGAGGCCCACTATGTTTTATATAAATATTTCCCAAAATAGGGATGATTTTACAATACTCTATAGTGTGTGACCCTATAACCTTTTATCTCAATAGAGTGAATAATATTAACATACAAAGAGTAGAGTGTAAAAACTCATCAGGTCACATAGAGGGATATAGAATAGTCATAGACAAGATAACCAACCTTTTAGCATATACAATGTAATATAATATCATTTTCATAAGATATCTAATAACACAGGATGCACAAATGTGTCATCGTCAGTTATTACTTTTTTATTTTTTGTTATATATATAAAATTTTTCCTATGACTACCACAGACAAGATTTTATGAAGTTACTACCATCCTAATCAACTAGGCCCATGATATCATATCCTAAACTCAGAGGCAATAAATTATATCTTGACCATTCAACCAATTCCATAACACCATTGATGCACCAAACATAAATTAACTCTCCATGAATTAATTATCTTGTTTTTTAACATGAACCATCATACACAATAAAATTGAACACATTGACAATGATATCATGTTCAGAGACCAATAAACATATCAGTAGATAGGACCAACCAACGAAACCCAAAACATGTGGTGTTCTTATTGATGGGTTTATCCTCATGATATTAATTACTAGAGATTACTAATTCTGAACATCATGAGATGAAGTCATAATGGTTATGAACCCCCAACACCTGATAGTCAGACATCATCTTTATGGTGATAGTCTAATGTATCTAGAAAATAGTAAATTACATGAAGATTATTATCATAGTATCTTTAGGTTCTAATAACAGACAAGTAGATACTAAAACCCTTTGATATGGTACATAATCTATGAAAATTAACATAAATATAGTAGAAATAGAAATATTGACACTATTATGGTAAGATAATCCCATGTATATATATCCATTTGTATACCTACAATGGTAGTCAAATAATGTCACGTGTTGGGCTTAGGGCACCCACTTTCTACAGGAAGTCCCCTTCTGTGTAGAGCTTGATGTGGTTTTATCCATGAAATATAACTATGATTTGTAGAAGTCACATGGATACATAGAGATGGATATGATAACCTTCATGATGAGTAAAACCTATTTTTAGAAGTCCCAATAGAAGTGGTTCATGAGGTGGAAGCCTCTAAAAAGTTCAACTCTAGTTCTTAGAAGTCTTGAGGTCGTACAAAGATCTAGGTGGTAACTTAGAGGCCTTATAACTCTAGTTTATTGAACACCTTTATTCACAAAATAAAAAATCAGTTGAAGTGAATTTATATTTCTCAAAACCATTCCCATCACTTTAATTTAACCTATAAATACACTACCCCTAAAGTCATAATTAAGGATGGATGATGTCGATCTGTGAAATCTCACTCTTGATTTTTGAACCTACAATAATTTTAATTAATTACATTAAATAATTTCCATTAGCTAGTCTTTCAATAATTCCCTCATGTGATTACTTTAATATATATATTATTTTCTTATTATTTTAATAATATTCTATTAATGAATTACACAGTTCACATGAGATACCATTTAATACCACGAGTTATGATAAACCTATACACTCCCTGAAATACCTTTACTACACCTACTATGCTTGGTCCCCATCCCATTCCATGAGATGATATTCTATCATAGGATTACATGAAATCATTAAGTAAAAATAATCATCAATAAACTCTTAAAACCCCATCACCTGATTCATGTTCTAGGTTGAACAAGAGAGGTCCACTCTGAAATATCTCCCATCCTATCCATTTCTATGATCATACACCATGTAGTACTCACTAAATTATTATACACTATAGTTCAATGTATATGAAAATCATTGGATGACTCCTATGACAAAAATGATATTCTTTATGCATCTAGTATAAGATTTCTCATTCCTAGATAATGGGACAACCCCCTTAGTCCTTACAAAATCACGTTAAACAATATTATAACCTATATGAAAAGAATAATATACATCTTGTGACAAACAAGAGATTCCTTAAGAATCATGTATAAGATTAACTATGAAATGATCACGAGACAACCCCTTTATAGGACCCTTGGCCCACATCATCAAGTGTAATCCCTAATCATATTCCTTGTCCAAAAAACACGTAATTGTTCCCTTATGGTATGAAATGAGGATGAAGAATAGAAATCCCTAGAGTGAAAGACCAACATATTTCTTTACAACTCCCAAGTATCCCCTATGTGTCTCCTCAATATGTGTAATCCCCAATGATATTCCATGACCCACCAACAGGTCACGATTCCCTCATGACCGAACACGAGGAAGATGAATGGGAAGAACTATAATGCATGAAAAATATGTGTCTCTTATACTCCCAAGAATTCTCATGGGTTCTCACATCAAATTTAATATCTACTAATATTTCTCAACCCATAAGATAGTTGATATTTCTTTATGACCCCAAATGACAATGAAAAATAAGAAAAATTAGAGTGTAAGACCTGTTTGTATCCCTAATACTCCCAAACATAACAGATGGGAATCATCATCAATTATAGGCCATAATTATATTTATCAGTCCACCAATTTGTTGAGATTCCCATATAACATTACATGAGGATGTTGAACGAGAAACCCTTGTGTGAAATTATCACATGTATCACTGTTACTCCAAAAAATTCTCCATGGGACTCCTCATTAGGTGTAATAACAAAATATTATTCATTGAACTACCAGTGGGTAGAGAAACCCTCATGACTTCATATGAGGTATATAGAATGGAAAACTAAATGTATAATTCTAGAACAAATGTCCTTAAATAATGGAATTACCCTATTCAACAATCATTGGATTCCATGTTTGATAAGTGAAGGATACCTTGTTCGATGAATACTAGATGCATGATGTTATACGAATTAGATAATAAAACCATAACCAAAAAAACATTCCACAAATAATCTCTAATAATACAATCAATTACCCGCAGTAGCACCCTGGATACTTCCATGCATAATCCCCATTCATACCATCGCTGCTCTATTCTAGTACATGGGAAACTTCTATGCGTAATATCCAAACTGTTACTCATTAACACTCCATTGGTAACATGATCATCCATAATTCATGTTGTTAAACTACATATATTGTTTTATCACACGATTTTAAAAATACAACATCTAATATCATGGGGTTTTACCTCTATCTTTGAAATAGGGTATGTAGGACACCTCTACATGCTTTAATTACAACACTCTAAAATCACTATCAAATCCATTATGGAAAACCTCTCCCATGAGTAAACACTCAATAAAATTTCATGTTTGAAATATTACACTCTAGGTAAAAACACCAAAAAATCCCATGTCTGAAGTATCCCCCCTAGGACAAACTCCACCTAATCCTGAGTCTAAAATCAACCCATGGGGTATACACTCCAAAAAACCCCAAGTGTGATATCATCAACCCTAGGGAAAAACTCCACAAAATCCCAATAGTGAAATCTTCCCTCATAGGGACACACTCCACTAAAACCAAATTATTAAATATTACTCCTTGGGTACACACATAACCGAATCCCAAGTGTGGAATCTCTCCCTAGGGAAACTATTAACGAAATTTTCAAGTGTAATCATATTCACTCATTGGGGACAGACTTAACCAAACCCTCAACTATGGTCATCCTACCCACTGGGGACAGACAAGATGAATCCCACAAGTGTGGTCATCTTTCCCATGGGAGATTAATTAACCAATTTCCTTTAAAAAAATGATGTTAAACGCATAAATACCCATAATAATTTAAACATTGGTTGAATATATCGACTCTAGACACTAAACCAAAAAACCATATATCATTATAAGACTTTAAAACTATGAACTTTTAACCACAATAAGATGTTAATAATGCGACCGATGTTTCCCCATGATGTTATTCATTTATTGATAACTTTTTATTTACCTAAATTGATCATCCATCCATCCAAAGTAACTTTGTTTATTAAAAAAAGAGGCCAAAATCCCAAACCAACAACCATCAACCCACAACCTCTATTAAAAGAATAAAAAGCCCAGGGAGGCTTGAAATGATGAAGGATAAGGGAATCCCCTCAGATCAGATTTACCCATTCTACTTTAGAGAAGTGATATAAGGCACCAAAACATGGGCATTTCTAGGAACCTCAATCAAAGCTATATGATCTGCCACTTGATTCCCTTCCTGCCAGGAATGTAGGATATTGATACCATTATTGATCATTCCCTTTAACTTTCTAATAGTATAGATAATCGACCAAGGAGGGGGGATATAATCATTCAAAACCTCAAGAAGGATCATCGCGCCCATTTCTACCTCTGATAAAGAGAAACACCTGTGATGGCAGGGGCTGATACCCATGAGCATGGCCTTGGCTTATGCATATAAAGAGGAACCATGTCCCAAGATGGAGGAGAAGGCCATGAGGTCCGACCCCTGAGAGTGTTGGATGACCCCTCCCCTGCGAAGTGCCCAAATCCTTGAAGACCCATCGGTATTGAACTTAAGCCCTCTAGAGGGGGGATTACACCCCACCCATCGTCCATTGTTGCTGCAGTAGACCTCCTGACCACCATGACAGTGGGGAAGCATCCACCAAAAGGAGGGAGCATTCCTCCAGCCTCCAATGAGACAAGCCAGGCCTAGGAGACTGCTTTTGATCCTGATGATAATGGTCTTAGCATCCAAAAGAGTCCCCTCATGACTCAACTTATTCCTGGCCTCCCAAATTGCCCAGAAGCCTGCCTGTTAGATCATCAGGCATGCCCTCTTCTCCGAGCATCTATCTCCCGATCCGCTGAACCATCTATTTAAGAATGGAAGATCCTCTAGTTTGTTGACATGCAGACCTGTGAACTTCCCAAAGCAGCTCCAAACTCCACACACCTATTATCCCTTGAAGAAGAGGTGATCGACACTTTCCTATTGGTGAGCTTTACAACAGGTCACCAGTAAGCAAAGGGGATACCGTAATGGTTGATGTTATCGTCTGTAGGGATGGACCGACGCATGATCCTCCAATGAAGAAAATTGAGTTTTCAAAGAGCCTCCTTGGACCATAGAATATCACACCAAATATCCTAGTCCTCCGTGATTTCCCGAGTGAGGCGGTAGTCTCGTGAGGTGATGGCGCCCAATGTAGAAGAAGAGAAAACACAACGGTCGGGTTCCTGCGTAAGGACAATATGATCGAAAATATTCTATTGGTCTTCATCCAGCACTGCCTTGATGAAAGACGAATGTTGACATGCCTCTCTGAAAGAAATGATAGTCATCGGACACCCAGGGAATCCGATAAGAGTTCCCATCCATGTTCAATTAATGGTGAAAATTTTATTTGATATACACATGTTCTAATATTTAATATATTTTTTAATCATTATTTTTTGAAATCTAGATTAATTTATGTTAATTATTTTGATAATAAATATCTCCTGAATAATCCCAATTGTCTAATATCTATTTTATGTGTTTCTTATTAATTTGTTTATAAATAATTCAATAGTATAATCAGCTAATTCATCCATATAAAGTGTTATATGTACAACACAAGAAGGCACAAATAAACGGTCAATGAAGTGGGGGCAATCTAAGAATAAATTCATTTTTGGGATCAATATAGAATCCAAAATTTGTTAGATATCCATAATATATTCTGGAAGATCTGGATACATCTTGTATAAAACATTCAAGGCCCAAATCCTCAATTAAGGGTCCTAATTGATGCTTTGAATTCCATCCCCCAATTCTATCAAGGAAATAAAAACATCTCAAAATTATCGACTTTTCCCCCAATTAAAAATTATTATTGAGCTAATATTTTTCCACATGAAAGAAAAAATAGAGAAAAAATAATTTTTGGATGAAATGGTTTAGATTTGAGAGAATATTCTGGGGATAAAATGAATACAAATTTAGACAAGGAAAAATCAAAAGAAAAATGTACAGAATAACAATTTTTAGTAATTTTGTAATAACATTGGACAAAAATGTCCACTGGACACCATAGTTTGAGTATGGATAGTAAAAATCAATTTATACATATTTTAAGAAGAACATGTCTCCATATTCGACTGTTTCTATTTTCAAATTGGTGCGCCAACATGAATGATAGTTTTGGAATGGAAAGGGTCCCCCACATTGGGCAATAAATACATCCCCTCTTCTCCTTACAAGGAGTTGTCATTTCATAATATAATAGGATAAATAAAAATGACCAAAGGCTTTACAATGGACTATAATGACCTTCCAAACTCATGTTTTCTCTTATGATTCCTTTTCTCCTCTCTTTATTTTCATGTTCTTTTGTGTTTTTCATTATTTGTAATCATGAATGCTTGTTTTCTTATAAATTGATTTTTCATGAATTTTTATTCTCCATCATCACTTACACTCATAAACATTATTTTTTATAATATCAATGTTTATAAAACAGTTTCATTAAATCAAAATAAACCCTTTCTTCTTTTGTTTTTTAATTTAATCGAAAGTCTGTTTTTATTTTTGTTCACCACACATGTTTGTGTTTGAATAATTACTATTTTATTTTATCATTCATTTGATGGTTATTTTAACGCATAACCATGATCTAAATAATCCAAGTTAATAGATATATCAATATCTGAGTAAATATCCTTTTGGGGTGAGTCATAATATGGGGTTTTTATGTGATTGAGATATTTTTCATGATTAATATTTAGTAGGATAACATCATGTATGTTAAATAAAAAACATCATGGATTATTTATTTTCTTAACATATGGATTCCTTGGATTGTTGAGACCATAAATAATCTAACTTATATAAGAATTGGTTGAGAATATAACCCATGTTAATCTACATCCTTGATTAAAGCATGCATATTTGGGAATTCGGATAAAAATAATGTCATGAACTGGGTGCCAATTTAATGAATTATTTATAAAATCTCAAGAATATCACAATATTAACTTCATAATAATGGAATTGCCCAAATAGTTATCAAATTTCTCAATAATCCATTATCCAAAAATTAATTTAGTTAATCTCTTCAAACAAATCCCCCTATAAAAATTTTAATAAATCAAAATTGATCGACATAAAAGATAGTTTGATTTCAATGGATTTGACCTAAGTGTTGTTATATACATTAATAGAGAACTTGAAATTTTAATGTTAAATACCAAAAAATTGATCATTCATCAAATGGATTCATTTCCAGGAAATCTATAATTATTAGTGGATAGTTATTGATTTTTTAACAGAAAAAAATTCAAAAAACCGAAAAAATATGGAAAAATTAAAAAAAACCTTCCTTCCACATCCTTCAAAACAATTCTAAATTCATCATATCCTCCAATGAAATAAATTGGATTTTTGGACCCATAAATAAAGAGGACACTTTTCCAACTAAGGATCAATTTTTGGGATAATCATATCACTCCATACACATTCATTTCCAATCAAATTAAACTTAATATGAAAAATCCCAAGGAAAAATCCTTAAAATAACTCATTTCCCCTGATATTAATTACCAGTCTCATAGTATTAAATATAAAAATATCGAGCCTTATTTTAAACTCAAATCAAGTATGAAACATCTTTTACCTATTTTTAATGAGCTAGCTGGTGAGGATCCCCACCATCACCTAAATGAGTTTCAAGTGTTGTGCTCTACTATGAATTATCAAGGGGTTTTTAAATAACAATTCAAACATTGAGAATTCCCTTTATCCCAAGATGACTCTTCCATGTAATGGATTTACTAAATCCCTCCATGTTCAATAAACACATGGAATGACATGAAGCGACTACTCTTAAAAAAATTCTTTAATACTTCTCAAAATACTTTTATTTAGATGGAAATATGTAGTATTTATTAATTACCATATGAATCACTCCATGAGTACTGGGGGAGGTTCAAAAAGATTATAAAAAATATCACTCAACACCAAATAGTTGTCCAAATATTTATCTAAAACATATTTTAGGTTTTATTGGCCATGTATTTAACACTCATTGATGTTTCAAGCGGTGATGCTCTTATTGAAAAAAATCATGTCGCTGCACAATATCTCATAAGAAATATGTTTGAAAACAAATAGAAATTTAATAGTTGAGCACTTCCTCATGTTAAAAAATTCCATGATAATCAATCCGTATATCCCAATAATATAACATAGTGGATGAGTGATCTCACAGTCCTTACATGATAATATGTTGTAGTTTCCAAATCCCCAACCAAATCTTCTCCATTATCTCAGTTCCTTGGACCTATCAAAAATTTTACGATCTATAAATCACCATGTCACCCAAATGATACATGTACATAACTACAATATGAACCCTAAAATTATTATGATTTAATAGAGATCAACATAAATATTTTTAGTGGAACCCCATCCCTCGACAATATTGTCTATTCATTAGAAACTCCACCCAACCCCACTCCGAGTCCTTCTCATCGAACTATAACCATAACTTGAGCTATGATAATCTCATTCCTGATCCCCCTTAGTTGCCTCCTCAAAATCCAAACCGACTCTAACATGTCCTAGGTTATAGTAACTTCCATAAACCTTATCCTTTGGTTTCCTACAGAAAAATAGAGAAATCCCCCCCTAGTCCTCCTGGTTTTACTATCCTAATGATCCATCCCAATTACCAACCCAATACAAACTCATTACCAAGAACCAAAATCAATAAAATATGAATGGATGACATGAATCTTCTTCTAAGAAACCATTGGAAAGTGGTATGGAAAGTATTTCCTCCTCCACATATTCTAGCCTTAAAAGTATTTAAACCCAAATTGGACAAATTTTTCCCAACATAATCCATTGGTATCAATAAAATTATTCCCAAATCCCAACTCAACCATTACCCAACCCCAAGGCTAATGTAAGTTCAATTTCTCATGGATCAAGAAATAAAATTGATATGCATCATTAAAAATCAAAAGGAACCCATTTAAATATAGAACTGGAAATGGAAAAAAAGGCAAGAAAAGTAATCTAATGCCACATAGTTACCTCCTTCCATTTTCCTAAAAATGTATATTATTTTTCCTCAAGATGTCTCTAAGACTAAAAATATCATTAATCTTGATTGTAAAATTCATGACATGTGTAGATGTGTAAAAGTCAAAATTCACCTATTAAACGCCATGAGAAAAATACCTAAGTATGAAATGTTTCTTAAGGAACTATACAACAATAAGAGACTACTTAGGACCATTGAAAAAATTTCAATGAAGCATTCCATACCCTTGATATTCAAATATATGGGTAACTTTATTGTTCCATGCCAAATAAGGAGTTATAAATTTAATGGTGCACTCATAAACATAGGAGCCTCATTGAAATATAATTCCCAAAACCATATTCTCTAAACATGGTCTATGTCCCTTTCACTCAAAGGGTGTTTTCATCCATCTAGAGAATCGATGCACAACCAGTCCAACAAGAATAATTGATTATATCCTTGTTCGATATAATGATATTATCTTACCAGTTTATTTTTTTATCCTAGACATAGAATATTATATATCTTTTTTTCAATATCCTTTGATTTTTGGAAGACATTTCCCCATGACATATAAAACCAAAATTGATGTCCATACTGGCGTCTTATCCATGGAATTTGGTGTCAAACTGGTCATGGTAAATATATTTCATCCCATGAATTTACAATTATATAATCACTCTATATTCTATATCCATTCTTTTGAAAATATATCTAATATGTTATTGAGAAATGGTTGATTGTGTTCTTCTTGTTCTAACAATATAGGAGTTTGTGAATATTAAATCTATATTAACTATGTCATAAATGAAGCTGTTGATGTTGACCTTTGACTTATAAGCTCCATCATTCTAAAGAATCCTAAAAAATATTAGTAATCTTATCTCACCATTGATATCCACTACTCCAAATTGGATAATATTGATGAAAGAAAACTATAATTATTTTTTATTTAATAGAATAATATTATACAACATTCATTATTTCTTATCCATGATTATAAAAATAACATTATAAGTGAAGTGAACCCTGAATAAATGTGCATAAATTGTACTAATAGTAGAAAAATTTCTAATATTTTTTCCCACATTATTAAATTTATCACCATGGAGGTGGAAACAGACCATTTGTTGGCAATAAAAATTAATATTAATGATTTGGAACATTTATTTAATATAATGCCCCCTTTGATACTCATTTCACCATATTGGAAAGAGATGAAATAAATGAGTTAAAACCAACTGGAATCACATATAGTGATTTCATTTTATAAAGAACATACATAAATTCAGCCTTATAATTGAAACATCTTTTAGAATTTCCATGTATACAAAACTAGAACATTGTGGATAAAACCATTCCTCAAATGGAATAAAAATGGAATATACCCACATTCTCTTTCCAGAACCATTTAATTGAGAGTGAAACAACATGGATGGTAAGAATTTATCTAATGAACAACTGGGCCTCCCAAAAGAATTGTTTTTCTAGAAGCACACTACTGTTGAAAAAATACAGTGTCCACCATCATACATTGGGTATTCCAGTGCCACTGTCTAGATGTAGAAAAAATAAATATATTTATTATTGGGATGATACCAATTTTTTATTTACATTAATTAATTTTTACTTTATAATTAAATTAATGCTTATTTTTCTTTTTTTTGATTCTCTCAAAGGTAATAGAATTTTTTCAACGAATCACTATATGAGGACACACATCCCAAGAACTATATTGTCTTCCACTAGATCCCCAACCACTATAGTAGAACCACTACTGGATGGTGATTATGAACCATCAATTAAAAAATATTGGGCAACTCTTTCCATTTAAATCCCTCCTCTCTCTATCTTCTTATTCCTCTCTCATTTTTACTTTTTTAGCCACATTTCCAATCCGTCCGTTTTTTATCATTCTCTTTGTCGTGGGTGTGTATTTTAAAAAATAAAAAAATAAACAAAATATTGATATATAATCAACATTATGTTTTGAAATTTTTTCCAACCATTTTGGGGAGTCCAATGACTTGTTTTCATCTAAATCATTTTAAAATTTCATCATCAATCTGGCTAAGGAATTTTTCTCCTAGAATTAATAAACTTTTAAAGATCAATTTTTGATTTGGAAAATATATCTTCCCAAAATATTAAGAAAAAATTTGTATTTCTTTATAGGGTCACCCATGGACATATTTTCATATTATCATTTTTTTGACACCAAGTTTTGATCTGGTGTTTTCAATATTTCGAGTTGAATTTCCAAAATTAGTGTTCATTAATTTGGTAGAGTTATTTTATAAACTAGATGAGAATAACAGTAGAAAAATTTCCTCCCATTTCCCCTACATTGATAGTCCTTTTCAAATCCCTATCAATCCTATGAAGACCCTTTTCTTATACCTACATATCAGGCACAAAACCTTGTCCCACCCAATATATACATGGATTTACACTTAATAATTTATTGAAATTTATGTGTAGGGGAATGGATTTAATATTGGGTACCATTTTCTTTATTTTCAAGGTTTTATCATAAGTATGAGATAAAGAATACATTTAATTGTGTGCAGGAGTTTGAAATTAAGTGAAATTCAGAAATTTCTATATATTTTTTATATCTTTTATAAATGGTTTGGAAACGAGTTCAAAAAAATCTAAAGAAAAATAAGAATGAAAAGAAAATGAAGAATTATTAGTGTCTTGGAATGCTAGAAAATCACTCCCCCTCAACCTATGATTTTGTGATAAGTATTAATATTAGTGTCGTGAGGAGATCAAATAAGGGTTGGGACATTATTTTGAGATTTGTTTCAATTTCATAATTCTAATAAAATTAAAAAAAGGCTAAAAAGTACACATGAATCATCTTATCTTGTGTTATTGGGTGATGTTTTATATTTCTGTACATATTTTATCATTTAAACCTCTTTAAAATTTACCCCTATTTTTTTCTTTCAAAAATTCATGTCCTTGTAAATATTTGTTTCCATTTCCTTCCATGTTTCATTTAAAAAAAATGTACATTTATTTTTCCATGTTTGTAAGTAAACCCCTTCCCCCCTTTTGTATAGAAAATCCCTACCATCCCATAGCCAATGGAAAAGCATTAAAAAAATATTTATTCAAGTGAAATTTAGGATTGGTAATATATACTAGTATATCTTATAAAATTTATGATATATATTTTGGTTGGGGAATTATATAACCTCTATAAAGAAATTTTTATCAACTTGAGATGAGTGAGTTATGACTGACCACATTTTCTTGTTCAAATATTGAACATGAAAAATGATTTATTTTTTCAAATTTTTTTTGTACCATATTGTGTTAGAATTATTTACTGATGACTTAAATATTATATATCCTCTTATTGGTCATTTTTTTAAATATTTATTGGTGAGTAAAAATTATTTAGACAACTTTTTATATTTAATGTACATGAAGTCATTTACCATCCAAATTATGGAAAAGCTGATGTTATTCATTTATAAATAAATTTATATTTACACCCTATATTGATTTTCAATGACAAGTTCATAATTTGTGTGAAATTATCATGTTTTAATATTAAATATAATTGTTGAGCATTTTTTTATTAACCCATATTCAATTATGTTTACTATTTTAATCATAACTCTCTTCTTACTGATCCAAATTGTCCAATTTATAGTATTTTGGGTTCCTTATTCAACATAATACATATCATTAAACTAGATATTGGGCCAATTCGGCCATATAAAGGGCATATAAACAACATAAGAAGACCATTGAATTTATCAAAGAAGATGGATTAGCCATGAATACAGACTTTTTTTGATCAATCTAGAATCCCAAATTTTATGACAGTCTATAATATAATCCTAAATATAAAGATACATATTGGATAAACATTTCGAGACCCAACTTTACAAATAACATGCCCAACTAATTTTTTAAAACCCATCCCACAATTTTGTTCGGGTATTAACAACAACACACCATTCTTTACAATTCTCCCAATAAAATATTCCAATTGACATAATGTTTTGGCCTAAAAAATATATATATTCAGATGAATTTTTATAATAAATGGTTCAAAACTGAGGGCAGGTTCCCACTGTAAAATTCATTAAAATTTGGAATAAAGAAAATATCAATAGAAAAATGGGTTGAAAAACATTAGCTAGTAAAATATCCATAACATTGGATAAAAAAGTTGAATAGATGCTATATTTTTAGGGCTGACAGTCCACGTATATATATATATATACATACATCATTGAAGAAGAATATTTATCAATATTTGGATGCCTGTTTTTTCAAATTGGTGAGGCATCATAGGGGATTGTTTTGGATTGAAAATTGCCCCCCACCTTGGTGTATAAAATCATCCCCCTTTTCACCTTATATGGATTTGGAAGTTTAGAATATGGGAGGATATATTAGCAATACCAAAGAATTTTCAAAGTCCTATAAGGTACTTCAAAACTCCAATGTTCACTTGAGGTACCTTTCCTCCTCTTTTCTCATGTCCGTATTTGTTTTTCTTCATTTTTAATCATGTAAGTTTGTTTTCATGTCTATTTAATTTTGATGAAGGTTTTTTCTTCATCATATCTTATTTTTATAGAACTTCTACATTAAAATATTAATGTTCAAGAAATAGTTTAAATCATTCAAAATAAATCCTTTCCTATTTTTTCATTCAATATGATGTTCATTTCTAACTTTCTTCACCTCTATTGTGTATCTTCGACGCACAACGACGTTATGGTCTCGTTCATTTTCTTCAAATTTTCAATCATCACCAAATAAATTATAAAATAGTTTACATATAATATCAATTGTTGATTAAGTTACCTTTAGGGGCGAGTCATTATCTGGGGATGTTATGTGATTGTGATATTCTCTTTGATTAATATTTATTTGGTTAAGATCATGTATATAAAACTTAAAATATAATGGATTATTGACATGTTTTGTTTATCATATGGATTATGAAAATTATTTTTACCATAAATACACTACCCTAAATAATCATTGATTTATTTTTGAGCCCTATTTATGTTAATTCAAGGGTCAAAGCCTCAACAATTGTGAATTCCAATCCAAATAATCTTGCGAAGTTGGTTTTAATTTAATTAAATATATAGAAAAGCTCAAGGATATCACAATATTAACTCTCTAATAATTAAATCACCCCAATATTTATGAAAATTTGAAATCAACCATCATCCATTAATCAATTTAATTAATCTCTTCAAAAACCCCCCATTAAAAAGAAAAATATGAAACAATCAACTCTAAAATTTTTATCATTACTGATGATTTGACTAGAGTACCACTATAAATGTTAGTAGAGCACTGAAACTTTGAACAATCCACAAGAGAAAATTGGCCACCCTTCACCGAAAAAGTAAGTAGTACTGTGACATGATGCAACACCTTTATCCAATAAAATAAAGATGAGACTTCTAAGAAAAAAATTAACAATAAGTACACCCCTTTAGTCAACTATGTCGTGACTGATATGGGATGCCGTAGGTTTTTCTTCTAAGATGCCTCCTATAAGAAGATTCTGAATTCAGAAGTAGAAGAAATCACAGGTTCTCCACACACACAACATAAAAATATTCCTAGAAATTACCGAATTAACCACCTAATCTAAATATAGGTTGTTTACCTATTGGGGAAAAAGATTCATCATTAATAATCATCCACCCGTCGGTAGAATTGGGAACAAAATTCATGAATATGACACAAATCAATTTGGATGACCTAGAAATGGTCACAAACTCCAAGGAGGACACGATCAAAGTAGGAACCAATATTCAATCAATCCATTATGTTCAAGGATCCAACTTCACTAACCATTGTGATAGTGGCCACCCACATTTGAAAAGAGGGAATGAATGGTAAGAGATAAGTGTTCTTGTGATGATCTACACACTCGTTGTGAAATCATGAAAAAATAGTGAACTTGATGTGAATGTATTCTCCATTAACTATGAGTAGATGATAATTGTTGTGTATGCCCAAATCAAAGAATCACTAATCCGAATATCCCCTCCTTCATGTATAATATGATGACTAACATTTGTTATGTAATGATCCAAAGGCTGCAACACTACACCAAAGTCAGTACCCTCTAAGGATGTGTATGGGAAAATTGAACCTATATATGATAAAAAAAAATTTTGATCCTCTTGATATAATTTTCTTATAGATGAATCCCCTATATCTATGTGGGATGGGATGACATTTGAGATATTTCAATCATGTATGATACAAAGGATATTCCAATGAGGTCTCCCACATGGCCATTCCAAAAATTCCAATTGGGTGGAGGTTGAATAAATCCATTCTCCCATTGCTATAGTATAGGCTTCTCACCTCCTTCATTGGGGGTAGTTCAATCATATCCCAAATATTTTTTCTCTAGTATAGGATCATCCATGCCAGAAGAAGGAGAAGGTTGATCTTATCCCGACTATGTTTGATCTGGTTTGTGATTATAAAATCCATCACATGGGGATGTTCGATCACATTTATACTACTGTTTCTCTGGCATATTCTCCTCAACACGAACACCGAGGGATGTTCAATCATAACCCTGCTTCAATTTCTCTAGTTTGGGATCCAATGAAATAACACTAGGGGTAGGATGACCCTATACATAACCTGGTTTCCGTACTCTAGAATCCTTAATTCCAACACTCGGGGTAGGTCTATCACATTTCAGGGCATGCTTAGGAATAATGACCCCAGTCGTCATGAGATATTGGATTACATTCCTCTAAGCAATCATTACCTTGTTATCAGGGTATAAAATATTCTTTGCATCACGGTCTTCACCTCTCAAACCATCAAGAGATTTATTCATCCATTACTCCATGGAATCATCTCCCTCAATCTGAAGTCATATGTATATACTTCTATTAAGTTCCAAAATCCCAATAATTTGGAGTGATTGCCTTCTATGCCTTCTATATGTCATCACCCCTCCATAAATGGGCATAGGCTTCAATTCATACTAATATACTTCACCTTATCCATCCAAAGTGGTTGGTACCCATGCATCCCTAGCAATGTCACCATATCCATCTAGGAGGTTAGTCTTAAACACCTCCCAAAAATCATTTCCCCATAAATATATAGAGTTAGGATTCAACACCTTCTAGACACCCTCTCCCCATCAATATATATACAATAGAATCCATTCGGGTATAATATTATGAACTTCTTAAGGGTAAATGTACTTGGGGAAATCTATCATCCGCACTCTAGTTAGCCTCATTACAGCTGCTTATGTGGCCCCTGCCAACCTTGGGTACTCTATTTCATTCTGACCTCTACACATGTATGTGTGTTAATAATAATGGGATCATGAAACCAACCATATTAAAGGAATGTTGGATATACTATTACTACATATTATGCCAATAAAAACCAGCATTGAGGCCATCGTCTTGATAAACAGTAACCAAAGAGTCCTCTTTATGGTCCCAACTGTATCCCATGGAATGTTCCCCATGATACAACCCATCATGATCTTGGATGACATACATTCACACTACATGGGGATTTTAGGTGAATCATATGGTATTATACACCCACGATCCCCAAGGATCACCACCCATTATTATGGAGAAGATATGATTGTGCCTCTGCTACCAAAATCATAGGGGTGATATCATCATGGAAATTGACGGATATCATTCTAGATGGTCTAAAATAAGAATTTTGATGAGGAATGGGTTACCCTCACATGAAAATGTCCCAACTACAGGTACTATATGTGATTTAATTCCCAATGTTCCTTTGTTTAATGATGTTAAACACCACAAAAACCATCATCCTGGTCAGATGACATAAAATTCATGAATAATGTCTTAGTCACCTGACATTAAGCTATATAGATTTTTGGTCAACGACATGTGACCTTAAAATAAAGTAATCAATCATCCTTTATATAAATCATTAAACTATATGTCATGTATCATAGTTTTACCAATTCAACCTTCTTAATAACATCCTTGTCGAATTATGTTAAACTAAGAAACATTATTTACCATTACATCATGAAGTATATCTATGTAGAGTCATTTTTATTATTAAATAACCTTAAAAAGAAGATAATTTATCCTTAATTCACAATTCTAAATTGTGTATAATCATTGGTCCCACCAGAACAACCCTAAAAGGTATATAAATTTTCATTGTATCAGGATTTGAAACAATGAAGCATCATTACTTTAATCTCAATGAACATACACTACAAGCATCCACTTCATCAAATCTATATAACATTAAACTAATAATAAATTATTTTTTCATGAATCGTAATAATAAACTGTAATCAATAAATCAACGATCTATGACCTTAAACTAGAATAATCTCCTCAGTCTGATTAGTATGTATTTAAACTAAAAAAGAATGACATCCTAAACACACTATATCAATACCATGCGTGGTGATATTGGATTCCTCATGTAAAAATAATTATAATAATACACATCTCTATTACATGATTTAAATGCATTTGATGCCATAGGACCCCACATGAGAGAGTGATATACATTTATTTCAAGTCTACGATTGTATTACATTCAATAACTATGTATGGATTTATTCCCAGTTGTAGGGGATACGTAGGGACACAATTGTGATTTAACCATGGTCGAGTAGAGTCATTTTCCATTATTAGGACCCCCATCTATTAGAGTTAGTTCGAATCCCACTTTTCGATACACCCCATCGATGTTCTCAAATGTCTTGTGGAATATAACCTAGATTTTCAGGTTCTATGTGGACATTCCTCTAATTATTCACCACACATTAAGTCTTCCATAATCTAGGTAATAATCATTCATCAAATTTTAGTGCCGCCTAACTTTAATATTGTCTCTCCAAATTAGCTCAATTACAATCTTTGGAACATGCCTCTAAGGATCCATGGTAAAAAATGATGGTTCCTATGTTTAAAACATGGACAACAGTGTGTCTTGCATTTATCATCCTCATCAGTAACTTGTGTAGTTGTTGGCCCTATGTTCCCAACATGGTCAATATTAGTCTCTTACCTTCATTCACCCATTTCATTTTATAGACAAAAATATATATAATTTTCCCCTTTCCTTATCCATATGTTTTGATGGAGTTTCAATAACCTTGGTGTTACCCCTTTCTGCATCCGCACTCCAGGAGTATGCTGACCAGTGTCATTGGACAATCATTGAGCTGATATAGTCATTTCTATGTTGTGAAACTCCATGTGATAGGGAAATAAATTTAAAAATCCAGGTTTACATCATCTATAATGACTGATGTTGGATTAGGTGTCTTATTCTTATTTTTAACCATATGGTTGTGCCACATATGATCGTGGTTCAGGTATTATGACCTTAAATTATGTTAACCTCCCTATAAGGATGTTTCATGTGACACAAGTCACCCTTGACTATACATTCTTATTGGGTTCATTCTTCCTCATACAACATATTAATTTCTTTGAAACACAATATGGGACCTTTCTCTATGACTATAAACTAATAGAATCCCATAAGGTCAAAGAGACATGACCATAAACCAAAAAAACCAAGGTTCTGCCTCTATGAATATAAACTAACAGCCACCCATATGGTCTAAGAATTATGCTTTTAAACTATATGAATCCCCTACGGTCAAATAATTTAATTCATAAACTATTGAAACACTTTATGGTACATGATCCATGACCATAATCTAGTAGAATCCTTATTTTAAGTTATTTTACTTTAAACAAAAAATCCTAACATCATCAGGACATAATGATAAATAGTTGCATTATATGATATAAAACTAGAATTTATATTCATAAAAATATGGGATAAATATTGAAAACAATATTATTAAAAAATGTTAAATTATAGCCTTACATGGTGTCATAAACACACAACCACCCATCAAAACTGTTGGAGGCCTCAATTCCACCGCCAAAAGAGATAACATGCACTTCTAGCATCGCTATCCTACTATGCCCCATTTGATAACTATATGGTGATTAATTCCCATTCCCATGGGATACATAGTTATTGTTAGAAACCTTCTCAATATTTCTTGGAACTGACTCATTATAAACAGTTCCCCCATAGGGAATTAAATTCACTGACATTTAAACCATCATCCCCAAATAAGGATAACTTTTTTATTTTAATAATTACAAGGGTAGGTCCCAAGATAAAAAACATAAGAGACAAAACCAAAGGATCAGACATATATAATCTTGAGGGAATACTCAACAACTACATCCACACTATTTGGGTGAATATAAAAAAAAATTGAAAAAAAAAAATTACCAACACTCCTTGAGAGGAATTGGATGGTATGAAATTTTAAACAAAAATTCCCTTTCCCCATGTGTGAACAACTTCAATGAGATTATTGATAAAATACTTAAACATATGAATATGATAGGAGATAAAAAATGGAATGGTACTAAGTCCATTTGAGGAGTTTGGGATTGCTTTGGAGTCTCTTTAAAACTCAATAAGGTCAATATTATCCTACTTACCAAGTTCAGACTTGTGAGTATCACCGTTTCTTATTCTAAGAAAGAGTAGTCATTACCAAATAATTTAGTGAACATTAGAATGATAGATCCCTTGGTATCATGAACTATATAACCACCCAAAATTTGAGCCTTGATATAAGATCCATCAGAATTGAGTTTGAGGAAATAAACTGAGGAATCCAATAAATCCACTGACCTTGGTGTTGTTAAGGGAGGTAGGGGGTGTTCTAGTGTCAATGGGGTATCTGAGAAGGGGGAATAAATATTGTTTTAATGATGCTGATAATTTTTGATAAAAAATATATTGGGTTTTAAGATGAGGTCCAACATTGAGAATGTGATATCCTCATACCGATATTGGTTCCTTTCTGGCCAGATACAAAAGCATCACACCATGTGAATAAACACTATATCCTTCTTCTAGAGGCTATTTTTTCAACACAATGAAACTAGTTATTGAAGAAAGAGATATATTATGGTGAATAGGTAGATAGGCCATTTAACTCACAAAAACATTTCCACATATCATGAACCCTCTTTCCCCAAATGAATAAATGAGTAGAGGATTCATCTCAGGGCTTTCCACAATTTTTTCCATATACATGAGTTTGAGGATGTACATTTAACCTGCACATTGGTGGATAAAAAATTATTATTGATGTGATAAATAAGTAATTTAATATTATTATGGATCTCCTTTCACCATAAAAAAATCACCCCTAGCTATTAATATTGATTGGTGATGATGATATCCTAAGACAATTCTTCCTATAGAAGGCTAATAGTGATGAGCCTATAAAAACTCATTTATATAAATGGGAGGTTAGATTAATGATCTAAAATATTGGCCAATTATCTTAATAAAGAATGTGTTGAATGAAATTTCATTAAATTATAGATTGAAAAAACATCATATTCATCATTGGTCACCCTTGAACACCCATATTTGATTTAACCCAATTATTGTGCCTGAAGTTTATGTTGCCCCAATCGACAATCCAATGAGTGTGCTAATAAAAAAAGATGTGAGGTTTGATCAAGAACCATAATAAAGTGTAATTAATTTTTTAATATCCCATGTTATACCCCTATTTATATGAAATGATAAAACCACAATGTATCTCTCCCAAAAGAAATTTACCGGAAAACGATTCATGAAAACCATGTATCTCACTAGAGACGTTCCTAAAGTTGATTCCCCTTACATCACTGTCCTATCCAACTATTCCTATTAATCCTAGTTTCATCTTTTATCACCGTGGGTATCCTAAATAGAGTAATCCAATTTATTTTTTATTCAAGTTATAACAGCTTTTGAAACCCTGATGGTAAATAGAGCATACATTGGAATAGAGGCAACCATGTTGTAAACCAGAGAAAATATATTACCAACTGGTGAAAACTGATTTTTCTAGTTACTAATGCACCCAATGATATTTTTCAAAAAGATTATTTATTTTGTGTATTATAATAATTATTTATGAAATATGGGTTCCAAGATAGTCTATAGGGATGTTCTGCATAAAAATACCTACACTACATTACATGGAGCTATACAACATATCCGTGTAACTATTTGAAGTATAGATGCTACTAATCTCTTAGTTAGAAATTAATAAACTCTATATAATTTATTATTCCATCACTATATTGATTCAATAAATAGATATCTTCAATTTATTAATAGAAATTATCATGTGATTTTCATACATGAGATGGGAAATGCCAAAATATCATTTTCTACACCGATAGGTAATAATTCTACCAACCAGGAGGCTTTTTTAGTGAAACAGATAAGAGTGAATATGTTGGGTGAAAATAAATATAAATTAAATATCTTCTAAATAGATTTTATGATTCCATATTATTTCATATAGATGGATATAAATAGGCATAGGGAGCTGAATGAGTTGTACAAATGATTAGAGGCTCAAAAGGATAATCATGTAAATGAGATAACCTTTTAAAAATCTTATCATTAAAGTGTATTTATGGTTTATTAAATATCAATATTAGTAGAATAAATTGATTAAGTATCATTTTTTATATCACATGTAATTTCATGATACAAGACTATATTGTCCTTAATCGATCTATCATTGACGAACTTCGGTTACTCATCCAATACTAAACACAGTATGTGCAAGGATATTCTTATATTGATAATGATAACAAACACCATGTAAGGTAAATTAAAAATAATTATAGTCCATAAATTATCAATTGAAAATGGGTCTTTAATAATAGGAATTTAAAATATGTAGTGGCCCTCTCCACATACTGAAGATTACTAGCTCGAAAGTAGTCATTCAATGCTCCCACAATGTCAGTGCATATTGGGTCCCATAAGGCCACATAAAATGATTGTGGAATGATATATTGACAGGGATAACTATATAAGTTATGATAATGAACCTAATAATAATGTCATGATCTTATAAAATAGACTCAATGAACACTATGTCACGGTTAGAGACCATCCAAGGTATAAAATCGAATAACTTCTCATTATCCCTTGGATATCCTCCATACATGTGTAGATTCAAACCATTAAAAGGAGGCATGATGTGAAATTGATACATACCTACCCCCATATCACAGTCATCATTAATGTCTTATTTCTTCTATTATTATGATAAAAAACTATGTGAATTTTCTATCATGATATTTTTGTGACCCATTTCCATGAATCACACTCTTTTCACATTTGGTTTTACAACTTTCATGCAAAAAAACATCCTCAAAGAAAAAACACTCCAGTTAAAGTATCATGAATTTAAACTATCATAGAAATTCAACATGCTCCTAGATACATGAACTTAAATTGTATAACACATTTACTCCTATACGAAACTTAAATAACAAAATTGATGTATCATTCTCATCTAAAATGACAACCCCTAATACTTATCACTTTTTTCTTCAATCAGGCCTCATCCCAAAACTATGTGTTTTTTGATTCTCATTACCATTGGATATGTTTTGATGGAATTATTTCATATCCTGGGCCCATGCTTGTCATTTAAAACTTTCCGTGTCTTCACTCCCTCAGTATATATATGTCAACTTGTTTTTAGTTCATCATGGATGTTTGTGTTGAAAAGGTCTTCATTTTATCTAAATTTAGGCCTAGTTGTAAATCTTACCTGCACAGAATCCTCTTTAACTCACACAAACCCTTTATTCATAGCTCGATGACCTTAAACTAGTAGAATCCATAGTTTGAGTTTCATGAATTTGAATAGAAAATTCCAAAGTCCCCCACACATAAAGTTTAAATTTATACATACCTAGTGAGAAACTTAGATTCATCATATGAAAATTATGGGATGACCATAAAAATATCCTCATTACATTATGGTCATATTCAGCCTTAACTCATATAAAACTATGATTCCTCTAATTAAAAGTTTGGGATAACCAAAAACCAACATACACATCACATAATGTTTTTTTTCATATCCCATATAAAATTTGTATGTCTCTTATGATATGTAGTAGATGTCTACAAACATATATCATCTACAACTAATGTTAAAATGTAGACATAAAAAATATAAAACTGGGATGCATCATATGAAATGTATATGATGACCAAAAACAAACATCCTTAGAACATGATGTTAAACTATAGCCTAAACCTATATAAAATTGGGATGCCATTTTTGACAAGTATGGAATGACCAAAACCATCATCCTTGACACATGATGTTAAATAGTAACCTTACCCTATATAAAACTTAGATGCCCCATATTACATTTATGGGATAACCATAACTAACATCCTCAACACGTGATGTTAAACTATATAATTTCCCTATAAATAAAACAAAATATTCTCTATATGACCAATATGAGATGATTAAATGTCCTCACAAGAAAGGAAACTATCCCAAATGGTAATGGTCATCTACCATGACAATTTCTAAAAATATGTATATCTTGATTCCCATTCCCAAGGGATATGTAGTAAAACTAAGAGCTCGTATCTTGGGTCCATTTCTATAATCAACATATTTTTTGGTTCAATGTCCCCCTTTGATCCAATAACTATACTCACATACCAATATGATCATCCAATGCATTTTAGTATGTGGTAGAATATCTCATAGGGAACTCAACATTAACTGTAGGTTAACACTCCCAACCATTTTCGTTCTTCATGCTGTCTTTGATTAGGATAATCATCATTGCCCAGATATGAACATGATCCCTAATAATAATTGTTCCTAGCCACACTGGCTCACATACCATCCTAGGATCATGATTTGAAGTATTCATAGTAACAGAATATAGATCCTATAATTTGATCTTAGTCAATGGTCACTCCCAAACTTTTCCCCCCAATTCATGAGAAGTGTATGTGTATAACTTGTGTTTAAAAAATGGTCAATTATTGTTCCCCATCCGTCCATCATTCCCATTTTACTATCTAGGTCTTGAAAGTCACTATGTATCCTCATGGTACTTCCTTAAGTCGATCACTTTTTCTTGTTTTTGTATTCTCCCATAAAGTCAATGGGAAATTTATAATGTTCTTTGTTACTTATATCGAGAATGGCTCACATTGGATCATATATTGGGAGGATGTTTTCATAAAGAAATAATGAAATAAAAAAATTCCACTTTGGTCTGAGCACTATGGCCATAAAAAATGACACTAGATCTATGAATCACTACCATAAACTATGTGTATGTTGTTCCATAGATTGTCTATGTGGAAAGGATTTTTAGGATCTTCATTCACATTGTGTTGCCTAACCTCTATGAAACATGCATTCCATTGTGTCAGACTACCCATTTTCCATGCATCGCAACCTTATAATGTCTGCGACTCATCCAAAATTGTTTTTCTCAATACATGGACTCCAAGATAAACCATTCCCATTAGTTTTTAAACATTTGGTATTAACTAACCATTATGGAACAAACCCCTATAGGGATGAGTATTATGATATTTAAAGCTATTTCTTCATATGTTCTATACTCTATGACTATACACTAGGTGATTTGGTGCAATTATTATGACTATTAACGCTTTTCAAACCATGGTCTATGCTCTATATCAATTTCATGGTTTTATTTTGAGGTAATTTTCAATTTATTCTTTCTCTTATCATTTTTGCATATATTTCAAGAGATTTTGGTATGTAAATGAAATTATTTGGACCAAGTAGATGGTGATTCATGGATGGTGCATGGGTAGCATAAACTATGTACTAGCCTATAGGTGATCGTGTGCCCTGGATAGTGTGACTGTCCAGACTGCATGACCTTCCTTATGGGCATATATATCATTATACACCACAACTAGTGGGAATATTTAAGGCACACAACCAACCACATGGGAATTATTACTTCCCTGTGAGACTGTGTAACCTCATTTTATTTTTAAAGTATGTGACTCATGGATTCATCATTGTTTTTTAAATTGTGTTTCCAGACCATGCAACATGACCAAATAATTAAAGATGCCGAATTTCTAGTTTCTCCCACCCACTTTTTAACCCCAATTCACCCTAACCCTCATCATTCGACCCCCAATCCCTAGGGACCACTCACTTTCCAATTCCTTACTCATATGATACAAATATTAGTGGTTATGGTGTGGAATCTTTAAGAAACTTAATGTAATATCCTTTATTCCTCTTCTTATTCCTTCTTATTGGTTCTCTTTTCCTTTATCATTATGTTATCCTTCCTTCAATGGATTTTTTTTTGATAAAATGAGGGTTAAATAATGATATATTGGGTAAAATAATGATGTATGTTTTATTTTTGGGACATTATTTTGTCTCTTACTGCAATGGTTGTCTCTTTCTACTGAATTCCATAACTATCCATGATAGTGGTTTCTGATTCTAAGCCTTATAATTGTTTTATGTCTTTGGTAGGGTTGATGTTCTTTCTGAATGAGTTTTATGGGTTTTTTGGTTGGTTCTAATTATTTTTTTAAATTTTTTGGTGTGAAAATGTGTTAAAATATTATTTTTCAAATGAAAATTATTCATTTCCATGGGTTTAACTAACATTGAAGAAGACTATGTGTATGGGGTGATTCTTTTGATATAGGATATTTTAATTGATAAAAAATTGAATACATAGTAAAAATGTTGGAAATTATTGTTTTGGTATGCTATCTAGTCTGGTGGGCTGTGGCTGTGTTCTGTTATCTATATTTACATAAAAATAGATAATAAATATATGAATATGATCAGAGACCACTATACCATTGTATGTGTTCCCCAACAATTTTTTTTAAAAGGATTATCTAGGTTTTGTTTTTAATTTATATCATTGAGGAATGACGATCCTTGCACCCCACTGACTATAGTTTCTTAATTAATGATGTGGTTCTCATGAGGTGATATGGTTACCATTCAACTTGTTGATATTTTTTTAATATAGTTTAAATTTCAATGAATTTTAAATATAATTTTTTTATTTCATTTATTTAAAAACATTCATATTGGTTTTTCTTATAATTGTATTTCATGTAATATCATTTGTGATATCCTACAAGGAATTGGATCACACCGCACATATACCCAGAGGTGTGTGTAGAACTTGTTTTGTTTGATCTTTGAAAAAAAGATGTATTGTGGTGGTGATGGTGGAATTTGTTACTGGTGATCACTCATTTAATGGTTTTGGTGGGGGTGGTGTGTGGGTGTTGAACCCCTTATTTAATGGATACTTGTGGTCTAATTTTCTTCCCCTTCACATTTTGGTATGTTTGTTTTTTATTAAATGTTCAAACTAGTTAAACAATTTATTGTTTTATTCGTATTGATTATGGATTTTACTTATGATTAGTCCTTATATTATTTTGGTTTGTTTATGGATGTGTCTTATCAGAGAAATCATTCCCAAATGCAATTTTTAAGCCTACGCACATGTTTTTAGCTCATGGGGCCAGGAAATTCATTTTTAGATATGTAATGAGTTTGGTCAGTTGTTAGTTTGGATAGAAGTATGGAAATATTCAGGAAAAATGGTATTTCAGGTGGTTTCTCTATTTCATTGGTTCGTGATACTTGGGAGAATATAGATAGATAGAAGCTATGATTTTTCGGCCTCGAGGTTCTAGTTTCAAGTGTAGTATCTGGATAAAGCACCTCATGATTAGCCTTGGGTCACCATGGAATATCTGTTATATATTGTGATTTCTCCTCCAGGTGTGATGTATATAGTATGGATTGTTCAAGGATATCATGAATGCACAGAGTGGTTTTACATGATATTTTGCTTGATTTAAAATTATGGAATTGTGAAAGTGTTTGTAAATTTTAAATGTTGATGAAATTTATTAAGAATAGTGTATTGATGGTTTTCCTTGTGTTTTTTAAATGATTTAGTGTCATACCTCCCAAAATACTTCCCATGAAATGGGAAGAATAGGAGAGAGTGTATTCTCCCTAACTAATTGATTAGTGACCAATGAATGCAGTGGTTTGGGCTATCTGAGAATTGTGTTAGGGAGATGGATATTATTCTAATCATGTTTGGGAAGATTAACAAGGATCAGAGAAGAAAATGTAAGCGGTATCACTAGAGAAAACATCATATCAAGGGTAGCATAGGTCCATATGAAGTAGAATACTGGATTGAATATATCAAAAGGATGTTCGAGTTTCTTGATTCCCTATATGTAGTTAAATTAAAAATTTCTTCATTATTACTGGAAGATCCTAGTTAGAGGTCGTGGGACTCAGTGCTCATATATGGGATGAACATATATATAGGTTGTAATGAATTCACATACATATTTAATGGGTAGTACATACCATAGTGGTTTACCTTTTAAATGACCTATGAGATTATAGATCTCTGTCAGTGGGATCAGACTGTGTTGGATTAGGCCTATTTATTCATAGATATAGGTTTTTTTCACCCAAGGTGGATTCTAAAATGCAGCTAAAGGCTTAAATATTTGAAATGAGTTTGCGACTGGACATTCATTCCCAGGTCATCCTGACTATGATGAATACTTTTTCTGAGTTATTTGATTATTCTATGATGTTGTAGATCAATCGATGTTGTAATTGTGGTTTTTTGGGGTAGATTTAGCAGTGGAACAGGGTTGTAGTGGTTCATCTTAAATGAATCGGCTGTGAGAAAAAGAAAGAAAATAATGGATCTT
Source organism: Viscum album (assembly GCA_963277665.1). Classification (NCBI taxonomy): domain Eukaryota; kingdom Viridiplantae; phylum Streptophyta; class Magnoliopsida; order Santalales; family Viscaceae; genus Viscum; species Viscum album. Next base: position 1,276,310,924 of record OY728159.1, read on the forward strand.
GTAGCTCAAGAAATCAATCCTAACCTTCATATGCAGAATCTGATGATGGGTTAGTATTTTTTAATCTTTGTGGATGGCTGGGAAATATTTGGCCAACATGTCTTCCTCATCCAAGAACTTTTCATCGGTGTTGAAATATGAGCATCAACAATTATTTTGTAATGATAAACTCTCATATCACGATAGTTCGGGGTCAGTAGATTCTAGTGGATTGACATCCAATTCACAATCATCTAAAGAAATAGGACACCCATTTGGTGATCATGTAATTATGGCAAAATATACATCTGGATAGAGTCATAATAATTTATAGATGCATTTAAATAGTCATCCTTAGGATCAGACATCGATAAAACACATTCAATATCTAGATCTGGCACCCTTTGAGTCATATGCAAGACATAAAATTCTTCAACTAACTACTTTTATTTCTTAAGGAATTATTGATTCCTTATATGATACAGGTGATTCTAATTTCATTATCTCTTCTCATATTTTTGATTTCGTTAAATTTCCAACTGATCTCATGAAAAATAAAATCGATTTAGTTAAACCTCTTATAAAGAATTAATAGAAGGGTTTTAGGTGCCTGTCCAGTGCACTCAACATGTAACTGGTTAAGTGGGAAATATATTTACTATAATTGTAAATGAACCTCTTTTACATGATCCTTATAATGAATTTTATAAGTCATTTTCTTGCACAAATAGATTTGTAACGATGGTGAGTGAGTTTCTTGAAACCTAAGGGAAGTACAAAGGTTTTTTCATGGTGTGTGGGATCCTCAGTCAGGATGTGATGGAACTCCACCTATGAGGAAGGGAAATATTTTTTTACAAGGTCTCATCACTCATATTATAGGATGAAGAAATAGGTACCAAGGATGGATTGCCTCCTATGGTGGAAGAGTTTATAGAGATGTTTCTAGAGGATTACTCAATCTTAAATTCGATATAGGATATGGTGTTTACCATCGAATTATTGTAGGGAACCCAAATGATTTCCCTTCCGTCATATCACATAATACCCTCTAAGATGAGGTAATTAAAGATACAAATTGATTATTTTGAATCCAAAGGATTCATTCACCTGAACATTTTACCAAAGGACACCCTTATGTTGTTTATAAAGAAGGTTTATGTTTCTATCCAGTTTTCCATCTATTATAGGATTTTAAAAAGGTAGTGTTTAATAAAAAATATCCCTTGCAATGTATTAATGAACTCTTTCATCAGATAAAGGGGTAAAGGTCGTTTTCTTTGATCGACTTTCATTTTGGGTATCACCGGGTCACAGTCAGAGAGGTATTTCTTCCAAGTACATCCTTCCAAAGTAGGTATGAACACTTTGAGTATTTGTTCATTCATTTCAGGTTAAAAAAATTATCCAGTAGTGGTTATGGGACTCATGAATTGTATTTTGAACCACAATTTTAATTCCATCATTGTCATGTTTGTGGATGACATCATGGATTACACTGAGATTGAGAAAGTGCATGAGAAGCACCTAAGGATCATGTTTGGTGCACTTTAGGATCAATATATCTGTTAAATTATCTATAAGTAAACCTTATAGATCAATGGAGGTGATATTTTTGGGACACCAAATTTCAGACCATGGGGTTTTATTGGACCCTGAGAATTGTAGTGAAGTGATGACATGGGTGAAATAGAGTAACATCTTAAAGATAATGATTTTTTTGTCCTGGAATGGTATTGAAGGCTATTTGATCTGAATTTTCTCAGATTAATTCACCAACTACTACCCTTACCATGAAATTGGTAATTTTTTAATAGATATTATAATTTTAGGAATCCTTTTATGATCTTAAGAAGGAGTTGACCACAATATTGGTTCTGAATATTCTAGAATTTGAGAAGGCGTGCATGGTATTTTGTGATTCGTTATGTATTGGTATTGGGTGTGTGTTGATGCATGAGGACAATAACAAACCATACATTACATATAGACTCTACATAAATATTGAATAAAATTTATTACATAAAATAACCCAAAACTACCATAAGACCCTATAGGTTTAGTGTTTTTAGAAACAAGGAATCATAAACAATTGGTTCATAAAACATCTATATTTTCTCACACTAATTTCATCATAACTAGAATCCTTTTTGACATATCTTACTTAATAGTGTTATTCATGTCTTGGGGAAATGAAAGATATGAATGGGTGAGCTTAAATTCATAGTAAGGGTAAACAAGGTAAATAGAAATCATATCATAATCATATGAACATAACAATTTAAAATCTTGTCCATATGTAATAGATCATAATATCTTGTCATGGGATAAATCATAAAAGTGAAATTTAATCCCAATACACATAGAATAAAACATTAAATTTCATTTCATACACACATAAGAATTAAAAACTGTTTCATATTAGTGAAGGCTCATTTCCAAGGCCATCATAGTGGAATAAGTCTATTACTGAACTATGTTCACTCTTCATTCCAATCTAGTATTACTAAACTAGATATACTTTCCAATCCATTCATGTAAATATCATGACATAAAAATATTTACCCAATTAATTTAAGTGAGATATTTTTCCCACCCATTTCATAATGAATCCATTTTTACATGTTCTGCAAAAACATAAAAACATTCACCATAGCATAACCCATGAAAAAAATAAGTTTATTAAACATTATATCACCATAATTAGTTTTAAAAAAAATTACTAAATAAAACAAAATCATAAATAAAAAATAATATTAATAACAGGGTTATAAATATAAACCTATTTAAACATTTTCATCTTATAAGGAAAATAGTTTTGAGAAAACACAGGAAATTAATTCCTAAGGAAAACATCATTTCTTCTTTAAAAATGTTTTTCTTCCTCAAAATGCCACAAATTTTTTGAATAAATCATTTTATGTGAAAATGACCTTGTAATATTGTAGGGGATTCTTCAAACAAATAATTAATTAAGAAACTATAAAAATAAGTTCATGAAATACAACTAAAAAACATTCTTTAAGTACTTTTTCCAGAAATGCCATCGTACCGAAAATAACAAAATATTTCATTCATACCATTTAGTAAAAATTCACCAATAGGTAAAATTTAAAATAAAATATTATATAATATTATAAGGAATATTTTAAAATATATATTTATGAAACATGTATGGGTATAATAAATATACCCTAGTAAATATTTACGAATAAACATTCTTGGATAAAAACGAGATTTGCAAAGTTATCCATTACCATTAGTCTGAAATGATTCTTATATATGTGAACCTCCTATATAATGATATTTGTAATGTTACAGATTAATTACATTTTTCTAATAATATTTATGAAAACATATATGATCATATTTTCATCTGTTTTTTAGTAATATTTCATTGTTACTCATTATTTGGGTATTAACTTCTTTCTGTTCTTATGCATGTATTGTCAAATAATTTTTTATTCCTATTTTTAGGTTATATATATATATCATTTAAATCATTGTATTTGTATAATATATATCATATATATTTATTAAATTAATTTATATAAACATTCTTTAATGAAGATTTGGTAAAACGAATAACATCACATTGTAGAGACGGTGAGCCATATCTACGTACCAGTGACGATATTGTTCCCATAATTGTTGAATGGTACTGAAGTGGAAAATGTATATTTTCTCAATATCAATATAATTTTATATTAATCAGATATATATTTATTAATTACATCATTATACCATTCCATGTATGGTGGTGTTGAAAAACTAGATACACCACAATGTGGAGATGGTAAGTTGTACTTACACAGACTTGGTGATTTAATTTTTAGAGGATTTATAGAAGGTGTACTATGGGTGTTTCATAATAATAATAACATTTCAGTATTTAATTACTAATTTATTTATTAATTTATAATGAAACAACTCATGTGGTGAAATTATAAGAAGAAATAAGTTTGAAAGAATCAGTAAAAGATATTACCTCTTCTTCAATGTGACTCCTCTAAATCTCTTCTTAGAGCACTAGAGTTGGTCATTTAAGTAAAAAAAGAACACCAGAATGTTTATAGGGAAATTTAAAATGGAAATTTTCAGAGTTTGGTCGAGCTTGAAGCGTCAAAATGAATTTAAGAGTTGACGGAGTAAGTGCCCTTTTATAATTGAGTTGAGGGGTACTTTTGGAATCCTCAAAAATAATAATTTATAATAAACCGATACCCCAATTAAAAACCTAAAAAATATTCCAATTTCAATTATGATATGATATATTGTTTTAATACCATGTAACAATATATTTTTGACAAGTGTTTATGTCAATTTAAGTATTATCAATATAATTAATACATAGTTGTTCTTTTAAATTTTTAACAAGGGTATCAATAATTTCAATTTTAAAAGGGTGAAATATTTAATTATTTGAAGTAAATTAGGCCATAAATTAATAATTTAGAATGTTATAGACAATATAATAATAATTATACGTTTTGTTAAAATGTTTTATGATTTTAAAATAATTTAGGAGAACCTTATTTAGGAAAAATATCAACACCGTCAGTTTTGAATCTATTTATTTCATGGATTTTTTAAATTATAAATATAATAAGTGAACCTAAAACAAAATATTTTAATATATATCTAAGGGGTAAAGGTAATATATAATATTAATTTAACATAATAATTATAAAAAATTATATTTATTAAAATATTTTTAATTGCATTTTTTGATCTCTTTATTAGTAAAATAAATACTACTTCAATTTTTTGTAATTATTTAATTAACATATATATTGAATAAAAATTAAAAAATAATAATATAATGAATATAAATACATTATATTTCATAAGAATAATTTTAGTTGAATTTATCTTCTAAAAAATTGAACATTAAAAATGCAACATTGTTTTAAAAAATGAATGTTAAATATTTTTCTTCATAAGAAATAAAATAATATAAGTTTTTTAATGTCTTCTATTATCCTACAAATAGATAATAAGTCAATAAATGGACTCTTATTGTCCATAAATACATGACCTATAATTTTTTTTGGGTTTTGGGACATTTGTAATTATTAATATTTTAGGAAACGTTATTTTATTGATTTATCATCAATTAATAAATTTTTTTATCATGTATGTATAAGTCTTTAAGATAATTATTTATTTACTAAAAATTAATAATAAATTATCAAGATAAATAAAAAAATTATAGATTAATAATTACTGTTTATAATTGAATTTGTTTTCTGTATAACCTTGCATTAAAAATAATTTAATTTATAAAGTTCGAGTGAGATATATATCAATTTTCATTAAATAAAATAAATTATATGTCTTAATCTTATACAAGTGGGTTCCAATAGACACCATTTTGACAAAATTATGTTTTATGGAAAATTATAATCATCTAATTATATTAAGACATGTGTTAGTGTAATTTTATTATATTATATTTACCATTATTTACCATATTTACACTTTTACAGTGTTAATAAAATTTAATGAATTTAATATTCATATTTCCCAACAATATAATGCAAGTATTTAAATAATTTGGACATACTGATTCCAAATATAAAATATTCTTTTTTTAAATTAAAAACATATATGTTTATGTAATTAATTGAAAATTAATCCCATTATTGAAATGAAAAATGGAGTTTTAAAAGTTAAAATATTATAATTGATTGAAATATTTTTACATATGAATTTAATGTAAAATTGATTCCAATGATCTAAAATATATTAAATGCAAAAAATATATTCTATTAATACTTTTAAACCATTAAATAATTTAATATAATGATATAAATTATCTCAATGTAAAAAAAATTGAATTAAAATTTAGCGTATTTTTACTATTAATCAAAATTGAATTTTATGAGAAAATTTTCCGAAATTAATCCAAAGTAAAATTTTATATTCAACATAAAAATAAAATTTTTATGTTGACATATTAAAATTATTAATGTGTCCAAATGATAGTTTAAAAGGTTTCTCGATTCAAAGGTGTAAAATTAACCTTTTTAAAAAATAAGGTTTTATACATCAAATATAGTTTTATTCATATAGTATGACTAAAATATCAATTGGATGAACATAAAAAATATTTTATTGAGTATATAACACATATATATCTCATTAATTTTATTACCAAAATTAATTCACTCAAAAGTAAAAATATCAAACAGATTAATTCTTTTCATAAATTATTGATATCCAATGAATTCATAACGCATTTTCATATGTTACTTATAATTATTACCCCTAACCCAATGGATAGGATATAATAGAAGTTTTATATTAAGTGAATTTTGTGGTTTTATTGAACACACTATTGCATAAAAATAAAGCTACTGAACAATAAAAAACATTTAACGAAAGTATTTCATAATAACATCCAAGTGTTACATCTTACCTCCCTTAAAATGAATTTCTCCCTCGAAATTCATCACATCAAAAAAAAAGATGAGGATACCTCTACCTCATTGTATCCTAAAGTTCATAAGTAGATTCTCCAAATTTGTGGTTCCTCCATATAAGATTTACGAAGTGACTCATCTTGTTTCATATAACTTTTTCACCCCAATCTAGAATCTCTATAAGTTGTTCCAAAGAAGAATGATCGTCCTCTAGCAGCATGACATCCAAGATTAGTACTTTTGAAGGATCCTTTATATACTTTGTCTATAGAGATACATGGAACACATCATGAAATTTATAGTGATTCGGCGAAAGTGCCAATCGGTAAGCTACCTTCCAACACAATCCAAAATTTCAAAAGGAATGATATACCTAGGCCTCATCGTTTTGTCTTTCCAAATATCATTAATCCTTTCTAGGGGGATATTTATAGGAACTCTTTATCACATACTTCAAGCCCTAATCATTTTCATCAGTTGTTAGTATATCTTTATTGTCGAGAATGATATTCTATTATGAGTTGTTGAATGTATCTAACCTTTTCTGCCATTTCATCAACAAGATCTGGTGCTAATTGATTTTTTTCCCTAGAATATTCCCAGAAAGATAGAGATCAATACATATTTCCATATCGAGATTCCTAAATAGCCATCTAAAAACTAGACTGAAATCTATTTTTTGTAAACACATGTAAAAAAGGTGTCTTTTGTTCCCAACCAGCTTTGAAATCCAAAGAGAAAGCTCTCTACATATCTTATAGAGTTTGAATTGTCATCTCAGACTGAACATTTATCTAAGGATGATAATCAGTATTGAGAATTCACACTGTATTCATAGCGTGTTGAATACTTCACTAGAACATTGAGGTGAACTTATGATCCCGATCAGAAATAATTGAAATTGGTACTCCATGTAATCTTTCAACATTACATATATCCTAGAAAGCCGATCAAGAGAGAAATCCTCTCTAATAGAAATGAAATGTGACGAAATTGTAAGGTGAACAAATATAACTCATATAGAATTATGGCCTTTTGATGTTTTAGGAAGATCAATAATAATGTACATAGTGATATTTTCCATTTTGATTCTGGTATGGGTAAGGTTGTAACATCCCCTCACACTTATATCCCCCAAACATAACTGGATGAAAACCCTAGCATCGAGAGGCATATTTTACGACATATATTTTCATGCCATACCACCAGAAATGCATATTCATTTCCTTGTATATCATTATTCTTCCATGGAGAATAAATAATTTAGAACTATGAGCCTCTTCCAATATCTCCTTATTTAGTTATGGTATGGGAGGAATACAAACCCTATTCCCAAAACTTATTATTTCATCACAGTCAATGTTGAATTCATGAAAGTTTCCCACCTTAAATTTTTATCTACATATTTCTTTTGTGCCTCCTTAATATTCATTTTTATAAATGGCTGAACATTCATTTTAAAAAGATAAGATTCTCCCCTTCATATAATATTTTTAGATCCATCCTTTTAAAACACCTAAATATACAATATTGTGTGATCCTCATCATGGATAGGCAAGAACAGTCTTGTTGACTCAATGGATCTTCCACATTGTTCGCTTTACTAGGGTGTAAATTTATTGAGAATTCATAATCTTTAATCAACTTAAACCATCATCTTTGGACCATATTCAGCTCATTTTGGGTGAAAATATACTTTAAACTTTTATGATGAGTATAAATATCACACCCTTCACCATAAAGATAATTCCTCTACATCTTTAATACAAAGATTACTATAGCTAACTTCAAATCATGAGTTGGGTAATTTTGATCATAAATTTTTAACTACCGCGAGACATAAGAAATCAACATATCACTTTGCATGAGAACACATCCCATATTCCTCTTTGAAGAATCAATATAGATCACAAACCATTCTACACTACAAGGAAGTGTGAGGACAGGTGCACTGGCTAAACATCTTTCTTTCCCTTTGAAATTATCTTCACATTCCTCTGTCTAAATAGAATAACTCCTATTCGAGTCAACATAGTGAGTGTATTAGATAATCATGAAAAATAATTCAAAAAATGATAATATCCTGCAAAACCAAGAAACACTAGACCTCAATTACCATTTTTTTCTCATCCAACATTCAAAAACATCTGTTGTGGATGGATCGACAGATTTCCCATCTCTTGAGATTATATTACCCAAAATAGAACTTTCTAAAGCCAAAATTCACACTCGGTAAATATTTCCTAAAGCTTCTCCTTTCTCAATTTAATCATTAAAATTATCATGTGGTCTTCATGTTCTTACATTTTTATTGAATATACAAGAATTTCATCTACAAAGACAACTAAAAATTGATCACGAGAGTCTATAATGACTCTATTAATTAGATCCAGGAAGACAATTGGGCCATTAGTAAATCCAGAAGGAATCACTATGAACTCATGGTGTCCATACCTTCTATGGAATACCATCTTTTGTATATCCTCTTTTTTATCCTTAATTGATGATTTCTTTAATGAATATCAATCTTGCAAAAGTATTGAGATCTTAATATTGATCCAATAAGATATCAATGTAGGGAAGGGGATATTTTTTCTTGATAGTGAAATTGTTAAGTTTCTGATAATCAATGCAGAGTCTAATTGTTCCATCATTCTTCTTAAATAAAAGAAAAGGTTATCCCCAAGGTGATTCATTAGGGAATATGAATCACTTATCAAGATTCTCTTAGAGTTTCTAATTCAATATATGTAACTCAATTGGGACCATTTTATAATGTTTATTTGAAAGAGGCATAGCACCCGGTATGAGTTCTATTAAAAACTAAACTTCAAGATTTAGTGGAAGACCTATAAATTATTCTATAAATTCATAATCAATCTTTCGTAAAATGGGTGTATTATTAAACACGAGTTTTTTTACCAACCATTTAATAGAAATAACCTTAATTTATAAAAATAAATCCCCATAAGATGGAAGAAATTTCAACTGTTAGGATATATTAATCCATGCATCAATAGATGATCGTAGATTTATCTGGAATATGAAATGATACTTCCCTTTGTGGGAAATTTTTATAATCTCTATATAGATTTATTCATTACATGCGAAGAATCACATCAAATTCTACAATAGGATGCATCACAAGATTTTTAGGAAGAATTTTCCCAAAAACATTATCCAGAAAAATATTATAAACTATTGATGTTTTAGTTGTGCCATTATAATTTTTAATAGCTAACTCAACATCTAATTATTTAGGCAATACAACGATACCCTTAAGGAATTATTCAGTAATAAAAGAGTGGGTGGATATAGAATCAAATAAAACATTTTCTACTTTAGATTTGATGGTAACATTACCTTTCCCCACTTCATTATCATACTCAATGTCACCAATGGTCATTGCATGTGACATTCCATTATCATTGGATGTAAGATATTATTAACATTGATCATCATTAATAACCCTTGGATTAGGTCACTAATTGGCATAATTCCCCATTTCTTTGCACTTGTATAATTGAAGTGTATAAGGTGAATTCTATATAGAATTTTCATCATTCACCTCATTCGACATATTTTTCCCATCACATCAAAATTATACCACCTGATTACCTTATTTTATGCACTTAAAACATTTATTAGTCTTTTAAAGAAAATTCCATCCTTGTTTCTTTCCACACATTGAGAATAAGGGAAAACTCATCTTTTTTTTCTAGATATATATTTGTATTTTCCTTAAAATAACATTTTTCACTTCTTATCAAACCTATATGACTGATGGTTAAATCCAATCTTCATATCAACCTTGAGAGCACACTGAAAAATTATCTCATAGTTATTTAAGTCCCTTATGTATAATGACATTCAGAGACATTGTTTTAAGACACTAAAGAATCGACCAATCATACTAACTGGGTGGATAATAATTCAAGAATCATACCTTGGAAGTCTTGTAATATTTCTTTTGTAGGTACGAACAGCTTCATTATCCATTTTTTAATTTCAAAGAACTCATTTCCATCTTTGTTTGAAGACTATGAGGAATGTAATTTTGTAAAAATATGTTTGTGAACTCATCCCATTCCATGGACTCAATTTCGTCTCCTTGCCTTGTATTCTTGATAATATTTCACCATTGATCAGCTTCAACTTCCATATTATTTACTGCTAAGATGAATTTATCATGTTTAGAATATTGTCGAACTAAAAATATCTTTTCAACGATACTGGTCCATTGTTCAGCCAATAATGGATCAGAGGACACATTGAATGAAACAAGACATTACCTTATGAAGGATTCAACTGAATTTTGCTCCCTCATTTTCACGATTTTACGGTCTAGAATGATTAATAGCTCTATAAAGTTGTGTGATCATAGATACAAGATTTTTCATTCTAGATCCCATGAAATTTTGTTGCTCAGGATGAAAATAATTTAATTTCTCATCGCATTCAGCATTAACTTCATTCTTTCAAGTTTTAACCATTTATTAAAAGAAGAATAATAGTTTGAGAAACACTAATCATAATGGGGAAACAACATAAATAAATAATATAATTTCAATTTAGGACAAATTTGGTTTTATCCTATCTTATTCATGAACATATCTAAAACACTAATTTAGTATTGTATCATATACTTAGACATATCCTTAGGTTTTTTTCTAATGTTATCACATCCTATTTTCCAATGATTAAATATAACTCTAATATGACAATAACTATAATAGCCCTTGATTTTCATTTAGATTTTAATTAAAAATTGAAGAAAATTTATTACATTACATAAAAAACCATGTCAGGACAATATAGGATTAGTGTCTAGATATTGGGAAACATAAACAAGTGGTTCATAATACATCTACATTTTCTCCCTCTTATTTCTACATAACTAGAATCTCTTTTGACATATCATACTTACAACCCTTCCTCATGATCTGCGGAAATGGAAAATATGAAATGGTGAGAACAAATTCTCAGTAAGGGTATACAAGGTAAATATCAATTATATCATAATCATAAGAATATAACATTTGAAAATATTATCCCACATATAAAATATCTTAATATCATGTCATGATATAAATAATAAAAGTGAAATGTAATCCTAATAGTCATAATATATGACCTGAAATTTCAGCGCATACAAAAATAAGAATAGAAAATCATTTAATATTATTGAAGGCTCATTTCCATGACCATCATAGTGGACTATGTCAATTACTGAACTGAGTTCACACCTTATTTCAGTCCTGTGTTACTGAACCATATTTACTTTCCATTCCAATCATTTATATATAGTGAGATATTAATCTTTAGCCAATGAATTGGTATTTTATATAGGTCCCTCCCATCTTATAATTATACCATCCTTAAATCTGACATAAAAACATAAAAATATTCAACATAGAAAACTCAATTTATTAAACTGGGTTTCTTAAAGATCATTCCATCATAATTGAAATAAAACAAATGGATTTCTTAAATTACATTCTATAATAAAATCAATAAAATCATAGTAATAATAGGGTTATAAATATAACCTTATTTAAATAGTGTCATAATTTGTGGAAAATATTTTTTTGAAAACACTTGAAATTATTTCCGGAGGAAAATATCATTTCTTATTTAAAAAATTTATCCTTCTTCAAAATGCCACAAAATTTTAAAAGAAATAATATTATGTGAAAATAACCAAGAATGATTGTATTTGAATATTCAAGGAAATAAGGAATTTTGAAAGTAGAAAAATATTTTCATGTTGTACAAGTTAAAAAAATATTCTTCTCATACTTTTGACAAAAATGAAAAAAGTGCCTCAAACTGAAAACAAAAAAATATTTCGTTCATACAATTTTGTAAAAAGAATCAATGGGAAATGTTGTATTAAAAAACTATATAGGGTTATAAAGAATATTTTGGAGAACAGATTTAGGAATCATTGACTAGAGTGATAAATATACCCTAGTAAATACTTAAAAAAAAACAATCTCAGATAAAAATGTTATTTTCAAAGTTATCCCTTACTGTAGGTTGAATATGATATAGATGTATTTGAACATACTGTATAATGATTTCAATAATTATTCTTATTTATTCTTAATCATAATAATTTTTATGATAACATAAATGATCATATGTTCATCCATTGGTTAGTAACATTACAATGTTACTCGTTATTCAGGTATTAACATCTTTATGTTCTTATGCATGTTTTGTTGGATAAGTTATTATTCTCATTTGTATGTTATAGTTATATCATTTAAAACATGGTATTGTTAAAAAATATATAATATTTATTCATTCAATTCATTAATATTGTCATGATTTAATGATGATTACGTATAATGAATCAGATCGCACTGTTGAGATGATGAGCTCTATGTACGCATGAGTGATGATATCATTCCTATAATTATTGATGGTATTGATGTAGATGGTGTGTAGTATCTAAAGAATAAATATAATTTTATATTAATCATATATATATATATTAATTATATCATTATACACATCAATGTATAGTGGTGGGTAAAAACGGATTACACCACTGCATGGAGATGGTAAGCTATACGTACGCACGCGTGGTGGTTTCATATTTCATAGGATGAGTAAAAGGTGTAATTTTTTTTATTAATAATCTTAACATCCTCTATGTATATAATTAATATTGTAGTTAGTATTTTATAATTAAAAAACTCATGTGGTGGAAGTATAATAAGAAAGAAGTTTGAAAAAATCAGAAAATGATATTACCTCTTCTTCCACATGCTTCCCCTGAATCTTATCTTAGAGAACTAGAGATTGCCTTTAAAGTATAAAAGGACCTATAAAATGGTTATAGGTATGTTTCTAATGGAAATGGGTAGGGGGTTGTCAAGATTGAAGGATAAAAATAACGTTAAGTGTTGAGGGAATAATTTCCCTTTTAAAATTGAGGTGAGATGCACTTTTGGAAACCCCAAAAATATTAATTTATAATAAAATCAAAACCCATTTAAAAACCACCAAAATATCCCGGTATAAATTTTTAGATGAGATAGGGTTTTTATATCATAATACAATATATTTTTTTACAATTATTATGTCAATTTAATTATTATCATTTTAATAGTTATGTAGTCAGTCTATTTAATTTTTAACTTGAGTAAAAAATATTTCAATGTTTGAAGGGTGGAATATTTACTTATTTGAAGTCAATTAGACAACGAATAAATAAGGTAGAATATTTTAGAACATATCATAACAATTATTTATTTTTTAAACTGTTACATTATTTTAAAATATTCTATAGAACCTTATTTTAACAAAGTATTAATAGTGTATATTTTGACACTATTTATTTCATGGATTTTGAAAAATATAAAAAGAAGAATTTATCCTCGATAAAAATATTTTATTATATCCCTAAATGGTAAAGGTAAAATATAAAATTAATTTTTCATAATAATTATCCCAAATTATATTTACTAAAATATTTTTTTTCATTTATTTGATATCTTCATTAATAAAATAATTACAACCTCAATTTTGTGTAATTATTTAATATTCATATTTGTTGAATAAAAATTCCAAATGAAATAATACAATGAATAAAAAATATATTATAATTTAGAATAACACTTTTAGTAAAATGTTTCTTGTAAAATACCCAATATTACAAATGATATACTATTTTAAAACATGTTTGTAAAAAACATATCTTCACATAAAATAAATTAATATTAGTCTCATAATCCATTCTATAAGAATCCAAATGGAAAATAAGTAAGTGATTTGATTATTATGTTAGAGATATAATTGTCATATATGTTTGGTTATGCTTTTGGGCCTTTTTATTTTATTAATATTTTAATATTTTTTTTATTTCTCATGAATTAAATAATTTTTTCATCACTCAATATAAGTATTTATGGAAATTCATTATTTTCAAAATATTATAAATAAATTGTCATGATAATGAAGAAAAAAACATATTTAAAATGAATATTTATGATAAAATTTGTCTTATTTAAAAACTTATATTAAAAATAATTTAATTATTATAGTTTGAGTGAGATATATTACACTTTTCTTTTAATAGAATAAAAAAAATGATCTTATCTTATCCAAATGGGTTGCAATGGATACCATTTTGACCCAATTTTGTTTTATGGAAAATTATAATAAAATTATATTAATACAAGTTTTAGGGTAATTTTATAATATTATATTTATCCTTAATTATCCAATTTACCTTTTTACAATGTTAATAAAATAAACTAAAGTTTCTATTCATATTTCCCAAAAATAAAATAAAGCTATTTAAATAATTTGGACCTATTGATTCAAATTTTGGAATAAATTTTGAAATTTCAAAACATTGATGTTCTATAATTTAATTTAAAATTAATTATGTGTATGAAATAGGAAAAAACACTTTTAATGTTTAAATATTGCAAAAGATTAAAATGTTTTTACATCTTAATTTAATGTAAAATTAATTCTGATGACCTAAATTATATTAAATGAAAAAAAAATTCTATTTATACTTTTAAACCATTCAATAATATAATTTAAATATATAAATTATTTTAATGAAGAAACTGTTATTTTCAATTAAAAATTAGCATATTCTTACTATTCATCAAACAAGTAAGTTATCAGTAAAATATCAGAAATTATTCAAAAAAATATATTTATATACCACTTCAAAATAAAATTCTTATGTTGTAATTTAAAAAATTAACAAGTCAAAATATTAAATTAAAAGTGGTTCTCCATCCAATGGTTTAAAATTAACATTTTTTTAAAAATAGGGTCTCATACATCAAATAGGGTTTTATTAATACCCTATGACTAAAATATCAATTTGATGAATATGAAAAATATTTTATTAAGTATATTTAATATATATATATATATATCATTAATTTTATTACCAAAATTAATTCACCCAAAAATAAAAATATCTAATTGATTTATATTTTTTTATAAATAATAGATAGCCAATGAATTAAAAATTAATTTTCATCATTTTGTTGTAATTATTCCTGCTAAAAAAATAGCTTGGATATAAAAGTAATTTTATATTAAGTGTGTCTTGTGGTTCATTTAAAATCAAGATTTCATGCAATGAAAGCAATTAACGAATAAAAATTATTTAACGAAAATATTTCATAAAAACATTTCTCAATTGTAATGACTATGTAATAATGTATGTTTCTTGACAACCCCAACCATATGGAAAGAAATACCCAATCAATGACATCGAATTGGTAGTAGTGATGCTTTCCATGATGACATGGAGTTATTACCTCATCAAGAAAATGTTTTTAGTCTACTCACATATTAATACATTTGACTATATTTTTTTGAATATGGATCTAAATTTGTATTAGAGTCATCAGGTAGAGCACCTTTAGGGGTTATATTTTAACATCATCGATAACCTTAGCAAAGTTAATGTCTCAACAGATTCCTTGAGATGGAATATTTCAAAGAAATCATTCAATGATTGTAGTGATTAGTTTATAATAATGATGATTTTTTCATAGATTCATATGGAGACTAGGGAGTAAATGGATGGTATGTTTTTTGTCTAGTTTTTAGCTGCCTGTACCCATTATAGAGATGATTCAATAGTAATATATGAGTGACAAGTTTATCTAGTGGTTTATGTAGATTTTTCATAGTGGTGATGTTCCCAGTGAGTGTACATTATCGTCATATTGAGTTCTTTTCTTCATGGGTTTTTTTTTTGTGGTGTCATTGTTGTAGTGGAAGTGGGTGATACTTTATAGCCACCAGTCTCAAAGGAATGTTTATATTAGGACCCCAAGATGTTTTGTGATGTGTGTTATTGGTTTTGGTTTCTAGACATGAGATGAGACATAGCTAACTTCATATCTAGATGTCATACATGTCTTCGTGTTGAAGGTATGCACTAGAAGATATATTATTTTCTTCATCCCATACCCATTACTACATAGAATTGAGGAAAGGTCCCCATGAATGTCATTATTGGGTTACCTCGCACACACCAATTAAAGAACTAAATTTGCTTAGTGATTGCCTACCTGACTAAATAAGCTAATTTCATCCAGATCATGTACTCAAAAAAGGTGGATAAGATGGGTCAGTTGAATATGCAAGGGATGGTAAGGCTTCATGGTGTATCACCATTCATTATTTTATATACATACCCCGTTTTTATCTCTTGTAACTGTGAAGGTATTTATAAGTAGATGGGGTCATATTTCATATTGAGAACAAAATATAATCACCAAATGGATGGTTAGAAAGAGTGGGAAATTGAATATTAGAAAAACTCTATGACCATGTGTGTTGGTTTTTAGAGGCTTGTGGTATAAAAATTTTGGTTTTTCATGTTTTCATATAATAATAGTCACTAATCTTTTATAATAATTTCTCAAATTGAGGCACTTTACATTATTATGTGTCAGTCACCTTTATTCTAGATATAGGTGGGTGGAACCTCGTTATTGGGACCAAGCCTTGTGCCGGAGATTATGATAAGGACTTCTTGATTCAGAAGTGTTTATTCATAGTGAAGAGACACCATAAGAATAATCCAAATCAGTAGGTTTGAGTCGTGGAATTCTTAGTTGGGGATTAGGTTATTCAGAAGGTTTCCCCTCATTTGGGTCACTATTATCTTGGTAAGCAGGGGAAGCTGACGTGGAGGTATATAATGCCTTTTGAGATCACAGTGAGGGTTGGAATGTGGCCATACTAGTTTTCCATTCCATCTTAATTAATGTAAATTCATGATGTGTTCCATGTCTCAAAATTTAAGATGTAAAATATTTGACCATATCATGTGATTAATTTGGAGGAGTTGGAGCCAGAACCTGATTTTTTTATGTTTGAACAATTTGTAACGATTATGGATTTACAAGAGCATGTTTTTTGAGGAAAATCCATGTCATTGGTTTGAGTTCATTGGTATCATGGAGATGATTATCATGTAACATGAGACCAGAAATCTTGGGTTGAGGAGTTTTATTACGTTTTCTTCTCTGATCAGACTGAAACGTGAATTTATAAGTGGGGATAATTTTCACATATGAGGTTTTATTTTGAGATATTTTCCAATTTTATTTTTTTATTAT
The DNA here is from genome assembly GCA_963277665.1 of Viscum album. Classification (NCBI taxonomy): domain Eukaryota; kingdom Viridiplantae; phylum Streptophyta; class Magnoliopsida; order Santalales; family Viscaceae; genus Viscum; species Viscum album. Next base: position 1,276,328,448 of record OY728159.1, read on the forward strand.
CATTATCTCATATATTTATAGTTATTTTTTTGAAAAATAGAAATTTATTGATTCTATAGAAGGTGGAACATGTTTGTAGGATGATTAGCATAAACTATACAGTAGAAATGAGAAGACCTTGAGCCCTATAAAGTAGGAATGTCATGGCCACACAACCATCCACATGGGAGTCTGGTTCACCATGAACTCAAGATAGTTGGCCTTTATTAGGAGCATGGTTGATCTCATTTGAATGATTCCATCCTCGTGAGACCCTAAGGCCTCATTTTCCATTCTAAGGAGGTTTTTCACAACTTCCACTTGATTTGTAAAACATGAGGACAAACCTTTCATCCTACTCAAAACATAAAAAATGTTTAATTATATATCTTTTCCCATGAAAATTTGACCCCAAATCACCCTAAACCAACTAATTTGACTCCACATCCCCTATGAATCTTTCCATCTCCCATTCCTTACCCTTGGGATCCAAATAATATGTTATTTAGTGTAATTTTCAATAAACATTAGTAGGCTCATTCACTCATCTCGTTGTTCATTCTTCTTGGTTTTTTTATCCTTCTATTTTGGTTATACATTCTATAACAGCCCGAGATTTTATGAGATTATTTCTTTTTAATTTATTTGATGTCTTGTGTTTTATGATACCCAAATATTATCTTGTGCTATACACAACACCGTATTATCTTGCATGATATGCAACACAAATCTTGGATCGTGTTACACACAATTTCATGTTTGTTTGATAGTAGTTATTATATGCAACATTGAGTATATATATATATATATTCAATGTATTAATGAAATATGGATGGAAATTGTTATATGAAACAACAAAGGAGTTGTTCTCTACACGCAACCCTGACTTGGCTTGCATTACACACAATCGTGAACTTCCTCGATAGCGTTTGTTGTACGCAATACCGGGTTTCACTAAGCAACGATATATTATTATAATATTATTATGAACTATCCATTATGAATAGTATTAACTAAAATTTTAATTTTATAACATTATTATTCATCTTACACATTTTCTAGAACATGGAATAAGAACAAAATAAAATTTTCGGGTAAAATAAGTATTTTTCAAAGAATGCAGTTTTGCCGCCTTTTGATGGACCACCCACTTTAAATCTAGTTTTTGAAATGTTTATAAGTTCAATTTGACAAAATAAAATTCTTCTTTGGAATCATGATATTAAAATTTATTTAGGATAAAATTTTCATATTATTCTGATGACTTTCATATTTTAATGAATAGTAAAAACACACTATATTTTAATTAAAAACAACTTTTTTGATCGTAATAATTTATATGGATAAATTTTAATATTTAATGGTTTTAAAGTATAAATAGAATATATTTTTACCATTATATATAATTTATGTAATTATCATTTATTTTACATTGATTTCATAGGTAAAATCATTTCAATCTTTTACGATGTTTTAACTTTTAAAACTCATTTTCCTAATAGTGGGATTAATTTTAAATTAATTATTGCAAATTATGTGTTTTGAATTTTGAAAAAAGGATTCCATATTAGGAATCAGTAGGTCCAAGATATGTTAATAGGCTACTTTTTTTTGGGCCCTTTGAATAGTAACTACAGTAATTTTTATTTATTTCGGTTAAAGATAAATCAGGTAATTAAGGGTAAACGTAAGATTATAAAATTGCCCTAACATATGACAAAGTTATATTGGATGACTAAAAGTATACCCATATCACTTAAGGGTCGTATTAGATGCATTTAATGGACTTTTGACCATGAAAATAATTTAATTATTATTAAAACCAGAGAAAGTGAAAACATGTCACTCTCTTAAATATTATAATTATAATAATTTTAATTTAGTGATAATATTATTGAAACATCAAACATGAATAGTATCCAGAAATATAACGAAATTATATACATCATGAAAATTTATTTATTATTTTTTGGGATTAAATAATTGACATTAATGGTGACAGAATAGTGACGCAGAAATTGTTTATTTAGTGAAAAATCAATAACATAGTTTTTATCAAAATAACAATACCTATAAAAACGACCTGAAACTTGACCAAACATTGTTGGTAGAGTATATATATTCCCTAAGAAACCAAGTGTCTATTTTTTGACCATTTGGAGTCTTATAAAACCGATTATGACATTTATATTATTTTATTTTAAATAATGTCAAAGATGTCACTTTCATAATTTAATAAATATAACAATTTAAATGTGGTTATTTTAAGATGATAAATTCAAGTAAAATTTTAATTATGAAATTTACTATATTTATCATTATAATATGATTTTATTTTAAATTTTTATGCAACAAATAAGTATATTAAATAATTATACAAAAATGTTGTAGTAATTATTTTGTTAAGAGATATACCAAATAAAAGGTTTTAAAAATATTTAAATAAATATTATATGAACTATTTAATGTGCTCCACTAATTATACATATAAATATATCATGTTAGTAATCTATTAAATCTTTTATTGTGAACATATCTGCTGTGAGGATTTTATTTAAATTCAATTAAATGAATAGTGTCAAAATTGACACTATTTCTATTTTATAAAAATAACATAATATACAATTGTTTAAAAATTACAAAAATATTTTAAAATTAGAAATTAAAATTTATATGGTCTAAAATGTCATAAATTTTCCAATTATGGACAATTAACAACACAAAAGTAATTATTTATAACAATTTAAAATTTAGAATCTTATTACGACAAATAAAATAAATAGATTAAATGAAGATAAATCAAGTTGATATTGTTTTAAATAAATTCAAAAAAATTTTATTTTTTTTATGATATTACAACCTTATCTGATCTAATCATCTGCTTTGAATCATTTTGGATGTTTATATGTGGGGTTTGAATTTATTATAAATTAATATTTCTTATAATTTCATAGGTGCCCCTCTACTCCCTTATAGAAAGGGCACCCCTTCCCTCTTCTATTCACACCCTATTGAGCATTCAATCTCAGAAAAACCCTACCCATTTTCCTTTTCAACCTCCTTAGAAACATTATATAGGTTCTGGTCTCCTAAAGACCAACCCTAGTGCCTTAAGAGGTGGTTAAGAAGTGGCGCGTCAAAGAAAAGGTAATATCCTTTACCAATTCTTTCTAATTTATTTATTCTTTTACATGTTCTTCTCTATTTATTTCATCATAAATTAATAACATCAGTATCAATAATATACTGATATGTAATTATAAATATTAAACAACCCAATTTCATCTTCTATCCATCCTACGGAAAACAAAATCACTGCGCGTGCGTATGTATGGAAAACCATTTCCACACCATGGTGTAATCTGTTTTCCACCACCACCTTACTTGGATGGGTATAATGTTGTAAGTAAACAACTATATATGATTATTTTAAAGTGATATTTATTCTGAAATACTATACATACACTTCAATACAATTCCCCGATCATGGGAATGATATCATCGCTCGTGCCTATGTACGGACTACCGTCTCCACGAACGTGATAAGATTCATTTTCCCTGATTAACCATTCAAGTATGATTATAAATAATATATAATAAATAATCATGAAAGATATTACATAATAATGATACTGGATTTATGTACATATATGTTTTATTTACTTAATTACATTTAATTGAATAAGGAAATGAAATCAACGTTCATGCGTACGTACGACCTACTATCTCCATGAACAGTGTATTTCTTTCCATTTATAGATCTATTATATATATGTATATTCTGAAAATATATTATATATAAATCATGTTTTATATTCTGGAATTAAGTAATCATGATCTAATTAATCATATTAATAATTACATGTCAAAACACGAACGATAAATGAAACGATTTTTTCCCAAAACACTGCTTTAACATGGAATTAACAATTGAACAGATAATATAAAGTCATAAGTGAATCATATATGATATCATAAATATTATTATGGTTCTGTTAAAATTTAAAAATATGTTTAAACCCTCTATACATGAGTCTCAGACACGTACGAAAGAAAATATACATTAGGTATGGGATAATTTTTCAATCTCATTTTTATTCGATATTGCTTATACATATTTATTTACTAGGGTTATATTTTTCATCCATTTCCATAAAAATGTTTTCCATAAAGTGTTTAATATACTTCCATGTATTTTTAAAATCATTTATATCCCTTTTTGACTTTTACATTGTGTTATGGAAAGAATCTTTCATTTGTTTACCATAAAAGGAACTTTTTGGATTTTCTGAAAAAGTACAATAAGAATGTTTTTTTAACTTATACGGAATGAATGGATTTTTACGGTTTCATATCACCTAATTTTCAAGAAAATTACTCAACAAGTTTTCATGGTTATTTTCAATGAGATCCTTTTTTTAAAATTGTGTGGGATTTTGTGAAAATAAAATGATTTTGAAGAAGAAAGGATATTTTCCTCAAGAATTAATTTCAAGTGTTTTATCAAAAACATTTTCCATATAAGATGAAATTATTTTCATATGTTTATGTTTCATGTATAATGTCTCTATGATTTTCATGGTTTCATTTTTCTTATGATGAAATGATATCCATTTGTTCTATATGGATTATGTTATGATGGGATGATGTTTATGAAACCCATTATATTGATTGGGTTATGATTAATGATTTATGTTTATGTTGTGGCACAAGAAAGGATTATTTCATTATGAGATGGTTGGGAACTATATATCCATCCAATTAATTGGGTAATGATTTATATCTCATGAGATATACATGGCTGGAACGGTAAGTTAATCCGGTTTAGTCTTACAGGACTGAAACGAGGAGTGAACATGATTCAGAAAGGTACATTGTCCACTATGAGGGTCTTGGCAGCAATGCCTTAGATAATATAGAAATCATAACATGTGATGAATGGTTACCACAATTACATGTTTTATACCCATTCTATTTTATCATGGTTGATGTTCCATTATGATATATGCCTTATGTACTTCCCTGATTTATGTCTTTGCTCAAGATTTTGATGTTTACATTTTATGTTCATGTATTTTCTTTCAAATGTTTATGGATGGTTTTATTTTATCTATGATTTCCCTTACTGAGAATTTGAGCTCACCCTTTTTATTTTTTATTTTCCCCATGATATAATGAAAGGTTTTAGGTAAGAAAAAAAGGAAGATCTTTATGGGAGATTTTGAGGATCTTTTACCAAGATTAGAAGATTATTTTCCAAGTTTCCAAAGGCACTAAACTATTACGGTCCTTTGGTGTCTATTTTTGTTATTTATTAATTATTCTACAAATGTAATGTAATGTCCATGTACATCAACATTTGGGTCTCCACAGTTGGTATCAGAGGAAAGGTTTAGTCAACCTTTGGAAACTAGGATGCGAAAACTTTAGTGAGATCCATAAAGATATTTCTAATGTATGTCTAGGGATGTCGCTAAGGATAAGTATACATATAGGTTATAGTCTTAGAATTACAGTAACGATATTAGAATTAATCCTAAGATGTTAGATATTGAAGGTACTCCCACTTGATTATGAATTTTCCTCTCACAATATTCTTTTTGGGTTTTAGAAAATCGATGGAAATCAAAAGATTCATGATAATTGAGTATATGATGGACAATCTAATGATATTTTTCATGAGAAACCAAACAAAATTGGATCTGGAAGTCCACATATTGTTATTATGCCAAATTAGCATTCTCATAATATGATCAATAATCTCATCTTTGGTAAGTATCCCGACTCAGCTAATATGAGAAATATTGATTTTCAGGATGATCATAGAGGAAATAAAGTTCAATTCCCCTCATGTAAATCAGATGTTACCTTAGATCATCACAAATTTATGGATTTGGGATTGTCGGATTTTTCATAGCCATGTTATCTACCACTCTCCATCAGAACATGATGGTTACATTTCTCTTCCATGTCCATATTTTCACCTATTTCTCCTACGTGGAAAACCAGTGATGAGTTAGTTTGGGTAACTGCTATGTTTCATACATCACTTTTTATAATTAAGATTTAGTATTCCTTTTCACGATGTGGGTTTCTATTAAAGAAACTTTCATGTAGTAAACAATTTATAACCCTGAAGAATTTCGAGGGCGAAATTCATTTTAAGGGGGTAGAATGTAACACCCTGAGATTTTATGAGAAGTATTTATTTTTAATTTATTTTATCTATGGTGTTTTATAATACCTCAGGATTATCTTGTGCTATACGCAACACCGTATTAGCTTGCAGTATATGCACCACTAATTTTTGATCGTGTTATACACAATTTCATGTTTGTTTCATAGTAGTTATTCTATGCAACATTTAGTATATATATATTCAATATATTAATGAAATATGGTTGGATTTTGTTATACTCAACAAAAAAGGAGTAGTGCAGCACACGAAACACTGACTTGGCTTGAATTACATGCAATCACGACCTTCCTCAATAGTATGTGTTGTACGCAATACCATGTTTCTCTAAACAACAATATTTTATTATAATACTATTATGAACTAGCTGTTATGAATATTATTAAGTAACTTTTGAATTTTATAACATTATTATTCATCTTACACATTATCTATAACATGGCATAAGAAAAAAATTTTTTTGGGTAAAATAAGTATTTTTAAAAAAATGCAGTTTTGCTGCCTTTTGATGGCGTACCCACATTAATTCTAGTTTTTGTCATGTTTATAAGTTCAATTTGACAAAATAAAATTCTTATTTAGAATCATGATATTAATATTTACTTGGAATAATTTTTTCATATTATTCTGAGAACTTTCATATTTTAATGAATAGTAAAAACACGCTATATTTTAATTAAAAAAACTTTTTTCATCGTAGTAATTTATATATTTAAATTATAATATTAAATGGTTTTGAATTATAAATAGAATATATTTTTTCGATTTAATATAATTTATGTCCTTAGAAATTATTTTATATTGAATTCATAGGTAAAATCATTTCAATCTTTTGCAATGTTTTAACTTTCAAAACTTGTTTTTCTTAAATATGGATTAATTTTAAATTAATTACTGTAACTTATGTTTTTGGTATTTTGAAAAAATAATTCCATATTTTGAATCAATATGCCAAATTATGTTAATAGGATACTTTTTATTTTTGGGCACTATGAATACTAACTATGATAATTTTTGTTTACTTTAGTTAAAGATAAATCGGGTAATTAAAGGTAAACCTAAAATTATAAAATTACCCTAAAACATGAAAAAAATTTATTGGATGACTAAAAGTCGACCAATATCACCTAAGGGTCGGATTAGATTCATTTTATGGACTTTTCACCATGAAAAAAATTAAATTATTATTGAAACCAAAGAAAGTGACAACATGTCACTCTCTTAAATCTTATATGTATAATAATTTTAATTCAGTGATAAACTTTATGAAACTTAGAAAATGAATAGTCTGAAGAAATCTAACAAAATTATCTACATCAGAATAATTTATTTATAATTTTTAGGGATTTAATAATTGTCATTAATGGTGACACAATAGTGATGTAGAAATATTTTATTTAGTGAAAAATCAATAATATAGTTTTTATTAAAATACAAATACCTATTAAAAGGACCCAAAACGTGAAAAAGAATTATTTTTAGAGTATATCTATACCCTAATCATACAAGGGTCTATTTGTGGACCATTTGGAGCCTTATAGAACCGATTATGAAATTTATATTTTTTTATTTTAAATGATGTCAAAGATGTCACCTTCATAATTTAATAAATATAACAATTTAAATGTTGTGATTTTAAGATGATAAATTCAAGTAAGAATATTATTATGAAATTTATTATATTTATCTTAATCATAGTATTTTATTTAAAAATTTAATGCTACATATATGTTTATTAAATAATTATAGAAAAATGTTGTAGTAATTATTTTATTAAGAGATATACCAAATAAAAGGTATTAAAAATATTAAAATAACTATTATATGAACTATTTAATGTTCTACAATAACTTTATAGATAAATATGACATTTTATGAATCTATTAAATCTTTTACTTCGAAAATTTCTTCTGTGAGGAGTTCTTTTAAATTCAAATAAATGAATAAGGTCAAAATTGACACTATTGTTATTTTAGAAATATAACATAATATAAAATTGATTAAAAATTTAAAAAAAATATTTAAAAATTAATAATTAAAAATTATATGGTCCAAAATGTCATAAATTATCCAATTATAGACTATTCACAACACATAAGTAATTATTTATAACAATTTGAAAATTAGAATCTTATTTTCACAAATAAAATTAAATAGATTAAATAAGGATAAATCAAGTTGATAATGTTTAAAATAAATTCAAAACAGGTCTAAATTTTATTGGTTGATGATATTACAACCCTATATCATCTAATATTCGTATTTGATTCATTTTGGATGTTTATATGCGGGGTTTCAATTTATTATAAATTAATATTTCTTATAATTCCAAAGGTGCCCCTCTACTCCTTTATAAAAGGGAACCCCTTCCCTCTTCTCTTCACACCATTTTTAGCATTGAAGCTAGTCCAAACCCTTCACATTTATCTTCTCAACCTTATTATAAATATTATATAAGTTCTGGTATCCTCAAAAGACCAACCCTAGTGCCTTAATAGGAGGTTAAGTAGAGGCGCCTCAAAGAAGAGGTAATATCCTTTACCGATTTTTTCCAATTTATTTATTCTTCTACATATTCTTCTCTATTTGTTTCATAATAAATTAATAACATAAGTATCAATAATATAATTATATGTTATTATAAATATGAAACAACCCAATTTCATCTTCTATCATTTCTATGGTAAACAAAATCACCGCGCGTGCGTACGTACGGAATACCATCTCCACGCCGTGGTGTAATCTATTTTCCACCGCCACCTTACTTGGATGGGTATAATGGTGTAAATAAATAACTATATATGATTATTGTAAAGTTATATTGATTCTGAAATATTATTCACACACTCTAATACAATTCCACGATCATGGGAATGATATCATCGCTTGTGCGTACGTACGGACTACCGTCTCCACAAACATGATGAGATTCATTTTCCATGATTAACCATTCAAGTATGATTATAAAGCATATATAATAATTAATCACGAAATATATTACATAATAATGATACTTTAATTATGTACATATATGTTTCATTTACTTAATTTCATTTAATTAAATAAGGAAACAAAAACATCGTTCATGCGTACGTACGGCCTACCATCTCCATGAATGGTGTATTTCTTTCCATTTATAGATCTATTATATATTTGTATATTATGAAAATATATTATATATAAATCATGTTTAATATTCTCGAATTATGTAATCATGATCTAATTAATCATATTAACAATTACAAGTCAAAACACGGATGATAAATTAAACAATTTTACCCAAAATGCGGCTTTACCATGGAATTGACAAATGAATAGATAATATAAAGTCATAAGTGAATCATATATGATATCATAAATATTATTATGTTTCTATTAAAAGATAATAATATTTTTAAAACAACTATACAAGAGTTTCATACACATGCAGAAGAAATTGGATATAAGGTAAGGGATAATTTTTCAATATCATTTATATTCGAGATAGCTTATACGTAAGTATTTACTAAGGTTATTTTTTTCATCTGTGTCCATAAAAATGTTTTCCATAAAGTGTTTAATATTCTTCCAGGTATTTTTAAAGTCATTTTTACCCCCTTTTGACTTTTACATTGTGTTATGGAAATAATATTTCTTTTGTTTACCATATGAGAAACTTTTTGACTTTTCTAAGAAAAGTACGAGAAGAATGTTTTCTTAACTTATACGGCATGAACATATTTTTTTCTGTTTCATATCACCTAATTTTAAAGAATATTCCTCTACAATTTTTCATGTTTATTTCCAATAAAATACTTTTCTTTTAATATTTGTGGGATTTTGTGAAAAGAAAATGATTTTAAAGAAGAAAGGATTTTTTCGTCAATAATTCATTTCAAGTGTTTTATCAAAACCATTTTCCATATAAGATGACATTATTTTGATATGTTTATGTTTCAAGTATAATGTCTCTATGATTTACAAGGTTTTACTTTTCTTATGATGAAATTATATCCATTTGTTTTATATGGATTATGTAATGATGGGATGAATTTTATGAAACCCATTTTATTCTTTGGGTTATGATGAATGATTTATGTTTATGTTGTGGAACAAGTAAGGATGATTTAATTATGAGATGAGTTGGACCTATATCTCGCTCCAATGAATTGGGTAATTATTTATATCTCATGAGATTGACATGGTTAGAAAGGTAAGTTAATCCAGTTCTGTGTTACAGGGCTGAAAGGAGGAGTGAACTTGATTCAGAAAGGGACTTTGTCCACTAAGATGGTCTTGGAAGCAATGCCTTGGCTAATATAGAAATCATCACATGCTCTGAATGGTTTTCACAATTACATGTTTTATTCCCATTCTATTTTATCATGGTTGATGTTACATTATGATATATTTATTACGTACTTCCATGATTTATGTCTTTACTCAAGATTTTGATGTTTAAATTTTATGTTCAAGTGTTTGCTTTCAAATGTTTATTGATTGTTTTATGTTCTCTATGTTTGACCATATTGAATATTTGACCTCACCCTTTTTATGTTTTCTTTTCCCAAGGATATAAATAAAGGTTTTAGGTAAGAAAAAAATGAATATCTTTATAAGAGATGTTGAGGAAATCTCACCAAGATTAGAATATTATGTTCCATGTTTCCAAATGCACTAAACTATTACGGTCTACTGGTGTCTATTTTTGTTTTTTATTTAGTATTCCAAACAAGTAATGTAATGTCCATGTAAGTCCTTCATGGGTATCTACACATTCTCTTATGGATTGGTTGAGCTATTGGTGTTTAAATCATGATTTCATGGGTTAAATCTTGATAGTTGGGGTATTTTAATTCATTTGTAGGGTCTTTTTTGTTATAGCTATGGTTTTTTAAATAATTTTTTATTTTTACACGTTTGAGGTGTGAGATTACATGAATTATAATTTTTTGATGATTTTGGTATTATTTATAGGATTTATAACTGATTTATATGGGTTTTTTGTTTGTGGGAATTAGGCTTCTAAAATGCTAGGGGGTATGTACAGACTGAAAGATTATTTTCAAACTGAAGATAATATATTTCCATGGATGTTTCTAATGTTGGACATTTTTATCTATTAGAGATGGTATTTATGAAATAGTAAAATGGAATTGAGTATAAATGGAATCATTTTATAACCACGTTTGGAAGACTAGGTCTTGTAGGCTTAACGGTCTGGAAGGGTTGATGCCCAATTCCCCTATAATGTTTGACTCAAAAACACTAAATAAGAAGGTGATATTGATCAAATACCAGTAGAGATTGAGATTTGTTTCCCTCTAGTGGATTGTACATGAGTCTGCATTAGTGTAGAGACCCAATCTTGACATACATGGAAATTACATTACTTTTGAAAAATACTTAATACATAACAAAAATAGACATCCAAGGACTGTAATAGTTCAGTGTCTTTGGAAACTTGGAACAATATCTTCTAGAAATGATGAAAGATCTTCAACATATCCCATAAAGGTCTTACCTATTTGTTTTCATACCTAAAACATTTCATCAAATCCTAGGGAAAAGAAAACTTATAAAGGGTGAGCTCAAATGCTCAGTAAGGGTAAGTATGGAGAAAATAAAACAAACCATACACATTTTCATTTAAAAACATGAACATAATGTTTAAAAATAAGAATCTTGATCAATGACATAAAACATGGAAGTACGTATGGCATAGATCATAATGTAACATCAATAATGATAAAATATCATGGGAATAGAAAATGTAATTGTGGAAAACCATTAATCACCTGATATGATTTCCATAGTAGCCAAGGAATTTCCGCCAAGACCATCATAGCGGACAAAGTCCATTACTAAATAGGGTTTACTAGTCATTCTAACCCTGTATTACTGAACCAGATTCACTTTCCATTCCAGCCATGTTTATCTAATGAGATATAAATTTTTACCCAATTCATTGGAGGGAGATATAGGTCCCACCTATCTCATAATGAAATCACTCTTAATTGTTCCACAAAATAACCAGAAATCATTCATCATAAACCAAAGAATAAAATGGATTTCATAATCATCATCCCATCATAACATAATCCATATAAAATAAATGGATACCATTTTATCATATGAAAAATCAAAACATGAAAATAATAGAGACATTATACTTGAAACATATTCATACTAAATAATGTCATCTTAGAAAGAAAATTGTTTTGACAAAACACTTGAAATGAATTCTTGAAGAAAATATCAGTACTTCTTCAACATCATTTTCTTTTCACAAAATTCCATTAAATTTTAAAAGAAAATCATTTTTTTGAAAATAATAATGAAATATTGTAGAGTATGATTCATGAAAATTAGGCATTATGAAACTGTAAAAATCTATTCATTCTGTATAAGTTAAAAAATATTCTCCTCATACTTTTGACAAAAAAGTCAAAAAGTTCCTCACATGGTAAATAAAAGAAATATTCCTTCCATAACAAAATGTAAAAGTCATATAGGGGTAAAATTTACATTAAACATACACGGACGAATATTAAATCCTTTATTAAAAACATTTTTGTGGACATGGATGAAAATATAACCCCAATAAGTACTTACATATAAAAAATCATGGATAAAAATTTGATTTGAAAAATTATCCCTTACGTTATGTCCAATTTCTTATATATGTGTCTGAGACACCTGTATAGTTGGATTAAACATATTATTAACTTGTAACATAACCATAATAATATTTATGATATCATATATGATTTACTTATGACTTTACATTACCTGTTCTTTTGTAAATTCCACGTTAAAGCAGCGTTTTGGGTAAAATCGTTTCTTTTATTGTACGTGTTTCAACTTGTTGTTCTTGATATTATTAATTATATCCTGATTTAATTAATACCATAATTTAAAACATTATTTATATATAATATATATTCAGCATATAAATTTATATGATAGATCAATAAATGGAATGAAATACACCGTCTGTGGAGACGATAGGCCGTATGTACGCATGAACACTGTTTTCGTTTCATTATTGAATTGAATGGAATTAAGTAAATGAAACAAATATGTAAATAAATACAGTATTAATATGTAATATCTTTAATTATTATTTATTATATACACTTAAAAATCATACATTAATGGTTAATTATGGAAAAATAATCTCATCAAGTTTGTGGAGACGGTAGTCCGTACGTACGCACGAGCGACAATATCATTCTTTTGATATTAAAATCACATATAATTAGATGGTATAACTTATATACATAATCATCATAATGATATATTTATTATTTATATCATTTATACTCATTATTATACATCCAAATGATGAAATGTCTGAATAACAAACTACACCACAATGTGTAGATGGTAAACCGTACGTACGCACGTGTGGTGAATTTTTCAATCATAGGATGGATAAAATAAATAATATGGTTGAAAAAATTTTATAATGACATCATAGTATATAGAATATACTTGAGTTATTATTTTATAATGGAAACAACAAAGAAGGAGGTAGTGGAAGAACAAAGGAACTTGAAATAGGTGGTGAGATATTTACATCTTCTTCGGGTTCATCTTTTTCATTTGATCAAAAGGGATCCTTAGGTTGGCTTTATGACAAAATGAAGGCCTATATGATAAAGTTAGGAAATTTGGGATGGTATTTGGGCAGGGTTTGGCCGAGCCAAATGGATTTGGAGGTTTGAATTACAGATAAGGGGGAGTGCCCTTTTATATGAGGGTTGAGGGGCATCATAGAAAAAACATAAAATATTATTTTCTAATAAATTTATATTTGGCTTATAATGGCTCAAAAGTGACTTATTTAGAGGTTAGGGTAGGAATGGGTCTAAATACCCTCATCTTATACGTTTTAGACAGGTTTAGTTTACCATTTTAACATTATCATTTAGAATTAACTCTAATTTAAATAATTTTACATTTACCATGTCTTCTTGTCTTCTTACACTATATGGTTAATAAACTTACAATAAACTGCTAATATTACCCCAATTGATTTATTAATGTCATATTTATTATAATATAAGTCATTTGGCTGATCCATATATTTTTATAACCATTATATCAATTAATAATATAATATTTTATTAAAACTCTTTTATGTTAATTTTGACACTATTTGGTATTTTGTTTTTTTATAAATTCATAAAAACATTATTAAATTGAAAAAAAATCATCTAACCAACCCTAATATGTTATAAGAACCTATAACATTAGTTTAATTCATAAAAATCTCAAATTACATTTATTTGGGTATTTATAATATCAATTATGTTAATATTTCATTAATAAGGAAATTACCACATCATCCTTGTGTCACAAATAAAGAAAATTATTTAATGTCTTAAAAAAATAAATAAAATACGATTATGTAGTAAATTATTTTATATTTATAATGAGAATTTATATTAGAATTTATCTTATGTATAACCCTATATTAAAAATTTTTTATTTATTAAACTTTGATTTTAACTATTTTAACTCTTCTTTAAATAATATAATAATAAATGTCCACATCTAATCCAAGTGTACCTATACGGTAATATATTATTCCTAAGGTTGTTTTTAGTCGAATTACACATATCTAATAGAATTAAGACATGTTTTATGGTAATAATAATATCATTTTCATCATCAATTACCCTATTTACTTCTAACTGTGGTAAATAAAAGTTAAAAGTTACTATTCACCAAAAATTATTTTCGTCTCATTGAACAACATTTTAGTTACTGATACCAACCATGTCTCTCAGATTTTTGAAATTAAACTCACAAAAGTGGTAAAATTAATTTTTATGTAAATTTTCCAATGCTCTTAGGAGGTGGGTAAAAGATTGTGAAAAGTTCAATAAAATTTTCATATATCTAAAATTATGATAAAATGTCTCCAAGGAATTACAATTATCTTATATAGGTATTATGTATCTATTTTGACATAAAATAAATTTAAATAAAATAAATCATTATTTAAATAAATATTCGGTTTTAACCAATAACTCAGTGTTTTCACTATTATTCAAAAATTGAATGTTTTCAGAAAAACACCAAAATTCACACTAGGGTAATTTCAATATTTTGAATCCAATAATGAATTCCATTTTGAAAGGTAGAATTTATAAAACGTCAAAAATTGGGTATTACTATTCATAACGTCTTATTTATATAATATTTTATTAATATATTTTTGTTTAGTGAAACTCGGTATTGTGTACAACGCAAGCTATCAAGGAAGGTTGCTTTTGTGTGTAACGCAAGACAAGAATAGTGTTGTATATTCTATAAGCTAATAAAGTGTTGTTTATAGTGTGAGATAATCATGTTGTAGTGTACAACACAATTCATCAAATAAATTAATTATATTTCTCATAATTTCTTGTGGTGTTACATTCTACCCCCCTTAAATGAATTTTGGTTTCGAAATTTGTCGGGGTTATAAATGGTTTACTACTGGAGAGTTTCATTAATAGAAACCCACATCATAAAAAGGAATACTAAAACATAATTTTAAAAAGTAATGTATCAAAGGAAATGGTTACCCAAATTAACTCATCACTATGTTTCCATATAGAAAAACATAGGTGAAAATATGGATGTGGAAGAGAAATCTAACCATCATGTTCTAATGGAGAGTGGTAGAGAACATGGCTATGAAAAATCCAACAATCACAAAGACATAAATTTTTGATGATCTAAGGTACCATCTAGGACAACATTTTTGGTTTTCAAGATCATTTTCCCTAAATCAACAAAAAATGGAATTAGAAGAAACACTTAATTGATTTTGGTACAATCACACCATTGGTCATTCCTTGAATAATTTCCACTTCATCTCTTAATGAAATGAAGATGAATTTGTCATTTTTGAAGTGTTAGTAGATCATGCGATAGAATGATAGGTCATTCTATCTCTCTTTAACATAAGGTTATAAAAAGTTATTATATATACATATGTCCATCTATGGTGACATTAATCTTATATGGTTCCTAAAATGGATTTATAATTCATCTATCATACCTCTTAATAAAATAAAACTAATTTCTACTAACTAGGGACATTTTGTAGGCTAGTGATAGGTGATAAAGGCTTGTCAAACTTCGGATGTGGGTTCGATTCCCACGACCTTGTCCGACACAACGGGTTGTCACCCGTCCTATGGTTTGTCCTTTTTCTAAAACTATTCTATTAAAACATTTCAGAAAAAAGGTTCTTTCCTTAAACAATATTATCTGATATCCAACTGAATCTATTCTAATCATTAGGCTTATCCAAAATACATCGTTCCAATCTCATAGTATAATGAAAACAATTACTAGAAAAGTAATATACCGATCATATGAATACCATCATTTACCCCCATATATCATAAGATATATCTTTTTGGTCTCGTTCCAAACATGTGAATACCTTAATCATGTATTCTCTTGAAAAATAAATACCCATTGAACTTTAGTGAAAACATGAGTTTTGTCAAAAGATGAATCTTTCCACATAAAAAAAATTCCAAAAATTATATACACTCAAACCATGATATCACTTAGTCCTTATATCAATCATGAGCTCGTTAATACTATAGAACATATTATTTTTTCTGTATCCATTCATTATGCACATATCATCTTCTTTCTAAAAATATCTAAATAACCTTTCATGGTTACCATTACCATTCAACATATACTTTCAAGTAATTTAGGAAAAAAAATAGTGTAAAAACTCTTAGATGTTTCTTTATTCCATAGTTTCATTAAAATAACTCTAGATAAACATACAATCATTCCACTACATTCTTAAACCATTGACCAGACTTCATCATTTTATTCCTAAAAACTTATTTAATCTCATATATCATTTGAAGTCTCTTCATCATCATCAACATAAATACTACCCGTATGACCATGATGATTCTCTTCATGAAATTTTCCTTTAGGGAATTGGTTTTCATAATTCCCATACATTCAACATTTAAAAAATTTAACTGTTGTTGATGTCTTAGGAATACAATTATCCTTGTCCAAAGTGTTAACTGAACCCTTTCCTTTGCAATTATTGGATTTGTGTCCTTATTTTCTAGACCCAAATCGTCATCTAGTTCCTTTGAAACAGTCTCCTTGATGTCTCTTACCTCATGATTTACATAAGGAAAATTGAACTTTCTTTCCTCTAATATCATCCTGAACCTCAATCTTTCTCTTATTAGTTGAGTCAGGAAACTTACCAAATTTTATATTTTTGATCATATTATAAGATTTTTGATTAGGGATAATAATGATGTTTCACCTTCCAAATCCCGTTTCAGTTTCTTGATCAGGAAGAATATCATTCCATTTTCCATCATATTCTCTAGTAACATGAATCTGCATGTTTCCAGTCATTTTCCACAACCAAAAAAGAATAGTGTGAGAGGAAAAAATCACACTTGGAAAACAAGAAAATTAGGGGGAGTAATTTCAATATCTAATATCTTAGGTTTAATCCATGGTTATTCATGATCATTATAATAATTCTAGAACTATAAAATACACTTATACTTGACCTTAAGGACATCCCGAGACATACCATAGAAATATCTCTAGGGATCCCAATAATGTTTTCACATCCTAGTTTACAAATTTTAACAAAACCATTCCACTGATACCAACTGTAGAGACCCAAGAATGACATACATGGACAATAGATTAATTTTGTGAAATACTTAATACATAACAAAAACAGAGACCCAAAGACTATTACAGTTTAGTGTCTTTGGAAACTCAGAACAATATCTTCTAGTCATGGTGAAAGATCTTCAACATCTCTCATAAAGGTCTTCACTATTTGTTTTATTATCTAAAAACATTCTTTAAATCCAAGGGAAAAAACATACAAAGGGTGATATTAAATGCTCAGTAAGGGTATGTATGGAGAAAATAAAACAAACTATATACATTTGAATTTAATAACATGCCCATAATTTTTAAAAATCAAAATCATGAGAAAAGACATAAAACATGGTAGTACGTAAGGAATAGATCATAATGAAACTTAAACCAAGAAAAAATAGCATGTGAATAAGACAAGTAATTATGGAAAACCATTAAAAACATGATATAATTTCCTTATTAGACAAGGCATTGCTGCCATGACCATTATAGTGGACAAAGTCCATTACTGAATTGGGTTTACTGATCGTTCCATCCCTATATTACTGAACCAGATTCACTTTCCTTTCCCTCCATGTTTATCTCATGAGATATAAATCTTTACCCAATTCATTGGAGGGAGATATAGGTCCCACCCATCTCATAATGAAATCATTCATAATTGTGGCACAAAATAAAAATAAATCACTCATCATAACCCAAAGAATAAAATGGGTTTCATAAACATCATCACTTCATAGCATAATCCATATAAAACAAATGTATATCATTTCATAATAAGAAGAATCAACTCGTGGAAATAATAGATACATTATAATTGTAACATAATCATACTAAATAATTTCATCTTAGATGGAAATGGTTTTTACAAAACACTTGAAATGAATTCTTGAGGAAAATATCCTTTCTTCTTCAAAATCATTTTATTTTTTGAAAATGCCATTCAATTTTAAATGAAAAGAATTTTGTTTTGAAAAAAATCATGAAATATTGTAGATTATGGTTCCTTAAAATTAGGCATTATGAAATTGTGAAAATATGCTCATTCCGTATAAGTTAAAAAACATTCTCCTCGTACTTTTTCCGGAAAAGTCAAAAAGTTCCTCATATGGTAAATAAAAGAAATATTCCTTCCATAAAAAAATGTAAAAGTCAAAGAGGGGTAAACATGACTTTAAAAATACATGGAAAAATATTAAACACTTTTTGAAAAACATTTTATGGACATGGATGAAAATATAACCACAGTAAATACTTACGTATAACAACCTAAAATAAAAATGAGTTTTGAAAAATTATCCACTACCTTATGTCCAATTTCTTCCATATGTGTCCGAGAATCCTATATAGTGGGTTTAAAAATATTATTAATTTGTAAAATAACCATAATAATATTTATAATATCATATATGATTCATTTAGGACTTTATATTACCCATTTTTTGTAAATTCCATGTTAAAGCAGCGTTTTGGGTAAAATTGTTTCATTTATCATATGTGTTTCAAATTTTTTTCATGATATTATTACTTATATACTGATTTACTTAATTCCATTATTTAAAAAATGATTTATATATAATATATATTCAGTATATAAATATATATTATAGATCGATAAATGGAATGAAATACACCGTTCATGGAGACGGTAGATCATACGCACTTTTGAATGCTGTTTTATGTTTCCTTATTTAATTGAATGGAATTAAGTAAAAGAAACATATATGTACATAAATCTAGTATTATTATGTAATATCTTTCATGATTATTTATTATATATAATTTATAATCATACTTGAATGGTTAATTATGGAAAAAGTATCTCATCACGTTCGTGGAGACTATAGTCTGTATGTACACACAAACGACAATATCATTATTTTGATATTAAAATCATATATAATTTGATGTTATATCATATATAATGAATCATAATAATGTTATATTCATTATTTATATCATTTATACTCATTATTATACCCATCCAAATTATGAAATGTTTGATTAACAAACTACACAATGACGTGGAGATGGTAAGTCGTACGTTCTCACGTGTGGTGACATTTTCATTCTTAGGATTCATAAAATAATTAATATAGTTTTAAAATTTTTATAATAACATCAAATTATATATAATATACTGGATTTAATTTTTTATAATCGAAACAACAAAGAAGCAAGAAGTGGAAGAAGGAAGGAACTTGAAATAGGTGGTCAGATATTTACCTCTTCTTCGGGTTCTTCGTTTTGATTTGGTCAAAAGGGCACTTTAGGTTGGACTTATGACAAAAGTAAGGCCTATAGGAGTAAGGTAGGTCAACCAAGAGGGTATTTGGGTAGGGTTTTTCTTATCCAAATGGTTTTGGAGTTGTGAATTAGAGAGAAATTAGAGTGCCATTTTATAAGAGGTTTTAGGGGAACCTTAGGAAAAAGCATAAAATATTAGTTTATAATAAATTCATATTCTATTTATAATGGCTCCAAAGTGACTTATTTCGAGGCTAGGGTGGGGATGGGTCTAAATCCTTTTAAAAAATATGTTTTAGAAAAGTTTAGGTTACCATTTTAACATTATCATTTATATTTAACTCTAGGTTAAATTATTTAACTTTTACCGTGTCTTCTTGTATTCTTACACTATATGGTTAATAAACACACTATAAACAGCTAATCGAACTCCAATGGGTTCAGTAATGTCATATATATTATTATATATGTATTTTTTCAAATCCTTATATTTTGAGGACCATTATATCACTTAATAATATAATATTTGTTTTAAAAACTATATTATGTAAATTCTGACACTATTTGGTATTTTGTTTTTTCTAAATTCATAACAGCATTATTACTAAGAGAAAAATTCATCTAACCAAGCCTAATATGTTTTATTAACATATAATTTTTTTTATTCATAAAATGTCTCAAATTACATTTATTCGGGTATTTATAATATCAATTATGTTAATATTTCATTAATAAGGTAATTATTGCATCATCATTATGTCATAAATAAATAAATTTATTTAAGGCCTAAAAACTATAAATAAAATACCATTATGTAGGAAATCATTTTATATTTCTAATTAATATTTATAGTCGAATTTATCATCTGTATAAACCTATATTAAAAATGTTTTAGTTATTAATCTTTTGATTTTAACTATTTTAACTCTTTTTTAAATAAAATAATAATAAATGTCCTAATATTATCCAAGTGGACCTAAAGGATAAATTTTATTCCTATGGTTGTTTCTGGTCAAATTACACTTATCCAATTGAATTAGTACATGTGTTATGTTAATATTAATATCACTTTTGCCCTTAATTACCCTATTTACTTTTAACCATGGTTAATAAAAGTTATAAGTTACTATTCAGAAAATTTTATTTTCATCTCATTGAACCACAATTTACTTACTGATATCAACTGTGTCTCTTAGATTTTTGAAATTCAACTCACATAAGTGGTAAAATTATTATTTATGTAAATCTGCAAATGCTCCTAGGTAGTGGGTAAAATACGGTAAAAAGTTTAGTAAAATTTTTATATATCTAAAATTATTATAAAATGTCTATAATGAAATAAAATGAGCTTATATAGGTATTATTTATCTATTTTTCCCAAAAATTAATTTAATAAAAATATATAATTATTTAAAAAAAAAATCGGTTTTTACCAATAACTCTGTGTTTTCACGATTCATAAAAAATTGAAAGTTTTCAGAAAAATATCAAAAATTCACCATAGGATAATTTTGATATTCCGAATCCAAAAATGATGTCCATTTTGAATGATAAAATTTATAAAATTTCAAAAAGTGGATATTACTATTCATAACAGTTAGTTTATAGAATATTTTAATAACATATCGTTGTTTAGTAAAACTCAGTATTACATACAACGAAAGCTATCGAGGAAGGTTTCTATTACGTGTAACAGAAGCCTAGAATAATGTTTCTTATACTACAAGATAATAAGGTCTTGTGTATAGCACAAGATAATCATGGTGTAATGTAAAACACAAGACATCAAAGAAATTAAAAATATTTATCATAAAATCTCGAGGTGTTACAATTAGGCTGTGGGTTTAAAGACAAATCCCTAAGGTATGAGGATCCAAGTATTCCAATAACCCTCTGTCCTTAAGGATTTCACATGGTTCTCATGTCATGTGTTGTTTATCATTAAACATGTTGATGTGTTTATTTTCCCATTTTTATTTAAAATCATGTTTCATTTAAAATGTTTACTTTTAATATATTTAGAAACAATTATATTGATTTGTATTATAATGTTATTGAATGAAATACATTTTTGTGATATCCTAATAGGTATTATCTAACAACATTGAAATGATCCTAGGTGTATGTAGTCCTTGATATGTTTTCCCCATATAAAGGAAACATGCTATGTGTCAGTGATGGTGGATCTGGTTGTTCATGATATCCCTCTAGAATGTGTTTTTAGTGGTGGCATGAGGGTCTTGACCATCTTTCTGAATAGAGACTCGGGGTCTAGTTGGCATCCCCACATTGTTTTGGTATTTTGGATTTTGAATTAAAGTGAAAACTATATTAACTTATGATAGTTGTATTCCTTTTGTTATGGTTATTTCTTATGATGTGATTTTATATTCATGTGGATTATTTATGGGTGTTTTTATGGTTGAAGTATTTCCCAAATGAAATTTTTGTTGCACATGAAGTCATTTCCCACCCCTAGGGATTAGGAATGAAATTCAGGCCTTACCATGGGCAAGGTCAGATGTCGGGATGGATGGAAGCTTGGATTAGTTCATGACATTATGACCTTAAAAGACATAGTCTATGAAATGAGTCCATAAACTATTTTCAATCCCATGGTCCAAGAATTACGACCTTATACTATTTTTAATTTTTTTTATTAATTAGTATGAACATAAATTGCTAAAGGATAGTGCTACAAACATTTTCCAGGTCAAAACTACATAGGGTAAACATTATCAAGCGTATGAATCACCTCTACTAGGTTAGTCCCAATAATTGATAAAAATGGTGACAAAAGGAAAGTTGTAAAAGGGTATTAGGGACATAGTATGGATCCCATAAAAAATAGGACATGATTTATGAACCCATCATTTTACAAATAATTTGGAGCCAAATATTAAGCTATATTTTCTAAATGATTTTATTCTAGGGGACACACCATTGTGTTTGCCTCTTACACCACCGTTCACCTTGGCTATGAGCATTTTATTCATGCTAGATCACACATCATAGCCAAAAGATTCTAAAATATTCTATTGAGAATCAAAATATAATGAACATAATAATGGTAAGATAAATCATCCTTGTTGATTGATGTTAAATAGTGTCAACATCATCTTCACCCAATAATGTTAAAATTCAGTTCAATCACCCTCACTGCATAACGTAAACCTATGAATTGTTTAAGGCCCTTGTCAATGAATCCCTTGTCCCCTTCGGTGCTACTATCCTAACTCATCATTTAGTATCATCACTCATCGCTGAACATCCAAGATGATCCTCCCCTTGGAAGATGAGACTAACCATTTTTCAGACTGATATACCATCCCAATGTGCTCAAATCCATTGGGTCTTAACTCCAAGAGTGTTGAATTCCATTCAAACATTCCATTAGATTATCCCTAAAATTCACTTCTCTATTTACATTGATCCCCATCATCATTTCACATCTGAAAAACGCCCCCTAAAGACAATGGTTCTAAGACACAGTCACCCTTATACCATACTATGAAGACACTTCTTTATACTTATGATGATATTTTAATTTAGGACTCTTTTTTCAGACATGGTGAATAATCAATACTCATTTTTGTGTCCCCGTGATCATAAAAATAATTATAGAAGATGTGTTTTTTTTATTATTTTCAGATATCATTGTTTCGCGCGGAATCCGGGGATGACCTCCTGGACGGGAGATTCAAACGTTCCGATCGGTTTCTAACGGGTTTGTTTGTAGAACCGGAAACATCCAATGATTCCACATCCTTTTGGACCTACTTTCCAAAGGCAGGCGCTCATTAGCTTGTGGGCTAATGAGGCTTAGGAATTTGCATTGGTCGAGAGGATGGGAGGTCGGACTCATCACACCTTTTTGAGGGGAATTATTGTCTACTCCGGGACTCTCTTTATAGATTTAAGTTAAGTTCGTGAATCCTTATTACATTACCAAGTATAAAATGAGCTTTCCTTTAGTTTTAACAATCAATGATTAAATATGCAAGAAATTTAGAGAATCTTTTATATGTATTCGAGGTTCTTCATCAATATAGAATCATCTATATTTGTTTAGAGATTCTTGGTCAATGGTATCCTTCAAAACATTTATATAAAAGTCTCTTGGTCATTTTGATGACCAGGCTGGTTTTAAAGCCACTCAGTGGGGCACTTGAAGTTTATCGTCATTCAGAAGGACAGAGATTATTTCAATGTTGGGATCGAACCCATGAATGGGCTACCTACGTATCCTTTGTTTTGAAAAAAGGAATCAGAATCCACGTAGTTCGAGGAATGGGATATGATATTTTATGATTGATGGCTCAAAGATGAATGTCATAATTACTTTTACACTCTAAGCTCACGTGAGTCATGCTCGGTATGAGAAACAAGAGGTATTGGTAAAATTTAGACAATTGTGCCATGAAGGATGCAATCATAAGAATTTTGTTTGGGGCTTATGTATGGATGACTGCCCAGATAGATGAAGGTTTAGGATTTACTTTTAGGAAGAAAATCCATGAACAGGGTCCACAAAGTTATATGTGCTTCATGGAGATTTGAATACTCTAATCTTGGGGCTTACTCCTAAGGAGGATGCCCAAGTTAGGAGGGGACTTATGATTGGGTTTTATTCCTGAAAAGGAAACCCAAATCAAAGGAAATTTATGACTGGTTAAGAGAAATTTTAAGAGACTTGGGGCTTACTCTTAAGAAAGATGCCCAAGATTTATGACTAGGACTTATTCCTGAGAAGGAAGCCTAGGTTAGGGGACTTGGGGCTTACTCCTGAAAAGGAAGCCCAAGGTTATGACTGAGTCTTTATTCCTGAAAAGGAGACCCAGGTTAGGGATTAAGGTTTGGGGCTTACTCCTGAGGAGGATGCCCAAGATTGAAGGACTTGATTGGGGCTTATTCTTAAGAAAGATGCCCAAGATTGAAGGTTTTATAACTGGGGATTATTCCTGAAAAGGAGACCCAGGTTAGGATTCTCTCATTTTAAAGGATGAGGTTGAATGAATGAACTCTCAATCTTTGGTGATATAATGATGTTTAAATCATTAGGTTTTGAGAGATATTTCACATAATTCCTTTCAGATAAGGATGTCAAATCAAGAAATCATGCCATAAATGGCTTTGAAAAGTATCTTGAAGACTGAATCTTGAATAGGAAGGGTGAAAATGGCTTAAGAGGGGTGAAAAAGGGCAAGATGGGCACCCAAAAAGATAGGGGCGCGCAAGTATTGAAGGTCGCGCAAGTCCTGCGGCGGCGCGCAAGTATTGGTCGCGCAAGTATACTTGCGCGACATAAGGGATACTTGCGCGATTTTCAACCAGGGTTGAATTACTTGAGCGACTCTTTATTAAACCCTTTCCCATCCTCTTGAGGTTCTTCCAGAAGAGGGACGCGCAAGTTATATTGAAGGAATTAAGTCGGCGCGCAAGTGTTTGATAAGTTTCAACACTTAGGCCTTCCTTCTTCCCTTTAGATCTTCCATTCTAGGTAAGAAATTACCTTAGAAGTGTTCTGGAAGCTTTGAGAAGAGACTTGGGCGTCGGGAGCATTGATCCGAGTTTCTGGGAAGAGATCCCCTTCAATGGGGGGCCCACAGGGTCTATTTATAGGCAAAAGAAGACCCCGGGCGGTTACTAGGCGGTTACCATATCTGTCGCGCAAGTATCTTGCACGACCATGAGGGGTCGCGCAAGTGTTAAGGCGGCGCGCAAGTAGACTTGCGCGACCAAGATGGAACTTGCGCGATACATGGGCAATGTTCTCCTTTTTCATCCCTTTGTCGATTTTTTCGATGTTTCTTCAAAGGATTAATCACTTTGAGCTCAGATATTCCCTTTTCCGAACTTTAGATTCCGTGACGAAAGGAGCGTCAACAAAAGTCCCCCCTCAGAGTTGGATCCGGAGAGAAAATGAGGATTTGACTCTGAGGAAATCGAATCCCTCTAAAGGAAAAGGGAGGCGCGCAAGTCTTCAGTGCGCAGAGGGAGGCGCGCAAGTCTGCGTCGCGCAGGCCTTAAACCCTCTGGTATGGCGCGCAGGTAGGCCTCCTGGCCTATAAATATGCTGCTTCCGGCCGTAAATGGTATCCGACCCCGAATTCTCTCGAGCTCTCGCCGCGCAAGTCTTTGTCGCCGCGCAAGTCTCTTATTTTGGCTGTTTCCTCGCTGCCGCGCTACTCTCAAGGTAATAAGGCTTGCGCGGCAAACACTTGCGCGACAAATACTTGCGCGACATATGTACCACTTGCGCGACATCTCCATACTTGCGCGCCTTAATGCCTTAGCCATTTTTTTCAGATTTTCTCACAAATTTTATGAAAAATTAAAACCCATTTAAGAGTTTAATTTATTCAACTCCTGTGCAGATTCAATGGCTCTTAGACCTGGATTCCTTGATGAACTGGCTAGCAAGCGGATAGATGATATGATGAATATCATTGGCCCTGATTACTATACTGTCAAAAACAGCACTCTTCCAGATTTGGCTAAGTATCTGAAGAAATATCATCACGACTTTCCTCACTGCACTTATCTACCTTTGTATTGTCATGGTCATCTGCAAGAAGTCATTATTCCAGAAGTAAAGAATTATCTTCCATTTTCTTGGTTTCAGAATTATACCAATTTTGCTTCAGCAAATATCTCAGGCGGAGGAGTATTTCAAACTGCTGGAACAGTAGAGAAGGCGTATGTGATGCATCATAGCCCTTGCACACCAGATCTGAAAAAACATACACCTGAGATTCAACCACATTGCCATCCTTCAATCTTCCGAGATGCTCAGATGGATCAGTCCAAAGGCTGGAAGAAAAGTTGGGATTTCCGCCCTGGGGGAGGTGTGAAGCCAACTTGGATGTGGGCATACTGGGTGCGACAGACTTGCGCAGAGTTTATTGAGGATCTGAAGAGAGCTGCAATATATGAAGCTGTTTGGGTTGGGCAGACATATATTTACAGACATGATATCTTCGTGCCAGAGATACTCAGTCACTGGAGTCCAGCGACTAATTCTTTCCACTTGACTCATGGAGAAGTAGGTATCAGTTTGTGGGATGTCCACAAGATTTCAGGAGCTCCAATCTTGGGCGATATGTATGATGAATTCATTCCTCCCAAGGTGACTTGGAATGATCCAGAGAAGACTCCTGTTTTGGCTCGAGAATTATTCAAAATCTTTCATAAGCTCAAGAGTTCAGAGACCTCATTAACTCATTTCAGAAAAGATATCCATCCGGAAGAATGGATGAAGGTGTTTCTTACTGAGAAGAAAGGGATGGAGCCAAAGGAAAAAGGATCCAAAAAAAAGAAATCCAAGGATACCCGGCCCAGACGTCCTACCACTTGCCCAAAACCTGAGAAGAGAGGAGCTCCTGGCACATTCTGGCCAACTCTAGAAGCAGGAGAGTTTGAAAAATGGGGCTATGAAGTGAATCAAAGAATTCCAAAGAAAACTCGTCTGGCGGGTTTTTTGGCAATGTGGCTCAGTATTTACCTCTTGCCGGTCAGAGATTCGAAGGGAGGCATTAGGCCAGGGACCTTCGTCATTGCGGCTAAGTTAGCTGAGGGAAAAATGGTTGGGTTAGCTACCCCCATTTTAGCAAAGATTCACAGGAGTTTACTTCATGTCTTCCAGGGTAAATCTCCTTTAAGAATAGTGGGACCATTCCAGGTTTTGTGGGGATGGATTGCCACTCACTTCAGGACTTACAATGTACAGAATGGGTTACAAATTCCTGGAAGCTCCTTCAGACCGTCAGTGCAAGCATTCTCTGGAATTTCTCCATTAGATGTCAATGGTTATGACATAAAAGTAAGACTAAGCATGTATAAGGAATTCAACTTCCTTCCTTATGGAAGTCCGCCATCTGGGCGGTTTGTTGATGATGGGAAAGCCCCTTTGGATTTGAGGGCATACATGCTAGCTTGCAGGGATGGCGTATTAGTAGCCAGGGTTGATGGAGAAATCATATGCGAGGCCTATTCTCCATATAGATTTGCACGCCAATTCAAATGTTTACAACAGATTGTTGTATCCCCTCCAGTACACGTCAGGTTAGAGCAACATACGATGGTTGCTCGACAACTATGGTTGCTGACGTCAAGAGAGAAGACTGGAGCAGTATTTGATCTACCAGTTGAAAAAGCGGCACATTATCTGACTACTTTTTATGCCGAACACTGGATAGCATCATACCCTAAAGGGATATTGAATCACCCTGTATATCAAGTGGGAAAGAGGAAGAGGACTGTAGAGAAAGAAACTCTTCCTCATGAAGGTGCTGCTTCTCCTCCTGAAATAGGTTCAACAGACTCCTCCTCTAGAACTGATTCCTCGGATTATCATGATGGGGATGATGAGGCACAACCGGCAGCAAAGCGGTTTCGTGCCCGATATAATCCTCCGGCCAGATTCAAAAGACCCACTCCATCAGCTCCTGGTGAGTTATTTGATTGTAATAACTTCAATCACTGATACTTTATAAAGTAATAAGTCTCACTTTCTTATTCTCTATCTGTAGTTGCAGGAGTTGGGAAGAAATTAAAATCAAAAATTGTAGGACCTTCCTCACAGCCTTTATATCTAAGACCAGAGGCTGTTCAGCTATGGCAGAGCTTATACTGTGATACTGAAACCGCCTGGCTGGATTTGTGTGAGGGTCTACAACTTCCTGGGATAGGATATCTTCTAGCCTCAAAAGACCTTCAATACGGAGATAACCCCAATGAAGTGCGGGCTTACATCAGAGAGCTGGAAATGCTCATATATGCCACCGATAATTCAACTCCTATCACCAGGCGGGTGAAGGAAATGATTGATCGTGGCACCACTAAGGGGGCTGGTGGTTCTGGAGATGAGGAGTGGCAAGAGTACGTGGCTCCTGAAGATGTAAGTTTTCTTTCCTTATTTGCAACTTGATTTCAGTTGAAGCTTTGTTTCTTAAGAAAGTTATTTTCTTCATCTTGCAGCTTGCAAAGAAAGGGACCGGGGTTCCTTCGCCACAATATAGCCCTGGTGGTACCGCTGTTGGGGCTGCTGCTGATTCTCCTCGCGAACCAGGCGAGATATCTCCAGGCCAGCAGGCCATGAATGAGGCACTGGACATAGCCTTTCATTCGCCAATCCAAGTGCCAATAAAGGAGACAGCTGAAACTCCAAAAAAGCAAAAGAAGCCAAGGCAACGAAGGAGGAAATCCTTAGCTAAACGTTTCATTAGCAGTGGTAAGTCCTTCGAACAATCATGAGTTTATACCCATAATCATATGGTTACTCATATTTCTGAGGATTGCAGGGGCTTCTTCAATTTCCCCCTTGAGGGAAGGGACTGATCCTTCTTCAAAGGCCGTGGAGGGTGCTGTAGAACAACCACAAACTCAAGCTGACTTGGTAGCTCCTGGAGAAGAGCTGCCATCCATTCCCAGTATCCCTCCTACTACTGAAGATGCTGTCCAGGGTCAGGGGTTGCAGGACATAAGTCAGCAAGAAGACATAGCAAATGCTCCCACTGGTGAGACTAACCAAGATTCTGAAGTATCATTGGATGAAATGATGAATCAAGGAATGACTTTTGAAGAATTTTATGATCATTCTAGATTGTCATGTGATTTAGAAGACCTTGGGCGTGAGTGTTACCCTTCGCCTAAATTTTTCTTTTAAAAGAAAAATATTTCTAATCATGATGTAAAATAATATGCAGTTTCTTCCGTAGAAGCTGCTGAACTGCCAATGCCTGAAGAGGGTGTGGACACTGATGTCAACCCTATCATTGCAGAAACATTAGCTCAAGTAGAGCTAAATCCAATAAACTCTCCTGAGACCCATCTTGAAAATCCTGTTGAAACCGGGAAAGATGGGGAGAAGTCTTCTCATGTTGCTGAACCACCATTGGGTAAGGGATAACAATATTTGTGATTGTACTTTATTTTCAAGACAATCCATTCTTTTGTTATTCTTTAAGATTCAACTAAAATCTTTCAATTGATCATGTAGGGCCATCAACTGTAATGGCTAGATCCGGAGATGAGGCTTCAGCCTCTGCCCCAATGGGAATTGAAAGTGAAGAAGCCCAAGTCAGAGGGGAAAGAGCAGAACGAGGCACTTCTTTAAGCATGTTAATTCCAGATTACATACCCCCTTCTGACGAAGATGTTGAATCAGATCCAGAGATGCTCAAAGCGTTCAGCTTTTCACGACGTAAGGCGTGGAACAATATATGGAACATCATATCGGGGGTGCCCTTAGAAGAGCTACCATCAAAAATTTCCCGATTGTCATCCCAATTTGTTATAATGGGACTTGGTGGTTTTGGGTATGAAAAGATCCATGCTACAGTGAAACAGATTATCTTCAGGAGGGAGCAAATGCAGACAAGTCGCGAAGATTTGACCAGAGTGAAATCGTCAGTCAACTTAGGCGAATTTGAGGCTGCGATATCCCAGGCTGAATCTGATTATGTTGTCAAGATGAAGGATCTGAAACAAAAAATCAAAGAAAAGGTCGTCCAGCAGGTGCAACTCCAGCAATAGTTAGATGCTGTTACTGGGGAACTTGATCAGCTTAATGAATCATTGGATGAAACTCATGTAAATTGCATGAAAGCCATTGCAGATGCTAAGAAGGCACTTCAGCAAGCTGAAAAGAGTGAAGCTGGTCAAGTGCACGAGCTTCAAGCAACTGTTGATAAGGCTCAGGATGCTATACATCAAATGAAGACTTTTGTTGACAATCTCCTGTAATTTCTTGAAAAAGAGAAGAGATTCCAATCTGTGGATGTCCTTCTAACTCTTGTGTATCAATGAAAAACACTTTTGTCTTCAATCATTTGTGCTTGCATTCTTCCATTACCTGTTTCAAATTTACTTAAGCCAATGGGCTTAGTAAGCATAGTTTGATTTTTACTAGGATTATTACAAATAACCCTACAAACTTTGAATCTTTTAATTGCTCAATATTACCTAAATCATACAGAAAATGTATATTTAGTGAGCTGGAACTTGACTTTTATTCATAGTTCCTCTGTCTTTTGTGTGGGCAGTTTAAAGTCATGCAAGCCGGACATAAAGAGGCTAATGTTTAAGGTCGAAATAGCTTTGACCGAAAAATGGATTAAAATGGATTCAATTCCTTGATAATTTATCTGAAAACAAATTACCATACTCAAGTATGAGAGAAAATATGTAAACTATGACTTAAGAATATTTGAATCTGAGGAATGATATGAAAAAGAGCTAAATAGCATTAGAAGAAGTAGTTTCCAAGAATGAAGTTACTATTATTTAACAAAACCCGTTAGGGGGTGGAAATATGCAGGGCCACCTATGGGCATTGGCTGCATAGTCAAATAAAATAGCATCTTTTGGCTGACAAGTCTGTTATGTGGACTGTTTATGCAAGGCCACCTATGGGCACGTGCTGCATAGTTAGGCAAAAGAACTCTCAGAAATTTACTTTCCTAGTGCTAAAAGCCAGTGAAAGTTTATGGAGATTCAAATTTTCTAAAGCATAGAGTTTGTTGTATGGAACGAAGTACTTGAATATGGAAAGGATATTTCCGAACAAGAATATCGAAGAACTGGATGAATATCATTCCTACGAAGGTCTGACCCAAACGTAGGGAAGAAGAATAAACCATAGACTTGAATACTTTCAGATCATGAAAAAGGATATGGGACAAATATGTTAAGGATGGCTATTTTTGCGGATCCCTACATACTGTCGTTTAAGACAAATAAGGACAAAAGAGGCATTCTTCCCAAGAATGAAGTTACTATTATTTAACAAACCCGTTAGGGGGTTGAAAACATGCAGGGCCACCTATGGGCATTGGCTGCATGGTCAAATAAATAGCATCTCTTGGCTGACAAGTCTGTTATGTGGACTGTTTATGCAAGGCCACCTATGGGCACGTGCTGCATAGTCAGGCAAAAGAATTCTCAGAAGTTTGACATTTTTGTGACCATAAGTCATGAAAAAGGGTTATGAAGATCTGAAAATATTTAAGGTTAGGATTATAATACATAAAGATGGGTATTTTCCAATGTATATAGAGATACATAGGTCAATGAAAACCATAATCATGTTGTGGCTGGGTCCTGAATTGAAACTTGGACTTCACTACGTATCTCATAAGAATGAGAATCAAGCCATACGTAGTTCTTGAAATACAGTTTAACGTCGTGCAGGACGAAAGGATGAGTGATCTTAGTTTTTTGGGTCATAGAATTCGGACCATAATAATGAATACACAGTGTGTGTTTTCATGAGGACTTTTCAGCCAAGGGACTGAAAGTGAAATTTGGGGTTAGGCCCAAAAGACTTGGGACTGGATTCGAGGGACACTCGAATGTTCCTACGTATCCCATAAGGATGGGAATCAAGTCCACGTAGTTCTAGAATTACCCTTTGTACAAATTTGGTTCGTACATGTGAAGGGTGAAAGGGGACTTTAGTGCAATGATGGTTTAACCTAAGATAAAAAGTTCAGGCATTACCATGTATGCATGTAGTCTTTTGAAAACGAAAAAACTATGATTGAAAAATCAATGTCAATAATAGTTCTCTCTCAAATGAGGAAATCAAAGAATATTGTAGTTTATTGTCGTACAGGACAAAAGTGTTGTATAGTTTAACGTCGTATAACAAGGACGAAAATGAATCAATGTAAAGATATTGATTTCAGGGGCGGTTTCACAAATCAACATCATATTAGATGGTGGTGAACCGATGTGAAGAGATTGTTTTTGGGCTTGAACCTTGGGAGGTTGCCTACATACCCAGCCTGGAGGGCAAGGATCAAAGTCTGTGTAGTTCAATTAAAGAATGAATTAACGATCAAATTTTTTTTTGGGGACAATGATCTAATAATGTTGTTGGGACTTACACATGGTTAGTGGCCCAAAGGGAGTGTTATGGTTGATGTTCGCTCTAAGCTCACGTGAGTCATACTCGGTGTGAGAAACAAGAGGTAATAACAACCTTAACGATGCACAGTTTAATGTCATGTAGGACATATCAAGGACTTTCTGTACAGTTTAGCGTCATGTAGTTAGGACGATGGGGACAATACAGTTTAACGTCATATTGGACGAAAGGGGGATTGTGCAGTTTTAATGTCATGCTGGACTTTTGATGATTATATAGTTTAACGTCGTTCCGGACGTGAGGGACTTTTATACAGTTTAGCGTCATGTAGTTAGGACGTCACAGTTTAACGTCTTGCTGGACATATTTGCAAATAGTTTATGGTCATATACATGGACCAGGGATGATGCAGTTTTAAGGTCATGCTGGACTGTTTATGGAACTTTTTTCACAGTTTAATGTCGTGTGGGACGAAGTTGCAGTTTAAAGTCATACTGGACCATTGCTGTATAGTTTTAGCGTCATATAGCAAGGACGAACTGATGCTGTACAGTTTAAAGTCATGTAGCTAAGACTAAGGTGAATCAATATGAGGATATCAGTTCTGATCTTTTTACAGTTTATCGTCATGCTGGACGTTGGAAGTGCCACATAGTTTAATGTCATGTTGCTAGGACACAATATAGTTTAATGTCATCTCGGACAGAATACAGTTTAGTGTCATGTAGGAGAATAAGGGACTTAACACAGTTTAACGTCATGTAGGACGATGAAAGTGCCAAACAGTTTAATGTCATGTCGTTAGGACAAAATATAGTTTAATGTCATCTTGGACAAAATATAAGAACTTTTATACGGTTTATTGTCATGTAGGACAAAATCAGGGACTATGCAGTTTAAAGTCTTGCAGTTAGGACTATTGGTGCTGCACAGTTTAGTGTCATGTTGCAGGGACATAAGTGCGAATAGTTTAAGGTCATATGCACGGACCATACAGTTTATCGTCATGCTAGACGTAGTTGTAGTTTAAGGTCATACTGGACCATTATAGTTTAATGTCATCTCGGACATAGTTGTAGTTTAAGGTCATACTGGACCATTATAGTTTAATGTCATCTCGGACATAGTTGTAGTTTAAGGTCATACTAGACCATTATAGTTTAATGTCATCTCGGACATAGTTGTAGTTTAAGGTCATACTGGACCATTATAGTTTAATGTCATCTCGGACGTAGTTGTAGTTTAAGGTCATACTGGACCATTGCTGTATGAACCAAATGTAAGAGTCTTAGTTCTGTGAACAATATTTTGTGTTTATACAAAATACTTCTTCAGAAATCTGGCATTAGTTGGAGTCGTGATGTGTTCTCCATCCATTGAAATCAGAGAATACGCTCCATTGGAGTAGACCTTATGTACTGAATAAGGTCCTTCCCATTTTGGTTCAAGCTTGGGAGGCTTCTTTCCT
Organism: Viscum album; assembly: GCA_963277665.1. NCBI lineage: Eukaryota > Viridiplantae > Streptophyta > Magnoliopsida > Santalales > Viscaceae > Viscum > Viscum album. The sequence goes on from OY728159.1 coordinate 1,276,362,870, forward strand.
GGTATCATTGGTGCTCTGAGAACCAATACCAATTCTCCCGGAATGAATGAACGAAGACGAACTTTTTTGTTAAAAGCTCGTGCTATTCGATTCTGGTAGATTTCCAAGTGGTGCAAAGTGCACAATCTTTTCTCATCTAACTGTTCCAATTCATTCAACCGCTTTTGGGATTGCTCATCTGTTGATAACTGATCACAAATGGCTATTCTGAGTGAGGGCAATTGGACTTCAATTGGCAAGACTGCTTCTGTTCCATATACCAATGAATATGGAGTAGACCGCGTCGCATTGCGAGTGGTAGTCCGATAAGCCCATAAAGCATGATAGAGTTTATCAGGCCATGACCTCTTATCTTTATCCACCATCTTTTGCAGTATATTTGAAAGAGTCTTGTTGAAGGCCTCTATCTGGCCATTAGCCGCTGCATGATATCGAGATGAATGGTTGGACTTAATGTTGTATTCTTGATACAATCTCTTTACCTCAGAAGAGCAGAAGTTGGTGCCATTGTCTGTCAATATGGTATGAGGGACACCAAATCTAGTAATGATGTTAGACTTGATGAAACTAACAATGCATTTAGAACTGAATTCTTTGAGAGGTACTGCCTCTGCCCATTTGGAAAAGAAATCAGTAGCAGTAAGAATGTACTTAAACTGCTTGGCCGTAGCTGAAGGGTAAGGTCCCACCACATCCATTCCCCATGTGGAAAATGGCCATGAGTATTTAGCTGTATGAAGCAACTCTGGAGGTTGATGAATGAAATTGGCATATACTTGGCATGAATGACACTTCTTTGTGAAATTAACACAATCTTGTATCATTGAAGGCCAGAAGTATCCAAGTCTTCGAATTTGATCAGACAATCTATGTCCAGACTGGTGGGCACCACAGACTCCTGCATGCACTTCTTTTATGACAGCCATTGTCTCTTCACCATCAATACATCTGAAGAGAACTCCATCAAAACCACGTTTGTAGAGAATTTTCTCGAGGTGGTTTGGACCATCATAAAGAGTAAAATTGACCACACGTCGCCGAATTTGTTCTCTCTTGGCTCTATCAGGTGGAAGTGTTCCATTTTGAAGGTATTCCCTGATAGGTGACATCCATCCTGTAGTATGACCATATGGTTCAGGAATGGGACTAATTTCATTAATTTCCTCTGTTCTGACTTGAACATAAGGTGAAATTGCACGACGGTGGGCAATACCGATGGTTGTCTCGTCCCGATTTGGATCTGCTAAAGCTGTGGCTATATTAGCCAGTGCATCAGCTTGAGCATTTTGTGATCTTGGGACATAAGAAAATGTCGGTTCTGAAGGGAATTCCGACATTAACTCTCTGACGTAATCATACAAAGGGATTAATTCTTCTTTTCTGATGGCATAATCCCCATTGATTTGTTTGATTACCAGGTCTGAATCACCTTTTACCTTTAAGTGATTCACTTGTGCTTGAAGCGCTAACTCCAAGCCTGCAATGAGAGCTTGGTATTCAGCTTCATTATTGGTACCACCTTCCCACAACAAAAATGAATAAGGTAACACTGCCTTATCTGGAGAAATGAGCACAATTCCTAAACCAACTTTGTTGAATTTAGGATTTTCCATTTTCTTCCCTGTTGGACTTCTAGAAGCACCATCAAAATACATTTCCCATGTTTGAGGATTCTCTTGAATAGAAAAAACTTCCTCATCAGGGAGTTCGATATCTGAATATGTGTCTTCCACTGAAGGGTGTTCAGCCAGGAAATCAGCCAGAGCTTGGCCCTTAATTGCCTTTTGAGACACATATTGAATGTCGAACTGCTGTAGAATAACCGCCCACCTTGCCAGACGTCCTGTAAGCATTGGACGACTAAGGATGAATTTGAGTGGATTATTACGAGATACCAATTGGACCTCGTGATGTTGCAGGTAGTGTCTCAGTTTCTGAACTGCAAAGATTAATGCTAGGCAGCATTTTTCAATACTCGAATACCGGGTTTCTGCTTCAAGCATAGTTCTACTGAGATAGTAGAGACTATTTTCATTCCCAGCATCATTCTTTTGAGCGAGAAAGGCACCCAATGATCGCTCTAAAGCTGTCACATAGAGGATAAGAGGCCTACCCTCAACAGGTGGCATGAGTACTGGTGGACTTAAGAGGTATTTCTTGAGAACATCAAATGCTTCTTGACATTCTTTAGTCCACTGGTAAGTGACTCCTTTCTTCAGTAATTTGGTAAAAGGTAAACTTTTGCCTGCCAAATTGGCGATGAAACGCCGAATATAGGCTAAGTGTCCTTGAAGTCCTCTTAATTCTTTCAAATTCTGAGGAGGTGACATACCAAGGATTGATTTGGTCTTCTCAGGATCGACTTCAATACCACGATGGCGTACAACAAAGCCGAGGAATTTTCCTGAGGTTACCCCAAAAGCACATTTTAAGGGGTTCATCTTCAAATTATGTTGTCGAAGCTTGTGGAATATGATTTCCAAATCAGCCAAGTGATCAAAACGTTGTTTGGATTTAACCACCAAATCATCTACATAGCATTCAACAAATTTCCCTAGAAAAGGTTTGAAGATATGATGCATGGCGCGTTGATATGTTGCACCTGCATTTTTTAAACCAAAGGGCATCACCCGGTAACAAAACACACCTTGAGGAGCTCTGAAGGCTGTATATTCCTCATCTTCTGGGGCCATTCGGATCTGATTATATCCAGAATATCCATCCATGAAAGAAAGTACTTCATAGCCAGCCGTCGCATCAATTAAGAGTTCTGTAATCGGAACTGGAAAATCATCTTTGGGACAATACCGATTAAGATCTCTGAAATCGATGCAAACCCTAATTTGTCCGTTCTTTTTCTTTACTGGGACAATATTAGCCAACCACTTGGGATATTGAACTTCTCTGACGAAGTTAGCTTTGATAAGCTTATCCACTTCAGCCTCGATTTTGGAAGCATAGGTTGGGTGTGTTCTTCTCGCGGCTTGTTTGAATCCTCGATGTTCTTTTGGCAAACCCAAATGATGGGTGGCAACATCAGGATCAAGGCCAGGCATCTCTGTATAATTCCAAGCAAAGATATCTTTATTTTGCTTTAGAAAAGAAATATACATCTCTTGTTCTTCAAAGGTCATGGCCGCACTAATTAAAGTGGGGCGTGGATCTTTCTCTGTACCCAGATTTACTTCTCTGAGTTCATCCACAGTGGTAGAGATACCCTCTTCAAATGCTGGAGGAGCATCTCTAAGATCTTCCTCTTCCTCTTCATCATGTGTTATATCTTCCGTTTCTACTTGCAAAGTAGATGAAAAGACGAAATTCTCATGATCATAAGAGATGTCAAAATTTTCACATTTTGAAGAAGAAGCTTCCATTTCCGTCCCTATTGATGAAAAAGGGTCTTCTTTGGGAAATAAAGAGGAGATGATGGATTGAGAATCGACATCAACATTCACCTCTGGTGTTGCTATAACTTCTTCTGGCCTGATTAGTGAAGTATAGACTTGTTGGATTTCAGCAGACGAAATGAAAACGTCACCACTTATGCTTTCATCATTGCTTGGTAAGTTACCAATCTCTCCCATGTTGTCTGGCTCGATTGCCGTAATTGACATTATGGATCTTTCCATAAGAGTATTTTGATTTGGGCCTATTTTGTCAATTTGACTGATAGGTAACACATAATCTGTACTCACATGTGAAAATGGATTTATTGGAATTTTTTCCAAACCATATGGAGCATTAACTTTGGTAATTTCCTTCATTGTAGATTTTTCTCTTCCCTTCATGTGATAAAATTCCGCCTCAATGTATTGAGACTCACATGTTTTGAACGGGGCCTTATCACCATACAATGTTCCAACTTGACCATCGAAACAGTATTTGAGACATTGATGGTATGATGACGGAATAGCTGCATGCTGATGTAACCAGGGTCTTCCAAGCAAGATATTGAAAGCTGAGTCTTGATCAACAATCATGAAATCTGAATTGGAAACAAGATCTCCAAACTGAGTTCTGAGCGTAACTTCTCCCAGTGGTTCTTGTTCATTTTTATCATATCCTTGCAACATCATGGTAGAAGGAGATAAATCAGATTCTGTGAGGCCCAATCGACGAAGTGTGCGAATGGGCATGAGGTTGACTCCTGAACCATTGTCAATGAAAGCTCTTCGAATATCTATACCATTGACTTTGCCAGATAAGTACAAAGGTTTTATGTGCCCATGCACAACATCATCCTCATCTTTATCAGTAAAAGATATCACTGCATGACATTCTGCAGGATTATTCTCTATGTGATAAATTTCAACTACAGCAATCTCAGCTTCAAACTCTTGAGGACTTGACAAAGCTTCGATGAGTGCTTCCCGAAGATCTCTTGATAGATTCAAAGCATCCAAAATTGATAATTTGGCTGGTACTTGGGCCAAGTGTTTCAATATATCATACTTTTGATCTAGAGGCCTGCGTTTCCCAATAGGAATATGTGGTTTAGCAGGTATCTTGGAAGCAGATGCTTTGGAAGCTGATGCATCTTGTATTGAAGTTGGCAACATCTTTGGTTTTGGAAAATTAGACTGATTAGATCCATTTGCTTGCTGTGATAAAGAAGATGGAACCTTTAATCGGTCTTCCAAAATAATTGTGCCGAAGCTGAGTTGGCCATTAGCAGAAGAACTTGATTGTTCATTTTGAGCTCGCTGAAGGGCTCTACCACGAGTTTCTGCTGCATATACAGTGCTAGCAGGGGTAGAATTAGAGTAGTGGTTTCGGAAAGATCCACGTCTTCCCCTATATCCTGAACCTCTAGAACTTCCTCGGGTTCCTTTATTTGATACAGGGAATTCAGGCTCATCAAGACTGGAATATGAATCTGTTAATTGAATCATATTAACAGAACCAAAGATCAATTCTTCGTCTGATAAAGACTCTGCCTGGTTGGCCTGTTTAGGCTGTGCCGTTTGGTGGGACGGTGCCCGTTGCTTTGAAGTAGATGGCATGAAATCTGCCAGAGTCAAAGACAATTTAGGCTTTGATACATACTCATCTTCTCCTGATTCCTCTTTCTTCTTTGAATTACGCTGCCCTTTTGAGGATTTGTCCTTTGATGGAGGCTTTACTGCAGCTTTTGTAGGAGACACAATTGGCTTCTTCAATTGTGTTCGCAAAATGGAATGGGTCCGATTGATTGTCTTTCTGACCATCCAATCATCATATTTTTTCGCAGTTTTGCTTTTGACTTCCTGCCACTCGCCTCCTTCCTCTGGATCTGTAGCGGTAATACACGCTACATGAGCTGAAGAACCCTTCAATTTGACTTGTCCCAAGTCAACCATCTTTTGTAGGAGGTCTTTAAAGACAAAACACTCCTGGATGGGATGTCCCAACATTTGATGAAAGGGACAATAATTGGGACGGTCTTCATCTCCTTCCTTGTTTGGTCTCTTCGGCCCTGGTAATTGAACCAAATTATTTTCCAGAGCTGAAATGAAGTAACCAGGAACTTGCTCACTTCGGAAAGAGTATGTTTTACTCTTCATATCCTCAAATTGTTTTCGTCGTTGATCTTTTTGATCATTTGGACGAAACAGCCTTTGTTGTTGGCGTTCAGGAGGTGGAGCCCTTCGAGAAGATGAAGGTTTTGAAGTAGAAATAGGTACAGGTGCCTGTTTAAGCATAACTGTAGCAGTTTCTGCTTTACCCATTCTTCTTCCTGGAGCTGATGGAATTACACGAGATTTAACCTTAGCCTGCATAAGGGAATCTTCAATCTGTTGAGCGATTGAAGTAAGGTCTCGAAACCCTCCTGTGTATTTCACAGGGATCAATGGCGTGCGTAATTCGTCACGCAAATTTGCCACACAGATTGGCAATAATTCCTCCTGAGGGAGTGATAAACTCAAGGAATACGTTAATCCCTTCCAACGAGCAATGAAATCAGAGACTCTTTCATTCTCCCTTTGCTTGCAGTTTGTAAGATCGAAAACTGTCGTTTTTGGCAAAGTTGAGCTGAACTGAAGAAGGAATTTTTGACGAAGATCCTCCCATCCGATGACTGACCGGGATTTCAAGCTTGTATACCAGACAAAAGCTGGTCCTTGCAAGGTTCGCACGAAGCATCTGAGTTTCACTGCTTCTTGTTGTTCTGGAGTTCCCATCATAGGATCACAACAAGACACGTAATGCGTCAAATGTTGTTCAGGGTCGCCTGATCCATTGAAAGTAGGGAAAATAGGGTTTCCAAAACTGGATGGAGGAGAAATTGAATCTACCCATTCAGGGTAAACTTTCTTTTCAGGTTGAACTTGCGCCCGTTTCCCTTCCATAGTTTCTAACCGAGCTGTTAATGACTCAATAGTAGTTATTAACTTTTGAGAAACGTCAGGTTGAACTTGGTTTTGGGTAGGTGCAATGAATGGAGCTTGGACAGCCGTGGAGGTTGGTGCTGCAACTAATGGTAGTGCTGCCAACCGTTGTTGCGTTTGACCCGTAGGATTAGACCTCTGTGGGTGTACTGATAAAAGAGGATATTCCTGATCCATCTCAGTAGTTACAACAAATTCCTTCGGCTGTCGGACTTCAGCATTCTTAAGAAGAAGACTACTCTGAAGTAGTTCTGCATTCAACCTTCTTAACTCTTTCATTTCTTCCTCCTGTTGTGCAAGCCTTTGCTCTAATGAGAGCGATTGACCTCCTTCAGAGGAAGGGTGAGAAGTAACCTGATTCTTTCCTTTCCCCTTATTGGATCCTTTTCGGAGAGGGGGAAGTGGGTTACTTGAAGGAATACCCAAATTTTGGGTAAGCCTTTGATTACGTGTGCGCACACCTTCTTCATTTAGGTCTGTGTGCGCAACTTCTTGAGCAGGAACCTCTTCATCTGATCCCTCTGATTGAGCCTCATCTGGTGAATCAGCAGCAACGGCAGTGATGACATTAATGGATGCATATTTCATGAAATCCTTTCTATCAGCATTTCTATGATATTGTCTCCTTTTATGTCCATGATAAGACATGGCATTCCGTTGACTTGACCCCTCAGGAATTTCTTTGTGAACCGTCACTTGGAGAGAATCTCCTGACATCTTGGCTCTTCGTTCCTCTTGAGGCTTATTCCCTAATCGAGAGAATACTGACTTTCTCTGAGGGAGGGATTGAAGATTTGAAAAAGTCCCCAGTCCGGTGGACTGGGGGTGTTCCTGTTGCTTCTGCTCAACTCCTCGAATCCCATTCGTTGATTCTGAGGGTTGGGTTAGAGAAGTCCCCAGTCTGGCAAGCTGGGGTGTCTCTTGACATGCTATGTCTGAGATCTTCTTGAAATCTCTCTTGATCTTGCGGATCTTAGTTCGGAAATTAGCTGGATGCATTAACCTGTATCCACTTTTATCACCTGGTTCAACAGACCGTTGGATGATTTCCGAAACTTCTGTCATTTGATGACGTGTTTGCTCCAGACGAGAGGCTTGCGCAATATTCTCGCCTGCTTGATGTAGGAGCAATTCAACAACCTGTTCTCTATATACTTGATTTTGAGAGGAACTAGTTGAAGCTTGATCTCGAGCAAGATTTTGATTATGAACAAAGCCCATTGACTGTGGCCGGCCATGGGCAATAACATTGCATGAGACCATTTTCGGCGGGCTTTGCTGACCGGAAAGCACTGTGAAATGTAGTGCTCCGTGAATACCCCATCCTCTGATATGAACATTAGATGGAGCATTGGAAATTAACTGACGCAATTTTCTCAGCGCGCCAAGGCATGAACGTTGAAGGGTTCTCTGTTGCTTTTCGGCCTTCGGATACCGAGAGACTGATAGAGATGCCAAATCAATCTGGCGTTGTAACCCTTCTATTATCTTAAGATGATTTTCATATTCATCGTAAGATAATACCTTCTTCTTTAATTGACAAAGAGTTTTCCATATGTTAAGACGAATATCATGGATTCCATCATCCGTCAACATCTTTGGAATGTCATACTTTGAATCAGCCAAAGGCCAAAACATGACTGGTACTTCACCTTTTGCCAGTTTTTTCCTCATGTTCAGCATTTCCTCTTTATCATTAAATGAAGATTCTTCTACCTGTTTGGACCAGAGTTGGTGTTTCCTTGTTGCTTCATCGGATTCAACAAGATTGGTAGAGGAATCACTATTCATGCTGGAAGATGAATGACCTAGGGAAGGTTCGGAGAATAACCTGAACCCCAAGCTATCTTCTGATGGAGAAAGAGTTTCACCTGCCGATAGTAAAACTTCAGACATGACTGGTTTTACGTTTGCAAGTGCCTCGAGATAGGAGGGCTTTCTCGTCACTACATTGCCTTCTGAAGAATTTTCGAGACAATGTGAATCACTACTGCGGAGAGGACTTTCGCAGCGAAGTTCATCACCATGAGGAGGACCTTCATGATGGGTTACAGCAAAAGATGATATCTCTTGCTCCTTGGTCTTCTGACCACACAGAGGGTTCCTGTGGTTCTCATCTGAAGAAGAAACTTCAAGATTGACCGAATTTTCATGAAGCAAGTCTTCATGAGGAAGTGTCTGTTGAAGACCTTCGGGATTAATGTTCCTGTTATTGGGAACTGAGGGAGTAGAATCTTGAATTCCGACAGATAAATGTCTGAGGGCTTCAAGAACTCCAGCATCGAGCAAGGCCTTGTTACAGATTGGCCTTTGATCTCCTGACTGTGCTGGGCGGATCTTTTTCTTAGATGCCTTCTTACTCGCTTTAGAAATCACTTGATGACGAAAGTGATTGCTCTGAGCAGGTGTATGTGCCTGATCAGGAAAGATGGTCAGGTTAGGCTGACGATCATCGCTCAAATCAGGTGTATGTGCCTGACTTGGTTGTCCATATGATATGGGGGAGTAGGCCCCACAACCCTCTTGGACTGGAACAGATGTGTGTGTCTGTTCCGGAGTGAATTGTTGATGTGTCACTCCACTGCTAGGGATAGATTTATGTGTCTGTCCCTGAGATGAAGCTGAAGCTGTTATGATATCCTGGCAAGCATCCAGAATATGAGCAGGAATTTGCTTCTGCTCTTTCACCATTGACAAAATATGTTTGGTGACTTCAGCCGCCGGAACAGGGATATACGTCCATTCCGGGCTTGGAGTAGGTGTATGTGCCTGCTCCTGTCCTCCTTTTCCTGTCAGTGAATCCTGACAGTACTCAAGTGTGGAGGCAGAGAGTTTAGTCTGCCTCCTGTTTGTCGTCGGGACTTTCCGACTGACTTCTCCGGGTGCTACCAAGCGAGACTGTTGGTAGACTTGATTAGTATCAGCAGGTGTATGTGCCTGCTGATTACACTTCGCCAAACGCGGTTGACGAGATCCATCATATGTAGTCAGACGAGCCTGCTGACTAACTGCTGATGTATAAGCAGGTGTATGTTCCTGCCTATGGTACTCCGCCGGAATTGCCTGGCGGGATCGGCTTGATGCTGCCAGACGAGTCTGCTGGACAGCGGGATTAAAACGAACAGGTGTGTATGCCTGCTCGTTATTTGCCACCAAGTTAGGTTGGTGGACTTCTCCGGAGATGGCAGGGATGACAACCTGCCTATTATTAACCGGATTCCGTCTCTGGTGATTCATCTTGCCTGCTCGGGTTCGAGGAACCTGAGCTGAATGCCTGGAGCCGGTACCCTCATCATGTTGAGGGTGCACTACCGCACGAGTCTGGCGGCGATTGTTGATGGGAGCCCTTGAAAAGGACTCCTGTCTCTTTGAATTAAGGTCCCGCGGGACCTGCTCATTCACTTCCTCAGAATAAGGGAGTGAATGGAAATTGCGTTCCGGGGATAACGACCCGAAACGGTTGGAGACGGTAGTCAGCACCGCCTGCTTCTTGATTGCTGGTCGCCGTTGTCCGGACGACCAGGTAGAATTGTTAACTTGGAGGGCTTGACGAGCGGCCTCCAGAGTTGGGATAGTACCGTTGCGACGGTACTCCTTAACCAGTGCATTTGAAACACAGCGTTGAATACGCTGAGTTGGTGATGTCATCCTCAGAGCGGATGACGTTCCAGCAGGAGTAGCAGCATTGGTTTTCATGGCAGCAGACCTCACAGTAGAGGTGTTCTCAGCAGCAGTATTCACAGGGGTGAATTTAAGGAAAGCCATTTTTTGTAGGAGATCTTGAAAAAAGAGTGCCTGTTCCATATAACAGACATAATCAAGATGAATCCGGCTACTGCATCTTTTGGATGATCATATGTCAATGATTGCCTTGTTGGCCCAAGGGGCCTAACATCTATGAAGAACATCACTTTAACTTGGTTAAGGATTCACGTCGGGTTCACCATTTTTGTTTCGCGCGGAATCCGGGGATGACCTCCTGGACGGGAGATTCAAACGTTCCGATCGGTTTCTAACGGGTTTGTTCGTAGAACCGGAAACATCCAATGATTCCACATCCTTTTGGACCTACTTTCCAAAGGCAGGCGCTCATTAGCTTGTGGGCTAATGAGGCTTAGGAATTTGCATTGGTCGAGAGGATGGGAGGTCGGACTCATCACACCTTTTTGAGGGGAATTATTGTCTACTCCGGGACTCTCTTTATAGATTTAAGTTAAGTTCGTGAATCCTTATTACATTACCAAGTATAAAATGAGCTTTCCTTTAGTTTTAACAATCAATGATTAAATATGCAAGAAATTTAGAGAATCTTTTATATGTATTCGAGGTTCTTCATCAATATAGAATCATCTATATTTGTTTAGAGATTCTTGGTCAATGGTATCCTTCAAAACATTTATATAAAAGTCTCTTGGTCATTTTGATGACCAGGCTGGTTTTAAAGCCACTCAGTGGGGCACTTGAAGTTTATCGTCATTCAGAAGGACAGAGATTATTTCAATGTTGGGATCGAACCCATGAATGGGCTACCTACGTATCCTTTGTTTTGAAAAAAGGAATCAGAATCCACGTAGTTCGAGGAATGGGATATGATATTTTATGATTGATGGCTCAAAGATGAATGTCATAATTACTTTTACACTCTAAGCTCACGTGAGTCATGCTCGGTATGAGAAACAAGAGGTATTGGTAAAATTTAGACAATTGTGCCATGAAGGATGCAATCATAAGAATTTTGTTTGGGGCTTATGTATGGATGACTGCCCAGATAGATGAAGGTTTAGGATTTACTTTTAGGAAGAAAATCCATGAACAGGGTCCACAAAGTTATATGTGCTTCATGGAGATTTGAATACTCTAATCTTGGGGCATACTCCTAAGGAGGATGCCCAAGTTAGGAGGGGACTTATGATTGGGTTTTATTCCTGAAAAGGAAACCCAAATCAAAGGAAATTTATGACTGGTTAAGAGAAATTTTAAGAGACTTGGGGCTTACTCTTAAGAAAGATGCCCAAGATTTATGACTAGGACTTATTCCTGAGAAGGAAGCCTAGGTTAGGGGACTTGGGGCTTACTCCTGAAAAGGAAGCCCAAGGTTATGACTGAGTCTTTATTCCTGAAAAGGAGACCCAGGTTAGGGATTAAGGTTTGGGGCTTACTCCTGAGGAGGATGCCCAAGATTGAAGGACTTGATTGGGGCTTATTCTTAAGAAAGATGCCCAAGATTGAAGGTTTTATAACTGGGGATTATTCCTGAAAAGGAGACCCAGGTTAGGATTCTCTCATTTTAAAGGATGAGGTTGAATGAATGAACTCTCAATCTTTGGTGATATAAAGATGTTTAAATCATTAGGTTTTGAGAGATATTTCACATAAATCCTTTCAGATAAGGATGTCAAATCAAGAAATCATGCCATAAATGGCTTTGAAAAGTATCTTGAAGACTGAATCTTGAATAGGAAGGGTGAAAATGGCTTAAGAGGGGTGAAAAAGGGCAAGATGGGCACCCAAAAAGATAGGGGCGCGCAAGTATTGAAGGTCGCGCAAGTCCTGCGGCGGCGCGCAAGTATTGGTCGCGCAAGTATACTTGCGCGACATAAGGGATACTTGCGCGATTTTCAACCAGGGTTGAATTACTTGAGCGACTCTTTATTAAACCCTTTCCCATCCTCTTGAGGTTCTTCCAGAAGAGGGACGCGCAAGTTATATTGAAGGAATTAAGTCGGCGCGCAAGTGTTTGATAAGTTTCAACACTTAGGCCTTCCTTCTTCCCTTTAGATCTTCCATTCTAGGTAAGAAATTACCTTAGAAGTGTTCTGGAAGCTTTGAGAAGAGACTTGGGCGTCGGGAGCTTTGATCCGAGTTTCTGGGAAGAGATCCCCTTCAATGGGGGGCCCACAGGGTCTATTTATAGGCAAAAGAAGACCCCGGGCGGTTACTGGGCGGTTACCATATCTGTCGCGCAAGTATCTTGCACGACCATGAGGGGTCGCGCAAGTGTTAAGGCGGCGCGCAAGTAGACTTGCGCGACCAAGATGGAACTTGCGCGATACATGGGCAATGTTCTCCTTTTTCATCCCTTTGTCGATTTTTTCGATGTTTCTTCAAAGGATTAATCACTTTGAGCTCAGATATTCCCTTTTCCGAACTTTAGATTCCGTGACGAAAGGAGCGTCAACAATCATCCACTATGGTTGTGCCACCCATTTTTTGATCCCAATCCAAGGAATCAAAATTCACTCTCTTCATCCACATTACTCTAGTATAATACAACATTACTTATGTTAACATTCTTGTTCAACGATTCACATTGGGTGGAATGTAGGTTATCCAATACTTCCACTTGATAACTAGGGAACTCCTAGTCAAGAGACTCCTAATGTTTATTGATGTCCCAATATACTAAAGACACAATGTCCCTCATGGTAAGCCATTTTTGTCATTCCTTTCCTCATAATTTGGTTTTCCATGCCCACTTTATCCTCATTAGACCCCTCTCTTAGGGGGGGGGGGATTTTAGCACTATTTTTTTAAGGATGGGAAAAAACTATCTAACCTGATCAAAAATAATATTTTGATTCACATTAATCTATTTTATTTTTTAGAGCATGAATATTGTTGTTGATCATATTACAGGGAAATTTTATGTCAGACTACCAAAAATATCTAGTAAGAGAGATTCTAGAACAAAATATTGACTAAATAGAAACTAAAAATATACATAATGTCCAAACATTCATGAATCTCAATCATCATAGAAATCATATATCCTCATCATAGCATAACATCAGTTAATGAAAGACACCTGGCCATGTGGAGATGTAAAAAATATCCCTTATACAACATCACTCTGTTTCACAGAATTTACTAGCCACATGAAGCATGAGGTGGTAACCTCTTTGCAATATAACTATAGTTTACTAATGTTTCACAAATACAAATATATGGAGGATGTAACCTCAATGTATCATAACTCTAGTTCATGGAATTATTCAAATGTGTAGATCTTGAGATTATATATTTCATGTTGTGTAACTATGGATCACAGAACTCGTAATTTCCCAAAGACCCTTTTGTAGTAACCACCACACAATGTATATTTTGTTTGAATTTTCCATTCTTTTGTTACTGTATTAATATTTTATGAAGGCATCTTTATTTCAAAAAATTGTGTCCCATTCCACTTCTAAGACCATAAATGCCACCCTTGTATCATCATTGAGGTGGGGGACACTGATCTGTGACATCACACCAATAATTCATGATTCTCTAAAGAATTTAAGAAATTCATATACATAATTAGCTCATAGATAATATTTCATGAATTCCCTAATGTGAGTCCTTCCATATAGGGGTTATTGCTTCAAGATCTATTGAGAGACTTCTATGAATGAAGAACACTATTCACATAAGATAGACATTCCCCATGAAACGTCATTTTTGTGAAGCTCCAATTATTCAAAAAATAGTGATTTATATATTCAATTAAATCCCTCCTTTCAGTGAGTATAATTTTATGATCATTGAGAATCTTTAGGAAACCCCTATTTTGTGAAGCCCCAACATTCACTCCAACTAATAAATACGATAGGGGTTATACCCCCCCCCCCCATTCACTTGGGATCAATACCAACCCATTGTCCCAGGCCTCTATGATGGAACCTTTACTACTATAGATGCCATCATTTAAATTTAAAAGTCACACCATGATATTTTCAGGACTGGTTGAGAAAATTTTGGGTTGTTCCCTATACATCTGCAATACCCACCCACATTAATATAATGAGTAGAGATACTCCTATAACTCCCCAAACTACCCTAAGTTGATCTATTCCTCTAGTTATATTTCCCTCTACATGAGTTGGGATTCTTCTCATTGATTCCCTAAATATATTCCATCTAAATAATCCTCAAAAAACTCTTAATGGCCTATCGAATGACTAATGTTCCTGGTTTAACCCAAGAGGGAATCTCTTGTGTATGTCCAACACCATCCATTTCTAGTAGTAATCAACATAATAGACCTCACTAAATGATGTTAAACAATAGTATAACATATATGAAAATCATAGTACCCATTGTGATAAACTAGATATTCTTTATGCTTCAAACACAATATGACTTAGGCAATGATGATGTGATGACTCCCAACAAGCCCCTATGGGACTCCTCATTAGTTGTGAGAACCAACCATATTTATTAACCCACCAGCGGGCCAAGATCTGCTTATGACCAAACGTGATGGTGAATAAAAAAAAATAACTACCATACAAGCCCCACATTATCCTTACTAGTCCTCACCATCCCCCCATGGGTCTCCTCATGAGATGTAACCCCCAATCATATTCCTTAACCAACAAGAGGGTCATGAATACCTTATGAACCATCATGAGAAAGGAGATTGGGAATCCCAAGAGTGCAATTACCACATGTTTCCCTATAAATCCCAAACGTCCCATATGGGAATCCTCATCAGGTGTAAGCCCAAATAATATTCCATGACCCACCTTTTGGTTGAGATGATCATATGAACTTACTTGAGGAAGAATAATGGGAATCCATAGATATTATACCCCACATGTATCCCTACTTCCCCAAATATCATCTTATGGCCCTCCTCATTATATTTGAGCCCCAATAATATTCATCAACTCACATATGGGTTATGATTCACTTATGAAAATACATGAGGATGAAGAATGGTAAACCATAGAGTGAAATCCCACATGTATCCCTAATATTCCCAACTATACCCATGGGACTCCACATCAGTTCCAAGCAGCAATAATATTCCTAAAACCATAATAGGGTCATTATGTCCTCATAAACCAATATGGGGAAGAATAAATGGGAACATAAATACATAATCATCAAACACAATGTATTAATATATGATGTTAAAGTGTGGGCATACCCCTGGAAAGGAACATTGAATGTATTGTGTGATTAGTACAGGATTAATCATGTGATTAATAAATGATTCCATGTGTGATAAGAATTAGAAAATACTATAATCATCCATGCTACTTCCATACAAAATCACTAATCATACCATCACATCACCATAATATAATCTAGGAAGCTCCAAAATGTAATTCCCATTCATTCGATCACTATTATATTATAGTACACAAGAAACATGCATGCATATTTCCCACAACATCCCACATTTATACTTTTTATACAACATGATCATCCTTACCACATGATGTTAAACTATATATATTTTCCTGTCACACTATCATAAAAAAATCATTAAACTACTTGTGTTTTGATCCATTTATATTAAATAGTGTATATAGGTACCTCTCTTAGGATTAATCCCATTACCCTTTAATTACCATCAAAACCCAAGTGTGAAATTTTTATCCTAGGGGACATACTCTATCAATTCTTAGGGGTGAAATCCCCTATCTTAGGGGAAAAATCCTCAAAATATAATGATTTAAATCTCTACCCTTGGGGACACACTCCACCAAATCCCCATTGCAAAATATTCCCCCTTGGGGACATGCTACACCAAATACCAAGTGTAATGTATTCCCCAAAATGGACACATTCAATCAAATTCCATTTTTGAAATATTCCCTACTGGGGTCACACTCTACAAAATCCCATGTGTGTAATATTCACACTAGTGGAACAATTATCTAAATCTTGAGTGTGAAATATTTCTCCCTTATGGAATCACATAACAAAAACCTCATCTGTGATTATATTTACTCATGGGAACACAATTTACCAATTCAACAAGTGTGATTATCTTACCTATTATGTACACACACGACTAAACCCTTACTTGTGATCTTCTTTCCCAATGGGTATAGACATAGCTACCCATTTGTTTCTATGAGATGCTAAAATTGCAGCTCATCAGTCCCCATAAGATGATAAACCTACAACCTATCTATCCTCTAATGATGTCAAACATATGACCCATATTTCTCTGAAATATGTTAAAACTATGATCCATATTTCCTAAAAAGTCATCAATAATGTGACCCACCTAGCACCATAAAATATTAAACCATTTTCCTGACCCAAAACCTTTACCCCATACAATGAACATTTTATTCTTGGGGAAAAAATGCATGGAACCCTTTTTCCCCAGATATCAACCACCTCATGGATCAAATGAGATTATTTAGTTTACATTCCAAACATAACACATATAAGATGCCTCCATCTTTTAAAGGAGAAGAATTTATAGATTCTAAACATACCAATATCTAGGGATAGATTTATATTCACAATGTTACCACATAAATCAACCAATGATTTCATCATTATTGAGATAGAATAAACATAATTAACTAAAATCCACTTAATGTTGGAACTGGGAATGAGTTTCAAAAAAATATCTCCAATATATGATGGTGACCCAAAGTAGGATATGATCTCCTGGGAAGAGTCCATGGAAGGAGGAACCAAAATACCATCATCGTATTTTTCTCAAAGAGCCAACATCACCAACCATGGTGGCAGATGCCACTCACCTTTGGAATGTGGAAATTTGGGGAAAGAAATATGTGTTGTTTTAATATTGTGTTTTCCTATAGTGAATGTGATGAAAAAATGTGTAAGTAAAATATTTATTTGATATGAAATAATATTATCTTAAAGGAAAAAATATTTTTTTATATCATTTTTTTCAATATGTACTAATGAATTTCATTATTTTCATGTCTATTAATTTTATTTTTGGGTAAATATCACATTTTTTATTTTTTCCATAGGGTTTAATGACAAGTATTAATAAAGAAGACGTGGTATCCATCCTCAAACACTAGTGGTCTCTGCCACCTATCAGCATAAGACTTCTGTCGGCTCTGAGCTGTCCTCATCCACTCCTGGATGACATTCACCTTCTCCGTCGTGTCTTGAACCATCTCTGGTCCAACAAGTGCTGACTCCCCAAGGTCTGTCTAGCACAGAGGTGATCTGCAAGGTTGGTCGTACAATGCCTCATATGGTGCCATCCTAATGGTGGAGTGATAGCTGTTGTTGTATGAAAACTCCACCAAGGGTAGGTGATCCTCCCAACTATGACCAAAGTCGAGGACACTTGCATGGAGCATGTCCTTGAGAGTCTGAATGGTCTTATCCGTCTGACCATCCGTCTGAGGGTGAAAGGCGGTGCTCAGGCGTAGCTACGTACCAAAAGCCTCCTGCAACCCCTTCCAAACCCGGGAAGTAAAGTGAGCATCTCGATCAGAGGTGATAGATGAGGCACACCATGGATTCATAAGATCTTTTGAACGTAGAGGCGTCCCATGCTCTCCACTGAGCCCTGCTCTCTGACGAGTAAGAAGTGGTCCGACTTGGTGAGTCTTTCGATGATCACCCAAATTGAGTCGTTTCCTTTGGTAGTACGTGGATATCCAGTCACGAAATCCATAGATATCCCATCCCACTTCCACTCCGGGACCTCCAAGGGCTGTACCAAGCCCGCTGGTCCTTGGTGCTCCACCTTCAACTACTGGAAGGTGAGTCCTCGAGAAACGAACTCTGCCACAACCTTAATCATACCCGGCCACCAGTGCTATCATCTGAGATCCTTGTACATCTTCGCCACTAATAGATTTACCACTAATGGGGAAGTGTTAAACTCTCTCACCACTTTTTCCTGTATAGTAGCTGGTACAATGGTATGTCCTCTGAAAAAGAAGATGTGCTCTCCTCTTACAGATAATCCATCAGGTGCATGTCCCGAGGATATATGTGCACGTCATGTCTCATAGTCAACGTTCTCATGTTGTTCTTATCTAACCCGCTAAAGAAGTGGAGGTGTGAATGTGAGCTACTAAAGGATGTCTGGACTATCTCTATCCACAAAGGATATCTATAAAGCACCTAACTGCTCTGTCTCCTCTCCAAGTAGCTGAATGCCCGTCATCCTGCTGAGAGCATCGACTACTACATTCCCATTTCCAGGAGTATAGACTATCTCAAAGTCATAGCCCTGGAAGAACACGAGCAATCACTTCTATCTCAGGTTTAGGTCCTTCTGCGAGAAGATGTACCTAAGACTCTGGTGGTCAGAATAGACTGTAAAGCACTCCCCCATCAGATAGTTCAGCCACATCTTCTGGGCGAAGACCACTGCTGCTAACTCCAGGTCATTGGTATCATAGGTCTACTCATGCTGCCTAAACTATAGTGATCCATAGGTGATCAATGCCCGCTTCTCCATCAAGAAATGCCTGAGCCCAGTCCCCGATGCATCGTAGTAGACTACGTACCCTACTCCCTCCTCCAGTTTCCTCAAGATTGGTGCACTGTTCAATCTCTTTCTCAGCTCTTAAAAGCTCTACTGATATCTATCTGGCCACACAAAGGGTTTCCCCTTCCTTGTCAAAGATAAAAGGGGTACAATAACTATGGATACGTCTGGCACAAATCTCCAATAGTACCAACCAGACCTAGGAAACTCATCACCTCTGTCACGCTCCTCGGTGGCTCCCAAACTAGCATTGCCTCAATCTTCACAAGATCCACCATGAATCCCGCCTTAGAGATGACGTGTCTCAAGATGTGGAACTCTAAAATCTAGAACCGACACTTCGAGAGCTTACCATAATTATGGTGCTCCCAGACTGTGTCCAGTACAAATCACAAGTTGTAGACGTTCTCCTCCTCAGTAGTTGAGAAAATCAATATGGCGTCGATGAATACTATGACAAATCTATTGAGGTAAGGCTGGAATATACTGTTCATGAGACTCATGAACACTTCTGGAGAGTTGGTTATGCCTAAAGTCATAACCAAGAACTCATAGTGGCCATACCGACACCTAAAGGCCGTTTTATGCACATCTTCATCTCGAACTCTGAGCTAATGATAGCCTGACCTGAGGTATATCATCGAGAAACACTGTGCTCTCTTGAGCTAATAGAAGAGGTCTTAAATCCTCGGAAGTGGATACTTGTTCTTCATGGTCACCTGAATTAGGTGATGGTAATCGACAAATAGTTGCAAGCCCCTGTCCGCCTTCTTGGCGCATATAATCGGTGAAGCCCAAGGTGAGACACCGGGTCGAATGAATCCCTTGCCCTGAAAGTCCTCCAACTGTACCCGTAGCTCTCGAACCTCAGAGGGAGACATCCTATATGCTGAAGTAGATATCAGGGCTGTCTCGGGGTACATGTCTATATAGAAGTCTACCTCTCTATGAGGAGGTAGTCCATGAGCGTCTTCAGGAAAAACGTCCGCATACTGGTCCACCACGACAGGAAAACTAGGCCTCCGCACGTCAACTGCTCCTAGGATGAGGCTAGCCAACTGATGAGTGATCATATGTCCTCTCCTCTGTGTAAGTCCATCCTGTGCTGCAAAGCCTCCCTTCTCGCCGGTGAAGGTGAACCTACTCCCATCAGTGTGGACACACAGCACCTTGTGCCTAATACAGTCTATTTGAGCATGAACTATAGATAACCAATCCATGCCCAAGATGACGTCGTAAGGCCTCGATGCCTCTACAAGAAGATCCCAGCCGAAGCTCTCACCTCCTATAGTAAGCTCGCACTACTGGCACTAGTGGGTAATCATCGAGTCTTCTCCCGTAGGAGTCTATAGACAAAAGGATCGAGGCAACGGCTCTGTCAGAATTTCTGAGCTCCGAACAAGGTCAGCGGCAATGAAAGAATGACTCGCTCCTGTGTCTATATAAACTGAAACAAGGGTGGAGTAGACACAAATAGTACCTCGAATCATCTCTTGTGCACCGTGGTTGTAGGCCTCCACAGCCTGGAGTTGGGCATGTCTCTGTCCGCCAGCTCCCTGTGGTCAGGGTGGACCTCCTGATGGTGGTGGTGGTAGAGCCTCAAAGTGTCACCCACCACCTGCTGCTCGGCCATCTCCTCTACCTCGTCCGCATGCTCCCTGCGGACCACCATGGTTGAACCTCTACCTCTTCCAGGGTGGTCCCTCAACCACCACATGCATATCACTGTCTACTCCTCATAAGGATGGCTCTACGCCGTGTGCCCCACACCCTTAGGCCAATATCCTGAGGTCGTACGCCTGATGGTCTGGTCCACTTGGACCCCTATGACATCCGTCGACTGCCACCTGTAGTAGACTCTGCTATGTGCCTCCCTGTGGTAGGTCTCGCTGCTGGTGTAGGCACAGCAAGATAGCTCTCTACAAGAAGGGCTCTCTCCAGTACTCCTGCCTACGTTAGAATGTTGTGGGAGATCACCGATTCGTTGATCTCATACCTCAGTCCCTACATTAATGTCCGGGCCCAGAAGAATGGGTCCCGTACCATGTCCGTGGAGTAGCACGAGAGATCGGTAAATCTCGCCGAGTACTGGGCTACCATCAAGATGCCCTGCCCCAGCTGCCGTAACTCCTAAATAAGCACTGCATGGAGGGTGGCTAGAACGAACTCCAAGAAGAAGAGGCTCTAGAAGTTCGACCAAAGGAGAGATGCCTCGTCGTGCACCTGGTGCATCAGGCTCTACCATGTACCTACTGCTGCGTGCAAGAGACTCACTGCAAGGATCACCATGAGGTCTATTAGTGTCCCTACTAACCTGAAAACTCGAACAAAAGCCTCTAGCAAATCCTCGGCTACCTTAGGGTCCATCTCCCCATGGATCCTAGGCGGTCTCTTACACTGAAACTATTGAAGTGCACTAAGGTGACGTGCACTCTCATCTTCTAGGGCTGGTGGCATCGGTGGCTCGGCGGGTAGAGGTACCGTCGTTGCCTCCACTATAATTGGGCCCTGTACAGAGGCCTCGTCGCTCGGTGGGCTTCATCTCGCTAAAAGCTCGAAACCCTAGCTGGCTGCCATTATGGGCCCATCCTAAAAAGAGACAGGTGTGACACGACCAATATAGTATACCTGGTGAGCTGACACAATGTAATCACAAAGAAAAATTTTCAAACAGACATGCAATCAATGTTTTCATGCACTGAGTCGGAAATCAGAAATCCGGGTCCTGGTATATGGATACGCCAGCCATCGCACCAACACTAGACTCCATGGACCGATAACCACACTCAATACTCTTAACACTATTGCTTCACAAGAAAGATCAGATTCCTGAGTTTCTGGGTAGAACCAAACTCCTTTGATACCAATTTGTCACGACCCATCCTCGAGACCCATGCTGTGACTACCCCAAACCCTCCTTAAAGTGGCCATGGGCTGGCGACTAACACCAAATGTGTAAATGACAATATTAGGGAAGGCATAGAATTTATGTAAGAAAACAAACACCACAGAGTATGAAAACAGAAGTAAACACTAAGTAAACTGAGTATAATAGTAAGTGATGGAAAGTAAATGGGCCAGAATACAAACCCAACTAAAAGTAAAGTACAACTGAAATGAAATTACAACAACAGGAAAGTAAAAAAGCGAGTCCAAGCCATATTCTGAAAATCCCAACTAAAGGGTGGGTACAGATAGTCACCTCTGATCCTCGGCTCTAACCGTCCGCTCTGAGAATGTCTCGTCCAGTGATCCAACTCCAGGTACCGCCCAACTCCACGAGATCCCACCTCAATTAGCGCTTTATGTCATCTTTATCCAACACAACATAGTGCAGGCATAGCCCATGCAGGGGTGAGTATACGCTACTCCGTAGGGACCCTGAGACCCCCGAAGGTCTCCCAGAATCCACGAAGGATAAACCACAAATGAATGATAAAATCACGAAGTAAAAAAAACTCTACTTAGGTATATTCCCATACATATACCTATGTCATCAATTCCAGTTTGGGTCCAACATTTGAGCCCATGTTCGATCTAGTCCACACAGGCAACCCAATCCACACAGGAAAGCACAAACCAATCCCCACAGTAAAGCAAGTCAATCATATCGAAGATAATGATTGAAATTCAAGACTCATCTCACACATGTATACTCTTTGTAAGGCGATAGAGATGATATGATTTATCCACTGATTCATCTAACCTTTCAGACCCACATAGGATACAAGACCAGCTAAGCTGTCAGACCCACAAAGGATACAAGACCAGCTACTGTGCCCGACCCACGTAGGATACAAGTACAAGGTCAAATACTTCCAGACCCACATAGGATACAAGAACAGTATTCAAATACTGCCGGTTCCATACAGGATACAAGAACATTAGTCATCGCGGTCGAACACATGGAGGATTCTAGTACGGTCGTCATCGTCGTTGCAGTCACAGCGAGCTCTAGAGTTCCCGCACACAGTAAGCTCGATACCGGGAGGGTCCGCTCCACAATCCAAGGGTGTTGATACATCAACATTCACAAAGTCCAAAGTTTATGTTTCATAAAGTTCGGTCTCGTCAAAAGTAACTCAATGCGATAGACGACCCGTCAATCGAATGCCCGGTCTGATAGTTATTGGCTTTTTCGTCCCAGGGGCCTGGTTGATTTTTAAGATAAAAACAACCCAAAATTACTCCATCTGTGTCCAAACCTCATGTGGAGTAATCCAAAAGAACCGTCTCACTAGGAGGAATCCAAAAAAGTCGATGACACTTTATTCGGACGTCCATAGCCCATGTTATAAGCGTTTCCGCTCTGATGGCTCAGTTGGTTTCGTGTTCGAACCAACCCGGACGTACAATAAGTTTTCTTAAACCTAGAGTGTAATATACTAAAAAGAACGTCTCAATTCAAGGATTTCTATGCAATAGACGGTGCATTGATAAGAGGATCGTAGCCCATGTTATGGACGTTTGAACGGATCTATCCGAAAATCAGGGGGTTCGGGCCTAGCCCGACCCAGCCCGATACCCTCGGGTCGACCAAAAAAGGGTTTGGGTCCGGCCCATTCGGGTGCGGCTCGGCCTGGCGTGGGGGTCTGGCCCGGAGAGGGTGGTCCGGCCAGGAGCGGGTTGTCCGGCCCGGCATGGTCGGCGGCCCGGCCCGTGTAGCTGGCGGCTCGGCCTTTGGCCGAGCGTGATGCAAGGGGCGGGGGGGGGGGGGGGGGGGCTACCCTCCTTGATTGAGAAATGGCATGCCATTTTTGGTAGTCCTTAATTGTTCCTGCGGGACCCAAAGCTTTCCGCCTCCAGCTGGAGCCCACGGCCGACTCAGCCGGCCACTCCCCCGAACAGTCGTGGCCCTAGGTCGCGGCACCTTCCCATCCGGAGCGGCTCTATGGCGACGCGCCCCTCCACCACGGCCCGCCCCTACCATGTCCCTCCATGGTGCTCCAGCATGGAGCGGTGGCACCACACCCCTCCACCACGACCCTCCCTTGGTCGCGGCTTCCTTCGGCTTCACGTTCATGGCGCGATGACACCACATTCCTTTTCTGCAGCACACTCTGGCCGCGGTTACCTCTTTTCCGCACGGTGTGACAGCACCACGTCATCTCCGTTCCAAATCACAATGAAGTCTAACAACAAAGGGGGAGGAGGTTCGGTCGTGTTTGTGAGGTCTGACCTCCTACCGTTATATTGATAACAAGCATCCAAGAAATAATGAAGAACGTCAAAATAATAATCCTTGAGTGATAAAACAACCCCTACCTCAATGATGTTCGAGGAAGCTCACGTCGCGGAATACGGCATCGCAGGTGTGGCTATGTGTTCATTTTCAGTGAACAACTGTGGAAGAAGTAGCGTCTCCCCTTCTTCGACGCGGAATGTAGATGAAACGGCGTGTCAGTGTTCTTCGCATTCTTCAAGGAGGAAGATGATGTTCTTCAAAGTGTAGAACTCTCCCTCTCTAAATCCTCCACACAACACAACAACCCCTAAAATAAAATAAGCTACCTTTTATATTATTTTTACTTTTCTAAACCTTTCAAAATTCAAATGTTGGATTCATTTCATTAATTAAAACTAGAGTTGTCAAAATTAAAAAGAATGTTAAGTTGTCTTCATAAATGTGGAAGAGTTACATAACTCATGTGGAGTGGGTTAGAGAATTTGAAGGGGTGGGGCTCGTGTGGGCCCCACCTAACTAATATCCTATCAAGAGGAGTTAGAATTTTAGTGGGTCCCACCCCAACTCCCACAAATGGGTTTTAACCACTTACGTGAAATAAAATTTGTAGCACAATTTTATTTCTCTTTATACTTAATCTACGATTTTTAACAACTCATCTCGAGCAAACATAACTCCAGTAAAGTTCATTGTAAGAAATTACCGGCGCTGCGGTTTCATCGGTGCCCTTGGATTTTGATTCCGAGTACTGGTTCAAAAGTTAGGAAAACCTGCCCGCCCGTTCAATGAATGTTCCCAAGATAATCTTCAGAAATTGATTCCAGGCAAACCCGGCCTCGGAATCAGGCACTGTAAAAAACTACATACTCATAAAATCCCCATGAAATTAGGAAAAAAATTTCCTTGAAATTTACGGGTCTTTACAGAAATAATATACACTTTAAATAATTTTTAAAAGTAAAAAATGGTTAAAATATATTTGAAATATCATTGGAGACTATTTATAAATTTTTTGAGAACATATTTAGAAAATATAAATATAATAATAAGATGTGATTATTATACCATTAAACATT
The DNA here is from genome assembly GCA_963277665.1 of Viscum album. Taxonomy (NCBI): domain Eukaryota; kingdom Viridiplantae; phylum Streptophyta; class Magnoliopsida; order Santalales; family Viscaceae; genus Viscum; species Viscum album. The sequence goes on from OY728159.1 coordinate 1,276,387,722, forward strand.
CAAGGTGTCCCTTACCACTTCGAATATTTAAATCATATGCCCAATGAAAGAATAAAATTTAATAATTCATTAAATTTCATTATAATAAATCAATTCATGACATGATATGTCATAGGTTGTTTTTATAGACCTCATGAAAGAATGTGGGTGTATAACATCAAAATATGTCATAATGAAAGGGGATTTGGATGAAGTCCCTTACATGGTATTTACTTTTGTGTGAATGTTCTTTAATATCATATAAAATGGTTTAAAATAAAATTATTAACATATATTTGAACCATTAACATGATTATGATATCTTACATTAACCTCTTATATCATTTCATCACCCACTTTTTTTTTAATATTTCATTGTTACCCTTGTTTTGGGTATTACGTAATTATTTTTCCTAGGCATATTTTGCTATGTAAGTCATGTTTATAATGAATAAGATACATAACATTCATATTCAAAATGATATTAAATTCATATATATATTATATTAACTCAATATCAAAAATCATATAATCATTCCTTAACGGTTATCATGAAAAATGAATCAGATCCTGTTGTAGAGACGATAGGTCATACGTTTCCATCAGTGACAATAACATTACCTTAATAGTGTAAAGGGTAAGGAATTTGATGATATATTAATTATAACGAATCAATATAACTTTATAATTACTATATATATTCATTGTTTCCATAAATATACCCCTATAATTAATGTGGTGACAAAAAACCAATTACACCATGATGTGAAGACGCTAAGACGTACAAACACATGAGCGGTGTTTTCATTTTTTATATGATAGTTAAATCATGGAATTTGTTTTTAAAATTTTAATAATAACATATAATAGTATATAAAATACATTATTTATTACATTATAATGGAAAAAATAAAAAAATTATGTAGAGGATGAAACAAACTTCAACGAGTTTGTAAAAACGATTACCTCTTTTTCTGCAGACTTCTTTTAGATCTCTTTTTAAGGAATAAATGGTCGATATTTTAGAAGAAAACAAACAACTAGAACTTATATAAAAATGTATTATATAGAAATGGGTTGAGTTTAGTAAGTATAGATGGCTCAAATTTTATTGAGTAAGTGAGGGAGGACATTCTCTTATTTTTGAGTGAGGTGAGGGACACTTTCAGAAATCTAAAAAAATATTAATATATAATATTCCTATTCGTGACCTAAAGACTTTAAAATACAATATAAATTAATTTTATAATAAATTTTGACCATATATTATCCCCTTTATTATTAAATAAAATTTGTTTTATTTTTATGTAATTTAACAATATATTAATTCAATAAAATATAATAATTATAAAATTTGATACTATTCTAGTAATTTAAATTTTAAATACATCAAGACAAAGTGGGAATCAAAATTAAATTAATTCATAAATATATATTTTATATTAATGGTCTATAAAATTAATTATAAACATCAACTCATCGTAAATATATACTAAATTAATATTATTAAAATAAATTATTTTATTCTTCTGTTAAATAAATAAATATTGTTTATGTTTTATATATGCTTTGTAGGTAATTATATAAATTATAAAGGTTCAAAATAAAATAAACTAATATATATAAATTCATTAGGATAAAAATTGAAATTTTTGATCTTTCATTTCTTGTTTTTGATCATATTATACATATAAAAGATATTAAATACAACGAGTGTGACATTTTTTAAATATCATTAATTTAAATAAAATATTATATAATTTGATATAAAAGTTTCAATTATAAAACTAAAATTATTAATGTGATAAGGGTCTAATATTATTCAACCAATGATTTTTAGTCAATTTTATATCACATTCGTACAATTGTCTTTTGGTTGCAGCTGTTATTTAAACCATTTAACTGTTACCATGACTACATGGATGTTTACTTTCTAAATGTTAATTCCATTACAATAAAATTCCTAATTAACCATAAATGAGTCATATTTTACATTTTAAAATTTACCCCAATCATTTTTAAAAAATTTAGATTTTTATGAATTTTATATCAAATAATAAAATAGTATTTATTTTAAAAAATCATTAGTGTAAATCATCGAACTATTTATTACTTGAATTATTGAAAAAATAATAAATACAAGATATATTCTAAAATAATCCTTTAATACATTCATAATCTGCCTAGGTAATCTAGAAAATTCTTTTACGATATAAACTATGTCATATTATATTTAAATAAATGTTTTTAATAACATTTATTTGATATTTCCACTATTTTAAAAAGTATTATATCATTTTTGTGAAAGCCTATAATTTAATTATTTATTCCCTAAGATTTAAAAATAATTTTTCTTGATGAAGAAAAACATTTTTTAATTCAAATTATTATTTATAGTCAATTATTTCTTCTTAATAAGCATATATAAATATTTTAAAACTTATTCGAAGTATGAAGAAGATATATTGGACATTCAATAGAATAAATAATTATAAAGACCTTAATTCTTAATGTGGATCCAAGAGGCCATAAAAGCAGCACCAAAAAAATTTGGTCAAAAATAAATCTTCAAATAAAATTAGTAAGAGTGTAAGGGTAATATTGTAATGCTTATAATGTTTTTTTACATTTAAGTACACAATTTACCCTTAACTATGGTAAATAATGAAATTACAAAATTTAATATTCATAGTGTTGCAAAATTACATTGATCCTATTAGAGTTTAAATATCACAATGATTACAAAATTTTAGTCTCATTTTTCAATATTCCATTTATAGTGTTGGGAAAATTACTTAAATTCTTATCCCATATATAAGATGAGAAAATGGGTTTTTAAAATAAAAACGTTCAAGAGCATGCTATGTTTATATATCTTAATTTAATGTGAAATTGTTTACAATTATCAAAATTATTTTGAATGATACATTTTTTCCAAAATATACATTAAAAATAATTCATATTATAATTTAGTTACAGAAATAAATTATATGAAAATACAGTTTTGAAGATACATTTAGTTATTTCATTATTTTTCAAAAAAATGAAAGAACATAGAAAAATACTAAATATTAACCCAAAGTAAATTTTTTAAATTCAAATTTAAAATAATAATAACATTTTTTTCAAAAAAATTAGATAAATTTATCAAAAATAGGGTTTAAATAGGTTAATCATTAAATGGTGGTAAAATTTCCTTTAGAAAAATATGATTTTTTATCATGTAAAATTTGATTCATTCTTATCATATGCCTATAAAATCATTTGGATGAATGTAAAAACTTTTGATTGAATATATAATATATTTATATACTAATTTTGTTAATACTATTCCTTATTTCAAACATAAAAGCTACTTTCAAAATACAAATATTTAATAGTATATCATTGTTTGTTTAATATCGATATTTTATATAATTCAAACTATTAAATTTGAAAAGTAACCGTAAAATAATATCTTAGTTTGTTACACCCAAAGAAATTTATATTACACATTCCCTTGATAATAAGGACCATGACCATATAGTTAGTAACATTATGTCTCATAATAGAATTATATATTTCCTCTCCCATCAAAAAACCATTCCAAAACTATAATTACTCCAAAAAATAGCACCTTGAATTTTTTATAAGATATCATAATTATCATTCCTATATACCTCACATTGTCTTTAAATAAATAAGTTAATGCGATGATTAATTTCGCTTTTATTTACAATACCCATTATAATTCTTATTTATTATATCATCAATGAGCGATGGATAAACCTACAAAGAATTCTCAACAGATAAGACCATTCAAATCAAACTCTACACCATCAAAAATTATTATTAATCCTTCATTATTTATTATTTTTTAAACTAAGAAATTCCCAAATGGAATTATGTATATGAGTTTATTTTTCATAGATATAATTGAAAATTTTCTATAATGGGTATTTTACTAGGTGTTATTCCCAACCAATCTTCTAAAAGATGCCTCATATTTATAAACAACACACAATCCTCTATTGTTACACCATTCAAGACAACGATTTACCGAATTTATAATATTATATGGTGTGAAAAATGTACTTACCATGTGATGTTAAATAATATGGTAGGGTCTTGGAAAATGATCATATACTGTGTACCTCAAACTATATGGTCTTTGATTCATGTAAATTAGATAACATAGGATTCCTCCTATATTCTTAGAACAAACATCATGAAACATTAAAATCAATCCCCATGAGTTTATATTTCACACGAATCTATATAATACCTTCCTTACAATTCCATATTCCTCATATGTTTAGACACCACCTTCTCAGACCATACTTAGGAAGAAATAATTCTATTTTCTTAAGGGATGAATTATCTCTAATAATTATAATATAATTATAATTTGCATACATTCATGAATATATAAACCTGAACCAAATGGGCCATTTTCTATTTGGGTAATCAATGAATTTACCACCTCAGGCCATTTTGACCCGGATGTATACTAGAAAGGGAACGTTTTGCATAATTCCCACGCTAACTATTGATTGGAACTATTTTCCTAACCGTCCATACCTCATGACATTAAATTATATATATTGGACCTTATTTAAAGACCATAAAATATACAATGACCCTATTATGTTGCTCAAAACTATACGGGTTCTCTTTCCCATCATAAAGAGTATTGAAGAAAATTTTTATGGGCCTGGTGGAAATACCATTAAAACCTAATTCTATAATATTAATTAATAAATATAAAGATAAACATATCATATGTATTTAAACCATATCACATAAGAATTTAAAATAATGATGTATAGAACAAAATTGTAAATATATAACATGTATTGATGATTAAATCCATTCATATCAATGATAAATTATTAACACATGGGTAACCAGTCCCATTTCTATAATCTCAGAAGGATTCATGAACATTAGATAAATATAAGAGAAATTATATATCTATTAAAAAATTTACCCCTAATGTGCACAATGATCATAACATCACATACTCTAGACTAAAAAACATTCTATATAATCCTTGAAAAAACCCTTGGAACTGACCACTTATGGAAATATAGTCTATAACGGAATGTATTGTGAGGAATAAAGTAGTTGTTGGGTGTTTATGGTTCTAATAATATTTTTCATAATGAACAAATGAACTAATTAATTTTTTTATATCATTGCTTTCCTCCTCATTTCCTAGTTCATAACGGACAGTTATGTAGGAATATGACCAATTTCTTATTTATTTTACATTCTCTTTATACATCCTTTCTCCATTTATTTATTACATAGAATTTGATTTTTTATTATTTTACTTGTAAATTTTATCCATGTACCTAGTGATAAACATTTATGTTTTAATTATCCAAGTTTTATATTTCATAATATTTTTCATTCAATCAATATTCTCAATACTAGTATTGCCTCAAAATTTCTCATTAATGCATTCATTTACGTGGTTTCTTCAGATTGTTTGTACCTTAAAACAATATTTTTAAATCATTTATAGCGATATATATATATATATATTTCTATAATTTTATTCCTTTTTTGGTTTTTATAATTTTTATATTGTCTTATTTTCATAGAGAAACCAATATTTACATATAATCAAATAAATTAAAATATATTCCCTATATTTATAACATATAAACATTTTATTTGGATTATCAAAGATATAATTTTGTCGAATAATTAGTGAAATATTTTCCCATGGATCAGAAAATCATTCTCTTTCTAAAATCATATAACAAAATCATATTTAATTTATTATATTTACCTATAATAATATTAATAATACTATATGGTTTTCCTCGATTGAGATCATACTCTTCTAAAAGTATAATAAAAAATATTTACTTAAAATTATATATTAATGTATAGTCTTAAACTACACAACACTGAAATAAATGGATTTGATTTGTTCCATCATGAACTAAAAAATATTAAAATTTATCATTTAAAATATTATAATAATAATTAAATATCAGTAGTCATTATAATATTTTCAGTATATTTTCTTAGGACCATAATTTTTTTCTACTTAATATATAATAATTCAAATTGGACCTAAGATATTAGTTTCTGGTCTTTTTTACATAGAAAAAAATAAATTAACAATTTATTTATGTTTTAAAAATTGTTTTTATTTTTATGGAATTTTGTGTAAAATAATAAATTATTATCCTAAAATTTCCAGATCTAATTTTTTGTGAAACTATTATATAGTTAAGAAAAACTCATGACACTAATCTAAAAGTATTTCTCTTTTATCATCACTAATGATATCCTCAAATAATGTTGTATAATAGAAATGAAAAATTAAAGTATAAATAAAATTAGATTTATTACATGGTAATGTAGTGTAAGAAGTAAGATTTTATAATTTATTATTATAAACTATATGTTTCAGAAAAAAATTATATAAATTATAATAATAAAGTGTGTATAACATAAAAAATATTAAAACAAGTTTACACATTAAGGATTGATTTAACCCATATGATCAATACAATTAAATAATATAAATACAAGTATAAAAAAGATACAAGTTTGAAATATTCCTCATTATAACCACCCACAAAATAACACCATCAAAAATAATTTCAGAATTAGGAAAAACAAGAAGAAATATGGAAATAAATTTGAAGATGAACTAATATAATAGAATATATTTTTATTTAATATAAAATTATGATCATTTAGGGTAAACGATATATATCCAATGAAGTATTCATTGTAGGAAATGATAATACGATCTTATAAAATAGAATATTTTTTATTTGGTATATTTATTGTTATAAATTAGGTATAAAAAATTGGAAATTTATTTTATATTAATAATGTTAATTATTTTTACGACATAAAATTTATTTAAGTTGAAGCAAATTAAATTTATTTATTTATTTTATGATGGAATGTTTTTTTTTACTTCTGAAGGATTTATAATGAAAATTTTAGTGTAAGAAAATGGTTTTATTTTTATAAAAAATTATATATAAATATATATCAAAAGTATATGCCCATGATATTTAGAACAATTGTATTATTAACTGCATGATGAAATATGTATTTAATTATATTACCTATTATGATCATCACGTATTTCATTCGATAGAACATCACATGAATTTTTCAAGAATTATTCTCCAATATTATGCTTCATTATCTCTTTATGTATAATCACATTACCCATGAATTATAGATATTATATATGTAATGAGAGAGTATATAATGTTAATTTTTTTATTTAATTCTCTCATGGAGTGTTACTATATAATCTATCATAGTTCTTGTTATGTTGATCTTCCCAAATTCATTAATTCATTGAAAGATCATAATTATTTTTAAAATAGGTTGTATCATAGAAAATTTAATCCTACATGAGGATAAATTAAATCTAAAATGAATATTTTTTTGATCTTTCATGGGAAATATTCTAATTTTAATCCTTTGTGACTGATGATTTAATCTGCCGAGACTTGGTAAGTACTGATTTAACCTTGTGTTGATCAGTTTTAGTCAGGAATGATAGGGTTGACACATATTTATTTTAATCACATGTAAGATCTCATAATTATGGTTCAATTAAACACAATAAGATTTAATGACCTTATATTATTACAAAGAATAATTTTTAATATGATGATTCTTATGTGAATTTTTAAAAATCCATATTTTCTATAACAAACTTTTTCTTAATCAATTTAGTTTTTCTTTTTCAATCTTTAAGACCACGAAAGGGTTAATTTTTTTATTTTATTTAATTTAACATAGAGTATTTATATATTTTATATATTTAGTTTAGAGATCACATGTTTTATTCCAATATTTTCAATCAATTGTGTGTTTTATAATAACATATATACTTTATGTGTAGTTTAATCTAAAAAATATGATTTTAATTGAAATTACTTTATATATTTAAATTTAAAAACACTAAAAATTCATATACATACATAATAAATTAATTTTTTCTTTTTAATTATATTTAAAAAAATTATGGAAAAATAAATTTTAAACAGTTTTTTTAATAAAGAATAATAATGTGACTAATATTAGGTAAATCACATATAAATAATAGTTTTTATCATTATATTATATTATTATTTCAAATTATTAATTATATTTCAAGAACAGATAATGTATATTATATAATTAAATAACATTCAATAAATTTAAAATATTTTCTCAAAATTATGGTTAAATTAATAAAGTATTTTCCTATCCAATTAATAGTCCAAGCTATTATCTTATATGTGAAATCATAAATAATAATCGATGTAAACACTTGTAAAAAATGGGACTGATTGAATTTATTTTGTATATGTAAAGTCAGACAAGAGGTGTTTTAAAACTTTAGGAAGACAAGGTTTCCTAAAAATAATGTGTGGTGTGAGTAACCAATATAATAAAGAATGTTTAGATATTATATTTTAGAGAAAATAATAAAAATCACATTCATTTTTATTTTCTTGTTACTAATAAAAACGTTTATTATAAGAGTTGATAATGGTGATTATCCTATACCTTATAGATTATTTTCTACCAACGTGATATTTGAAAATTTAATACAAAACCATTATGATATATATATTTCTATAAATTCCATCGAATCCTACCTATAAAATTTGACAAACTATTCCATATATAAACACATCTTAATATTGGTTTCCTATCTCTATTATTCATATTTTTCTTATCCTAAAATATTATATATGTCTCTTAGCATTTGATTTTAAGAAGGTCCTATTTAAGGTTCATTATGAAGTAAACGATTAAGCATAAATTTGAATTTTCCACATAAGTTTCAACATATTAACTATTTAGTTTGATAATTTTTCTACTAAATATTCGTTAATGTGATTTATATTTTAAATAAAAGAAATTATTTTTATGTATAACTTTATAATAAGAAAATATTAATTAAATATAAATGTTTCAATAATCAATATTTTTTTATTGTATGTTTGTAATTGTGTTACATCAACCACATACATGTAATAGGAAACTGTATTTTCAAAATAAAATTATTAAGGAAAAAATATATTTAATATTTCTTATAACTTGTTTTATTCATGGAAATATTTTGGAATGATAACATAGTAATGAGAGTAATGATATTGAATGTAAATATTCAATGTATAAATGTCTAATAAACCAATAATCACCTTCACTTTAGGAATTTATTGAACCATAAAACAAGGATCTTTGACCATTGACATTTTAACAAAACTATTTTAGAGCTATAGATACGAAAACATCAAAATAACTTATTAAAATAAAACTAATCCCGTAAACAATACATGAAAATAAATGGAAATAAAAATTAAAAAGGTAAATGATTTTTAGGAATGTATATAAATAGTATAATTTTATTATTTAAGATGTAATCAATATATTAGGCGAGTCAAGAGTCATTGTAAGGGTTTTTAATTAAAATTATTACTTTTAATGTTTGAAAGAATTTTCCTTATTATTCACATTCTCAAATATTTTATAAGAATTTTTTTCTCATCTTCTTATTTATCATTACAAGTATTTTATACTTATCATTCATTTCATGTCAAAATTTAATGGTCAACCCAATAATTTCATATCTTTTTATTTTGTTAGGTTAAAATCAATTATTACAATTATGTTTTCAAAATTAATATCATTTTTATTTTATTCATATTATAGTTCATGGGAATTATTGATAATGATTTTTGGGCCATGATAATAGTCCCCAAATCAATTTTTAAATTAATAATTCATCCAATAAAACATTATTAAAGTAACTGAATACGATATTCCATTTTAAGGGTGATTTTAATGTTTATTTGTAAGGGTTAAAATGAATATGATGTCCCAATAAAAGATTTTGTATTCTATATGATTGTAATGGCCCAGGTTTGGGGGGTCCATTACTTGTTAAAAATAGGATGTTGAGGTTTTCTAGGTGGTCTGGAAGGCCATCCAAGCTTCTCGTGACTCCTAGAGGTAGCCTGGGCCTACCGATAGCCTGTGCCTACAGGTAGCCTCGGCCTACCGGTAGACCGAGCCTACCGGTGACCATTGGGTACCGGTAGCCCTCGACTACCGGTAGCTCTCGACTACTGGTAGCTCTCTGCTACTTGTAGCTGTCGCCAACGAGTAGCTATTGGAAACCAGTAGTTGTCTCCAACTGGTAGCTCTCGGCTACCAGTAGCTGTTGCCAACCAGTAGCTCTCGGCTTCCGGTAGCTCCTAACTACCCCCGACGGGTTTTCCAGTAGCCCCACCTTTTTATGCAAATTGGTTTTTAAACCGGTTTTGACCCTTTTAAGCCTGTTTTAAATCCCATTAATTCCGAGTAATGGCATTTAAATTAAATTATTGGTGACGTGTGCATCTTTTTTAACCGCCCCGAAGGGCAGGGAAATTTTAAGTTAGGTGTGGGGTGTCCCAGCCGTGTGGTCTACCCACGATCCCGCTTCTTATGCGGTTTTGAGTTTTTCTTTCTGATCTTAACCATCCTGGGAATAATGTATTTCAACCTTTATAACATAAAGGCTTCTCCCTATGTTTCTTTTTCTCGATTACCCTGTGCTCGGAGTACCCTTCCTCTCGATGAGTTGTATCCCCTCAATGTTTTCCTTGATCGCGTTCTATGGAGTTCCTACTACTCATGCGAGGACTTAACATCGATCCTTCATCTGTCAGGTAGGGATTTTATCATTCGTCTGTCCTTCTATATATCAAGAGAGGTGGGCATTCTTTTGTCTCTATGTAAATCGATGAAACCAAACATAATTAAGATAATGAATGGACCTTTAAAGAATAAAGGGAGGTGTGACCGATGTTCTGCTATACTCTTTTTATGTTGTTATGTGTTGTGAATTATACGGGTATGTGCTCACTAAAAATCATGATCGTTGGTGGTCTCTCCTTGCACCCTAATGAACCTCGGTACCCCTATATGTTTAAATAAACCTAACATGGAATTGGTTAATTACATATATTTGGTTAAATAAATTAAAATCATCAGGATCAATCCTTTTTCTGTGATATCCCCAGTTAAAGTACATTGGAATTGAAACCATGGAGTGTGTTAAATATTATAAATCTCAAAATACTTGCATGGGCCTACCTTGTGTTGGTGGTAGCGGTTTGGTTATTTCTTTCACGGGCTTATTACTGGGGCGATGCGGGTGGGGATGGTATCCCCCATTGTTATACTTTCGTTGGTTGTGAATTTGTGGTTGTGTGATTACTCTACTTATATCACAAATTGTGGTGGGATCCTATGTTGTTGAGAAACCATTGGCTCATGGAATTTCGGAACATGGGGCAATATCATGGGGTTTTCATTGGTTCCAGTACTTCGAGGGATCTCACTTAACCCTTTGTTGTTGTGACTTTTCAAGAGAACCAGGTGTGAATTCTTAAATTTCTGTTGGCTGTAACTTTTTCCCTTGGTTTGTGTTTATGTAGTTAGTTTCCTAGTAGTGAAGAAATTTATTTAAATGAGATTACTTGAACATGGAAACAAGAATAGCTTAAATGGGGATTGGTTCTGGGGGTAAGTTGTGACTCGGCTATGAGCAGTGAGCTTCCTATGGAAAGGGATGAGTGTGCTTGTGCTTGGGTTGGCTTTGAAAACCCAAGGTTGGGTGGAGTGTTTGTTACTTATACATATATTTTTAGTTCTTGTGTTTCTTATTCGCGCCCCACCCAAGCTGAGAACTTAGTGATGAACACCCCCATTTCATGGGGGAGGGTGTTTTTCCCAACACTTCTATTAGTGGCTGGTTATTAGATCCGTTCTGCTCCCTTTACCGGATATCCCAAGTATCTTTAGGTAGGCTGTGATGACCTGAAGTCCATTATTAGCCCAAGAATCTTCGTGCGGGGTTGTTGTGGTTGTTGGCCCAGGTGTTTGCAGGCAGGTTTTTTCCCAAGTGTCTTCAGGATGAGGATTAGGTGTCTTTGGGTGTGGCAGTAGTTATTCTGACACAGGTGTTTGCGGGTATGGTTGTGTGTGGTGGTTGTGGCCTAGGACATCAGGGATCATGCGAGACCGTACTAGCTCGGACCTTGGGGCAGTTTCTATTTTCCTTTTTCCTTTTATTGGTACTTTACCATTGGATTTTTGTGAATTTTATCATTTACCTTAGAACATGCATATGGGAATGGTTTACTTTCATTTGTACTTTCACATTCAGTTTTGGTGTTGTGGGATTTACTATCTTATCTCCCAATCCTATTAAAAGAAAATGGGAAATTTCATCCATTTAGGGTGTGATTCTATACCCTTGGTGATGGTCTCCACTCCGGGACCTATTGAAGGCGGGTTTCGAGGGTCATTATCTGTCCTTCAACTTAAAGAAGGAATGGCCTAGAAATATGGTTACCCTTCCCTCCTTTTGGTGAAGGTGGGTCGTGACAGAGTGGTATCAAAGGGAGGTTGAGAGATAGGATGGTGTCTGGAGTTAGGCATAGTGATGATTACATGGGATGGTAGGGAACTGTGTTGGCTAACCTTGGTGCGTGAATTAGGCTAGGGAAGACTGGCTAGGACATGAGATCTTAGGCCCCACCGTGATCTGATGCAAGGAATTTGGACCTATCGAACGACCAAGTGAGGCCACGTTTATTGTAGGGTAGAGACCATAGGAAAGGTACATGTATCATAGTGATTGTATTCTCATGTTTCATGGGTGTCTTAGGGATTTAAGATAAATAAATAAGTCAAATAAAATGTAAGAACAATATTCTACACTACTTGGGATTAGGAATTCCTTGTTTTCCTTATTGCTATTGCACCTTGGAGATTCCGACGAGTGGTGTGGGTGATCGAGGTTCAGGAGGTTGATGTGGTTGATCTGTAGAGGGTTGATCAATAGAAGGAGGATGATCAGTGGAAGAAGACACTTCGTGCTTTCCAGTGGAGGAACATCAAGAAGTATGAGGGCATCACCTCTGACATGAAGACGAAGGGCTGGCTAGAGGAGCTGGTGATATCTTTTGACTTGATCTGGGCTCCGACCGAGTACTGGGTTCCTCTGGCCCTTAGCCAGATGCGGGGTGCATCGCGTCAGTGGTGGACGCTCTACTTGGGGGAGAGGAGAGAGGCTAAGGTGGCATGGGCTGATTTTGAGAAGGAGTTTCGGGTGGAATTCCTTACTTCTACGATGAATGATGAGAAGATGCAGCAGATACTCTCCCTCCAGTAGGGGAGTATCTCAGTAAGGGAGTTGGGGATCAAGTTCAACGATATCCTCTGATTTGCTCTGTACCTCATTTCAGATGAGGAGTCTCGTGAGAGACGTTTAGAGGTGGCGCTCCAACCATCCCTCCAATATGTTGTTACCCCCTTCACCTTGCCGACATACTTAGAAATATAGAAGAAGGCTGAAGTGGTGGAGAGGATGCACGTGCTAGGAGGTGTGCCATGAGAGGGGATTAGGCTAGGCCGGTCAAAGGGAAAGGATGTTAGCACCAGAACTCGAGCTTTGGGGCCCTCTATGTTCCAACCAGTATGGAGCAGGCCACAATAGTTTCAATTCTGGTCCCCCGGTCCTCGCCCTTTCCCTTCGGGCCCAGGACCGAGGTGCTTCATCTGTGGGATCCATATAAGTCTTCAGAATCAGTGCTCGGACTATGTAAAATACGGTGGTGGCGGACATGACCAACACCTGCCTCTACAGCAGCTTCCTGCTAGGCCCTTTCATCACTAGAAGCAGGGGCAGTGGGCTCCCATTCCTCCGAGGGCAGACGTTTCAGGGGGAGGACGACCTCAGGGGGCTCCTCAGGGACCTCGACCAGGGCATGGTCCGGGCGGTGGCCGATAAACGAGGGACAGAGGAGCTGGGTGTGGGCAGTTGCACGCCGCAGAGGCAGCAATTCTAGCAGGACCAGAGGTTGTTCGAGGTATGATAAGTCTGTTCAGTACCCTTGATTATACCTTGTTCGATACTGGAGCTTCGCACTCCTTTGTTGCACCCGGTCTGGCCCGTGCCCTGGGTCTAGATGCCAAGAGACTTCCAGTTCCCCTAGTGCTGAGCTCACCAGTCAGAGGTCCGACCGACTTGTTATATGTTTGTAGAGGATGCAGACTGATAATAGGGCTACATCAGTCAGTCAAGAATCTACTACTGCTATAGATACAATCATACAATGTAATCCTAGGCATCGACTGGCTATTCTCTGTGTGTTCCATCATCGACTGCTTCCGAGGAAGGGTTGTGTTCTCAGACATGGGAAGCTGACATGTTACTTTCTCTAGTGAGAGGAGTGGCTAAAAGGGCAGTAGGCAAGAGGAAACCCTCCTCTCTTTGTTATCCGAGCTGTCAGTGGAGTCAATGGATGCTTAGATGGTGGAGGTACCATGGATCGTCAGTATGTTTATGGACGTCTTCCTTGAGGAGGTGACGACTCTACCCCATCAATGTGATATCGAGTCCGGGATAGACTTGCAGCATAGTGCTCATCCGATTTCGATGGATCCCTACTGGATGGTGCCTTTGGAGCTACAAAAGTTGTGGATTCAGATTGATGATCTAATGAAAAAGGGTTTTGTTCGATCGAGTGCATCACCACAGGGTGCTCTTGTTTTGTTTGTGAAGAAGGTGGATGGTGGTCTAAGGCTGTAAATAGACTACATGAGGCTGAATTAGGTAACAGTCAAGAATCACTACCCTCTTCCAAGGATAGAAGATCTCTTTGATAAGTTGAATGGGAAAATATGGTTCTCATAGATCCACCTACGATCTAGATATTAGCAGTTGAGGGTGAAGGAAGGCGACATCCCGAAGACGGCCTTCAGGTGCAGATATGGGCACTTTGAGTTTGTGGTCATGTTGTTCGGCATTACGAATGCTCCAGCTATGTTCATGGGGATGTGAACTCCTTCTTCTATGAGTATCTAGATCAGTTCGTGGTTGTGTTCATTGACAACAACCTAATCTACTCAAGATCAGAGGAGGATCACACTGAGCACCTGAGGACGGTTTTGGAGGTCCTCTGACAACACCGGCTCTATGGGATGTTATCTATGTGAACGTTTTGGATGTGAGAATTGATCTTCCTTCGGAACGTAGTGTCTGAGTAGGGAGTAGCGGTAGACCAATCAAAGGTTTAGGCAGTTGTTTCTTGGGTAGCACCCAAGAACATGGCATAGGTCTGTAGTTTCCTCGGGCTGGCAGGTAACAATCGAAGGTTTTTACACAACATCTCCCGAGTTGTAGGACATTCGATAGCCTTGACCAAAAGGGACTAGGAATTCATGTGGAGTGATCAGTGTAAGGCAGCCTTCAGCAATCTGAAGGAGAAGTTGTATAGTGCCCCAGTGTTGAGTTTTCCAGAAGAAGGGGCGGCATATGAGGTATTCTGTGATGCTTTAGGGCAGGTCCTCGGGTGTGTGTTGATGAAGCGACAATGGGTGATCTCCTATGGATCTTGGAAGTTAAGTCCACATGAGAATAATTATTCCACCCATGATCTGGATCTTGTGGCAGTCGTTTTTGCACTAAAGTTGTGGCAGCATTACCACATCAGAGAGTGATTTGTGGTCTTCACAGACCAAAAAAGATTTAAGAATATCTTCTCCCAGCGGGACCTGAATATAAGGCTGCGAAGGTGGATTAAGTTCCTCTAGGATTAGATTTTTGATATTTCCTACACCTATGGGAATGTAAACATGGTGGCTGATTCCCTAAGTATGAAATCACAAAAGGAAGTAGTTCGGGAATTTGCAGATGCTTAGAGAGCAATGGAAGAGTAAGTGGCCTTGCATTTGGATGGAATGGTGGAAGGTGGAAGAAGTTGTATGTTTCAGATGACTGTAGTTACCTCCTTAGTGGTCTAGGTGGAAGTGTCTTAGTGGGGGGACTCGGAGGTCGAAGTGAGGCGAGATCGTGTTTAACAGGGAAATGCTCCGGAGGGATGGTCGGAGGATGGTCAACATCTGATGCTTTTCTGTGGAATTATTTTTGTTCTGAAGATGATGTGTATAGGTGTTCTCTGTGAGTTCCATGGCATGGATTTAGATATACATCCTGGGGTCCCAAAGATGTACCAAGGCCTTAGGATACAGTTTTGGTGGCCCGGGGTAAAGCGGGCGGTGGCAGAGTTTGTGGCAAAGTGCCTCATGTGCTAGCAAGTAAAGGATGAACATCGTTTTCCTAGAGGGTCGTTACAGCCGTTAGATGTTCCCGAGTGGTAGTGGGATGACATCTTGATGGACTTCATCAGAGGGATACCGAGGACTAAGGGAGGATATGATGTCATCTGGGTAGTGGTGGATCAGTCCACAAAATCCGCACACTTCTTGGATATTAAGGAGTCGATCCTAGTTCGCACCTTATCCTAGAGGTACGTCGATGAGGTGGTGCGGTTGCACGGGATCCCGATATCTATTTTATCCAATCGAGACATGCGGTTTACCTCACGAGCCTGGAGGGGACTACAGCATGCCTTTGGCACCAAGCTATGCCTCAACACTACTTTCCACCCTCAGACAGATGGGAAAATAGAACGAACAATACAGACGTTGGAAGACATGTTGTGGGTATGTGTTCTGGATTTTTGGGGATCATGGGTATGACACTTTACTCTAATGGATTATGAATATAACAATACCTTCCACTCCACTATTGTTAGGACACCGTTTGAGGCCTTGTATGGAAGGCCATTTCGGTCACCCGTTTTCTAGATAGAGACTTAGGAAGCAGCTTTTCCTGGGCCAGAAGTTGTGCAAGGAACCACTAAGAATGTTCAACTTGTGCGTGATATGATGAAGTCATCCCAGGACTGGCATAAGTATTATTCCGCTTTTAGGAGGAGGCCCTTGGAGTTCGAGGTTGGGAATCATGTGTTCTTGAAGGTTTTACCTCAACATGGGAAGCAAAGGTTTGGGAAGGAGAGTAAGCTCTCCCCTAGGTCCATCGGACCTTTCGAGGTGTTGGGATGAGTTGGTGAGGTGGAGTATCAGGTGGTGTTTCCACCTCAGTTGGATAAATTTCACAACGTCTTTCATGTTTCCCAACTTCATCGATATCTACACGACGACTCCCACGTCTTCGAATGGGGGGGGGAGTTAGATGTTGAAGATGATGCGACCATTATAGAATGAGCAATCAAGATTGACGATCGTAAGGAGAATGTAATTCGAGGACAAACCATCCCCTTGGTTCATGTGTTGTGGAGTCATGGTAGCCTGGAAGAGAGAACATGGGAACGGGAGGCGCAGGTACGCATTTAGTACCTAGATATGTTTTTACTTCCATGTTTTTTTGTTCTGATCCTTGAGAGATTGTACCTTGGGCTTTAATATATGAAATTCTTATGTTGATTAGCTATTAGATGATATGTTCCCTATTCTATGTGTGTGTGTGTCTACGAATGTGTGATGATGGGAAAACCTGACTGCTAATCAGGATGCATTAATGTGGATGCAATTAAACCCGTGTGGGCGAGTCAGTGCTGCATGAAGCGGATAATATCTGGTAATGTTAGAGGGGACACCCTAACTCATGTGATGGACAATGTGAAAAATGTTCGTGTTGTGAATTTTTGTTATTGATAACTCTTGTGGGAGTATTTTTGGATGTAGGGGGGAGGGTTCTAGTCCAGCTTTCGAAAAACTCAGCGGTTTTCCCCTGAGAAGTATCTTTAGAGGGTGGTTGTTTGGACCCCACCTTTCTCCTTTCTGGGTTGTTCTTCTATTCTCGGGGAAGAGAATAGTTTGAGAAGTATCTGATGTAATAGACTGGGTTTTTGGGGTCCATTACTTGATAAAAATATGATTTTGAGGTGTTCTGGGTGGTCTGGAAGGCCATCCCATCTTCTCGTGACTCCTAGCGGTAGCCTTGGCCTACCTGTAGCCTCGGCCTACCAGTAGACCTAGACTACCGGAGACCTTGGGGTACCGGTAGCCCTCAGCTACTGTTAGCTCTCGGATACCGTTAGCTGTCGGCTACCGGTAGGTATCGCCAACCGGTAGCCACTCTCGACTACCGGTAGCTCCAGCCTACCCCCATAGGATTTCCAAGAGTGCCTCCTTTTTTACGCAAATTGATTTTTAAACATATTTTGACCCCTTTAAGCCTTTTTGAAACCTATTAATTCCTATTAATGGCATTTAAATTAAATGATTGCTGAGGTGTGCATATATTTTAAATGCTCCGAAGGGAGGGGACCATTTAAGTTAAGTGTGGGGTGGCCCAGCCGCGTGGTCAACCCACGATCCCACTTCTTACACGGATTCGAGTTTTTCATTTCAATCTTAACCATCCCAGGAATACTGTATCTCATCCTTTATAACCTAAAAGATTCTCCCTATATTTATTTTTCTCAATCACCCTCCGCTTGGAGTACCCTTCCTCCTGACGAGTTGTTACCCATCAAAGTTTCCCTTGATCATGTTTCGTGGAGTTCCTGCTACTCACACGAGGACTTAACGTCGATCCTTGATCCATCAGGTAGAGATTTTATCCTTCTGCTCTCCTTCTGTGTATCATGCTGGGTGGGCATTCTTTTGTCTTTTTGGAAATTGATGAAACCTAACTTAATGAAGATAATGAACAGACCTTTAAAGAATGAAGGGTGGTGTGACCGATGTTCTGCTATGCTCTTTTTATGTTTCTATGTGTAGTGAATTGTACAATAAAGTGCTCACTGAAAATCATGGTTGTTGGTGGTCTTTCCAAGAGAACTAATGAACCTCAGTAACACTGTATGTTTAAATAACCCTAACATGGAATTGGTAAATTTCGTATACTCGGTTAAATACACTGAAAGCACCAGGATCAACCAGTTTTCTTTGATAAACCCAATTAAAGTACATTGGAATTGAAACGATGGAGTTTGTTAAATCTATTAAATCTTAAAATACCTGCATGGGACTGACTTGTGATGGTGGTAGCGGTTTGGCTGTTTCTTTCGTGGGCCGATTTCTGGGGCGTTGTGGGTGGGGATGGGATCCTCTGTTGTTATACTATCGGGGGTTTTGAATTTGAGGTTGTGTGATTAATCTGCTTATATCATGAATTGGGGTGGGATCCTCTATTGTTGAGAAACCATTGGCTCATGTATTTTTGGAACATGGGGCTATATCTCAGGGTTTTCATTGGTTCTAGTACTTCGAGGGATCTCACTTATCCCTTTGTAGTTGTGAATTTTCAAGAGAACTGGATATCAATGCTTAAATTGCTGTTGGCTGTAACTTTTTCCATTGGTTTATGTTTATGTTGTTAGTTTCCCAGTAGTATAGAACCTTATTTAAATGAGATTACATGAACATGGAAGAAAAAATAGCTTAAATGGCGATTGGTTCTAGGGGTGAGTTGTGACTCAACTGTGAGTAGTGTGCTTCCTATGAATAGGGATGAGTGTGCTTGAGCTTGGGATGGCATTGGAAACCCTAGGTTGGGTTGAGTGTTTTATATTATACATATATTTGTAGTTCTTATGTTTCTTATTCATGCCCCACCCAAGTTGAGCACTTAGTGCTGAACACCCCAATTTCATGGGAGAGGGTGTTTTTACCAACACTTCAATTTGGGGCTAGTTATTAGCTCCTTTATGCTCCCTTTCCCGAATATCTAAAGAATATTCGGGTAGGCTATGATGGCCTGGATTCCATTTTTAGCCCAAGAATCTTCAGGCGGGGTAGTTGTGGTGGTTGGAACAGGTGTTTGCGAGCAGATTGTTTCCCAAGTGTCTTCGGGATGAGGCCCAGGTGTCTTCGGGCATGGCAGTAGTTATTCTGACCTAGGTGTTTGCAGGTATGGTTGTGTGTGGTGGTTGTGGCACAGGTGTCTATAGGTAGGATAGTTGTTATGGCCTAGGTGTGTGTGGGCGGGGTTTGGTAGTGGGACTGTGGTAAGAATAGTGGGATTGGATCGATGCGTAAGATGTCTTCAATAACTAGTGGGAAAGTGGCGCGGGGTAACCAAACATCGATGTTCTATTACTATACAATACTTTATTTGCGTTATTTGGGGAGTGTGCCTTGGTGAGGCTTGGGGGGATAGTTTACCTTGTTAGGTGTTTGGTTATCTATTTTTCCACGGGGCATTAGAATGTCTCCTCAGTTGTGCACAAGAGACTTTGGTTTTTCCCTACTGAGTGTACTTGTATGCTCACCCTACGTACATAAAACTGTTTTCAGGTTTCCAAGAGGACATCAAGGATCGTGCGGGACAATACTAGCTCTGAACTTTTGGCAATTTCTATTGTCATTTTCCTTTTTTTAGTACTTTACCTTTGGTTTTTTGTGACTTGTATCTTTTATTTTGAACATGCATATGGGAATGGTTTACTTTCAGTTGTACTTGAACATTCAGTTTTGGTGTTGTGGGATTTACTATCTTATCTTCATATCCTATTAAAATAAAAAGGGTAATGCCTTCCATTTTGTATGTGATTATATACCCTTGGTGATGGTTGCCACTCCGGGACCTATTGAAGGCAGGTTTCAGGGGTCATTATCTCTCCTTCAACTTAAAGAAGGAAGGGCATGACAATCTGCTAACCCTTCTCTCCTTTTGGTGAAGGAGGGTCATGACAATGATTTTAGATATAAATATATATATTAATGATATAATAATAATATTTCACAATTTGGAGTTACTATATAATATTTTAATCGTTAAATTATTTATTTTTCAGGTAAATTATTTTTCGTGAGTTTCCTATTATACCAAAAATCATTCGTAGCAATTTTTTATTCAGAGTTATTAATATACTCATGGATCAAATAGGATGATTACTAATTTAAAATTAAGTTCATGATCTTTTATGAGCTCAAATGTTATTATTTAAAATGAAAATAATTCATTTTTATCATGCTTTTCAATGGGTTGATAGTTCTAAATTTATTATATCCATTACCACTATTTTTATATTCATCCCATATATTAAAAATATTTTTACAGGGATTATGTCTGAGTAAGAATGTCTATGAATTTAAATTTACAATTAATATATTTCAACCTTGAATAATGAAACAGAATTATTAAATGTTTTTGGTAAAGTGTAATATTTTCTATTTAGTGGAATAGGTATGGTTTTTTTATACAGTAATTTCATAAATAAAGAACATTATACCAAAAATTTGTTGAGTACACATGTGTTGTATTATTTTATCAAAACCTGTTATAATGTGATAGGGATTTTTCTTATTCATAAATAATATCAAAATATTATTTATATTAGTTTATATGTTA
The DNA here is from genome assembly GCA_963277665.1 of Viscum album. NCBI lineage: Eukaryota > Viridiplantae > Streptophyta > Magnoliopsida > Santalales > Viscaceae > Viscum > Viscum album. The sequence continues at coordinate 1,276,408,891 of OY728159.1, forward strand.
GAATATTATAAGTCGGGGTTAATTTAGCAGTTATAGAAACCAAAATGGATTGTTATGTTTGAGGATTAATTTTGTTAGATATTAATTCTGTTAAGATATGTGGTTATAAATTTATATTAATTTAATTAAAATACAAGAATGTGATATATATAAATTTTAAGGCTGGTTTTTGATTTCATGCTGAGTGAATTGTGGTTATATTGGAATAAATGCTAATTGTTATTTCTAACATATCATGAGTAATATAGATAAGCATAGGGGTTGAAAAAGGATTTGGAGACAAGGTGATTCAAGTTATTTTGGAAGAAGATTGGTTTATTTTTATGGGTATATATTATTTAATATTATATTGATTGGTATTTATTTTATAATCAATTAGTGTTTTATGGGAATAATTATAAAGAAAATTTCTTTGAGTTATGTTTTTCTTGATTTTTGGGATTACAACATTTTAAGAATAATGTTAATAATTTTGGGTATAATAATTATTATGGATTAAGTGATGAGGAGATAATATATAAAATAAAAAATATATTTTCTTATACTATTGATATTTTCCATTATATTAATTGTTTTTAATGTAAATTTTTTATAGAAATATTTTTTCATAGGATGGGGCCTGATAGATTTATTATGTATTATATATACTCATACTACTTAACATGGTATTAGATAGTATTTGTAAGTGTTGAAAAAAGTAATCATAGTTTGGCAAAGATTATATATTATTGGTATCTATTGTGATTAGTAAATTTAGAAAAAAATTAATGATGTTATAATTTTTTTATATAATAATTTATTTAATATTATAATAATTTTTTTGGAAACATTATTTATGTGTTATCTAGATAGAAGGAATAAAATATCAAATAACTTTCTTATCCCAACAAGATGATTTAAATATATTTATTATTATAAAATCATGTTAAAGTGGTTTCAATACATCTTCCAAAATTCGATTCACTCAAAAATAGTTATATGATATATCAAAATGCTATAAAATAACATGAAATTGCATAGGATCACGAATTGTTTAAGATCAAATTTTAAAATTATAACATTCTCATCTCTCTCGATGAGGGATGTACCCCCATGGTATTTATAAAATTTTCGTGTTATCACAAGATTATAATGAACATTTTGATTTTCAAGTTACATTAGATTAGGATTATTCTTTATTACCTTATATATATATATATATAATTTTAATTTTTTCCAATAAATATACTTTTTTTATTGAAAAACATCTTGATTTTTTTTTATTCTATAATATTATTTTATGAAAATAAATTTATTTTTATGTTTTAAACTATATATCTAGAATATAAATTTCATATTATTATTTTCAACAATTTTGAGACAATTATAATAATTTTATTTGGATAAAATAATTGTAGAATATTTTAAATTACTAAATTTACAATTTAATTTCATGGGACATTATTCTATAGAAATTATAAATCAATGAAAATTATAGATTATAGTATATCTATGATTTTTTTTATAAAGATTTGATTATTTTGAAACTATTTTATGACATTCATATATGATTAACCAGATATTATTCTTGATGGTAAAAGGGAATATTATTGAATAAGGGACCAAAGATTTGATAAATAATTTGAAATGAGTTATATGATATAAGATACTTCATAAAACACTTCATGTGTTAACAAAATGTTTCATGTTCTAGGAACTATTGAGAATTTAATGCATTTTTCAATGATTTAAAATTGGAAGGGCCAATTTAATTATAGGGGAATGTAATAACTAAGGTATCAGAATGTAATAAAAAACTATATGTTCTTCATAAAATATTTTATAAATACAAATAAGATGAATTTTATAACATAAATATAATTAAATATTAATATAATATTTTTTATTTAGATAGAATTCCCTATATATGATCAGTAAAAGTAAAATAAAATCAAAAATAAAGTATATAAAAAGAATTTAATGTTAAAATATTAATCCTTACTGTCCTCCATAAAAAAATATAAATAATATTTTATAAATATAGAAAAAAAATGAAAAAATGGACTAATGTTTAAAATCTAAATGAGGGTATATAATTTGTGGTTATAGTGAAAATGTATTAATTATCAGTAGTCAATATTTATTCATTGAAGTATTCGTTCTGGTCAAATGATATTTGATCCTTGAAATTAATAGAAAATTTGAGATTATGAATATTTAATATGATCAATTAGGTAAGTACAATCGTACGGAGAGCCATTTTATATTAACTTTGGCCATCATTTCTATTTCATAGAAATTTTATATGAGAATTAGATTTAAATTTATATTAAAAATTTTATATTAACTATGGTGACCATTTCTATTTAAAATAATTATTTTAATGACAATGAGATTTAATTTTATTTTATTTTATCATTTATTATATTAATTAAATTTTTATAATTTATAGTTTTAATATTTACTGTAATATGGTAATTTTTTAGTAAACTACTAGTATATATACATTTCAAATGTATTTGAGCATTGTATTTATTTATAAGGTAGGTAAAAATAAAAATGCAATAATAATTTATTTATATTATCATATTTGGTCATCAATTATTTCATAGAATAGAACACTATATAATATTACAACCATGATTCTCGGTGATTTTCATATCTTATGCGTAACTGGACAAGAAATAATATTATTTGATAACTTTTCATCCCTATTTGATTGGAACATTCCTGGAACAAGTTCAATCTATTGAATCCTAAATTTCACTTTTTTTCATCATGTTATTGATCTTTATGTCATAGACCAATAATTACAGTGACACTTCAATTGTAAATTAATCACATTTCCCATGGATTAAGAAGTTTATGAATTTAAATAGGTAGTTCATCATGGAAATATTGTTTTTATCTTTTTCAGGGTGAGTTAGTATTTAATCGTTCATTGGTTGAATAAATTTAATCTTCTACAAAGTGTTGATATTATGAAATAAAATATTGAATTTGATTAGGTTCATATCGTAGTAGAGTCATTCATATTCAAGAATACAAAATATTTGAATTTAGAATATTTTTAATCTTATGTGAGCTATATAATTGTAGAGTTAATCCTATGTGAGCATCTATTTAATCTAATTTTTCTAATTTAGTTCCAATTAAATCAATGAAGGTTCAATTTCAATTATATTTGAAATATTTTATGTGTCTTGGGTTTAATCACAAGTGAGCTATCAAATTACCAAGAAAATTATATATGAGTCATATATAAACCTTATTATTATTAGTTAGTTCATTACAGACTTATTGAATCATTCATGAGTTTAAAAGAACACTTTATTTTCTATTTATTTGATTACCCACAATCTTGAGGTGTTCTTATAAACTCCTTAAAACATTTCATATTCATATCATTTAAGTTTATCATACGCATCCAAGACTCTCACTATTTTATTTATACACAACTATGATGTTTCATATTTTATTCTTATTTATCCAGGTAGTAGAATAATTTAAAATCAAAAATAAATCTATTGTTTGATTTAATAAAAATCAAGAATTGTTTATTTGAAATTTATTTCAATATTAAATTAAAAAAAATATTTAAAATTCATTTAATACAAAACAATGTAGTTATTTAAATTAAATGGTAAAAATAATTAAAATTAAAAATAAATTTATATAAATTAGAAAAGATAATAAAGACAACTATTCTATCTCGTATTGGTAAAAACATATATATGCATCATATTGAATATTATTATATATAAATATTGAAAATTAATTTTTTGAAATGCACGAAATTATAATGTTTCTTTCATGAAAAAATCCTAGTCAATAATGGTAAAATAATATTTATAAATGTGACAATTTCTATATAGTATTTGAAAAACTACAAAAGTAGATAAGACATTATTGTAAAATCATCATTAATAAATATTGATATAAAAAGGTTTATAATAATGAATAATAAATTTAATTAGAATAGGAAAAGTTAAAATATACTGTTTTTAAGATGTTTATGATGATAATACTTGTAGAAAATGGGGAAAAATAATTTTTATGGAATATAATAGATGGGAAGAAAATATATTACAAAGAAAATTATGGGAATAAAATATATAATTATTTCATGTTTTAAATTTTAAATATTTTAACAAGAGACGATACGGTTGAGGAACTTATACACGATTTTTTATTCGAGATGAAATTGATATTTGAATATTTCCCTCAAAACACTTATGAAATATATAGTTGTGTGAATTCATTGAGCATTTCTTTTAAAAGGGACCCACTACAAATTTTTTGAACTCATATAGAGTTTGGATTCCTATACCTCATCAACCCATTTTCACTATCCTAGAATCAATATTCATGCCCTTTTTCCATCAGTTATATGAAAAATTATTTATGGTTTTGTTAAAAAGGAGTTTATTAAGTGGAAATTCTAATCTATAGTGTAATTATCATCTTCACCTTATCATATTTTGATAACTATGTTATTATTAATCATTATAAAAGATTTTATACCATTATTAACATTTAATTTTAATCATATATAACTATATAATAACATTTCAATACTTAAAAATATGTGGTTTTATAATCACTATTTTTGTAAAATGATCATGTTTAGGTTGGTTCAACCACCTATTGGAATTTTTTAAAAGGAAAATCCATATGGTATAAATAAAGAAAAATGTTATAAAAGTCGAAATATGGGAAGAGTACATATTTCACAATTAAAAATCAAAACCAAATCATCCAGAATACCAGAGTAGAAGATGTTGGTGCCTTAAGTTACTTCTTTATTAGCAAGGGATTACACAAGTTAATTCACCTCATGATACCTATGAATGATAATGTATGTCATGGAGGAAAGTATTTTTAAGCATTTTCTCTATTTATTCAGGTACCTCCAAGAAATATGAAGTTGATTCTTCCAAACATCTTGGACAATGTTGGTCAAATCACAATCAAAACAGACATTGTTCTAGTTATTCTTCCGAGCATGATCAACCGCTATTATAAAAGCATAAATTTCAACTTCAATTATAGTGTCTTCTCCAAAACGATTGGATTCACCTCCCAGGAAGTATCAATTATGATATCTGAAGGAAATGTTATACCCAGTCAGGATAGGGTTTCCTATAGAAGCACCTACATGAATGATTGTATAATTTTTTCTTTTTAATTTATAATAATGAATTAAAATCCATTTAAATTTCAAATTTACTATATTTTATATTTATTTAAGATAAGTTTTTTTATAATAATATATTATTGATAAATATATTATTAAAAGTATAAAATATATTTTTTGCCCAATTGGGTTAAATACCCAGAGAGGGGTGGGGATGAATCAAGGTGTGCCAAATTAAAAAAACCCCCCTTCAGATCATGTTTCTTGGTTACAAAAATCACACTTATCTCATCTTCCCATACCAATATATCAATATACCTAAAATCATTAAAGATACATAGTGATTTTTATATGGTTCACCCTCATAGGGACACGTCCAAGGAACATATAATGATAATGTGTTGATATACCAAATGAAATAAGTCTCACTAACCAATTAAAATATTTAGTGAATTTAAATTCTATACCTTTTCTCACTTCATTTACAAGATTTATGGCCTACTCACTACATTCACAAGGGATACTAGCTATGTCTCTTTATTTTGCTCAATGTTGGTGGAAATGATCACCATCTTCTGATTCATTCACTCACTACTATAGGAAATGATCCGCTTACAGTTTAAAGACCTGTAGGTAAATTAATTATTGTGAATTGACAGTTCCATAACTATAGGTTATTTCATTGTAGAAATTTATTTTTCTCTTGTAGATGAAACCCACTTTTACAAGTACTGTTAGATAGAATAAATTTTATTTGTAACCCCTTTTCACACCCTTTGTGAATCAACTACTTCCTTCAAAAACTGGGTTGTACTATATAGAAAATATTCTTTATAAGCCACCTCTTTTGGGGACTACATCTACAAAAATCATATTAAAACTACCTCCACGAACCACCTCTCGGTTCTGCTTCCACGTACTGTGTCCACATACCACCTCTACTTCTTCATTTGGGAACTAGCTCTAAAAACTACTTATTCATTGAGAATTGTTTCTTCTCTATGGACGACTCTCCTTTACGACCTTTATAGAGACAAAAATACACATTCTAGGATTGTTCCTACAAACTACTTCTTCATGGAGTCATTCATCACGAACTAATTTCAAGCTAAGACAAATTCCAGAGAAATGATATTTTATAATTAATGTCAATCTGGGTAATACTGGGAATAACATTCCTTATATTGGAATATATATCAATAAAATATGTTAATCTATTTTACTAAAATATTTGATGTGTTATTTCCTTCATCGCATACTTCTTCGCCCATGAACCATTATTCTCTATATTTTATGCATGTTGTTTTGATCATTTGCGGGGGCCGATCTCTTCTACAAATGATACCCTTCATGGATCCACAAATCATGACCTATTTTTCATGAACGATGAACCTTCCCATGAACTGTCAATGCTTACAAGAAATTATTGCCTCCCATAAACCACTAACCTTCTGGCAATCTATTTTCAATAGGTGGTCTGCGTACCATTCCACTGTTTGTGTTCCATCATTCACCATCCATGTACCATTATTTATTGTTCGTATATCATTGCTATATAGAAACGATGACTATGATGATTTTTCTTTTCCATTACACAAACTCTTTGTGGAAATAGATTCATTATCCAGAAACCAAACTTTTTGGTTTAACGCCCAAAAATTTGGGAAACACTAGGAAAATGTGCCCCCTTAAGCACCTGTTTTGACAAACCCCAATTATAATCATTCATGGTCTTCTATATTTTTCAAAAAAATAAAGATATCCAAGAACATAGAGAGGAATAATTGAAATATTTTCACAATATTAAAAATATATATCTACTGAACTAAAGAATTATTTAGCTTAATAAGCATATATAGCCATTGATCAATGAACTTTTACCATTTCTATTATACTAAAGCTACTTCAAAACCATGTCTCAAAAAAACTCAAAATGAATAAATAAAGAAAAATTCATCCAAAAAATAATACGTGAATGTTATAGAAAAGGAATAATAAAAAAGAAATCGTATATAATCAAGTAAATAATTAATATAATATATTATTCCAAATAAAAAAAAATTATGAGGTGATTTGAAATTTTAGGTAAGGTAGTTTTCATTAAAAAAAATAATTCACGTTTTAATATTATTTTAATATTCTCTCTTACAAATATTTTATAAAAACTATCATTATTTATTTCCCTATTTATATGTATTTTATGCTTCCTATTTATTTTAGTCACAATATAAAATTAGCTAAAACAATATTATTAAATTATTTAATTTTCATGCCTAAACATTAAAAATTATTCTTATGTATTGAAATGAAAGATCCTATAAGTTTTATTGATATTATAGTTCTTGGGAATCATTGATAATTGTATTCTTTTCATTGAATATAGGCCTCCAATTCAATAGATACTAAAATCTTCTAGATAATTGTTATAAAAGAAAATGAATATGTTATTTCATTATAATGGTTGTGGTAAGGATAACATGTATGGGTGATAATGAATATGAGGTCACTAGAAAATTCATGAATCCTATTTGAGTTATAATTGAAATAATGGAAATTTAGGATTTATATATCTATTTTAATTATTGGTTGTAATTTAATGATCCATTGAAAGTTAAAAGTAATTTTTTTCAAATAATTTTTTTTCATGTGTTTTACATCCTTCTAATAATAATTTATAACTACTGTTTTATTATGAGTTTTTATGTAATTTTTTATTAAAAAAATTTATTTCATTCTAAAATTTACGTAAATGATATTCTAATAACGAATTGGTTATTATTTAAAAGTATCATTTTTAATGGTTATTCATGTATTATAATGGTCAGTAGGTTTTTTATTTTTTCACCCCTTACTAATATTTTATCACTTATTTGACATTATGAATCAATTATAATATTCATTTAGTAGAAAATATTATAATTCAAAAGTTCTGATTAAGTGATTTATTCCTCTAATGGAACATGTTTGATATTTAAGGAGTTGTATTTAGTGGAAATAATATTCATTTAGTGTATAATGTATTGGGGTTTTTATGTAAGGGTCATTTCAAATTTTATAAAAATAAAAACCTAAAAGTTCATGGGTATGTAAGTGTTGTATTTTTTATATATACATATAATTATATAAAAATTATATTCATGTCTTCACCAATAGTTAGTTCCTTATTTTGGAATATAATAATTTTCTTAAGGAACTATTCTTACCTTTTTATAATTTTGTAATGAATAAAATTTCCATAGCTGATGTTCCTTACATTTATCTATTACATATGATGTACTATAGGAATTTAGATAATGAATTAAACTGGGCCTGAATTCAATGAAAATGAATCTTGAATAATCTTAATGAACACAAACTTAAAACACATTAAATAAAAAGAGGCAGAATATGCTACAAAAATCATCCCATCCAATACATTGCATAATATTTCATTGGGGGTAGGACTATCCTTTTTATAACCCAAATTCATGAATAAATAGTATTGATAAATAAACACATGGATGATGGAATGTTCTCCCATAATAATGATTTTCTGAAATAAGATTTTGGGTTTGTTAAATTTACTTTTTAAAAATAATCATAATTTCAACGTATATCTAATTACCCATTATAATAGAAATTTATCCTATATAAACTATATTATTACCAACATAGCGATTTTTAAATATATTTTTTCAATATCTATCCAAAAACCTTATTTCAATATTTTATTTTTCAATATGTCATTCATACCATATAATAAATTTTTAATTTTATGTTTTAGAACTAATTACAAAAAAACATAATTTTTTATAAAAATTCCCCCACTTATTACTATTATTTTATCAAAATAAGGTATAAAAAATTAAAATTAAAATTATCAATTGTAGTCAATAATTCTAATTATCTATTAAATGTTCTCAAATCATTTACATGACAATTTTTTTTTAATATCATATAATATAGTTTTAGATTTGATATTGATATCATTTTCTCTATTTTGTTCATGATCATGAAAAAAATGTTTTATTATATATACATTCATAGATCATGGGTGATGTATGGAATTGTTATAAACATAAGTGGGAATTGTGTTATTATATATATTTAGAGTTTGATTAAATATCACACGGAAATTAGTGAGAGTTTGTTGTATAAAAAAAATTCATATAAAATATTATCACGACTACATATTCATCCATAAAAGTGGAGTGTGAAATGAAATTTCACTTATTACATCATAATGAAACAAATTATTCAACAATAAATTTATATTTTTAGAATATAACATTTTTTCCATTTTACATTTTCTAAACAATGAATCTAAACATATTTAAACAAAAAATATGGATTCTAGATGTTAAAAATATCAAGGTTCTAATTTTTTTAGAATATAGATAATCTATTTTATAATATATAAATCAACAAATTTTTTATTAGAATGAAATATTACATAGTGAAAAATATAGAACATTATATAAGGTTGATATAATGAAAAGTATAACAAAATATGAATCACTCTTCTATAATAATTTATGATCATTTTATTTTATTGATTCATCAAGATCAAGCATATATAAACTTCCTTTTGGGATACTAATAGATGTTTCATTATCAAAAGTACATATTTTTAATAAATCAATGGTGTAATCTTGATTACATAACAATATTTGTTTTATATTTTTGGAAAATTAGAAACTAGGAAATTAATTTATCTTAACAATTATATTAAACTCAAAATAACTTATAATGAGTTTTTTACAATAATATATTCGATTTTTATGTGAATTATGAGATACTTTTATACAAAAGATAAGTATTTTTATATTCTCCTCAAAAAAATTCATTACTTACAGATATGAGTATGGTGTTCCTTTGATAAATTTTTGAATAGTAAGTCTAGATAATATATCATAACAATATTTAAGATTGTTTAATATCCTTTAAAGATAATTATTTTGTTTATATTCATTATCCAAATAGAATGAAATTTTAAAATTAAAATGTTGTTTAAAATAAAAACCATCCCAATAAATATATTTCAAAATAATATATTATAATTTATTTAATATATAATTAAATTTTGATGAATATAAATTTATAATATAATTTTGATATACTAAAACATTTGTATAAATTAACAAAATTCATTCTAATTTATCACCACTTTCTGATTATTTAGTACAGTAATAAACTATTTCATTATTGTTAACTATATATTTATTCATATAATATTTACAACAATAGACCAACTTTTTACTAATATGGTGAATACTATCAATACATTTTACTATCAAAAAAAAGTTGTTTCGTTCAAACTCATTGATTTCCACTTTAATGTAAATTATCTGACATTTATCACTTAAGGTGTGGTCAACCATTTTATGTTTATATTGAAAAATTATTTTATTATGGTAACACTTATTTTGTACATAACTTACAATTTTTAATATTAGATCAATAACAAAAAAACATTTTTAATAAAAATATTATTTAATAATATATAGTTTCTAGAAATAGGATGGTTGTTCCTCATCTACAATATTATCACAACCCAATAACTATTAATTTTAGTTCATTAATATTTAATATTTTTCATTCAAATATTCGATAAAAATAGATGGGTTGTTAATAAAATAACCTAATCACTTTCATAAATTTTATTATTAGAAACTATCCTTTAAAAAAATCTTCACTAAACTTCACATGTATAATTTCATTATCAATATATAATAATTTATTGAAAATATGATAAAAATGGACATTAGTGGAGGAATGATGAAATACTTCCTTGTATATCTTTGGAAAAAATTTTGATTTATTATATTTTTTTATCTATATGGAAACGTATCAAATTAAAAATATTAATTACTTATATTTTTTACTTTAATTTAATTGATTTTATGTATTGTTCATTAAACCCCACCATAGAAATATTTAATTTATACCCTAATTGGTAGTATTACAAATTTAAATGTAAAATTATTTAATATTGTGATCATCATAAAATATATATTAATATATATCATAATGAGTTTCTTTCATCTTCCATTAAATAAATTTTTATGTTGTGCCTTGTGTTATATTTTTTTAATGCATGTATCACTAATTAAACACTACAGATCATTGTAGATATTAATTATCGGAATGTTTTTATAATTTATAACTACAGAGGATATTTTTTGAAATAAAATGTGGTATATTAATTTATGGGGTTTAATGAAGACCCTAGTATATCTATTATAATCATATATATGGATATATAGGTAGTTTTTTTTAATAGTATCATTTTTTGGGGGTCGAGAAAGGTCTATGTGAAAAAAATGAAGTGTTCCAGATGGTGAGATATCACTTATATATATAATGTATTTTTTGTAAAAATTTATATATTAATAAGTATTATAGACATTGATATAATTAAAAAAAACTTTTTGAATGCCCATCACATGTTACACATTGGATTGTATAGTTAGGGTACATATATTATAGTGTCCTAATCTTTTATAGAAATTCCATGAATTATCCTTTATCACACATAAGAAATTATTTTTATTAATTTCAGGTCCTCTAAATCTATGGAATAAACATTTTCATTAATCATGGATCATAATATGTGAACTCTATGTAAACAAGATATAACACATCTAGACTTCCAAAATTTTATAAAGTAACCTTCCTTACATAAATCTAATATATAAATGAATTTTTTCATACATCTTGTAATAAAATTAGTAGTTGAAACTAATATAACACCATTGACAGATACATCTCCTAATCTATTGATCCATCCTTTTATAGTGTCACCAAAAATAATATATATTCCTTTAAAATTGTTTAGATTTTCAAATTCAAACACATATTTAGTCTTATGTGAAGGAAAAAAATCCATGCACTGAAAATTATTCAATATCTACCCTACACATTATCCTAATAGTATATATTTAGTTATATTGGTACCCAAAATTGTATGATTCGTGAACTATTAAAAAAATACCTCTAAAAATGCATATTTCCAAATCCTATATATTTTATAGAATATTATTTCTTAAAAGTATAGTCATTTCATATGTCAAATGAATAAAGCTTTCTTAAGAGGAATATACTTATTTGGTGTCCACCAGTTTGATTAATGTGTAAAAGAGTGTACTTTTGGAATGGTATAGACTGTTGGAAAATTTGGTTTTATTTATGAATAAAATCATACTATAGAAATAGTCTTAAATGGTTTCAATAAATCCTGGATGTCTTAAAAAAAATCCTTCCTTCCATAAGTTTATATAAACTTAATTTTTTATTAAAATTTTAAATATGTATTTGATGAATTTATTTTAATATTTTAATAGAATATAAAACGAAATAGGTCTAGAATTTATTTCAAAGGATAGTTTATACACACATTGATTCACATTGGGAATGATATACATGGAAATTTGGTATTTAATTAAAATTAATTTCTTCAATATTTATTTTCCATTCATATATTAACTTGTTTCCAGCCTAAATCAATATCTATATTATTCCACATAAAAAGAATCAAAAGAAATAAAAATATTAGTATTTAAACCATGATTGACTATGGATATAAACCATATTTCATCCTTTGGGATAGTATCCATTAATATATAAATCATTTTGTTCTCAACATTTTCTAAACAACATTCAAAAGTATAATTATCGAATGCAATTTTGGGGTCAGCATCTTCAAAAAAATTTATTCCGTATTATTTCTTAGATTTATGTATATATTTATCCTTCTTCTTCAATATTACATAGTCTAGTTTGATATTCATTTAATTCAAAAATTCATAAGAATTAATATCATTTTAATATTTACTTTGTATCTCCTTTTATAACTTATATATCCATATTTTTTTCATTTTTATGGTTATTGTTTCTAGGAGCTCTACCATTGAACATTTTTACTATTGGTTTTCCAAGTTTAAAAAACATATATTTTTTGAGTTATACACCACTATCAGCTAAATTATTTTTTAATTCCATGGTTGAAAAAAACCTTTATTTCTTGTCACCTTTTAAATATATATTATGATGATTTTAATAATACATTAATGTTCCAAAATGTTTTTTAGTTTCAATTCTATATGATGATTAGTGTCTTCTAATTTTTGTTTCATTTATTATCATTATTTAAAATAAATGTTTATAATTTTCTCCACCATATTAACATTTGATATATCCATTTCCCTTATAGATTTCAGGATATTGTAAATGGTAATAAATATTTGATACATTTGACTTACTACCAGTAAAGATAAAAATAAAATGATTTATACTAAATTATTATCATAAAATTTGTAGTTTCTAAAAAATTATATTCTATAATATTCGTGCCTTAAAATATCTTTCATATACATTCAACAATTTTATATAATGAAAATAAACTGAATATATTCATTAAAATTTAAAAAAATTTAGTATTCAAGACTTTATAGTTTAGCTAAAACATACACTAAATGTATAATTTAGGATATACTAATATCTAATCCTATAACCATTGACCACCATTAGGTAATTCTAAAATTTTTTATTTATAACATAATCCAAAATATATCACTTCATTATTTATAATAAATTTCATCAAACAATATTGGTTAGTTCCATCTCCTACAACTAAAAGTTCCAACTAGAATGTACAATACCATAAAAAATATATATCTATTTATATAATAATATATGTAAAACATAAATAACTCCTCTCATAACAAATGACATCCTCATAAGACATATTAAAGAGTTTTAGAAATATATTTTTTAATAATATTACAAAATATATCCCTCTTGAAAGATTATATTTTTAGTAATCCTAAGTAATGTTACACAAAATTATTTATAGAAGAAAATATAAAATAAAATAAATGAATACAATACTTTTAATTGAGTTACACATACACAATTGAATAAAAATATAACTAATAAGGTAAATAAAAATAATGAAAAAAATTTAATCAGGAATTTATTTTAGATAAAAAACCCATAATTCCCCTTAAATTATATTATGTATTATATTAATGATCATATACATGGACCATCATTATGATATTATAAAAATTTGTAAGAATATTAACAGCATAATTTTTTTTCAAAGATATTATGTAATAACCACTTTAAAAACATTATTTAAAATTATTATATTACCCCAGTAGTTTATTTCATAAACTAGATATTATAAAATCATGCTCTTACTTCCCAGATTATTCAATAAATAAAGTGTAATAGAATATAGAAAATATAAGATATGAAATTTCATGGGTGTTTACCATAAACATTCATATAAATAGAGGTAAATATGTATGAACTAGAAAAATGAAAATGATCTTGAGAATATCACAAAAAATTATAGATATTTTTGTTAATGTTTTATATAGTTTTCATTATTCTCATGATTTTCTATCAATTTATCGGATTCCTAAAATTTTAGTATTATAATTGTTTCTCTGAAAATTCTTGCTGTTAGTTATCCTCAAACAACTCCCTAATAATTGATAGCTATGTTTATAATTCATTTATATTTATGGATGATCTTTATAATAGTTTATATATTTATACAAGATTTTATGAAACTTCAAGACCTTCATATATGATGATAGTTTTTAGGGTGTGTGTTTTAGAATGAAACATATTATATATATTCATTTTCCAAATAAAATTTGTAAAAATTAAATTAAAACTAGTAAAATAGTTAAACTATATTTTTTTTATAATAATAAGTTTCAATAAATTTCATTTTGAGAATGATAAAAAAATATAATCAAATAATTGTCAAAAACTATTATGAATACATCGGTATATATTAATAATTTAGTTATAATTATTAACATAGTGACTAAAATTATCTATACCTGGCTCTTATACCAACTAAAAATCCCTAAAACAACACTTATGTATTTGGTACTATGAATATATAATTTACTCACCTACTCGGATACCATATATAGAAACATTTATATAACATACAATGATCATACATAATTATACATTAATATATATTATACCTTTGGATTATATCATACTCCAATAACCTAATTGTTTAATGTCTTTAATTTTTTTTACAAATCCCTCTTATTCCACATCAGAATTTACATTTCATTAATAAAATAAATCACACACTACCCCCTTCTAAACATATCACTATATAAGAAATCAAAAGAAGATATTTATATATATATATATATATGAAAATGGTGATATAAAGATCTAAATAATATAAATATTATATAAGATGTCATTCAATCGGATATAGGTTATCATAAATATTTTCTTAAAGGAGTGATAAAAAAATTATAATATTGGTAAGAAAACATAATCTTGGAACATGAAAATAAAATGAAAATTATGTACTAGTTAAATATAAATATTTGAAATACAAGAATATGAAATTACATAGAGATATGACGTAAACATAATAGTTTAATATCATACATTTAAGGTAATCATGAATTCTAATGTAACATAGTGGACTAGGTTCACTCCCAATATCTCATAAAACTCTGTATTTTGTTCACTATCTATGTCCCAAAAAACATTAATGATTGCGTTCAACCTCTTATTCTGATATGCATTATTGAAAAGATTCACTCCCCAATTCCCATAAACATTTTAATATCTCGAGATATAAATTTTTACCCAATTATCATAGTCTTATTGAATACATAGACCACATATCACATAATTATATCCTCAAATGTTCATTACACATGAAAATGAATAATATAATAATAGAGGGACTATTAATCAATGACTTCCATTATAAGGTTACTCATATATAATGAAAAGTTCTATGGGCATACAAATATAATTACCTAGTAAATCAAATTTTATGAATATCTAGGATTGTAACATCCAATATAAATAAGAATGCTTAGGGTATTCATAATGGTAATGAATGATTCAATTTTTTATTAATATGTATAGTTTCTGATATGGAAAGTCAAAATAAAGAATATATTAATCTACTTATAATGATTTCATTCCTATATCAATATATATACAAATGAGTTTGGATAGTGAAAAGAGGAGTTATTTTGGTAACATAATGAATTTTGTAAACATATAATTATTTGAATTATAAAAATGGAATTTTAAAATATTGAAATGTAAAAGAGTTCAAAAATAGATTAAAAATAATTTGTTGGAAGATAATAAACTATATAAAAAATTCAAGAATAATTTTTATTCATATTATTTTTTTATAAAAATGTTATTATAAATAATGTTTTACAAAATAAATGATAAATTAATGAAAAAATATATATTGGAAATTTCATAATAAAATGTCTTAAGAAAGCTATAAAATAAAAAGGTAACTAGTGATATGAGAAGACAAAATTATAAATATAAACAAAGATAGAGAAAATTATTCCCTTTCTAAATACATATATAAGAACCCATAAAAAATAGGTGAAATGATATATTACATATATATATATATATATAATCAAATATAAAAAATTAATATTTATATGGAAGTGAAATAATCAATTATAAAAATGGATAAAGTAGATATTACCTTTTAAACATCATAATGGTTGAGTAGTTATTAAATAAAATAAAATATATAAAATGAATTAAATATATAGAAAATGATTATAATATAATGAATATAGAAAATTTAATGGAATAAGACATGAAATTATAATGTGTAATATCATATATTAAAAATATAAAAGAAGAATATATATTAAGAATGAACCCCTTAAAATTTCATTGTTTATAAATTATGAATTTATGATAAATAAATGATAGAATATGAAGATGAAATATTAGTCCTCAAAAATTAATAAAATAGATTTATATGGAATTATAAAACTAATAGGTAAGAATACAGATAAAGATTAGAGAAGATATATTTAAAAACTGAGATTGAGAAAAGAATCACATTTCATTAACATTAAAACATCTTGAAAACACTCTAACTCATTATTATTCAATATAAACTTATCAATCATTCATTTATTATAAATTATTAATTATTTCCTAACTGATTATGTTATTACATATTTATTATTTAATCAGAGCTTACACCAATTATATAATCTTTTTATTTCTAATAGTTACATGCCTAATTGGGTATGATGGTTCTGACCACTATTAATTTTTCATTAGTTTATCATCCAAAATATATTCAATGTAATGAAATAACAGAATAATAATGAATATTTCTGTTCCATGTTTTTTATATAGTAATTATGTGATCATTTCATAAGGAAGAAATCAAAAACATATGTGTTTTTTGGTATCTTTAATGTCAATAATGTGTTACATTATATTCCTTTTCAGTGGTAACATTATAAAACCTTTAAAATAAATTTTATTCATAATAAATACCATGAATTTTTTTTTTATGTTTTTAACCACCTAGGTGTTTAATTATGGAAGATGAGAAACATCATACATATAGGTGAAACAATAAATCTAGAGATGAACATGTTATAAAGAGGGAATGATTATAAATCCTTAAATATTTTAAAAAATCTAAAAGGATTTATATTAATATTAATTCCATTTTATTATCTGATTAAATATTATTTAAGAAGAGTTTGATAAACAAGATAAATTAAAGATATTAAGGAAAAGAATATACTTCTAAGGAAAATTTGAACATGGCCTTATAAAACGTCAATGAAATTAACATTTTGGGACACCTTGTGATGAGACGGTATAAATTTAGAGAAAGAGAATTATTGGAGATAATATATGTCTTTATTTTATTGGAAATGAATAAATTATCATGTTTTTAAAAGCTCTTTCAAATTTCCTTTTATAGACAATATTTGGTGACATATTTGAAAATACTCATTCTTTAATTGTCTTGGAATGCCATTTTGAGTTGAAATTGTCCCATAAATAGAAAAATGACATTTTGTGGAACACCACTAATCAATAAAAGTGTCAAGATAATTTATTTTTATTTTTAACTAATTAAAAATTCATTAACCGTTATATATATATATATTGATATTTTCAAGGATAATATCATTATATAATTCTTAAAAAATTCTACATAATTTTTGAAATGATATTTTAATAATTCTGTAACATAAATATCCTAAACAAATTCATTACATATCCTTCTAAAATATTTCATCTATCCAAACAATAAGGCCACTATATAATACATTCTATATATTATAATATTAATGAGTTATCATTTCATAATACATTGAGTTACTAAAATGTTTTTTATTTTTTAATTCATTAATATATATATAATTAGTTATACATGAATAAAAAATCTAAATTTTTTACTAGTACTACTTTCAACCATCAACATGGTATGAGTGAATAGAAAATTTTGTTGAAAATTATATGCATTTCTAATATTAAATAATATATTTATCTCTATCCCATTTTACATACAAAATAATGTTAATCTATTTATTTTTCATCCGTAAATTTGTTATATATATAATAATAGTTAATTAAATTCAATTTAAACATAAACACTCACATTTAATAAGGTATTTTAATTCATTTACAGCACTAAATTTTAAAAAATTAATTTATATATTGACATTCAAATAAATGTTCTAATTTTAAAAAACATTAATTAAATTATAATACTATTTATAAATATATATTTTGTTTTTGAACAATAAAACTGAGTATATATCATATTTAATATTAACTGTCCAACCATGGTATTTTTAAATTTTTAAAAAATAGTTCTTTACAATTTGACATGTTAACTAAAAATAATTATTCCTTTTTTAAATTCAATCTTTAACTCTGTGAAAATGAATTTAAAAATAAAAATATATAATAAATTATAGGAAATAAATTTAGAACAATTTTTAATTTTTTTTTATACTAATTAAATTAAATGAAAACTTATATTATACCATAGTCATTTCTGAAATAGTAAAAATATTAAATTTCAATTAATAATATTTTAAATATTTTAAAAAATTATTAAATTAATCCAAATAAAAAATCATGATAAATAAATACGTTTTATAATTCAATAAAAATATCATATATATAATAATGTAAATATAATTATTTTTAATGCATAAGAAGTATCCAATTGATCACATAAAATTTACCTTAATTTTAATACAATGGGTATCTTACATATTACTTCAGTGATCATATAACAATTACCCTAATAAACATATAAAAACTACCCTATTTGTCATTTCATTACTTTATATAAACTTACAGAATTCCCTAATATTTATTAAACACATAATCAAATTTATTCAACAAAATTTCTCGTATTTATAAAATTTTCTGATCTTTCTAAATTTATACTCTATGATATGAATTTCACCAGAGACTATACAGAATAATATTTCATGATTGCATTATTTTTATTTACTTTTATTTATTTTCCTATTGTATTTTTCATAATTATGTTCCATATATATTTTAATAAATAATAATGGTTATTTCATGTTGTTATATTCTACCTTATTCAGATCTAAATTGTGCGTGAAAAATAATTTCCAATTTCCCTAAATATATAAATTATAAAGTAAATATTCTTAATAAATTATGCCTATTTATATAATAGTATTCAATATTGACCATAATTAAACACTAGGTATTTAAATATATGATTTACTATATTTTTTATTATGTAACATTAATGAAAACATTAAGACTTTGGCATGGGCCTATTCCATAAGGAACTAGTGTCGTTCCACTCATTAGATGTTTCCTTTGTAATATATTATTCTCTAGTTCATAATATAATTAATTTAAAATGTGTTATGAATAATGGAATGTATATGTTCCAATTAATATATTTAATAAAATTTAATCCTTGTATATTAACATGTTTCTTATTAGAACCATATAGTTCTTTGATAAATCTATATGGTTCCCTAACAAAACAAAATTTCTACCATGCTGCTTATTATATTTTATATCAATTTCTTATATTTAAATTGGTAATAATTAACTAGTTTGTAGGTCAATAAACGAAATGGATAAATGACTACAACATCTTATTTAATATAGTAATATACCTTTAAATGGTTTTATGATATTTCACATTGACTAAATACATGAAAATATTGAGAAAAAACAACAACAATGATTGTTGATAATTTTTTCAAATTATTTTTAATCACTAGAACACTATGATTAGCCATATTTCAAATTAATTTTCTTAATTTTTAAACACACATAAATTAACAATGTTTTCAATAAATCATAACTATTAAATGATGCAAGTAAATAATATTTGACATTTTTACTGATGTAGAATCTTCACATAATTTAGTTTATAAGTATAAAAGTGGATTTAATTCATTAAAATCAGCTTAGTATTATGACTAATGAAGGTGTTAATAATTAATGATATTACCTCATGTACTAATATTAATTATTGTTTAAATATGTCACACCTATATTTCTAAGGATTGAAATTTTATGTAATCAAGGATGATTAATTTTGAGAAGGAATATTTCATATTTAGGTGAATGGGATATGTATAGTTATTTTAATGAGTTTTGGAATTTTCAAAGACATAGAATTACCCTATAAATTATTTTTTTAGATATGTAAATGTTTAATGTGTTGTTGTAAGAAAAAAATGAATTGAAAATGTGGCACGTGGAAGGTTATATTTACTGTATATAAACCACGAATGGGATTTATAAAACATTCATAGGAATGAAAAATCAGTAATAATAATGTATATTATTTTATATACATTATATAATATATACAAAAACAATAAGATCTTAAATCCCTTTCATTTTTTATAAAATATTTATTCCATTAATTCATCACCCTCTTATATCTATAAATGAAATTGAGAGTCCAATAAAATTTTCTTTTTATTCTATATTTATTAATCATCTTTAATAATTTATCTTAGTTAATCAATGGTTTGTAGATATTTTTCTCTAAATAAGCTTGAAAAAAATAATGAAAATTATATATTAATTAATATGAATAAAAAAGATATTCTAGGAGTATATCACATTCCATTAGTGCATTTTAAGTGGATTCCCTAGACCCAATATCTCTAGGTACTTTTTTACCATTAAATGTATACAGTTTGATATAAAAAAATTTTATTCATACCATAAAAGAGTTGATAATACTGAATACACTTTTATATGGTAATTTCTCTAGATTACATATAAAATCAAAAGGTTATAACATCTCTTAACAATCACTACAACATTTAGGTACCATGAATATACTCTTAAATATATCTCCTATAGTCTAGAAATATTTTAATAATGGGAAACATATGATGTCTGCCTATTTGGTATTGGGAGATCTTAATTAATGAGGCATAGTATCAGGATGTTCACACATGGTGTTATCAAGTAGATGAGATAACGAGGTTAGACATGCTAATATGAACACCACATATTTTGCGTGGAACTAGATATTAAAATATATAAACCTTTTTATTGGTCTCTTGACATGAGATCATTATTAATGTGAAACATTTTATTTCACACACTTATTCAAGGAAGAAATGATGAAATTTATGACATGGTGTTGTAGCATTTATTGAGTGTGTCTTTGATGTTATGTAATTAGTTGAATGATCAATATAAAAAAATTTCACTTCTGCTTTGAGGAAGAGATGTCTCCTCAGCCCACATTGAATAGGAAGATGTTTCTATCATTAAATATTTTTCCATGGTAGAAGGTTTTTTTGATTCTAGTAAGGTAAAGAAATAAATAAATCATCACATGGAGTATAACACAAGTTTGCATCATACTTTATGAGGTACCATTATATAAAGTGATTATATTACACAGGAAATGTTTATAAAAGGTAGTCATAACTATGATTTTCCTTATATCTTTAAGAGCCATGGTGGGTTTCTAAACTCTTATCTTGGTCTATTTATGGGAATCATTTATATGGAGATATGTATCTAGATGGTGACACACTAAGTGTATCTATAAGTTCCATTTATTTTGTTGAAAATGAGTTTAATATGAAGTGGGACACATGTATGAGGGTTGGTCTATGAGTGTGATCAGTCTAAACTAACATCACATGTTCAGAATAATTCTGATTGAATTTATTTATAAAGGTATTTTCATTTTGTTTGTTCATAATCATGAATAAAAGAAAATATTATTTTTAAAGAAAAATATGATGTTCTATGTTTATTAAAATATTTAGGGATATTATGAGCCAAGATAGTATTTATTATTTTTTCACGTAACTTGTGAAAGTTTCACAAGTGAGTAATAAAATATCTCTGACATTTATAACATGCTCATTAATTCGTAAGTGTAGAATAATTTCTACAATGAAGGGTATTATATTAAAAGAATAGAGTTCAAATTTAGAAAATATAACTTATTTATAGAAACTCAATTTTGCCTTTTAAATTTATAACACATACATTTGAAGAATTTAGAGAGAAAATATATATTCTCATCTCATCTTAAGAACATATATTGTGATTCTGATGAAAAAACAAGGTTGGATATATCATTTCTTCTCGATTGTGTCCAAGTTCTTCACATGATACAAGGTACATATTAATGCTCTTAAATTTCTCATGATTGCAATCAATAATAATAAATAATTGACTATTGATATATTTTTCATTTTTGGATGATCTAGATGATTCTTATATTGGAACCATTGAGACTCATCATTTTACTGGTGAGAAAATTAAAATAGTGATTTCAAATGAATAAGGTGTCATTTAGGCTTTTTTTCAATTTGATGTTTTGTGCTCTAATGGAATTTATATTGATCCTTTATAAAATTTGGTTATGGTGTTTTTTGTTTTAGTTTATTTAACTTGATTCCAAATCAAAAAATTTTTGGTATTTGAAGCCAGTGTGGCAAACTATGTTTATTCAATTGGTATCCAAGGATACATTTAAAACAATAAAATAACTAATAAATTCTATATGATTTTGAAATAGGGGTTTGACATGGTCCTAATATAATTAAAAAGTTCTTCAATCCACATTTGTATCTCTATGATATGGTTGATTAATTATGGGTTGGTTTTTCATATAAATTGTGATGAAAAATCAAGCGATAATTGTTGTCACTTTATTGGGTAATAGTGTGGAAGATTGTCATCTAAGGAATAATTCATTAGAGAAACATGTTAGTCACAGATACAGAAATTTGGTTGGTGTATTATATTAGCAATAAGATATAATTTTAATGCATAATATATTATTCAAAAATAAAAAATAATATAACTTACCTTGTCCTTAACTAATGATAATGTCAAAAAAATTTATTTAAAAAAGTCAACAAACATATTCACATCAATTAAAAAGATCTGGAAATCATTTACACTCCCATTTATCAAAAGGGTGATGCTTATTTACTATATATATATATATAATATATTAATATATTAATATATAATATATAATATAAATTATATATATATATATATTATGTATATAAAATCATAAATGGATACCAAAATTCGACTTGGTAGAGACCTATATAGTATCATTCAAACTATACAGGCCCTTTAACTCTATCATATGACCAAAATAAAAAATTGATGGTCCACATTGAGTACAAATGGACCCTAAAAATTATAAAAATATATATTTTATATCTAATGGTATGGAATTTTATATATATTTTTTATTGTTGATATGTATCAATAATTGATTAAAATTATTTTAATAAATTTTAATGCACTAAAAATATCCTTGAGTTTAATTTTAGGAAATTAATTTTTCTAATGCAATGTAATTTCATGTTGAATGCTAATGTGTTGAGATAACTTATGCATGTTTGTTTTATTGTTTTTTTAATTGATTAATTTCATATAAGATTTTAAAATAAATAAATAATTTTATTTTCATGATTTTTGAATTATCCCAGTATATTTAAATTGTATAAGGGTCTACATGTAAACATTTAAGTGTTAAAATTTATTTTTGGAACCCAAATTCCACTTATATGTGTGTGAGTACACATTGTAAATATGGTATGAGTTCATGGAAAAGAAGGTTGAGTCTATAGATGGTGTCAGAAAAGCATGTGAATTGAATAAAGTTGTGGGAATCAAAATTTAATCATAGTGTCGACTTAATGAATTCATTTAGGGTATCAATTAATCCATTATTCCCTTGATGGATTAAAAAAGTGTTAAAAACACATGATCTGTTAATTATTTATTTATTTTATAATGTGCATGGTTTATGATTTTTTTATTATGTATTTATTATAAGAAACCACATAGTATAAGAAATAGTAATTAATTGATATAATGAACATGTCAATAATTATTTCCAATTTAAATAAGGGTTATATATTGAGTGAGATCAAATAGAACAATATTGTTAAATAGAAAAGGATTTCATTTTCCAAAAAAAATTAACCAATCCCTCTAGCAGAATTTTATCTCATTAAATTCCTTCCATTACTTAAATTTGGACCGAACTAATTATTATAGTTTCTTGTCAGCCCTAGATGTGTACGCCTTATATAAACAAGGAGTTATCAAAATTTTGGTGAGTTAACATAAAAAATATTCATCTAAAATGATAATACATAGCTCATTTGTTGAACCACTAGAGGAAAATCATTGAGAAATGAAATGGAATTCTTCACAGGAGATAGGACTTCACTCTACATATCATATACCCAAAAGAGAATGTGGTTCGAAGGTAAATATAATCCCTTATACAATCAGAGTAGTGGTGATGTCATATCTCATGCTATTAAGATATCTTTAAGGATCGTTCAACTTGAATACTCATGGAACTGTGTATTCAAAATCTAGCAGTTAAGGGATAATAGGATTTGATAAAATTATGGGAGACATTTAAATTCAATCATTTAAATATTAATACTAGTAATATCAATAAAGTACTATTCTTCTATTTTTATTTGTTTTATATCCAATGGAATCCATCACTAATTCTGTAACATCCTTGTTAAATAAAGAATAAGACATATTTCATATTTATTAATATTTGTGAATTAAATATTAATTTAACTTAAAAAGGGTTGCTATGTTCGATAGCGTACCCGATACGCAACAATGGGTTTCTTTGGAATCTTATGTTGCACACTAACAATATAATATTATTATTTTAAATGGTTGTTAACTCTTAGCCGTTTTAGTGGCAACAATGAATGAAACTAACTAAAATACGATTATACATGTTTTTTAGATGTAATTACTTTTATCCAATAAATGTTAAAGGCTTAAAATGTGAATGAATCTAATTTTAAGCATAATTTACATTAAAAGGTCGATTTATTGCCATTTAATGGAGTTCCATATTTAAATATAGTTTAGGTCACTTTAATATATTTTAATTTACCAAATATAATCCTTATTTAGAATGGGGACATCAAATTTTACTTTGGGTAACATTTTGGTATTTTTCTGATAAAATTCATTTTTAATGAATAGTGAAAA
The DNA here is from genome assembly GCA_963277665.1 of Viscum album. Taxonomy (NCBI): domain Eukaryota; kingdom Viridiplantae; phylum Streptophyta; class Magnoliopsida; order Santalales; family Viscaceae; genus Viscum; species Viscum album. The sequence goes on from OY728159.1 coordinate 1,276,434,356, forward strand.
AATACTTTATTTTAATTCAAAAGTGCCTTTTAATATAATTTATTTATATGGTTAGATTATATTTTTAGTTGTTTTTAAAGTGAAATTAAAATATATTCATACCATTTAATCAAATTTTGGTCATTGGAATTAATTTCCCTTTAAAGTAGGACATAAACAAGTATCAATCTTTTGATAGTTATTGTTTTTTAAAAACACGCTATTTTTTTTAACAACAGGAATTAATTATTAAATTAATTAATTCCAATTGTATTTTTTGAATTTGGAATAATATAAATCAATTTTGAATTCTGAATATCAAATAATAATTATTCTGAATTTTTTGTATTTTTCTAAAAAAACATCAATTTTAAATGAATAGCGACTCCACTTAGTTGTAGTTAAAAAACTCACTTTTTCATTTAAATGAAATTTTACCACTTCTTTAAATTGAATTTAAAAAATCCGATATACATTGTTGTTATCAATAAGTATAATGTGGTTCATTAAGATGAAAATAATTTTTGGTGAATATTAACTTTTGACTTTTATTTACCGCGGTTAAAGTTATATAAGGTAATTCAAGGTTAAACGAATATTATAATAATTACAAATTACCTAAACACTTGTACTAACCTTATTTGATGAGTAGTGTACGACTATGGGCATCCTTGGGACGATTTTGGTACCCCATTGAGCCACATGGGAGTGATAATGAAAATTTAGACTAATTAATTTAATGTAATGGCAACATAGACATAAACAAATATATTTTAGTAATTAATTTTTATATAGTGTTATATAAATAATATTTTTGAGTGTAAATATTAATTGTAAATATAAATAGATTTCCTACATCATGGTATTTTTTTATAATTTTCAGACAATAAATAAATTAAATTATCTATGACATAATAATGATGCAGTGTTTACTTCATTAATAAATGATTTAAATAAATATGATTATAATGATTAAAGTATTATCCAAAACATGTCAAATTCTGATTGAATGATTTTATTTCTACAATGACTCATCTTATATTCTACTATAATTATTTTTGGACCATTAGAAACCAAATATCATTATATTATAAAATAATACTTTCACACTTTCCTAAAGAGCCCCTCCTCGCCCTTATAAAAGAAGAATACTTCTATCCAATTCCTCACTCCTCTCAAGCCATTTGGATCATCCAAACTCTACCCAATAAATCTCTCCACATCCCTATCCTTATCTTTGAAGCCTTACATTATGTAGAAGGCACTTCAAGAAATCTATTTGGTTCAAACCAAAGGATGTTTCCTAAATTAAAGGTAACGATTTCTCTTAAATTGCTTTCTTTTATTTTACTTCTCCAACCCCAAAAATATTTTTTATTCCATTATTTTGTAACAACACCAGTATAATAAATATACTAGGATGTTTTATGAGATGTATTCTAACTACACATACACAAACCTCCATCTAATGGGTGAAAAACATAATGTTTCTCTAGATGGAAAACTAATGCCTCACGAAATGATGATTGTTTGATTATCTCTTACCGCCTGTCATTTTTTCTATTATGATGGCACTGTATTTTTGTATGATATATATTATGTTTATGTTTTCTTTATGCTTCTGTATTTTCTATTTATATCATGCCTTTATGATTTCCATAATGGGTAAATACGATAATCTCATTTGAGGAAGTGCGGACTACCGCCCCCTCAAAGTGATGTGATTTGTTAATTCCTTATGTGGGATGTATAAAGGATGGATTTAATGATATAATATATTATATTATAATGGAATTATAATATAACTATGTATCATAATGTTTTATTTCCATTAAAATAAGAAATAGAAATAAAAGCAGCGTTCATGCGTACGTACGGCTTACCGTCTCCATGAACAGTGCATTTCATTTCATACCTCCAAATGTTATGTAACTAGTATAAATACATGTATATACTAGATAGATATGATATATATGATATCTAAATCACGAATAAAATTTTGGATATAATGGAATATTGACCACATGGACAACTTGTAAATATAATGTGTTCATTTTTTACTCAAGTGCAAAATATCGACAAAATGAAAGTTATTAACTTAAATGATTAAATAATGTTTATAACATGGTAATAAGTGATATAAAAGGAATAATAAACTTGAAAAAGGTTCTTAATCAATTATAAATTTAATTTTTTTTATTATTCAGAAGATTAAAGAACGATCGACTCCAATTGGACGTGAGGTAAGGGACTTCGTCTCAATCTCCTTTCATTGAGGCATATTTTGTTTTATTACAAGAAGTTTTTTATATGTTGTATAAACACACTTGACTTTTCAAAGGGAATATTATTCTACAAAGCGTTTTAATAAAAAACAAAAAAAATGTTTCTTTTAACATATGTGGTGACAATGACCTTTTCCTCCGCTACGAGTATTATTTGATCTTTGGCTTCCTCAACAAGCCGTAATATTTTTATTAAAATAAAATAAATACCTTATACTATTTTACGTATTTTTGATTTTGAAAATGGTTTTGAAAATCGATTTGTTATGTCAATATATTTATGTGATATATTGTGATTGAAATGTGCAAATGTTTCCATTCCATTATATTTATTGTATGTGATATGATTTTATATTAGTACTTGGACATTTGACGGGTGGTTACATGATAAAACAAACGACGGGTGGCGCCGTGAATACCAGGATGGGTGGTTACGTTATAACCTTCAATGCATTGGGTATGGAAGTCAGTCGTATGGCTATTCCATTTAGTGATATGCGTGGAAGTAGATCGTATGATTATTCCATTTATGTATGTTTATGTCCCAAGATACCTTTATATTTTATGTGTTATTTATATGGGTTTTATGGTAATATTTTGGTTACAAAAGGGTAAGTAATGATCCTTTATTCAGTGAAGAGTATTTACTACTTCATAAAGGTGAAAAGTATTACTTATGTTAAAGTATTCATGGTTTACTTATTGTTTTGAAAAAATAACTGTTTTACTTCTTTGTGTATCCCTTAATGAACTTTTTATGCTCATCCAAAGTTTTTTTTGAAATTTTTTTATAGGACATAATGTATAATAAGGTAAAGTATGGGATCATGGAGATGTCATGCTATCTTAAACATGAATCTAGAATTGACTATTTTTTTGAAGAGTTAATGTTTTGTAAAAAAATGGAAACTGTGTAGAAGTGTCAACTTTGTAATTTTATGAAATTTAATGGTTATGGCCTAACTATCTAAAACACTAAACTTGAAAAGATACTTAGATGTAAATTATTGATTTAATTCATCATTATGCAATGTTTAAGGCTGGGTCATTATAGTTGGTATCAGAGGTCGTTTTAGAAACTTTAGGAGTTAGGGTATTGTTAAATTAATATCCATAAAGTAATATATGTTAATATCGAAATCATATAGCATTTACATATTACCATGTTTCTTAACCTAAGATATTTCTATGTTGAGAATAGTTTTTCATAGAGAAAATTGGGCAGTTTTGATGGGAAGTCGTACAGAGGGAAATGACCTTCCAAATCAGAAACCTAAGATGGTCAGAATCAGAACTGAACATTTTACTGTAGTGATGGCTAAGTTGACTCAGGTGATAAATGGTGGTTGTGTTTATTAATGTTATGTTGGTTTATTCCAAAAGTAAGGAGGAACATGAAATTCATTTAAGGGTTTTCTTTCAATCCCTAAAAGAAAAGAAACTATTTGGTAAATTCAGCAAGTGTGAGTTTTGGTTACAACAAATTTCATTCCTTGGTCACATTGTTTCCAAAAATTACATAATTGTTGATCCTGTTAAAATGAAAGTTGTGGAAGAATGGCCAAGACCAACAAATATAACCAAGATTCGTAGTTTTCCTGGTTTGGCATGTTATTACCAGAGGTTTTTTGAAAAAGTTTCGCTGTTATCTAGTTCAATGACTAAGATGACTTGAAAAGGTGTTAAGTTCATCTGGACAAAATAATGTGATGATTGTTTTCAGGAATTGAAAAAAAGATTGGTGAATGCTCTAGTTTTGGCACTGACTTCTAGAAATGGTGAGTTTTTTATCTATAGTGATGCTTCATTGAAAGGACTGGGTTGTGTCCTAATTCAGACTGATCAGGTAACTGCTTTTTCTTCACATCAATTGAAACCTCATGAGTTAAATTACCCTAAACATGATTTGGAATTAACTACTGTTGTTTTTGCTTTAAAAATTTGGAGGCATCATTTGAATGGAGTGAAGTGTGAAATATATACCTATGAGAAAATTTTAAAGTATATATTCACTAAAAAATAATTGAATATGAGATAGAGGATATGGTTGGAATTAATCAAGGATTATGATTGCACGATCCATTACCATACGGGAAAAGCAAATAAAGTGGCTGATGCTTTGAGTCAAAAATTTAATGCATCAGTAACCATGCTACGTTTGGAATGAGATCCTTTGGTTTTTGATTTGATGAACTTTTTCATAGAAGTTGTTGGTGAAGGAAATTCTTCTGTTTTGTTTCAGGTGTCAGTGAGATCATCTCTATCAGACAGAATAAAGAAAATGCAGAAAGAAGGCAGTGAGTTGCAGAAAAAGGTAGAGTTAGTTTTGAAGGGTATGTTGCCTAAATTTAACGTTGATAATGATTGTGTTTTGAGATTTGGAAAGAGATTATGTGTTCCTTGTGATTCAAAGTTGAAGAATGAGTTGTTATGTGCAGCTCTTAGTTCCCCGTTTTTAGTTCATCCCGGTAGTACTAAGATGTACAGAGATATTCAAGAGTATTACTGGTGGGATGGAATGAAAAGAGATATTGTTGATTTTACTATGATGTGTTTGACTTGTCAGCAGGTTAATGTAGATCAGTAGTTACCGAAAGGAATGTTTCATCCTTTACTGGTGCCAGAGTGGAAATGGGAAAATATAACCATGGACATTGTTGTGGGATTACCAAAGACATCTTGAGGTAATAATGCAATCTGGGTTATAGCTGACCGATTGACTAAATCATCTCATTTCTTTCGTATTAGAGATACTTTGTCCCTAGATATAATTTCTTGGTTGTATGTTAATGAGATATTCAGGTTGCACGAAGTTCCCCTCTCTATTGTATCAGATCGTGATCCCAGTTTCACTTCTAACTTTTGGAAAGGCCTTCAGAAGTCATTGGGTACTGAATTAAATTTTAGTAAAGCTTTCATCCACAATCAGATGGGCAGTTAGAATGAACAATTCATATCTTGGAAGATATGTTACATTCTTACTCAATGGATTATCAGGGAAGTTGGGACCAACATCTTTCATTGGTTGAATTTTCATATAATAACAGTTTTTATTCCATTATACAGATGGCTCCATTTGTGGCATTATATGGAAAGCGTTGTTGAACTCTAGTTTTTTGGGACGAAGTAGGAGAAAGGAAGCTGATGGGACCAGAATTGGTAGAAGGGATGGAAAAGAAAGTTCAGATGATTCAGAAGCACATGAGTACAGCTCAGAGCAGACAGAAAAGTTATGTAGATAACCGGAGGAAGGATCTTTCTTTTGAGGTAGGTGATTATGTCTTTCTCAATTTTTCTCCAGGGAAAAGTGTGATGCATTTTGGTATGAAGGGAAAGTTGAGTCTGAGGTTCATTGGACCTTATGAAATTCTAGAGAATGTGGGATCAGGTGTGTATAGAGTGGCTTTACCTCCATGTTTACCCAAGGTACACAATGTTTTTCATGTTTTAATGGTGAGAAAGTATATGTCAGATCCATGTCATGTTTTGAGCCCAGATGTAGTTCATTTGGATGAGAATCTCTCTTTTGAAGTACAACCAATTCAAATTCTTGACCGTATAGAGCAGGAGTTGTGGAATAAGTTAATTTACCAGGTAATGGTTTTGTGGAAAAACCATATGGTTGAAGAGGCAATTTGGGAATCTGAAAATGTTGTGAGGGATAAATACCCCCACTTATTTTGATAAGTGAATAAAAATTGCGAGGACGCAATTTCCAAAAGGGGGGAATGATGTAACTTCCCAGGTATGTAAAGAATAAGGCATATTTTATGTTTATTAATATTTCTGAATTAAATATTAATTTTACTTAAAAAGGATTTCTATGTTCGATAGCGTACCCGATACACAACAACATGTTTCTTTGGAATCTTACGTTGCACTCTAATAATATAATATTATTAATTTAAATGGTAGTTTACTCCTAGCCATTGTAGTGGCTGGAATGAATGCAACTAACTACAATATTATTATACATGTTTATTAGATGTATTTACTTTTATCCAATAATAGTTAGAGGCTTAAAATGTGAATTAATCTAATTTTAAGCATAATTTATATTAAAAGGCCGATTTATCACTTTTTAATGGAGAACCCTCTTTAAATATAGAATTGGTCATTTTAATACATTGTAATTGAATAAATATAATCTTTCATTATAATGGGGACATAAAATTTTACTTTGGCTAATTTTTTGTTAATTTTCTGATAATGTTCATTTTTTAATGAATAGTGAAAAATATTGTATTTTAATTCAAATGTGCCTTTAAATAAAATATATTTACATGGATATATTATCTTTTTAGTTGGTTTTAAAGTGAAATTAAAATATATTTTTAACATTTAATCCAATGTTGTTCATTGGAATTAATTTCACATTGAAATTGGACATAAACAAGTATCAATCTTTTGATAGGTATTGTTTCTTAAAAACACCCTATTTGTTTTAACAATGGGAATTAATTTTTAAATTAATTAATTCCACTTATATGTTTTTAATTTGAAAAAATATACATCAATTTTGAATTCAGAATATCAAATAATGCTTAGGATGAATTTTTAGTATTTTTCTGAAACTTCAATTTTTTATGAATAGTGACACCACTTTGTGGTAGTTAAAAAAACTGACTTTTCAGTTAAATGAAATTTTACCACTTTTGTTAAGTGAATTTCAAAATTCAGGCATACATGGTTTTTATCAAGAAGTAAAATGTGGTTCATTAAGATGAAAATAATATTTGGTGAATAGTAAATTTTGACTTTTTTTACTGTGGTTAACGGAAAATAAGGTAATTCAATGTTAACAGAATATTATAATAATTAACAAATACCTTAAAACTTGTCCTAACCTTTTCATATGATTTGTGGCCGACCATGGGCATCATTGGGTTGATTTTGGGACCACTTTGAGCCACATGGGAGTGATGATGACAATTTAGACTAATTAATTTATTGTAAAGACAAAATAGACATAAACAAAAATATTTTTGTAATTAATTTTTATATAGTGTTATATAAGGAATATTTTTTTAATATAAATATTAATTGGGAAGAAAAAAATATTTCCTACATCATGGTATATTTTTATTATTTTTAGACAACAAATAAATTAAATTATTTATGACATAATAATGATGCAGCGTTTTCTTCATTAATAAATGATTTAAATAAATAAGATTATAATGATTAAAATAATATCCAAAACATGTCCAATTCTGATTGGATGATTTTATTTCAACCATGACTCATCTTATCTTCGACTATAATGATTTCTAGACCATTAGAAACCGGTTATCATTTTAATATAAAATAATACTTTCAGACTTTCCTAAAGAGCCCCTCCTCCCCCTTATCAAACGAGAAAAATTATATCCAATTCCTCACACCTCTCAAGACATTTAACTCATCCAACCATTGCACAATTAATCTCTCAACATCCCTATCATCCTCTTAGAAGCATTACCTTAGGCAGAAGGTACTTCAAAAAATCCTTTTGGTTCAAACAAAAAGAAGTTGCCTAAATTAAAGGTAACGATTTCTCTTAAATTGCATTCTTTAATTTTAATTCAACAACACCTAAACTATTTTTTATTGCATTATTTTGTAAAAAACCAGTATCCTAAATATACTAGGATGTTTTTATGTTAAGGATTTGAACTACACATACACAAACCTCCATCTAATGGGTGAAGAACATAATCTTTCACTGGATGGAAAACTAACACCTCACGAAACGATGATTGTTCGATTATCTCCTAACACCTCTCATGGTGTCCATTATGATGGAAATGTATTTATATATGATATATATTCTGTTTATGTTTTATTTATGCTTCTATATTTTCTATTTATAGCATGCCTTTATGGTTTCCATAGTGGGTAAATACAATAATCTCATTTGAGGAAGTGCGGACTACCGCCCCCTCAAAGTGATGTAATTCGTTAATGAATTATGTGGGATGTATAAAGGATGGAGTCAATTATATTATATATGATATTATACCGGACATATAATATACCTATGTATCATTAGGTTTTATTTACATTAAAATAAGAAATATAAATGAAAGTATCCTTCATGCGTGCGTACGGCTTACCGTCTCCATGAACGGTGCATTTCATTTCTTACCTTCAAATGTTATGTAAATATTATAAATACATGTATATACATTATATATATTATATATATGATATATAAATCATGAATATCATTCTGGATATAATGGACTATTGACCACATGGACAACTTGTAAATATAAGGTGTTCATTTTTGACTCAAGTGCCAAATTTTGATAAAACAAAAGTTATTGACTTAAATGATTAAATATTCTTTATAACATGGTAATAAGTGATATAAAAGGAATAGTAAACTTGAAAAAGGTTCTTAATCAAGCATAAATTAACTTCAGTTTATTATTCCAGAGATTAAAGAACGATCGAGTCAAGTCGGACGCGGGGTAACAGACATCGTCTAAATCTCCATTCATTGAGGCATATTTTGTTTTAATACAAGACTTTCTTTTATACACTGAATAAAAACCCTTCACTTTTCAAAGGGAATATTTTTCTACAATGTGTATTACTAAATGACAAAAAAAGAATGTTTCTTTTAACGTACACGGTGACAACGACCTTTTCCGCCGCCGCGAGTATTATTCGATCTTGGGCTTCCTCAACAAGCCATAATGTTTTTTTTAAAATAAAATATATACCTTATACATTTTTACATATTTTTGGTATTGAAAATGGTTTTGAAAATTTATTTGTTATGTCAATATATTTAAGTGATATATTGTGATTGAAATGTGGGAATTTTTCCTTTTCTTTATATTTTTTGTATGTGATATGATTTTATATTGGTACTTGGACATTTGATAGGTGGTTACATGATAAACCAAATAACAGGTGGTGTCGTGAATACTAGGACAAGTGGTTATGTTATAACCTCCAATGAATTGGGTATGGAAGTCGGCTGTATGGCTATTCCATTTAGTGATATGTGTGGAAGTCGACCGTATGGTTATTCCATTTATGTAAGTTTACGTCCCAAGTTACCTTTATAAGTTATGTGTTCTTTATATGGATTTTATGGTAATCTATTGTTTAAAAAAGGGTAAGTAATGATCCTTTATTCAGTTAAGAGTATTTACTAATTCATAAAGGTGAAAAGTATTACTTATGTTAAAGTACTCATGGTTTACATGTTGTTTTTAAAAACTAACTGTTTTACTTCTTTTTGTATCCCTTACTGAGATTTTTATGCTCATCCCAAGTTTTTTTGACAATTTTTTCACAGTACATACTGTGGAATAATGTAAAGGGTGGGATCAAGTAGAATTCATGCTATCTTAAACATGTAACTATACATGAACTTTTTTTTAGGAGTTCATATTTTGAAATAAATGGAAACTGCATAGAAGTGTCTAATTTGTAATATTTTGAAATGTAATAGTTATGGCCTAAATCTCTAAAACTCTAAACCTGAAAAGATCCTCAATGTGAATTATTAATTAAATTCAATATTATGTAATTTATAAGGCTGGGTCCTTATAAATTCAATCTCACTATGATCAATATTGGTTAAAGAGAATATGCTGACCCGATGTAACTTCCAGTAGTGGTACATGTGCTTTCCCATCGTACTATGCTATGAAAAGATTCAGTATGTGTTTTAATCCCCATATATTTCTAATAAACCTCTAGGAGTTATTATTGAGGTTATAGATAATTAAAATGGCCATTTGTATGATGCACTATATTCTAATTGTTATATGTTTTCATCTATGTCCTATGAGTTGTGGAAAATGTGTATGAAAAAAATACACAATCCAAATATTCTATTATTTCAATGAGTTATAATGCAAAAGATCTTGAAAATAATGATATCAGATATCATATAATCTGTAGAGATTCATTCATGAGGAATGGAATAAATAAATTCCATATGTACTCATGATGATCATGTATAATGAGAGACTAGATACCCTTGGGTTTTGTTATAATGAAGAAATAGAAACTGATATTATTATTACATATTTACCACATATAATATTAAATTTAATCAATAAAGATAATATTAATAATATGAAAATAACCCTACCAAATTTATTTAAATTAATTTTCCATGTTGATATTTATATAAAGGATTATGTTTATTTTATCCTTATGATGAAAAATAAAAAGAAAATAAAGGTAAGAGTGTCAAAGGCTATGTCTCTATCAACAAAACATATACACCACCCATTCATGAAACCAATGATACAATGGGGGAGAAATAAATTGGGGAAGCCTTATTTCAAGGTAAAAAAAGTCCACTTGAAGAAAAATATAAATGTTGAAAAAGAATCATGTTGATTGTTCAAATTTGGAGATATTTTTCATTTAATGATATCTGTCTATTTCAATTTGTTGGGTATTGGATATAGCATATGGATCACACAATTGTAATCAAATATAAAAAAGTAGGTTCTCGATGATGCAAAAATTTGACAATGATCTCTAATTTTAAAATGGTGAGGGGATAGTAACACTAAAAATGGGATATCATTATCATACATTTCCTCATAGAATCATTCTTGAACTGAATAAATATTATTATGTGCCATCTATTAACAATAACGTAATACCATCATCAATTATAGAAATAATTGGATTTTATTTCATGTTTTGAAATAAATATTTTCTTATGTTTAATTATATTATATGTTAGGTATGGAACATCTTTGAAATGGTTTTTATATAAATGAATAAGAAAATATAGTATTGGAAATCAATGAAAAATAATGTGATAATGACTCAAATCATAAACAACTATGGAACATTAGGATATGTATTGCGAATGATAAGAACATAATAAAATTATATCAAGAAGGTTATTTTGAATCAATTTACTTAAAACTGTTGGTTGTATTTTACCCATGTTTATTAGGTTTTAGGACTAAAGAACCTTTAGTGGGAAATCAGAAAGAGCAAACGAACTATTGGAATTGGTTTATACTACTGTTTGTGGTCCATTTATTGAAAATAAAGGGGGGGGCATCATATATCAATAATTTTATCGATGAATATAATATATATTTGAATACATATATATAATGATTTATAAGTCATATTTTTTTATCATGTTTAAGGAATATATAATGAAGTTAACTTTTAACATGATAAAAAGAATAAGAATACTAACTCATACTATGGTGGTTGATATATTAACTAATTTATCAAGAATAATTTAATGGATTTTGGTATAGTTTCCAAAATCACTTCTCCTTATACACCTCAATAAGATTTTGTTAGAGAAATGCTGAATATGTCCCTCTTTGACCTAGTTAAATCAATTATGAGTCACGAAATTATACCCTTATCATCTTTGGGATATACAATATAGACTAGTGAATATATACTAAAATGAGTTCCATATAATTAAATATATCATATTCCATATGAGTTGGGTAATATAAGGAAGCACAAAATTTCATACATATTTGTATAGAGATGCGAAATTTGTTCAATACAGTATATTGTAAAAAATTATCATCTATGAGAACCATGTAAATAATACATGTTATCATAATGAGGGTTAGGGATAAAATATTTATAACTCTTTAGATATAATTTTAATTATGGAATAAAATTCAATTTTTATAGAAAGGGAACAAAATTCCATTGGGCGTAGTTGGAGAAATACTGAATTTAATGAAGTTGATGATTTAGATCCACATTATTTTGTATATGAGAAATATCCATAAGAGTCATTGTGAGTGGAATATGTTCTCATGGAAAACATAAAAATTATGTCTTCTATAGAGGTTAGAGAACGATATATATATATATATATATGTGTGTGTGTGTGTGTGTGTGTGTGGTTTTTATTCACTGAGTCAGGGGACACATTACTCCTTGAGAATAATGAACCAATAACACCCAAGGATGTTATTGAATGAAAATATAATGCTAAATGGAAAGAATCCATGAATTATAAAATAAATTCCATGTACAAAAATCATGTTTGGATTTTTTTGTCACCCCAATTGATGTAAAACATATTAGATTTAAATGGTTATACATGATAAATCAATAAATGTTTTTTCATGTAAGAACCTATGAGGAATGGCTAGTAATGAAGTGATTTATGAAATATCATGGTATGAACTACTATTAAACCTTAATTTCAGTTTCAATTTTGAAATCAATCATAACATTACAAAAAATATCATTATTCATTAATAAAAGAAATTTATAAAATGGAAGTCAAAATTACTTTTCAATACAACAATTTAGTTGAAGAAACCTATATGAAAAATCATGAATGGTTCATTATATCAATTTGTTCCAATAAAGTATTCAAGATATAGAGATCCATTTATATATTGAAGTAGGAATCATCATCCTAAAAGTATCATTTTAATGAGGCCAAAATATAATTTATATTTATTATGAATAAAAGCGATCCATGTGTCTATAATAATTTTATTAGTTGTGGAATCATTTCTATAGTATTATATGTTGATGGAATACAATAAATAGGATAGAAAGAGAAATTATTATAGATAATGAAGGCTTGGTTTAATGAATTCTTCTCGATGAATAAAATAGTCAAAATAGAATATATTCTAGGGATGAAGATATAAAAAATAGATCTCAAAGGATTCTTGGTAAATGTAAATATATATATATATATATATATTGAGAAGGTATTCAAAAACAAAAATATTAATCAATACAAGAAAGGATTGATGATAGTGTCACAAGGAATTAGTCTCCCTAATAAGATGTGACCACCAGAAACTAGAGGATATTGAATGAATTAATATAATATATTATGCATCGAGAGTGCGATCTATTATGTATGACATGATATTTACTAGGCTCAATGTTTCCACTTCATTATGCATGGAGAAAAAATATCATTCTAGTCCAAGAGTGCTACATTGGGAATATTTAATAACAACCCAAATGTATTTGAGATATTAAAAGGATATGTTCCTAGTGTATGGAGGATATGTGAAACTATTCATATGTGGATATAAAAATAGTAGCTTTCAAAAAGATAAAGATGATCTAAAATAAGAGTCATCCTATTCCTTTTTTGTGAATGGTGATTTAGTTAGACATGTGAGTGAAAACAAGTATGTGTTTGTTGATCCTATATAATAACTCATGTATATATTGGATTTTAATGCAACAAAGAATGTAGTTTATATATGAAGATTTTATTGAGCTTTCCGTTGAACCTTACAGTGAAAACATTTTACATTATATAGTGATAAAAATGTTTAAATGAAACATTTCATGGATCCTCTATAACACTATGTGAAAATGAATACACCTTATAAGTTTATTCTATTAAGGGATTTTACTCAGAGTGACTATTTAGATGTTAGAAGAGTATACACTAATGATAATGTAATAGACCACTTAACTAATGCCATATTTCATGTGAGAGCTAGAGTGGTGAGAATTATAAGTATTTGATTCTAGTATATGTGGGGGTGTTTTGAGTGGGATCCCTAGACTAAACATCATTATGTACATTAATAACAATTACTTGTATATAGTTTAATATATACATGTGTTTATTCTTAACAAAATAATATTCATAATTATGTATCTACTATTTACATAGTAGTTACATTATATTACATTTTATATCATGTGGTTGTCGAAGTTCCCATCTATAATGAGAACCTTAAGATAACATGATATTAATATTAATTATATGTTCTATAGAACATATATATTATAATGATGGAACACATAATATGTTTTAATATTTTGTGTTGGATCCTCATAAGCATTGATAATTCTTCTCATTAAGTTCCCACTTGGTGATCTTGGCTATATGAGATCATAAGGACTAAGCCACCAATATGAAAACCACATTGTTTAGGTTTCATTGGTTGTTCCTATATATGAAACATGCATATTAATATTATAATATAATATTATTAAAAATTTTTACCACTTTATCATGTACTATGATCCATGGTAAATCCATAATAGTCAATTAATGGTGTGGTAGAACGAATTAGGTGCATCTTTTCTAGTATGACATTAATTAAATGATTCAGATGGAATTCTTTGCTTCCAATTTGAGGAAGAGAAATCCCATGGGACCAAGATGAACAGGATGGTAGTATATTCACTAAACCCTAGGACATGATACAATAAGGTATGCTCATCTAGTATGTTCATAAAATCTATAAAGCCTCAAAATTATGATTAAATAAGTGTGAATTCAACATTAATTTTAGGTAATGCTTTGGTCAATGACCAAAGCACCATTTATTCAGTAGAGAAACAAAAGTTTACAAAAAACAGAAAGATGGCATTCTTTTACAATCTCTATCAAAAATATGAAATAAATCAGCTGGTAGTGTATCTATCCAAGTCATGTTTTGATAAACACCTTTAATGGCAAGGGCCTCAGCAACATCATTTTCTTCACGGAAGGCATGCATAGCTATGTAATCAATCCCATGGATTGAGTTCAAGCAATTCATCTAGAGAGTAGTAAGCGGCCAGGAGATATGTGTAACACCATTCCAAATGGCATGAAAAATGGTGGTAGAATTACTTTAAATCCAAAGATTTCTCCATCATTTTTGAAGCCCGAAATCAATTGTGTGGAAGACCCCCAACATTTCAGCTTCCAAAGATGAAGAGATAAGACATCCACCATAGAAGCAACCCTGACATTGGCTAGCAAAGTATCTAAATATAGCTCCACAACTGGCAGGGACTGGGTTGCCATTTGAGGCACCATCAATGTCCACTTTGATCCATCCTGGCATCAGTGATTGCCCGAGAACTTCAAAGGAACATCTGGGATGCGGAAAAATACCTGGAACCTGGATACAGCGAAAGATCTCAAAGTCACCAATAGAGTTGTTGAAATAATATTTTTGAATTAAAGCAGCTTCATGGATCACAATGAGAATTATAGTTTTTCCTATATTGATACTGAATGAGTGCTTATTGTGAATGATATTGTTTCTGGCACACCAAATCTCCTACCGGAGTTCCGCCACTACTGCAAGAAATATATATTTTACTTGTTTAGAGGCTTCATGTCTAGTACATTTATTTAGAAACAAATAAATAGAGTTAGATAATGACCAACTGTAATTAAATAATTCATGAATATAATTCCATAATGCAGAGGCTATAGCATAAGATAAGAAGAGATGATCATAGTCCTCCCTGTGTTGATTACACAAATGGAATTTAGAGCAGAGTTGAATGCCAAAAGATTTCAGGCCAGTTTCTGTGGGAAATCTATTAAGAGCAATACACCACATAAGAGTATACCATGATGGTTTGATCCAAGTCTTGTTAAAGGTACTCACCCATTGATTATTAGATTCATTTCCATAGAAATTATGTTGGTAGAAATTTTTTGAGTCAATAATACCATTAACAGCTGGTTCCCAAATAAGGAAATCTCTAGAAGTAGAAAAAGGATAATTATCAATGATCTGAACAATTTTTTCAGGGAGATCATGCCTATGCAATTGTAAAACATCATTGATAGTATGACCTGCATCTTCAGGAGTATTATTCGGAGGTAATAATGATATCCAGGGGCTACCAATCCAATTTTCACACCAAAAATTAATGCAGGAGTCAGCGCTAACCATCCATCTATATTTTTTCAAAATATTATGGTAAGAGTCCCTAATGGAAGTCCATATCGAAGAGTTAATGAAATTAAAATTCCCTTTCAAATGTTTTGTAAAGAATCTATGATTTAAAAATTCAGAATCTTTAGAAGTACAATTTATGAGATGCTAAGTGAGTCTATCTTGAAGGGAATCATTAAACAATTTTAAATTTTTGATACCAATTCCAACTTTATAATGGGGTTTACAACAAGTATTCCATGGGATGGTTACAAGCTTCTTTTCAAAAATACTTCCCATCCAAACGAAGTTTTTGATAAGGGTATTATGTTTCTTGAGGGTACCTATTTCCCATTTATAAATCATGAGAGAATAAACCATTTTAGAGACAATGATCGATTTAACAAGGCATACTCTACTAGACATGGAGAGGGATTTCCCATTCCATGTAGAGAGTTGATTTATAAATTGATTAATAATATTAGAAAAGTATCAAGATTTAGGTCACCCCCAAAATATCGGGACACCTAAGTAAGTGAAAGGAAAAAACCTTCTTTAATTCCAAGATTATTGGTAATGATCGTTTTTCTTCTAGCAGGGAAGTTTTTTCCAATGAAAATATGAGATTTATTCCAGGAAATGCCTTGACTAGAGATTTCCTCATATTGATAAATAGCTTGTTTAAGAACATGAATGTTTCTTTCATCCCCTTTGAGAAACAAGAAGATATCATCTGCATATAGCAGGTGAGTGGGCACATTTAGAGTTCTGGCAGCTTGTATGGACTTAAGCTTATTTTGATCAACCAGATTATTGAGGAGTCTTCTTATGTAATATTCAGCAATAACAAAAAGTATGTCCGAAAGAGGGTCCCCCTTCTTAACACCTTTATAACATTTGAAAAAACCATGGGGGTTCCATTTATCAAAATGGAGATAAGATCTGAGTGAAATAAGGTTATAATTCTCCCGATAAAAGTCTCATGAAAACCAAAGTTTTTTAAGACTTTGAAAATAAAAATCCAATCAATGGTATCAAAAGCTTTTCTAATATCAAGTTTTATGGAAACACTACCCCCTCTTGAGTTTTTATTTAGGCAATTAGTACATTCTGAGGCAAAACAAGTACAATCTTGAATAGACCTTCCTTTAATGAAACCAAACTGATTCCATGAGACAAATTTATTAAAAATAGGGACCAGTCTATTGGCAATAATTTTAGTAATGATCTTTTAAAGAGTGTTGATCAGAGCAATGGGTATAAATTAATGTATCTCTAAATCATTTTCGACATTAGGTATTAAAATTAGTAGTTGAGCATTAATTCAATGAGGAAGAGTTCCATGAGTAAAAAAGGATTTCACAAGATTACGAACATCAGAATGTAAGACATCCCAATGTTTTTGATAGAAACCATTATTGAAGCCATCCAGTCTAAGTGCACTGTCCGGTTTTAAACTAAAGACCATGTCTATAATTTCATGATCTAGGGGAATACATAAGAGGAGTGTGAATTCTACATTATGGGATATCATGAGATAATTAGAATATATTACAATGAACATGTTCATTGAGGTATTAATAGCAATGAAATTTTTTATCTCCTCGGAGTCCATGATGGGTTTGTAGTTTCCACTCTTGTTATGTTGGGTTGGACTCAAATCCATTGAGATATCGACTTAGAGGGTCAAACATTATGTGTATCCTCAAGTTCCACCTATTGGAATACATAAAATTTGAGGACCTACTAGGCCCTACAGATATATGTTTTATTAGTGGTATGTAAAATAAATCTATAATATTATGAATTTTTTAAAATCATAATGTTTTAATTTATTTCTCATGGTATTCACATGTAATTTGATCATAAAAATGAATAAATAAAACTATAATTTTTTAAATGAGCATAGGATATTCGAGGTTCGTTAAATTATTGTAGGAGATTATGGGATGAGATAATGGTAAATATTTTATTTTTTAACATAGTAAAGTATTATAAGTGAATGAAAAAATGTTTGATATATTAATGATATGTTAATTAAGTCACAAGTGATCAAAATGTATGTAATTAATCTTACTATCTTCCAGGTACCAATGTGAAATTTTAGAATGGATTTTTTTTATAAAATCTCATTTCAAGATCCTGAATATATAAATACTATATTTGGACCAATTTAGATAGATAATCACTCATCTATTGTTATATCATGTTATTAGAGAGATATTCTAAGGACGGAACAAGGTCGGATAGACACCATCTTCTTAATCATGTCCATATTCATCCCATCATCCAAGATAAATCATAATGGTATTCGTTTTCCCACACTATCATCCATGAATCATTGCCCAATGACCAAATTGATATGGGGACCATGTGAATGATCTTTTGGATTCATATCTTGGCACCTTTGGTCCATAACATAATGAAAATGAGTGAATCAAACTAATGATTTCAAATGAACAAGCTACCATAAAATATTTTGTTGATTTTATTTTTTATGAATAAATGGAATTTCATACAATATATTAAAACATATGTGAAATGGGTTTTTTGGATTTGAACATCCCAACATGAATATAAACACAATATTATAAATTCCATATTTTTCATGATTCCACTGCACCTTGTGTTGCTTCATAGTGGTTGATCTATTTGGGTTATTCTCTTTGATTATATCTTCATTTTTTATTTATTTAGGAGATAATAGGTTATAAAATTTATTTTAGTATATATGTATTGTTAAATCAATATTATAGTTCTCATATGGAGGTCTTGAGATCATTATTATATGTGAGTAAATGTTTAGGACTGATTTTAGATAGGTGGTCATTATTCGACTATGTATTGTTGATTATTTTTTAAATATGAAATTATTATATAAATATTGAGAGTATTTTGGATTATTATAATTTTTATTGTTAATATTTTCATTGATAAGGAGGTTGAAAAATGGATATTAATTCCATGATCGACCTATAAGATCATATAAAATAGGATGGACCTTGATCTAATTTAATCATAAGAAAATACATTTATTATTATGGTTGAATAGTTTGTTTGGCAGTGTCCCTATTAGTTGTGTTTCATTGTTATGATTGATGTTTTAATGACATATTTTATTTTACGGAATAATTTATTACAATTTATATATATTTCATTTTTAATTCTATAAAATAGTAAAATTATTTATGATGTTAAAAATGTTGATGCACATAATATCGATATTTTAAATTGATTATTAATCCTTAACATAAATAGATATAAAAATTTGTGTTTTGAGGATATATTTTCATTATATATTTTATTTTTGGAGAGAATTTTGCCCCATCAAGCCTATACTCATTGATCTCATTCCATAGACAAATACTCTATATACAGAATGCAATACCAAATATTTATTTAAATACATCACTATCCCATAATTACATAACTTGAATAAATTATTGCATCAAATTCATTAATAGTTCAACTTAGTTTTATGGTTTTGGAGAACTAGAGACAATCATAAAATAATAAATATCATGTCTCTCTCAAAGAATTTAATTTTCTCCCTATATATGAAATTACTTAATACAAAATATATCTTTATCATTTCCCACAAATCCTCCACACAATCTATCCTGTTATACATATTATGTGTGCCACATTTCATCATAACATAATGAAATAGAAACATAGGATTTTGTTTTAATAATATTTTATTAAATAAAAATATACACCTGAGATAATCAGGGTATAAACATATAATAAATACTATCTCCTAAATAAATAATCATCATTATGTTATAATACAATGAAACAGAGAGAATAATAAATCCATAGATAGAAATAAAAATAAATTGTGAACATTGATAACAATAATTTATTCTATAGTTTTGCAATTCATAATTATAGATAGGTTATTCAATTCCCTATTCCAAGACATCAGTATCCCAGACATTAGGATCATACCACGAAGGACCTATATAACGGCAGCACCTTGTCTTTAAAAGGAATGCAACAAAAAAATATCTTGTTTATCTCATGATATAAACTAACGAATAAAGGGGCTATGTAATTTCTATCCCCAAAAATTATTTAATTCCAATTAATTCATCATATGTGATAATTCTAAACGAATACATAATTTACTTTTCCAATGATCATCCATGTTGAAAAAACAATACACGAAATGACAATACCTTTCCCAATGTCAATAAAATTGGATAACATGATCCTAAACCATCTTGGGAGTAAAAATAGATTTTTAGTAAATATATTATTAACATTAATGAGAAATAAATAATCTTCAATATAAGATTAAAAAGTAAACATATTTTCTAAATTTTTTAGAGTCAATCCATGGAATTGCATTTTTTTATGTCAAAATCCTTAAATTTGAACCATATAGAAGAACTTTTGTATAATCAATTCAACATTTCCCCAATTAATAAATGTATGGAATCATAGGTAACAACATTAAATATAGGTAAATAAATATATAATGATCACAATGAAATGAAATTATAAGGAAAATCAATCCTATAAAAGGGGTTTATATGGAATAAAAAATATAGTGATGGATCATTCATTTAATTAAATTGAACTTTTTATAAGTCATCTATAGAAATAAGTTGTATGGTTTAAAAATAACATATTCCTGGCGTAGTAACATAAAATCATAACGATATTTTCATAAATAGAATTTTTTTCTTAAATAATGCATTGAATAATACCACACAAGAGGGGATCAATATGAATCTTGTATATACAGATGAGTATTTAATTTCAAGAGGAATATGAATTTTTTATTTAGTGGATTAATTATATTTGGAACCAAGCTTCAGAATAGAATTATGAACATTTTATCTCCTTAAATTTTTTTAGGTATTTATGGTCATGTGGGATCTATATGGCTTGGGATAACACTAGAATTATCTCATGGTAGATATAGTTTGAAGCCACCATCAATCCATGGTAATCAAAGTGGCGAATTAATGGATATATGATGGTTAATAAAGGGTTATATGGCTCTTATTAATTTTATTTTTTATTAGTGACAATCCCCACTTCTCCCTTTTGACTGTATCATGTGGATAAGGGTTTTCCACATTCTATATTCTATATCAAACCCTTAAATATGGTGTTTTGGGTGTCTTTTATTAGTAATATAGGGTTTGAATTATAATATAAGTATTCCTGAAACATATCGCCATATTGTTCAAATTTTATACTCTCCTCATTTATGAATTTATTAAAATTCAAAATAGGCATATTGGAATCCTCTATTTTAGATAGGCCTTTCATTATTTCAAAATAAGGGTTACCCAAGATGATGTTTTCCTACCACCACATGTTGATATGATAGGGTTATGTAATTTTGTGAATTTTTATATGGGTTTTAATAAAGATTAATTTTATTAATAATGGTATTGGTAAAATATGTTGGGAATTTCCTCAACGTAAGTTTGGGGTGGGATGAGGCTGGTTGATAACTTATTATTCAAAGAAGTGGAGAATATCATGTGTCCAATAATTTTCATGGTTATTCCAAAGTAAAATATATTTTAAATTAATTTTAAATTATTTAAATTTATTATAAATTTATTATAGTTAAAAGTTAAGACTATTAGAAATATTTAGTTCAACTTGTGAGTTATCGTTGGCCTTATGGATATTTCAATCTTGTCAATCCTAGGTAGAGCTTCTAAATTTGGATGTTGAAATGTAAAATTCCTCTTATCAAGGTTGGCGGACCTTGATAAAATACCAAATGATTTTCTTCTTTTAGATTGTTATGTCTTGGATGAGAAGGAATGCAATAATGGTCATTGTAATATTTAATATAAATTTAACAATTATTAAATAATTTGTTAATTAAATTGATATTCCATAAAAAGAAAAATGGTCCATTACCAAATTGTGAATTATGCCATGGACATTGACCTATGTAATTGATGGATGAGTCCAAGAAACATGAGTAAACTATAAAGTTGAGATTATTTGAAAGGGGTGAATAGAAATAACATTAAATGAACTATTTATTGGATTCTATATTATAGATTTAGTTGGACCTTCATTATTATGGATGGTGATTAGTTGGTACTTAATGGACTGAGTGGTGCATTTCCTAACCATGGGTAGGTTGAGTGAATGACCTAGAGAGACTATAGAGTTTTGGATTCAATTTATGTCATCTCATTAGTGGGTTGATAATGGGGTATATAACTGAGGTCCATAAGTTCATGATATGATATAACTATACTAAGGAGCATGATGTCATAAATTATAAAGTATAGAACATATGTTACTCGGAGAAGATTGAGGATCCCAATAAGGATTATTTCACTTATGTTTTTTCCCTAGATACCCCAAGTATCTTGATTTTATGTTTTAATGGCCTCAAAGAACCCTTATTAGGTGAATCTCCCTTGATGTTATCCGGGGAAACATAGTTGCTACCTTAGTGAAAGACCAACACTGAATGGGTGTGTTTAATATTGAGTAATTATAATGACCTAATCTCCAGCTACATATACATTACATAACATTTATGAAATATTAAAAAAAATTACAAAAAATGATTCCCAAAGACCGTATAAGTCTACACCCTTTGGAAATATGTAAACATGAACATTTATACATAAGTGAGCTACATTATCTCCTATTGGGTTCTTATTCACTAGAACACCTCTTAGAAATATCATATATAATACCTATCTTCATAACCTTGGGACATAAACACAATGTGTCAAAATCAGATGTTTAGTATGTGTAAACAAGGGAGAAATATAATATAAAAATTATCATAGGAGTATAATAACATGATCAAAAAATTTTAAGATCATACCATACATATTAAAGATCAAAAAAATGAATCATAGATGAAAGTATGGTTTTTCATAAGACATTAATAAAATTTAGATAAAGAACATATGAATAAAATCATAATAGTGGAATAAAACATGGGACTTTGGTAAACATCTAATCATAAAACATGTTTTCTATAATATACAAAGAATCACTTCTATGATCATCTTTATAGTATGGGTTCATTCCCCATACCATCTTTGTATTCATGGTTCACTCCCACATCCTTCTTAATATCATTGTTAAACCCTCATGTCATATTGGAAGTGTTGTTTCAATCACATGAACTTCTATGTAATAAATTTTCACTCCAAATAACATATTAGTATCTCTCATAAGACATAAATCATTACCCAATGCGTTAGAGGGAGATGTATGTACCACCTATCTCATAATGAAATCATACATAAATGTTCCAAAAATTCAAAAAAAATCATATCATAACCCAAGATGTGAAATGGGTATCATAAAAATGTAATCATAACATAACATGTTGAAAAATATATATGTTTTATAACAATTTTTTCAAAATCATCACCCTTGAAAGAATATGGTTTTAAAATAATATAACTCATGAAAGAGAAAATGGTTTCATAAAAGTCATTCTAGGAAAACAAAAACCATTCAGAGAAATAATATTAATGAAAACATTAAATCATTTCCCATAGAAGGTACGAGTAACACCAATTGATGTGATCATAAATGGGAAATAATTTTGAGTCATCATTTAGAATCATTTCCTGAAGAAATTATCATTTCTACTTTTAAAAATGATTCTTAAAGAATAAATCAATTTAAATAACATTTTTATGAAAATAAACATGAAAATTTATAAATGAATCATTGAAAACAAATTTAAATACATTTTCTCTTAGATAATTTTAAGAGGATATTGAAAACATTTTTTAAATCCACTTTTCCTTGAAAACCTTTACATAAAGCATGAACCCATATGAAAATTATTAATTTGAAAATAAAATTTAAAAAGTATTCTAAAAAATTATCTTTTTAGGCATCCAATGGATTCTTAAACGAAACGATGGCGGGTTATTCCATAAATTTCATATGAGGTAAAATAACAATCCTTTTTTACATGGTAAAAAAGAAAGAAAAATAATTATTTATAAAACAACAAGAATATTACATTTAAAAAATTGGTAAAAGAAAAAATTATATTAATTTATTTTAATTATCATAAGATATTAGTATAATATTTATAAAATCCCTTTTGGGAAGCATGGTTTTATAGGATGTCAAATTTCCGACCGAAGTGAGATGTAAGGTCGTATTTTCTTAAAAATATTTTTCTATATATATTAAGTAAAAAAGAGTGGAAAAATGGTACTAATATCTGAATTCATCAATAATAAGTATATTATAATAATATTTTAGACACTTCATGATTAATTGATCCTAATATTTTATTTATGAAAATGTGATCACAAACAATCTAGATAAAAAGTGAGATTGTTTCAATAAAATCTCAAAACAAGTTAACTGTGAATCATACTCTCCATATAGGAAAATAAAATTACATGTGTCATTAAAATATCATTAAATTAATTATTTTAATTTTATAATATTTATAAAATATTTTATACACCTCACATTAAAATATAGGTGTATAACATGACATGTGTTTGAAAGATGGAAAATTGAGACAAAATTACTTATCTTATTTGGTATCTTTTAAAAATTAAACACCATGTTAGAAATATCATGTAATGGTTATATAAATAACCATATATTTTAGTATTATGGAGCATAAAATGAATTCATGGGTGTTATATACACCACACAAATGAATTTATTGGTGAATAGGGCATGTATCTCACAAAAATAAATAGTGAGATGATATTCCCTTATATTTGGTCTTGACATTCTTTATACTCATAAAATTTTCCTATATAATACATTTTGGATTATTATAAATATTATATAGAATAATATTCTTTTATATAATACCATATATGATTATATTATGACCTTTTATAACCTTGTTGTTAATAATTCTATGTCAATGTTTTACTTCTGGTAATATTGGCTTTGTTCTTCATATGTATCTTAATTTGATATATCATAAGTCCTTATACATAAATACCGATTTAAAAAATTTAAACAATGATATAAATATCATTTATATTTAGTATATGTGTATTATAATAATCTATAGAACAGAGAAGTATGAAATGGAATACAACATTCATGGAGATCATAGGCTTTATGTACACATGAATGTTGTTTCCATTTTAATGTTGTATTTGAAGAAAGAGAGTAAATGACATATAAGTATAAAAATATTCTAGTATAATTATAATATCATATATATCATATAATTTAATTAATCACATCCTTAATATATTTAGTGATTATTGTGAATGAATCACATCACTTTCAGGGGGCTGTAGTCCACACATCATAAAACTAAATTATTACAGTTACACAAGTATGAAAATATAAAGATAAAATTTTTCAAATAATTAAAAAAGATTATTGGTATTATAAATTTCATAAATATTATATAAAAACATACTATTCAACATAATTTCCACCATGGGAGGTGGTAAAGGATGAGTGAAAAATCATTGTTCTATAAGGGGGTAGTTCACCATACACCTAGAAAGTATACTCGTTACCCATTAGATGGATGTTTGTGTTTGTATAAGTCAAAATCATATCATAAAATAATTTTATTATATTGATTATTTTGGTTTTGATTTATAATAATTTAATTAGGGGATGTAAGGGATGGCGAATAAAAATAAAATAAAAGAGATTGAAGGTGGATATTACCCCTTCTTTGGGTAAGTCCATTAAGTTTTCACCAATGGGATTTATTTGATTGATTTATTTGAAATTGAAAGCTTTATGGAGGTAAAAATGATATTAGGGATATATTTTGAATTATATTCAAAGAACATAAATGACTTTAGATGTTTGTGGATGGGGGAGGAGAGGATTCCTTTTATAGTGTGGGAAGAGTTTCACTCATTTAATATTCTAGAAAATGGGAAACCCCAACATCTTTTTTTATTGTTAGTGGATCATGAAATTGTATAAATTATATCCATGGAAGCATAGGGTTGAAATATTTCCATAAAATCTCTTTTGGAGAAGTCTATAGGTTGTTTCGGGCCTTATCGTTATGGTTTAGTCCCTCATTCTTCTTAATTTAACCTTAATCGTTATAATTAATTTAAATTAATTTCATAAAATCCTTTTTGTCCAATATAATGATGAATTTATTAGAAATTAAAATTATCATCATTCTAAATATTTAATCAATTTTTCCAAATTCCAATAAAATCAGTGGAATAAATTAATATAAATTTAATCTCATAAATAGAACAATAATGCACGTATATAAAGTAAAATTGTCAAATAATTTTCGGTGATTTTATAGTCAATTTCATTATTAAATAGTATATGATGTCCTAGATTGATATAAAACAACTAATCTAATTAATCTTTATAACCAACCTTACAAAATAATTTAACATTGGGAATAAATTAAAATAAAAAACATTTTTAAAAGAAAATTCATTATTTTTTACTATTCATTAAGAATAAATATTCATAGGGAAATATCAAATATCCACCATCACGTAATTTTTATTTTTTCCCTAAAAAATAAAGTTTATTTTGAAATATAAAATTTTTTAAATGATCCCAAATCTTGATTTAAAATAGGTTCTCTACCAAAAGGCTGTAAAATTTCTTTAATAAAAACATACATTTTTATGTGTAGAATCTAGTTTCTTCTTATCATAGGCCTATAAAAAATTACAAATGAATATGAAAAATATTGTATTGAATATAATATATATATGTATATATTACATTAATATCTCTCAATATGTTTAATTAATATTATTTATTTTTATAAAAAACATTGGGAGTATAAAAAAAATTTATAAAAAGATTCCATTTATATTAAATTGGTTCATATATTCATTTCATCTAATGAATTAATTTTATATTTTTGTACTCAATAGGTTTTCATAGGTTTGATAATACTTTTCATATACACTAAACTAATATCTAGGTTAATCCTTAATATATTAAATAATATTATTTTAGTAATATATTATTGTTTAGTAAAACTTGATCTTATCTATTATGCAAGGAATAAAAGAAAATTCAGTCTTGTGTATAATATAAGATAACAGCAATGTTATATGTAAAGAAAGAAACCATTTATTTTTCATTTAACACATGTTTAACTTTTTATTTCATATAATAGAAGAAAAAAATTTTAATTTAATATATAAAAACTAATTTAATTGTTGCATGAAATAATCTTATGGGTTATCAAAGGTTAAATGTACGAAATATAATTTCACATAATCCAACATTGTAAATATGAATACTAAATATTCAATTAAAATTTGAATATTAGAACCATAATGGTTACACAAAGTAACTCCAAACTAGGTTTCCACATAATAGACCATTAGGGGCATGTAAATGCTTGGACTTTTTTGAAAAACATAAATATAATTGTGTGATTGTGGTCATCATTCAAAAAAAATATTAAATCATAAATTTTTTTAGTAATGAAAATTACATATTAACTTGGACATCACATAGGCTAGTTGTATGAATGAAACCCTTGTCTTCCTTCAATCATGGGTTCAAGACCCACGACCTTGAAGAACATGATGGGTTGTCTCACGACATATATGATTTTACTTTCTAAAACTAAGTAAATATAATTTCAAAAAAATAGGATGGATATCCTTTAAGTAATATGAATATATAGATTACCTTTTATCCAAGAGTTTTCAGTACAAACTCACTACATAAATATATCTTCCAAAGTTTAACATAAACAATTCAAAACTAGTTAAACATATAACCATACAAAATATTATGAATCGAAAACATTATGAATAAGGTCACAAAATTATCTTCCCATAGATTTCCCATATATCAAAATGTATCTCATGGTTTTCACATTCCAAACATGTGAATACAACTATCAAGTTTACTATTGAAACATGTTAAGGACCTAAATTACCATAAATCCTTATTATAAGCATGAATGTGTCCTTTTATAAATTTATATTGGATATATTCCTTAAATACAATTTTTATTATAAACATTATAGCATATAATGCTTGTTAACAATTCCATAATTAATTATACGGTAATTACTACTCTCTAATTTATATATTATTATCTAAAATATATTTATCCAAGATACATTATCTCAACATAAGGAACATATTAAAATTCATATTGAAAATATCAACTTATCATTAAATAACTTTTCAAGTCTATCAAAAACATTCAACATAATCATGTATATCCTGAGAGGAAAACATAAACTAAAAAATGCTTCAATATTTTACTATTCATACTATGAAATTAAGTAATAAAAAATATAGAAACTTGGATTATTCCACTTCATCTATAATCTATAATATTTCTACCCCATCATAATACTTTATACCGCATTCCTTTCACATTACCTCTGTAGTCTCATCATCGTCATCAATATAAGAATTACTTGTACCAGCTTATTATTTATCTTCATAATCTTTACACATAGGGAATCTATTTTGATAATGACCATTTATTCCATTCTTAAAGCATTTATCCTTTTATTATGTCTTTGCGAGGTATGTATTTCTAACCATTTGGCTAGACAAACCCTTTATTTTTTCATTTAGATACTTCCATTGTGTCATTATTTTCCACGGTAAAAAAACCTTATTGGTCCTTTAATAAATTCATCTATGTGATTCCTTCCAAATTATTGACACAATTGAATAATAATATTCTTTCCTCCATAGTCATGTTTATCTGAACTCTTAGTGAACTCGTTCCTTATCTTCCTTGTTGAGTCTGAAAATTTGTTAAGGTAAACATTGTTTATCAAGCTCCCTGAAAACTGATTTGGCATGATCACCACGTAATTCACTACAATGGTCATTCCATTAGAATTATCATCAGTATATTGTCCATTAAATTCACCATTATTAATGTTCCTTATGATTCCATCTATTTTTCTAAAACCATAAACCATTGAACAAGAAATTATTTTCATAGCGAGGAACCAAATAATCGTGAAAATTAACTTATAGGAAGTATTAGGTGTGACAAATTCCTTAATATAAGATACCTCAGGTTTTTCCTTGGGTTTTTATAACAAACATAAATTTAAATCTGTAATGATATTTCAGGACAAGTTTGTGAATTCCAAACAAATATCTCCCAGGTGTGAAAAACTAGGTGGGAAGCATTTCCTATTAGTTAATACCAGATTACCCCAAGTTAGGCCCAAGATATATTTTCATAGTTGATACACCTAGCTATATATATTCAAGAGCCTCATACACTTATAGTATCCATATTGGTATGTATTTATAGGAAACCAATCACTCTATCCTTTACCAAAATTACTTGACATTTTACTATAATTTTCCTTATCATAATACTTAT
This sequence comes from Viscum album, assembly GCA_963277665.1. NCBI lineage: Eukaryota > Viridiplantae > Streptophyta > Magnoliopsida > Santalales > Viscaceae > Viscum > Viscum album. The sequence goes on from OY728159.1 coordinate 1,276,463,533, forward strand.
CTTTAGTCCTTGGAGTTCTCACTATGGTTTCCTCATCCTTGTTTCCAACGGTTAACTAAATATTATATTTCATGTAATGTTAAATGACCCAATATTAAGGTACATAGAAACTACACTATTTTATTGAAATACTTAAAACATTACAAAATAATATTCACAAAAACCATATTATTCTACTACCTCTGGAAACCTGCAACCATGGACCTTGGTATTTAAGTGATATACATGATCTCTCACTAGGTTAATTTTGACAAGAACCCTTCCAAGGCATATCAATCATAATAAATATCTTCTTATCATGGGGAAGGAAACATAAAAATTGGTGAGCTCAGATGCACAGTAAGGGTAAACAAGAGATACATGTATGAATGAACATGAGAATAAGATTATTAGAATGTGATCAAAAATTGAATATCCTACCCTTCATATCAATGATCACATACTTGAATCACGGAATAATGAATGATAGTTTATTATACATGAATCAGAAGTAAATAAAGAACATAATCTATTAAGGATTAACACAGGAATATAACATGGAATTGTGGAAAACAGATAAACATATAATAAGATTTTCATAGTCGCCAAGGAATCACTTCCAAGACCATTTTAATAATATGGGTTCACTTCTCATACCATTTTGTTAGTCACAGATCACTCCGATATCTTTCTTTGTAGATATCATTAACTCCTAAGACCATATTAGTAGTCATTTTTCACTCTCATGGCTAACTTAGTAGTCAAGGTTCACTCCCAAGACTATCTTCATCTATCTCAAGAGGTATAAATATTTAACCAATGAATTATAGGGAGGTATATGCCTCACCCATCTCATAATTAAATCGACATAAATATTCCATAAAATCAAAAACAATCATGTCATAACCCATAAATTGAAATTGTTATTATAATCATATAACCATATCATAACTAGTGGAAAAATATATAAGTTTTAAAATAATTTCATCAAAATTATAACCTTTGAATGGAGAATGTATTAAAAGAATATAACACATTAAAAATATATAGGATTCATAAAAATCATCATTTCAAACCATTAACCATTCATATAAATAATTTGAATGCAAACATATAATTATTCCCCTAGAAAGGAAGTTGTAACACCACTAATAGTAATCTTAGATGGGAAAAAAATTTCCATGATATTTTACAAACATTTAATGATGAAATAATCTTTTCTCCTTTGAAAACGTATTCTTAAAACTTAAATCCACTTGAAAACCATTTTCATGAAAATAAACATGAAAACATAATAATTTCCAATAAAATAATCCTGAAATCCATTTTTTCTTTCGAAAACATATCGAGGAGATTGAAAAACTATTTAATACCCATTTTTCATTGAAAACATATAAATGAATCTTAAAACCCATTTGTGAACTATTTCTTTGAAAATTTGTTTAAAAAATTCTTAATAACTATCTATTTAATCATGTATTAGAAGCTTAAAAGAAATTGAAATGGGTAAATCTTTAAACATTGTATGAGGTAAAAAGATCATTCCTTTTTAAGGTTAAAGGGGTTATAAAAAATCCTTGTATAGAAGGTGATAAAAATATTATTTTTAAAATATTTTTAAAATACTAAAAGTGTATAAATTTAAATTAATAATCATAGGATATTAGTAGAATATTCTTTGAATCTCTTTCTCGAATGCACGGTTTTGATGAAATAATGATATCCGATTGACGGAGGAATGTCATATTTTCATAATACAATTTCTTGATTACATAATGAATCAAATAGTTGAAACAATTTTACAAATAAATGAATTTATAATTTCTAAAAATATGAGAAAATATTCAGGAGTGTTCTTGAAAGATGGATCATAAGATTTCATTTATGAAAATGTGATCATACACAATCTCGATAAGTAGTGAGACTGTTTCAATAAACTCTTACCACATGCACTAATACCAAAAAATCCTTTAAAACACAAGAAATGGCCTTTATCAGCACTCAAAAAGTGATGACTATGTGAGAAATGTAAAAATATTTGGCCTTTTATCATCACATATAAAAGCACTGATAATGGGGTCATTTATCATCTCTAAAAAAACACTAACAAATATGACCCTTATCAGTTCTTTGAAAAGCACCGGTAAAGAGACCATTATCGGTGATTTTATTTAACAATGTTAATTTAACCCTTTATGAGTTCTTATAAAGGTACTAATAAAGTGACATTATGAAATTTAAAATTACTCCACACTGTACAACAAAAAACATACTATATATCAACAAAAAATTGGTCTCAATGCTGAATTTAAGTGATATAGAATTTCAATCACAAACACAAAAAAAGTATATTATAGAAAATTCAAACATTTATTTATACAATTACATAAATAAAAATTATTACATACATCAAAAATCAATCATAACTATCAATATTACCACAATTTCCAATGACCGTATTTGTCTAACTACCAACACTCCATGAGTAGTTTCGAACAAACCACCTCTACTCGAAATAAAAAAAATACATTTATAAGAAAACAATTATTATAGAAAATATTATAAATTAATAAATTAAACATAAATAAAAAATAATATATTCATTATTTGTAAAATTATTTTACAATGAAAATATCAAGATTACCTCTGGGATTGAGAAATGGAAGGAAAAAAAATGTAAGTGATACATGAAACACTACATGAGTTAATAGTTTTGTTTATGAATAAGTATGTACAAGTTTTAGTGCAGAAAGGGATGAAAATTGGATAGACACCCCCAAATCGAACAATATAATCCAACAGTATAAAAATACAATTATTATGTGAGTAATACTAAATAATATATATTAAAAATACATATAAAACAAAAAATTAATTCTATGGAAAATGATTTTATTGTGCACGTATAAAGATTACCTAGTTAATTGGGTAATTGAATCATCGTTGCTCTTCCTATAATGGAAGTGGAGGTAACTTGACTAAAAGTGATAATTTCACCACTATAGGGGTGAAAATAATTTAAGAGAGGAGCATAAAAGTTATAAATATCACCCTAACTAGAACAAAACAATCCAGCTATATAAGAAAAAATAATTATGTGAGTAACACTAAAAATAAATAAATTGAACATAAATATTAAACAAGACATTAATTATATGGACAACAATTTTACAGTGAGAAAATCATGATTACCTCTGTGATTGAGCAAAGGAAACATAATTGATCTTCTTGGAAATTCATGACACATGGACATAAAAATTCTAAAATAAATAGACTCTATAATGAATAATAAAAATTAAATCAAAATTACATTATATAATTTTTCTATTATAATAGAGAATTTATATCATAAAATTACCTTTCAATTAATCCAAAGGGTCTTTGCTATTATAGTTTTTTCATTTATTGGATTGGTAACATCATCATTTGTAGAATACATTATATATATGAGTAGTAAAAAATATAAATTAGATTATGTTAATGAAGTAGAGAACATATAAAATTATTAGGAAGACATAATATATTAAAAATCACTCTTACCAACTCATTGAACTCTCTTTATTTTTTAATGGTTTAAAGGATTTGGATCCTCTTCTAGGAATCCAACTCCGCTCTTTATGGTCCCTTCTAACATAAAATACATTGCCTACATTATGAACGACATGATCTAATTATGATATCCAAATTAAAGGGTCATTATCGATTTAATTTGCATCAACTCAACATTTTTTGGCACCCATAGGTCAATCTTCCAAATCTTATTTTTTGGACCGAATATATAAAATACTATAACTGTTTGTGATGCAATTATGAACGGATCATATTTTAACCCTTATACATTGAAATTCACCTTATGAAATCCCATTTCCATAACTTTTATTCCTTTGATATTTTCAACCTATTTACAAAAAAAAAGACACATGAAGTGTTGTATAATCCAAACCATAAATCTATTCAATAAAGCCAAAAAGATGGCATATTGTCATAAATTGTATTTCTATCCTTGGAAAAAAATATTTGCATTGAATTACCCACAAGGGTAAAACCATTTTTTTCATCATACTATAGTAAATGTGTTAATTTTTATAGAATTTATAACCATTGATTACAAAACCAGTGTAAGATATAACATTTTCATTCATCCCTCTGCCTAGACATTATAGTCGTTAGACAATTAAATTAATAATTTGAGATACCACCATATTAATATGATCTCTATGCCATCATATAAACTATTGATTATGTGTATTTTATATCCATCTTTCTTCCCATAGTGGATTCAAATATCTAAGAATTTATTTGTGGGGTTCAATGTATGGATCAACTTATTTACTATTTTATTATATGTAGATATGTGTTTTCTCCCCCTATGTCTAGGTAATTGTAACAATTTCTCTTCATGAAATTGCTTCACCCATATGTTGTTTAATGTGATGAGACTTTGGGAGACCGATTCTCCCACATATGATAGGTAATTAGTACCAAATTCAATACCTTCTTCAAAAATATATCATTCCACAATATGTCCTTCTTCTTATCATCAATTAATTAGACACCATTTCAAAATAATCATATACCATTCAATGGGGTATATACATATGTAATGGACATGTCCATGTAGTTAAACTTCATTAACCATGTGACCCATTAGGTGGACTATTATATCAAAGAATAATGGTTGGAAGAGATTCTCTAATTTACATAGTGTTACTGTAATATCCTTATTCATAATTTGAAACCTCAAAGGGTCTACAACATTACTACATTTATATTTGAAAAATATATAGTGTTTTATTTCTATATGTCGTACATTTTGAGACAGAATACAATGAAAATTAATATGCATTAAATATTGCAGAAAAAATGATTTTCTTGTGATTTTAGTCTATGTAACTTCAAATTAGTCATTGACCCGACATTCTTAATATTAGAGGAAATCCCCAATATACCTTTAAGAGTAGTAACTAAAATATAAAATTGAAATTTTTCCTATCTTGATATTGTGTAAACTATTGGAGGAATAAAAAATCTTATTTTTACCATTCCTTAGTGCCAACTCTTCCCTTATCCCCAATTCTATCAAGTCCAACCTTGCCATGATTCCATATTTTGTTCTAGAGGAACATTTAATAATTTTCCAAAATCTCTATAAAATACATGTTTTCATATATTCATGACATCACGAAAATGTCTAATATACATGAAATTCAGATATGGTAAATCAAAAAAATTAGTTATCTTCTCCCAACCAGATTTTTTATTGGTTTTTGAAAATGGTTTACAGAAATCAGTGATGATCTTTTGTAATATTGTGTATATTTGATTGATCATTACTAGAGAAGGTGTTATAACTTGTTCAATAATCCAATAGAATTATATCATCCATGATTACAATTTATGTCATTGAGGTAAAAAAATTGTCTTAATAAAATAGTCTTCAAGGAATTTTTCATCAAAACTAAGTATATGCATTTTACACAAATGGGACACCACAACATTCCTTTAATACTATATCCTGAAAATTTTACACAAGTAGGGATTCCAATTGTCAATTTATACGATATTAATCTCACTGTGAATTATTCACATTTAGAAGAATCTTACATTGTAACACCTATATTCCAAATCATTTTCACATATTCGATTAATAGATCCAAATATATATCAATATCATTAGAGGGTTACTTTGTTTAAGATATAAGCATAGGAAACATATTGTAATTGGGATTCATTAATAACCATGGTGGAAAGTTATTAATTACCAACATTAAGGTCCATATTCTTTTAGTAATACATATTACACCAAAAGTATTTATTCTGTCTTTAAATAATACAAGATTGATGTTTCTCAGCATATATCCAAATTCAATAAACTCGTTGTCAATTATCTTCTACTAAAGAAAATATACATGATAACACTAGTTCCCATCTTTAATTCTTGAATCTGTATTCCACGTTAATTGGCTTATTGTTTCCTAACTTACATATAGTCTTGTAAACTATATAATGTTAGGAAATTACTATACATATTTCAAAGGACTAGATATATTTATCTTATATCGATCTGTGTCACACTTATGGCATATTATGAGTGATTCATGGTTCTTGAGAAACAATACGCATTCATTTGTACAATAATATATATATATATATATATATATATATATATTTAATGATCTTTTCTTTTGAACATAACATTCATTTAGCATCATATATTTGGCATGGTAGCTCATTTTATTATAGTATAATATCATTTTATAGAGCATATTGTTTTGTAACAATGGTTTCCCTCCATCTACTACAAGCATTCAAATTACATAACATTGATACAGCTAACAATGTTGTGTATTTAGTAAAACCGGTATACAATGTTATCTGTGAACAACTAATTAACTCCTGAAATGACTTTGGACAATCACAATGGTTATATTAAATTTCTATTTTCATTTATTACATGATATCTCCATCATCTTTTACAAAGGTATTCATTTCAAACGATTCATAAAACATAGTATCATCTAAATTGATGTAAAATTCATTTGATTTTCACATGTATAGTCAAACGTTGATAGGTTTGTTCTAATTCCTGACAAATCAAATGTTCTTAAAACACCTTCAAACTATTTTTTCTTCTAAAACAACTACGTAAATGAAGATTGAGGATTTTAAAAGGTTCATCTGCATGTTCTCTTGAAAACATAATGAACTATTTAACTCTATTTTTACAATGATTTTCTAAATGATTAGCATGCATCTATTTTTCAATCATATCTATCCTGTTGAGCTCATAATGAATTAAATTCATATAATATATAAATAAATAAACAGAAGATATTCATTATCAAATGTTAATGTCATATAAAAATTAAATAAGGTAAATATGGATCATTTCTACTTGAACATCTGAACTCTTAGATATTCTAAATAAAATATAATGGTTTTTTGAATTTTAAAAAAATAGAGGGAGATAAATTCTTCCAAACAGGACAATATAAATAAACATTATAGGTGGAAATTGGAAGATGTATAGTGTAATTACCCTATCCAAAATTACCCAAACAATGACATGTATGGTCATCTTATGACCTATAACACCTGTTAAAGTTAGTAAATGATGGTTTAAACATTTGGTTAAAAATCCATAAATATGAGGTTCCCCCAAAAATTTAAACAACTAGAACAATAGATTGAACAAAATTATATCATTACCCATAGGGTCAATGGAATTGTAGACCCAAAATCAACATTACCTGATATAGGCTTACATATTTGACGAAAAAATATAGATATAATGGATAGAAATACTATATAGACACACATACATGTCACACCAGTATAAAAACTAACTTATAGTCTATAATAAATATAAAATAGATAAAAACATGATATTCAAACATAACATGAACTATAAAGGAACCATAACATATAAAAACTGAAGGTTCTATGTGATAAAACCTCATGTGCTTAAATGGGGATGACCCCTATGAATCATTTCCATAAGAATGATAAGGACCATAGTGAATACAAAGAGGTACAATATCATATGATATATATAAAAAACATAGGAACATACATCACACCACTATTGTGGTTCAGAAAAAATAACACATGACGCTGCACGTCCAATAATATGTCCATGAAAGGTTTTATCATATATATAATCATTATGGAACCAGAAATGTGCCTCAAATAAATAGTCAATAAACAAAAATACATATGAATATCCCCCCCTCACTCTACTAGGGTGGTATGGGTGGGGATGGGTTTGGGTGTGGTCATTGGGTCATGTCTCGGGATTGAGATTTACCAATATTTTATTTTTCATGATGTGTACCACTTTTATGGTTGTAACCATTTAAAAAAATAATATACATGAAAATATATAAAATTTTATATACATATAAAAAAAATATTTAGTAAGAAAATATATAATATATCATTAAAAAATAATGACTAAATCCACAATTCAGTGTCTGATATAAACAAATGATCATACATCAGTAGTCAACACAACAAATTGAGTACAAATTATTCGTTAAACAATAGATCAAAAAATTGTAAATAATATATCTTAAATAAATCATAGAATTAGAAATAAAAAATGAAAAAAATAATAAAAAAAGAAAATAGTAAGGCCTACCTTGGTAGGTTTAATAAAATATGAGACCATCTTCAGAATCCCCAAATACAATCACACACCAGATTTCAGATGAGATGCTGGAGAGACTGGATTTAGTAGAGTGGGGGCATTCAACATTGGATTCACTGAGGAGGATCGGGAAGTGTCGGTGGCTCCTACAGAAAGTATCTATATCGAGATGAGTTCTCAAATTATTAGGATATTTAAAATAGATCTCGAAACATTTATGAGTGCTTACAAATAAGAGATAATAAAGTTAAGACTTTATCATTTCTTAAAAAGAACTGATAAAATAAATCTTCGCCAGTGCTAAAGTTATAGAGTAGATTAAAATTAAATTTATTAGTTCTTTATTTATCACAGATCATCCCTATCTTTACCAGTGCTAGAAAAGCACTTGTCAAGATGTTTTTTTCAATGCCTATTATAGAATCAATGATAAAGGATTTATAATTACAATTATAAATAAAAATTGTATATATTTATATATACATAATATATATATATAAATATTAATATAGAACATATATTATTATAAAATATATATATTTTAATTTTATACTTATTTAATTACCATTGTAGAAATATTAAAAAAATAAATTTTATGTCATTGAATATATTTATGTAATTATACATAAATATTTTTAATAAACATACATATTTATAAATATAATAATGATATTCATAATTTATGTAAATTTATTAATTATTTAAATATATATAATTATTAATTTATAATTATATAAATAATTTTAAAAAAATTTACTTATTTATAATTAAAAATATATAAATGTATAAATACAGTAAATACACATTTATAAATATTTTTTTATAAATAATTTTTTACAAATATGTTTTGAAATTTTTTAATGCATATAAAATTTCAAGTCCTTGCATATATGATAAAAATGAGTGAAAATGAATAAATTAATAATATGTGCGCTTTAAAAATATTGAAAAACTGAATATATTTTGTGTGTGTGCAATGTAATATATCAAACTACATTAATTACATTTATGTGAAATCAATAAAACACACATTTGACCTATATTATATTGAAAAATCGAAATTCATTCAATTATATGCCGAGTATAATGAATTTAGTCAATATTTTTTAATTCATATTATTTTTTAATTATAAATCATTATTCAATAAATATATTACTATTTATTTTAAAGCGCATAAATATATTCTAATATATAAATATTATTTATTACCATTAATATATATATATATATATTTAATTTATAAAATTTAATAAAATTAATTACTATAATTATCTATTCAACAAAGTGTTAAGTATTTAAGAATGTTAAATCAATCTATAAATTTTTATTAATAATTATTTAATTAAAAAATTAATTTTTTTAATAAACACATTTTATATTTTATATTTTTTTCATTATTTGATTTTATTTATTTAGACCTTTATCATCGCTAAGAATGTACTAATGAAATATTTATTTATCTGTACTAAAAATAAATCTCTAATAAAGAGTACCTTTTATCAGTGTTAAATATAAATGCACTGATAAAAGATACTCATTATCAGTGTAAAAAATGCTGATAAAGGATACATATTATCAGTGCTAAAAAGAAATAGTAGATAAAGGATCCCTTTATAAGAGCTAAAGAAATCATTGATAGAAGGTTAAATTTATCAGTTATTTCTTTAACACTTATAAATATGCCATTTATCAGCATTTGTTTCTAGCACTGATAAATACTAGTGCATTGAAAGGTATATTTTGATGTTGTGATATTAACTTTGAGTCATACAGCCTATATAAGAAAATGAAATTACATGGAGATTTAATATATTATTAAAATAAGGTTATTAGTGTTATAATATGTCAATGTTATTTTTTATTCCTTATATAAAAATATTGCTGTGTAACATGACATGTCTCTGAAAGAATGAAAATTGAGACAAATTTAGTTTTTTGGTTTGGAATCTTTTGAAATATACACCCCATAATAGAAATATTATATAATGGTAATGTAAATAACTAAATATTTATGTCTAAGAGTCATAGAATGCATTCATGTGCATTATATATACCACATAAAATAAGTGAGTGGTAAATAAGGCATGTATCTCATGGAAGGAAAGATTGTGATAAAATACATTTACCTTATGTCTTGACTCTATTCGTACTCATACAAGATTCATATATAAAAATTTTAAGTTTATTATACATATTTTATAGATTAATATTATTATATCTAATTCAAAATATTGTTTTATTAAGCCCTTATATTACTCATTTGTTAACTATTCTAGGATAAGGTTCCACTTTAAGTAATATCTGGATTGTAATTCATATATATATTAATTTTGTTATATCTCTGGTCCTTATACTTATATCATGATATCAAGAATTTAAACCAGGATATAAATATATTTCTTATTAATTATACATGTATAAAAATAATTTATAGGAAATTGAAGTATGGAATGAAATACACCTTTCATAGAGACGGTAGGATGTACATACACATGAACATTGTATCTGTTTTATTGTCTTATTAGTAGAAAGATAGTAAATGAAATATAATTTTATATATAGATATGTATATATATAGTTTTTATATTATCATTATTATATCATATATATTATATAATTTCACTAATCCCAACTTTTATACATTTCATGTATTGTGTGAGCGAATCACATCACGTTGAGGGGGTGGTATTCCACACCTAGTAAAACCAAATTATTGTATTTTAAAATGAAGAAATGTATAAACATATGTGATGTAAAATAATTATAGAATATTATTGATATTTTAAATATCTTAAATATTCTATAAAAATATAATTTCCATCATAATTTCCACAATGGGACGCAGTAATGTAAGAATAAAAATTCAAAATTTTGTGAGGTGACAGTTCACCAAACATATAAACTATATGTTAATTACCCATTATATGGATGTGTGTGTATGTTTATGTAGAAATATTTTCATAAAAACATGTAATTATATTTGGTATTCTATTTTTGTTGTCTAATAATGTAATAAGGAGAGTGTATAGGGTGAAGAATGAAAATAAGATAAAAGTTCTTGAGGGGGGGATATTACCTCTTCTTTCGATAATTCATTTTGGATTTCACCAAAGGACATCCTTGTAGATATTTATACCCTATTGGACATTTAAATAATGAGTAAATTGATTTTTTATAGAAAATTGGAAGAACATTTCCGAACATATGAGGATTGAGTGATGTGTGGAAGTTGGAGGAGTGAATCCCTTTTATTACGGAGGAGGAGTGACAATCACGTAATATTTTTGAAAAAGGGATACCCCACCCAAATATTTTATTCAAAATGGATACTATAATGGTCTAAAGTTTATAAAATGGATTATATACTGTATATAAGTCAGTTAAACGGTGTTTGGACAATATTATCAGTTCTTTTGGGTATTACGGTTATCATAGTCCCTTATTAATCTTAATTTAACCTTAAACATGGTAATTAATTTTAATTACATTCATTAATAATTTTTATAACAAACTAAATCGATCACATTAGAAAATATAAATTTTATGATGATATATATGGGATACATTTTTCAAACTTCCAAACACCTTAATGCAAAAAATTAATTCATATTTAATCCCACATACTGAATGACAACGTGTGTTTTTATAATAAAAACAACCAGAAGGTTTCTATTTTTTATAGTTAATTTTAAAGTGAAATTATTTCCAATGAGATAAATTGGATTTATTGATAAAAATTCATCTAATTAAACATTAAAAAAACTTATAATATAATTTATGTACAAAAATAAATTATATGAAAAAGCTTTTGTGATTTAAAAATCAGTATTTTTAAATATTCATTAAAAAACAAAACATCGCAAAAAATTGAAACATATAATTATAAAATATTTTTAAGTTTATATTTAAAAAATAAGTTCCTTTTTATTTGTAAAATTTATAAAATATTCATAATTTATATTTAAAATAAGTTCTCCATCAAAAAAAGGTGGTAATAATTCTTTAATTAAAATATTGGTTTTTATGTGTAAAATTAGGTTTGGTCTTATCTTGGGCCTATAAAAAATACTAGATTATTATCCAAAATATTTTAATAAACATATAATATATATTAAATTAATATCACTCAATAATTTATGTTAATTTATTTTATTAGGATATAAATCATTGAGATCATAAAAATGTTTTGTATAAAAATATTCAATTTATATTCAGTTGGTTTATATTTTTATTGAAACAATTTAATTCATTTTATATTTTTGTAAACCATAGGTTTTCATAATATAGTTAATAATATTTACTTCTAATAACATAATGGATAGTTTATTTATAAATATGTTAACGAATAATCTCTTAAAAATATATTATTGTTAAGTAAAACATAGTCTTTCTTGTAACGCGAGGCATCATGGAAAGTCAGTGTTTCATATAATGAAATCTAACATCAGTTTTCTATATTGAAGAATATAAATTTTATGTTTAGTTTACTATACGATAAACTTGGTATTTTTTATAATGAAAAAATATTAGTGATTCTATGTATAAAAACTAATTTCATTGTTTCATGTAATAACAAATTTCATAAATATTAAATTTATTCAAAAAATATATTTCACAAAATCTTGTGGTTATAAAGTAATGAAGACAATTGTTGTCACCATAGAACCTATAAAAAACATGAATATTAATGGTAAAATGTAAATTGGGAATTGTTTTATGAATTTGGACATCCCTTAAATTGTCCTATTATATATTTTAAATTTTGATGAGTCTTAGTAAGCCTAGAAGTACATCCTAAGATCTGATTTATGAGTATCATATGATATGATGTTGATGTGGTGTATTTTGAGATATTCTTCTTAGGACATAGATTTTGAGTCTACTGTGATACTTCTTTTTTACATAACATGGTCAACCTAACCCTATCATTTATGCATGATATTTATCAAGGGAACTAACTATTGATTCATTTAAAGAATATCTAGGATGATGTGATTAGACCTTAAAAGGTATGGTGTTCCCTAGATATGATGGGTCCTTAGGATAATTGAAATTTGTAGGATATAGTAATTTAGGATTGGTTATTATTTATTACTCTTATTATTTTCATTGGATTCAACGTAAATCTATAGGATATGTCCAGTTTGTCCAGTTAATGTTATACGTTCTTGATCGGGATGATTTGGATTTTTGAGATTTAGATTTTTAGTCTAATGAAATATATGTTTATTTATTTTTATTTACTATCCTAGGTGTCTAGGAATTATCCTTGAGCCATTCATTTTATTTCGGAGTTGCAGATATTCCGAGGATGTAAGGGACCAAGTGTTTCAATAGTTTATGATGATATGTTCGGTCATTTAAGCATGATGTTTGTGGATTCATAGTTCGCTACCTAAGATCCCATATTTTTTTCAGAATAATATTATGATGTTATCAAATAATCCCAATCATTTTATATTTTTGGTATTTCTAATTGAAGTCCCAGAACATTTTACTGATGATGATCTATTATTGTTTTGACATGTTTCAGTGTATTTGTTATTTTCAACTGACTATATCAGAGGAACATATCACTACATTATTGATATGTATGAGACTGAATTGGAGATTCCCTACTTGTTTTGTACTCAAAACGTATTCATCTATCTGTAGCACTTTTCTTCTTAGGTATCTCTCACTTTTACAAGTACAGGTTTGGATGAGTTATGGGATTATAAGTTTTAGAAAAGAAAAATATTGAGTATGATAATATACATGGGGGTGGTATGGATTACTGATGTTATATGTAAACTCTTGTATTTTATTTTCATTATACATATTCATTTGATCATCCATGTGAGTGATCATATATATACTTGTTTACTAGTTTTTCATTTTTACGTATGAATTTCAGTCTATGTACTATTTCTTTAAAACATAGTCTATCTGATACATTGATATTTATTTATGATTTCTCAATCTGATCCAATGTTATAACCTCAACATGGTAAATCCTTACACCACCACCCATAATTGACATCCTCTGGAATTTTGGGGAGGTACTAATGAGTTTATGTGGTGAAAAAGTCTGGTTACCATTCATAATGAAGTGGGTTGGGACATTAAATGGTGTTATCAATGGTATTTTTCTTTTCATTCACTACATGGGGTATATCAGATAAGATGTACAAGAATGTGTATGTTCTTATAATGGATACTAAAATGGTACACAATAAAATCTATTCTATAGGATTCCTAGGTTACATAGGGCTTTCTATTTCTGCTTATTGCTTATGGTGTTAGGGTTTAATTATTTTAGGTGAGGTTACACACCTGATGTTGGGATTTATAGTTATTATTTATATTATATTTTATCTCATTCCATACTTGGAAATAAAAATCTTTTTCATAAATATCAACACATTAGGATTCACATGATATATAAAAGCATGATGGTGTGTGATTTATATCACTAAATAATGAGGGATAATTGTTTAAATAGGAAAAAACTATTCATATGATGTTTTCCTATTTAAGTATTTATAATAATTCTAATTAAATTGACTAGAATATTGGTACATTTATATATGATGATTAAACATGTGGATTCTATGGTGAGATTATTCATGGTGATAATAGTTATGGTTTCCCATAGTGTATAGGATGGGTAGTGTCCCTAGGAGATTAATGAGGCACTTGGATCCTCGATGGGAAACCCCGAGTGGTTTTTTTATCATAGATATGTCATTTAAATTTTCAGTAAAAACATATACATTTTTTTCATATGGAATAAAATGATATTATATCTAACTAAAGCTTTTATTTATGTTTCATGTAATGAATCATTTATGATGATAGAATTATATATATAATCTATTATATAGTTGATATTCACGAGGGAGTATTCATGTCTGTGGATTTTGAGTGTGAATTAGTTTTGTTGTTGATATATGGGTTTGCATGTGATTCCCATGATTTATATGAGGCCCTTAAGGGGGTGGTTGGAATATTTAATTCCATGATATAATTTGAATGAGGTCATGATTGTAATCCAATTGTATTTTGTTTATATAATAATAGACCACTGGGAGTTCTAGTAGGACCTCAATACTGCTTGTTTTAACTGGGAATTTAGTGATTTTATTACTTCTATGATCAAAGGAAAAATATGAGAGTTTTGGTATTATGATTTTGAGTTCCCTAGATATGGAAACACATGTTGGTACTTTTGTTTGATACTGATTAATAGGATTTTCTCATGAGATTATGGTATAGTCATGAAAATGACATCAGTTCATGATAATGAACCAGGGGTGATTTGGTAGTGAGGATGGTTTATAGCATAGGATCATTCATATGTATGCCCCTACAATGTTTGAATCCAATCTAATAGTATGGTGGGAGAGAGGGTATTTGATCATGACTTGTAATGACATTTAATGGTGGGTATGGTTGTGGTTATGTATGGAATGGGTGATGGTCCCTTTTTTAGTGGAGTTTTAGGGGAACATAGGTTGGGTGTGCTGGTTAAAGGGGATATTGGGACACTTGGGATTTGACTAAGTCAATATAAACCTTGCAATTTGTAAGTGTGATATATTTAAATTTAAGGAATCATTGGTTGTATATAACAAGAGGTATAATTTGTTTGTGGAAATTCTATGGGAATAGTTTCTATAGAGTTTTAAAGGATCGATAAATACCCCTATATAGAAAGGGACACAAAATGAAGGTCAGTCAGAGTGGAATTTTCCATCTATATTAATCATAGGAAGGTGCTTCCCAAGATATATGAGTATGGATTGGGAGGAGTGACATGAACATAGTGATGAAATCTATTGATGTAGATCTTGTGGATTTGTTTAACGGATATAGTATGGTGAGAGTGCACGATTGTCCAATCTATGTGAGTGACCAATTTTTTTTAGATAAATCACATTCAATTTTATGATTAATGTTCTCAGGAGCTGGTTATGCATTAAATTTTTCTATCTCTCAGGTATGATCATGTTTTTTCATATCTGGTTGTCATGTTTGGTAAGAGATGAGGTGTTTAAATCAATGATTCAGAATTTGATCATATAAAGTAATTAATGTTTCACTTCTATAGAAGGTATTTTAACATTGGTGGTGGTTATATTACCATTATACTACTGGGATTATTGATGTCTGAAACTTGTAATAAGATAGTAAACTTTGAATTTAATTCCAATGTGTAAATAGACTCAGGATCACGAAAATTTTGATCTCATGTCGAATAGTGTTTGGGAAGGGGAATTTAGATTAGGATGTAAATTAAATGGTCTGAGTATGATTCTGATAATGTATGTGTTGATGAATGATTTTGGGGTATGATTATATAATTTTTTTACTGCGTATTTGAATGAAGCACAATATAAAGTGAATCATTAAGGTTCTTGAATTATTTTTTATAGGAAATTATGATGGTCGGAAGGCATTGCTGTTCAGAATTGGACATTGTGATCCAATACTTATGGTGTGGTGGACCATGATTTAGATGATTAATTGGATTATGACACTTGGGTTTCTTATCATAGATAGACTATGGGGAGGTTTTCCTTAATAAATTAGTGATAAATTGATGGTATGGATTTTGATGTAGAGGTTGAGAACCATAGTTTTGGAATTGTACTTGGGAGATGTTTTGAACATCCTTGGATACGATGAAACTATTTTTCATAGAACTGATGAACTTAGTGGGTCATAATATTCAATTTAATTACCAACTAGAAATTTTGTGGATGATAAGAGTTACATTGGAGTGTTTGTGATGCTCGTATATATGGGAAATTCTTTATCTCCAAGAGGAATTTAAGTATTTCAATTGGTGGGTGGGATTAATTTCAAACCATGGTCTGGGATAAAATAAAAAAGGTTTTAGAAATAATATTGTGTGTTATTTAATAAGGATTTAATATTTTGATTGATATGAAGTGTTTGAGACAGTTTTGGAAGAAACCTGATCTGCCTAGGGTGTTGTGTGTTTGTAGTCTACTGACACTAGCTAGCTAGGGGCCCTGTATACCTACTAGAATCACCATCTCACTAGTGACCCTTAAAAGGGGAAAATGAATTACCCCATTATTAGGGGGGGCATATTCTCCTTTTTTTTCTTTTACTCACCAATGTATTCTCTCAACATCTTTCTCCTCCTCCAAACCCATTAAGAGGGTGTGTTGGTAGGATTCAATTGAAAAAATAAAGAGTGATATTTTCCTCACATTGATCCATTAATATTCTACCTCATTTCATTTTAATTTTGTTTTTTCTCAACAATTTATTGGTTTTGGATTCCGCCATTGATTTTTGGAACCAACAATTTGACATTGAGATTTTTTTCTCCCTAGAAAAGTGGCACCCTGAGATAACATCTTCCAATCGCCACTCATTTATTTGACAAGGGTATGTGACACCGAGGATTTTTTATATTTTGTTCTATAAAAATGAAAATAATTTACTAGTGTAAATGGTTTAATGTGTTGGTTGTTTTGTTTTGATGTAGTTTCTAGGGTTTTCCATGAATTCCCACACCCTACTATTCAAATATGTAACAATTATCGAAAATATAGGGATATTTTAGATGTTAATCTAACGTAAATGAAATATTAAATTACTTTTTAATTATATAAAATAATTATAAATTAATTATTGTGTATTTTTTATAATATTGGAATGTGTTAGGGCCCCGAGGGTCTTTTTAATGGTCTATCAGATATGGATGGCTAGGAAACCTAGGAAGATGATACTAGACTAAAACATTCAAATGTGAATGGATTCATACAATTATAGGTTTTCGGATATAGCATACTAATGTGTTTTATGGTTTTATGATACTTGGTACATGTATCCATTCCACTGAGGTTGTTTTCTTATTTTAATTTTCTAATTAAATTGGTATTAATCAAATAAAGAAATGTTCCAAGGCCATATTAGACATTGTTCACTATCCATATTCAACAACAATTGATTGTCTAGGAATAAAAAATTACTATCCCCAAAAATAAAATCCCCTTTATAGAAATGATATGAATAAAATTTAAAATATCAATATTATAGAGGTTATATATTGATTCTGTTGGGCCATCCTTATAAAAGAAGGCAATGAGTCAATACCATTTGTCCGGATTTGGTTATAGAATGACCATGGGATGGGGTAGTGATCTACCATGAGTGACCATGGCATACATTATTGTTATTAGGCCATCTATTTAGTGCGTTTCAAATGATGTATACATCTTAGGACTAGGAGGTTGTGCTATGTTTACATAATACTAAAGAGTGTGACGTCCCTCATGAGATGGGTCTAACCCAGAGTTATTTTCTCGATATCAAGTACCCTAGTTAAGGATCCTCCACTTAGGTTTTTACCCATAGAATCCCAACTACATTTCAATATTTCCTGTGATGGCATGGATGAAAAAAATAGGCTTTATATCCCAAGATTTGACCTAAGTGACCCTTATAGAAACCCTAGTGAATAACTAGACCTAGACCTCTCTGTTTATGATTAGGTAAAAATGGTATTTGGTGTCAACTTAAAACCCATACCGAACATGTATGCTCTTGGAGATATGATATGTGGTGATGGGTTTAAATGTTCATCTTCTATTTAAACATCTAATCATTTTGGTCGTATTGTTATTCTATTAATAGATTATTCCATTATTAAAGAGTGGGTATATCCAAAATCAAATAAGAAATTAATAGTTATAAAGTGGACGGTATGTGTACCATTCACAGCATCATTATCATATTACACATTATAAATAGTGATTATTTGAGATTTCCATTATCATATAATAAAAAGTGGTTTTTTTCTCCAATCATCATCATTAATATTTTTGTTTGTGTATAGGTTTTCATTACATCCATACTCCTCACATTAGGTTCATTAATGTCTGGGTGGTTCATTCTATAATGACTTTCCATATTTATATCATTATATAACTTCTACACATTACTTACTCATTCTATTTAATGATGTCCTTTTTTCAATATAAAAAACCTATACCTATTACCTTAATATTATTTCCTCTATGTTACCTTAAAAAAATAAAACATAAAGGAAACATAATATTCTTCTCCCCATGGTTATAATAATTTCTATTGGAATCCATCTTTCTTTTCTTATAAATATTAATATATTGATGGAATCTCAAATATCTATCTTCACCATAATGAAATATAAAACTACATCTTCATAACTATTTATGTCCCTTATGAATATTTCATTTAGATACCTGGTCTTAATCCATTTACTAATAAATATATCATACTTTCATGTAAGATAAAAAATACAAAATCACAACCTGCAAGTTATAAAAAACATTACTCATATGTTATAATAGATTAATAAAACTTCTTCTTTGTCTTAAGGAATTCCATATCCATTTTCATATGAAGAATATGAGAAAGGTAATTATTGAAATATAAAATCTTAATATCATCCCACACCATAGAGTCAATATATTTCCATTTCTTCATGTTCTTCATAAGATTCCAACATTAATATGATTTCCATTCTAAATGTTAAACATCAAAATTAAAATTTCATTTTATGAAAACTATAGAATTGAAAATATCTTTTAAGTGATACTATTCCATTTCACATCCCCAAATAGAATAGATGAACTGAAAAAATAAGGGGGTTGTTTTCTCATGAAGGTCACTGCATATCATTATTATATACACTTACTCTTTAGAATAATATCATGTTCGATAGGTTGAGAATGTTTTTTAAGAAATACAATGAGAATTTTTTATTATATCTCCCATAAAATTGGGTTTATCATGAGAAGAATAATTTTATTTGTTATGAAATTAATCATTAAAACAATTACATCAGGTCTCATCTATCAATTGAAACCAAAAAACATAGTTTTGGAAATAATATTCAATATGGGAAACTAGATAATCATGAAAAATAAATTATAACATCAATAATAACAATAAGTTTTTTTAATCTATAACACCTCAGGTTTAGAATGGTCTATCCACGACCATCATCTATTCAAATACATCATAATTTTTCATGTAGAAAATTTTAATTATACCAATCATATCCCATGGGAGTGTCAATACATTTCTGTTGTAAAGAAACACTCAATATGCTCTAGAATAATGGGTGATATAAACTTAGCTAGTTATTTTTATGGATATTACAAATAAATGCATCTATTCCTAAACCACATATAGTTATAGTATCTAGATAGTGATGTTTCTATAATAAAAATATAATCTTTTCTATAACATTACACAATCCACACATACAATTACAATTCTAAAAGCATAATCATTACATTTTTATTTTGATACATATAATTGTAAACCATTGTTTTCCAACAAAACATACAAGGTCGAAATTAAATATTGGATCAAAAACATACCTAAAGGTCTTTTAGGTATTGAGTTTTATAGATTTATGAAAAAATATTAACAAATAATTCTCATAAAAAACTGGCTCATAAAGATCAACATTATCCACCACTATATAAAACCTTAACAACAGGCCACCAACATCATCCATGTGAAATATTTTTATAGAAAGATCATTTAAAATCATTCCTCATAAATGGGAAAAACCTAAGGGTGAACTCAGATTCTCAGTAAGGGTAAAGAAGGGAGATATATAAAAATAACATGAGAATAAGGGTATGAGAACATGATCATAATATTTAAAAACAATACCCTAATAACAATTATCATAATCATGATATGTAAAATAAATCATAAAAATTAATAAGACATGAATAATATATGAATAAATTTCCATAAAACAAGGAATTTTGGAAAAAACAGAAGAATAAAAAATTATTTTATAAGTAGTAATTTCTATTTTACAAGACTAACATATTTTAGTATATTTAATCTCAAAAAAATCATATTAGTCAAGGTTCACTCTTAAGAAAATCATTGTGAATAATGTCATTTATAGAACAAGGTTCTATTCCCATTCAAATATTCTATGAACAGGGTTCAATCCCCATTATAGTCATGTATTTATCAAGATATATAATATCATTTCCTAGTAAATTAGAGTGAGATATAAGTCCCAACCATCACATATAAAAACCATAAAAATTTGTTCCTAAGAATATAAATAATATCATAACCTATTAAAATAAATATGTTTCATAAACATTTAATCATACCATAACCTATAAGAAAGAAATAGTTTCCATATATATAAATATAGAGAAAATATAAAATAATAATGATAATTTCAATTAATAATATCCCTAGTAAATCATATGTAACATAAAATATTGTTATCTTATATGGAAAATAATTTTTATAGATCACATAAAATAATTATTTGAGGAATATATCCTTTGTGTTTAAAAAACCCCATATTAAATAATAGAAAATTTAAAAATAATTTTTAATTGAAAATATACTTGAAAATAATGAAATAAATCTTTTAAAACCCTGTTTAAACATCATTAAAATAGTTTTTATGCAAAGTGATCAAAATATATTTTAAAAACATTATTGGAAACATTTTTAGAAAACACAATTATGGAATGAAAAAAATTCTATTAAAATAAGAGGATAAAATAAAATTGAAAACCTAATATCATGAAAATAATTGTATTAATGATACATAATTTCATAGGGTTGTATATAAAACTCATAAAATAAGATATGTTCATAATAAAATATGTGTCTCAAAGATGGAAAATTTTGAAATAACTACTTTACCGATTCGGTAACTTTTGGAACATAAACACCGTTAAAGATATATCATAATATATATATATATAAATACCCATAAATTTTATGGTAAGGATTATTTTTTACGTAAATGGAAGGTATAAAGAAAATAAATATTAAATGAGTGGTGAGATGGAAAAAATCTTGTAGATATATAAGTGAGACCTAAAATCCCTTATAAATATAGTATCATTGAAGTAATAATTAATGAAATGAATCACATATATTTATTTAATTTATATCCACATGAAATTAGTTTAAATAAAACAGAATATAATTAAAATTAATTTCATAAATAATATTTTCATGAAATAATCAATAAAATATAAGGTTAACCAAATGATATAAAATTGAGGATAGAAATCCATTAAAACATATAATCATTCAAATCATATGCTTGTGAAAGTAATAATTACGAAATGAAATGTTTTATAAAATTAATATAATGATATTAATCATATTATATATCAAATGAAATTATAAATAGACTAGATATTAGAAATAAGTGTATAATAATTCATATATCTCATAGAAGTAAATGTTAGACGAGAAACCCTTACATTAGGCTTTAAATTAGTTATTCATACTTAAAACTCATGTATAATGGGTTTAATAATTTTATAAATTCATTATAGAACAATATTGATGTTTATAATCCTATATATGATATTTTTATTACATATTAGCACAAATTCATTAAAAGTATTTCATTAATTTCATGGTTTTGTGTGTGTTGGTTTTATAGTTTCATGATGAGGTAATTTGTGCAATATTGTGTATGTTCTTGTAAAATGTGATGAAAAATATAAAAGTTAAAAGGAATAGTATTAATTAAATTTAGTACGTATGAATGGACTGATATATAATTTTTATTTCATACACGTGTATGATTATTTTGATGAAATTTTATTGAGAATGAATTTTTTATATAATAATTTTTTTCTAAACATCACAAACTAGTTCATTTCATATACTATTATGAGTATATATTAGTTCCAGAACAAGAAATTGGATATAATATTCTTAATAAAATTATATTTACCATAATAATAGTTTTATAACTAGCCATGAATGTGTTAATGAAAAAAACAAAAACCTTAATCATAGAGGAGATCAACTGGAATTACATGATCAATATATTATTTCCATTGAATAATATTAGGTACTAAAATGGATGGTTATAATTTATTCCTTTATAAAAATAACATCTAATTATGTAAATAATAAGAAAATTATTATGCCATTATGGAGGAATGTGGTGAGGAGAACGCAAAAAAAAGAAATTTAGAGTGGTGTTTTTAGAAAATTACCTCTTGAACATCACCTTAATTAGGTACCGTTGAGGGCCTTTGATTAGGTCTTTCGGTGAGAAAATCAGATCTAGTATGTGGGGAGAGAGAGAAGGAAATGTTTTCGATGATATTAGGGGATATTCAAGGTTTGTTAGTGAAAAATAAAATTATGATGATTTATTTGAATAATATACACAAAAAATAATAATTAAGATGAAATAAATTTATCTTATATAGAAAATAATTTTTAGATATCACATTAAATAATTCATGAAGAAAATATCCTTTCTGTTTTGAAAAAATGCATTTTAAATCAGCATAAAATATAGAAATAAATTTTCCATTAAAATATACCTATAGAATTATAAAGAAATATTTTAACATAAATTTAAACATATTTTAAATGATTTTCTTTAAATATTATTAAAATATATTTACAAATCATTTTTTTATCATTTTTAGAAAACACGATATATGAATAAAATAAGTTTTTGATAGAATGAGTGGGTAATATTACAAGAAAAATATAATATCATGAATGGAAGTTAATTCATGATAGAAAATTTTTATTTATAGTATATAGATCATATAAAATAATATAGTTTCGTGACACAACATGTGTCTCAAGGAAAGAAAATTGATACAAAATTACTTACTAATTTTGTAACTTTTAAAACATAAACTCCCTAAAATAGAGAAGAAAAAATGGATTTGTAAATATCAATAAATTTATATAAAATTATAATAGATTATTTTTATGGGTAATATATAAAACAAAAAAATTAAATGGGTTTTGAATATGTAAAAAGTCTCTCATAAATATAAGTGAGACTAGAAATTCCTAACAGATATCATATCATTATAGTGAGAATTAACAGAATTAATAGATTATGTTTATTAGTTTAAATTAAGTATAACATATATGTAAATAATACATAATCACAAAAAAAACTATTTCACAAATAATATTTTCACGAAATAATCTATTAAAAAATTGTTGAACCCAATGAATTCAAATTCAATAAAGAAATATATTACCAATTGTAATCAATCAAATAATATGACCATAAAAGTAATAATTATCAAATTAAACAATAAATTCAAATTATATAATGTGATTAATGGTATGATATATAATATTTTACTACACATACACCATACATAAGAAATAATTGCTGAATAATTCATATATCTCATAGAAGTAAAAGTGATACCAGAAACCCTTTCCTCACACATCCCTTTCATTTTATATACACTAACATAATGTGTAGTGGTTGAAATAATTTTATTAATTCATTATAGAACCATATTAAAATTTAAAATACATTATGTAGTATTTTTATAACATCTTATAACCCTTTCATTAATAATTTTTCAGTTTTTATCATGGTTTTTGGTACGTTCATTTTATGGTTTAGTGATCATTTTATCCGTGTAAAAATATAGTTGATATTGTAAAATGGGATTAAAACTGAAGAAGTATAATTGAATTGTATTAGTGAACTTATTAAAGTAATAAAGGTCCTATATATCATTATCATTTAATACATGCTTAAGATATATTAGATTAAATGTTAATTGTAAATGATTTGTTTATATTTTTGGTTTTTCTAAACCTCTTGAACTGGATTATACAGTTTAATATTATGATTATATATTAGTTATAGAACATTAATTAAGTTACAATGTACATATTAAAATATTTTTTCACTATAATAATTTTTCATGTCTATCCATGAATGAAGTAATGGAAGATGAACATAAACATTACTCACAGAAGTGATCAAACGACCTTACACAGACAATGGTTTTGTTTATTGGAATCGGTGGAGGTGATAATTGTGATGGATAAAATATGTTAAATTAAAAACAAAAAATTCCTTTATTTAAATTATTATAGAATTATTTTCTCATGAAGGATGAAGGAGGCGAGAATAAATTAGAAAAAAGAAAATAAATTAAGAGAGGTGTTTTTGAGAAAATTACTTCTTTAATATCACCTCCTAAAGTGACCATTGAGGACCATGGATTTGGAATTTTGGTTATAGATGAATCCCTAATATATATGGAGTGTGAGGATGAGATGTTTTACCTGTTATTATGGAATTTTGAAGTATTTTTTCTGGATTAAATGGGGGTATAAGGATGGTATTTATACTTAATGATAGGTGGGTTTATGTTATTAAAATAATGTTTATTTTATATTTAAATCCACCACATTATGGTGGAAATAATTTCTAAAAATTTTATAGTTAATTAATGTCATTAATTATATTCAGTGTCTATAAATAACTCATACGACCCTTAAATTTTATATCATTTAGGTATGTAAAATTATTGTCATGAATGTTTAACCCTTGTCACTATTTTACCCATACTACGGTAATTATTATTTTTCCATAATCACTTTTTTTCTAGACAAAAATAATGTTTAAATTAAACCTAATTTGGACCTTATTTTTCAAAATATAAAATCCATTTTACTAAATTTATGTAAAATAATTGAAAATTTTATATTTAAAATCAATCCATCATATGTAATAGGGAACCTGGTATTTATAGTGAAAAAGATAAAAAGTTTAAAAGAATATTATATCAAATTTCAAATTGAAAATAAATCCAATGACATAAATTTGATTTATTAATGTATTATTGAGATAATTTTAATTTAAATATAATTTTAAATATAATTTATCTATATAAATAAATGGGACCAAAATGTAGATTTTAATTAAAATGTTGTATTTTTCATTATTCATCAAAATTTTAAAATTCTCAGAAAACTAAAAAAACTAAACATAAAATAATTTTGATATCTTTATTTAAAAAATTAGGTTTACATGGTAAAATAAATCTTATAAGTGTGCCAAAAATTTGTATTATAATTAATGTTCTATAAAAAGGTAACAAAATTAAATTTTAGAAATATATTTTTTTTATACATAAAATTGGATTTATTATTTTATCAATCATATTAAATGTATTTCATGAATTATAAAACAAATGACTAATTATAAAACGTATAAAATACATTAATATATCCATATAACTGTGATTAATATATATTTTTAATATAAAATTGAATTTGGAGTATAAAATTAGTTTTATATAAAAATACTTCTTCAATGATAAATTTATCTTCATTTTAATTAATAATACATTGGTAAAAAGAGAATTAATCTTATAAACATGCATAAAATATATTTTAATAATTTATTTAATCTCATTAATTACATCTATTCTAAGAGCATGGTAAAAATTATATAATAATATTTAATCATTTGTTTACTCTTGATGATTTGTGAAAAATAAGTTATCAATGAGATTAAACTTTTCATTAAAAAATATGTATCATAAAATCATATAGTGTAAAAATTTCATTACCAACCCATAAGATTTTACCCTATACATTGATCTATCCTTAGGTTTCTCAATATTTTTTTCTCCTCAATGTTTCCATATTAAACTAATCTTTTCTATGATTCCCACTATTTAAACAAATACATTTCTAACATAAATATTACGTATTTTTTATTGAATGTTGAATACATAACATTAAGATACACACCATAAAATTATAGTTTTAGTGTCATTGTCAACATGGGTATATAAACATTTTATTTATAAGATATCTATATATTATCCCACTTAGTTCATTAAAACTAGAAACCTTTATATAGAAATAATAGTTTAAATTTTTTTATAACATAGGGATGTGAAAAAAGGAAATGGTGAGCTCAGATGATCCATAATGGTAAATAAAATATATATCAATGACTACATAAACATATTATGATCATATATATATGATAACATGGTCGTAAAAATTATATTCAAATCAATTCATACATATGATCATAATATTGGGACATGGAATGAATATTGACAGTTTTTAAGACATGAATCATAACAGAATCAAACAACATGGTCCATGATATTATATAATTGGAATAAGACATACATTTTTTGCATATAAATAATCATATAAAACCATTTCTCAAGTAAAGATTCACTTCCAAGACAATGATTGGGGATTTTTTTACTCCCCATTTCAACATATCACTAATCAAGGTTCACATCCAAGGAAATTATATATATAATACCCCTTAACGAACTAGGTTCAATTTAAATTTCAGTCATTATTATCTCATGATACATTCAACTTCACCCAATCTATTTTAGGGATATATAATACCAGAAAAAACCCACCACACAATCAAACTCACATATATTTTTTCCACATGATCTTAATGCATTTTTCATAGAATAACCATTTGAAATGAATAAATATTTATAAAGGATTTATAATAACATAATTAATCCATTTAAATGAAAAATATTTCATGCAGTCATCATTAAACAATCTTTATTATCTTCAATGTGATGAATAAAATGGTATGATTACACCAGTTCATATCTTATATCATGAATAATTAAAACCAACAAATGACATCTTATATTAAATGCCTTTAACTATATAATTAAAACCTTTTAAGGAAAATATCATTTTCATTTTGAAATCACATCATTTAAATATAAAAATTTAATTTTTTTAGGAATTATTTTTATTAAAAAATAACCTTGGAAATATAAAAAGTAACTATCAAAGCATTGATCAACCACAATGGTAGGAAACATTATTCATTGAATATAAATTAAAAAAACAACTCACATATTCAGTAAAAAGTATCATTTACCACATTCAATAAATAAAAACAATATTTTTTAAAGATAATTTTAAAATATAATACATGGGTGAAATGGAAATTAAATAATGATGGTAAAAAAATATTTATAAGATTTTTAAAAAATATGAAACTAGATAAAAATATATTTTTGATTGATGATAAAAATATTAATGGTGTATTTAAGTACAAATATTCATTGATTGTCTATTTGGGACCTTTTTTTACTAATAAGGCTTTAAAATATGTCATGTAATATTTTTAGATCTAGGCACTAATATAGAGGACGACTCTAAGGCCCATTTTGCCCATAATTAATTTTATAAATCTATTAAAAATAATTTTTATTACAAGAACATATTTTCATAGATAAAGTGTTATATCTAATAAAAACAGTTTTAGATTTAATATCACAGACCATGGTTTAGTTTAGGATGTCTGGTTTAACATAAGTGTACCCTATATGGTGTCAGCAATGGATGATTAGATAAAATGATTGTTTGTGTCACATTCAATCGATTAATGAAATAATTAATTAATTAATTAAGAAAACTAAAAATAAATAATCTATAATTATATTGTTATGGTGGATCTCTAGGGTATTCATTTTAAACATGCAACTATTGATTGGGTATTTCTTCCACCATCAATTTTTTATCGATTTCAGATGACAACGAGTCTTTGGATCCAAGGGAATCAAGGTGTAGTGAATGCAATGACAACCATAATTCATTAGAGAGTGCATTATTCATCGATGAATGATCTAAATCAATATATGTATCATGAAATTTTGATTTATGTTCTTATTATTATATTATTTTGAATTATCATTCTCATTCCTTTAATCTGTATCAATTATAAGACTTTCAATGCACCCACCTATCAAATTCTATTTATTTATTATATTAATCATCGTTTCTCCATGATTCTCACCTTAGATATCCCCAATTATACATGTTATCCAATAAATCTTTGAAAATTATTTTTTTACATTTATTTCATGTTCATTTCCCCTATGTTCTTCATTTTATTCATCGTTGGGCCAAGAGGTCAAGATTCGATATTTCCTTATGGGATCAAACTTGTTCAAACCCATGGATTCATTAAAGATTCATGTCGGATGAATATATTGATGAATAGGGGATGTAATAAGATAGATTTTAGAATTTTGGGGATTCTAGAATGGATGAGAATACAAGTGAGTGGATGAGAGGTTCCATAGGATAGTACAGTATGTACATCTTAGTGTGGAAAGGGGAAACATTTTAGTTTATGACTATGGGAGGGCTTCAATAAATGAATCGGGGTTTACCCATAATTTTTTATTGAACCTGTGGAGTGATTCAATGTAGTGTGGATGGATCTTGAAATCTAGAGAAGATATAGAATCTCTATGATAATTTTGACAATATGATTTATACTATGAAGAATACACATCATGTGTGTCCCTTCATATGGATGTTGGGGGTTTTGGGTGAGTTAAATATCACATGATGTTTGGGATCCCCACATTCCATGTATCCCAATGTGGGCATCCTATACTGTACTCTGGGAGTATAGAGACACATGTTTTTGTAGACACACACAAATTGATAGATTCAACGACCAAGGTATATGTACAGAACATTGTGTATGAGAAAGCCCCCAGGTGGATGAGGAACACACTCTTGTTCCCTTAAACACATTTTGGGGATACATGGGAAGTAATCCATTTTTTGGAATGAAAAAATATGGTATAAGGGTGGGAACGCATTATTTTGTAGTCCCCTTACATCTAGTGTACCCTCTTAATTTTTTAAGAATGTTCTACATATCTTATCTCATTCTATGGGACTCATATTTTTCTTTGAGTTTTCTATTCATGGTTTATACCACAGAGAATGTAATGGTGTCCTTTTTAGTGTCCTTTGGGATATGACGCTCTATTATATGGACATGACACTTTTTCCAGTGATGCTTATTGAAGTTAGTGATTGGGAAGATTCACCAAAAACATCAAAGTTCACCCTCCTACTAAGAAGGGAATGGGTCCTCTATAAATCTATTTCTAAAGTGGAACCCTTTCTATAGGGGTAGTGCATGGGTCCTTTATTGACTATTGGCATGACACTAAAGTAGAGTTAGGGTATGGTTCATCGACCAATAGAGTGAAACCCTCTTACTGGGTAGGGTATGGGTCCTATAAAAGTAACTATAGTGACACCCCCCTATAGGGAATGGAATGGGTCTTCTATCGACTTTTGAGTGGAACCCACTGGTGGAGTCAGGGCATAGGTCCTCAACCACTAGATTTTTACCCTCTTATTGGGTAGGGAAAGGGTCCTCTCGTTATCTATAGAGTGTCCCTCTTATGCGGGGAATTAGTATGGATCCCCCACATATTGAGTGGAACCCTCTTATTAAAATAGGTTTAGGGAACTTTACCTAGATATTGTCACCCTAGACTATACATCAAAGTGGATATTTCTACCATGACATGGATTATGCTTTATAAAAACGTACAAGATGATGGACATAATTAATTGATCTTTGGAATCACTGAATCACTTTTCCTGGTCAGATATTTGACCTAGAAATCAATTTTATTTATCATTTGGGATTATATTATGAGAATATATATATATATATACATGTTGTTGGATTTTGTTTCTCTCATTATTTTGGTTGAACTATATTTCCGTATAGATTATGTTACTTCTCCCAATTCAAATTTTGAGGCATCCTACTGGGTATGTATATACAGCACATGTATGGTATTTTCCCATATGTTTAGGCACATAAAATGATGATCAACGTGTGAATGACAATTAAATTGGATCATTGTGATAAAATGGTTCACTATAAAACATATGGGTGCTATGTTTGAGGATATTGATCTAGGATCCCTCATTAAACATCAATTATAGTTTTTCCAATGTAAGAAATCCTTCATGTTTAAAATATAGTTTTCCTCTTTTACTTTCTAGTTTATTATTTTACAATCTTGTAATCACTTGTTGGTTTACATTCATGGTAATCCCACATGATGTATAATTTTTTTATTATTCCCCTTATCTTTTTCATGAATATTGTCGGTTTTGTGTCTAAAATTAAATTAGGAAATGGACTTCTATATTAGTTATGAATTTTGAAAAATGTCACTAGACCCTAGAATATAGAGGTGGGATTGGGGTAGTTTCGGTTTGAAACGTGTTGGGTTGATTTGTGACTGATTGGTATTAGATTAGTTTATTCCATAAGATGGGTATAATATATTTTCCCTTACGTTGACTTGGTTTAGATTTAGGGAATCATTGTTGAATTGTTTAAAGTGATTTGTTCAGGCCAAGGAACCTACTGTTGGTGTGACTATCAATGTATTCATTCACCAAGACACATACTTCCATCTTGTCAACTCAGGATACCTATACATTAGCTAAAGGGATCAATGGTTTATGAATCATATAGTATTAAATTTTTTTATTTTCATTATTGGGTTATATATATATATATATGTGTGTGTGTGTGTGTGTGTGTGTGTGTGTGTGATCATCTTATTGTAGTACTTCCTGATCAAATTTTCAAGATTCCTATTGGAAGACAACCAGTCATGTTATTAATTTTGCATCATGGTGATGATATGATGAGTGATGCACCTCTGTTCAAGGCCTATTTCATGAGATTTTTCCCCTAGTGTAAAGGTATTAGAACTCCCATATGTTCAGCAGTAGATCATACCAACAGATAAATATGAGGATGTGTAATGACCTAACACACATTACAAGTTCCATCACCGGAGGCCACTAAGGTTCCTTAGAGAGACATGTTTCAAGGATGAAAAGGAATGGTTTGAGTTAGTTAAATTTGTATTTAGGAATATATAGACACCAATTGATTGGGTGGTTTCACTAGCATTAAGATAATTTAAGGGGTTAGTTTGGTGCATGTGAATTCTAATAATGCATATGCATAAGTAGTTGACAATCTCATAGACCGACTTGTAGAAGCTATTCCATGAGGAGTACTACCCATCATGCATGAAATCAATTTGAATTCAGAAGATCTGAGAGATACAGAAGGGGATGATGATTTTGGATCAGTATGTCGCGTTTTTTAAAGACCGTATGCGGTACTAGACTGACATGAGTTGGGATTGATACTTCTAGGCATGTATGTTTTAGAAGGGTGTCTGTAAGTAAAACCATGATTGTGTGGTGTCCCTTTTCATTCCCACTTATGATGGAGTGTTTCACTAGGTAATAGTTATAGATATATTCTTACTAATTGGACTGCTTATAGATGGGCCTAGAAGTGGGAATTATAGGGTGGAGTCATCTATATTTTCAATCACGCACCAGTCAATATGTGCTCGGTGTAGGAGATCTTCCCAAGATGAGACACATGAAATTGTTTAGGGGTAGTGTAGTAGACCAAGACATCCTAGAGAGGGGTAGTGATATGCATGGGACATGTAAGGTCACATTGAGAATGATTTATCGAGATAAGGAAATCATTAGGGTAGCCAGAAAGCGGATGGACTTCCTTGGTAGAGGAATAACAATGATCATAGATCTTTCATTAAAGGGAAATGAGCCCCCAAGGAAGTCATATCTAGTATATGAGAAGGTTTGGATCCATGAGGAGAAGCAATATATTATACATGATGATATGTGCTCCTTCCACCACAACCAGCAGGAGGCTCATGTAGGCTCAGGGAGATAGAGGTGGTGGCTACAAAAAGGTACATTCTATGAACTCTTATGATTGATTATGACATTATATGATTAAAGGTTGGGTATATTTTTATTCTACCCTTTCTTCAATACACAAGTGAAATTCATTTCTTTATATCATTACCCCTTGTTCAAGATATGGAGTTCCTAGTTGGGGATTTATTGAAACAACTATTTATTCATGTTTCTATTAAAAATTTTGTTCAATATATTTTATTTTCCTAGAGTTTGAGATATCTATTAGTTGAGATATTTTTTCATTAGACCTTATAGTCATCATGATGAATCCTTATGAATTCATATTGGCAATGGATTTTCATTCCATGGATATAGACGAGATTTTATATCACCACATATAATTCCCATTCCTTCACATTGATGGGATGAGATTCACCCTTATTGGTGAGAGAGATCACATAGTGGGATGTTTAGGTTTTTCAAGTAAGAGTTTTCATCCTATTAACCATTATATGATATTTTTATTCTTTGATGTAGTAGGATCTTAAGGAAAATTGAAACCTTTAGTTTTTTATGATTTCACATCTAATTTCAACCTAGGAATACCCAAATATTTATTTTTAAATATCATATTCTCCCTAATGAGCTCCAAAAGAATCATGTTCAGTTAGGGGACATTCCTGATAAGGATTTTATCATACATACCATGTCCCCATTTGCTTATTTTTTATTTTTCCAAAAAAATTGAATACAAGAGCTTATAGATTTCTGTATATTATCATCACCTAAACCGGTCCTTAATAAATAGAATGTATTACATTTAAAGGATTTATAACCTCTTTGATTATTCATGAGGCTCAATATGGATCTCAAATATCAATCTCTGGTTTGGCCATAAAATTTTATATTTTTGGAGGATGATATTCTAAAATGAGAATCCCAATGTCTATATAAAAACTATGAGTCCCTAGAGATTTATTTCATTATGATAACTTCAAACATATTGTTTATGGTTTTAAATAACCATATATTCTATATTTACTTGGGAAGATTTGTTTTTGACTTCATTATAAAAATATTCATATAATTTGTGTCAGTGGTGAAGCATGTAGAGCACTTGAAGATTATCCAAGATTTACTTTTGGTGAACAAACATTATGTTAATATTTTGAAGTTACAACTATTGTTCTATGTTGTTTAATTTCTATGGAATGTCATTTTTGAACATATATTTACTATAGATCATATGAATATGGATTTAGTGCTTCCTTTTGAGCCACCAATGATCATGGAAGAGGTAAAAAACTTTCATGGTTGGTGGCATACATAAATTGATTTTTGGTATTATTATCTTGGATTTAAAAATATTTTAATTATGTTATGTGGAAAGGTAAGATTTTAACCTAAAATGATTAGTACAAGAGAGTTATAGTAGTTGAGGATGGGGTGATGAGTGCCCCTATATTGAGACTAATGTGGGTGTGGATTTTATATTATATTGTATTGCTTTTGGAGTTTCTCTATATTGCATATTGATGGAGAGATATTCAGATATCACATATGGTCTAAGATTGTTGATACCCCATGAGAAGAACTGTGTGACTCATGATATGGATCATGAAATCGTAGTTTTCTCTATAAGGATGTGGAAGAACTATCTTCTATGAGTGCACATTTTTGTCTAATTTGACCATCAGAACCTTAGGCATGTCTTCGTCAATAAAGAATTGAACATATGGTAGAGGTTTTGGTTTTATTTCTTATAGAAATATATGTTTATGAATAGTATATACTCTTGTGAGGTGAAATGTTGTTTAAAATTCCATTAGTATGATGTCCTTTCCTCATTTGGAGGAGGAGTTTTCAATGAAGCTAGCTTCTTTGATGTTTACCATAGTTTAAGAGGAGGGTTCATTTTTTCTTCAGTTGGTATCGTCGAATCCTCCACTCCTACTATGCGTGAGATATTTTCTATTAGGATAAATTGAATGTAAGGTGTTGTGTGACATGATATCCTCATGAGATTCACCAGATGCATTTTTAATAATGGGGAATCATATCATATTTTCCAAGGAAGGACATTGGTACTATTCAGGATGTGGAAGGAGGTGATGATGGAACATGAAACATCTCATTTTTCTATATATCTAGTTTTGGAGATGATGTACAAAGACCATCAACAAAAAAATTGTGGAATTTCCTGAGATGCAGTATGGCTGAGTTCATCTCACAGTGTCTCACATGTTAGCAGGCGAAGGATGAGAATTTGGTTCCATCTACATTTAGACATTCTCTTTAGATCATAGAGTGGATATGGGATGTAATATCCCCAGATTTCATGAATTGGATTCTAGGGACAATTAATGGCCATGTTTCTATCTTATTGATAGTTTTTTGACTCACAAGGTCAGTAAACAACCTTTCAATAAAGGAGTAGAGTTTGGTAAATTGTATGATGTAGTTCTATATAGAGGACATCATCTTATTTTATGGGCTTCCCTTGAATGTTTTCCTTCACCATGATTTATGGTTCATGTACAATTATGGAGTGGCCTTTATGGGGAATTTAGGACCCATATGAATGTGGTTACAACCTTCCATCCCCATACATAGGGGTAGAATAAGAATACCACCTGTGTACTAAAGGATATGCTGAGGTAAAAAATGTTAGAAATTGACCACAGCTTGGTGGATCACATTAAAATGATATATTTTGGATAAATTAATATTCTTTAGTATACAATTAGCATGGAATATTTCGAGGCCCACTATAAGGGACCCTGATGGCTTCCATTATGCTAGACTTAGATTGGTGAGACATCTATTACTGGGCAACAGATCATGCAGGTCATGACAAAGTAGGTCTAGTTCAATCATGAGTGGAAGAGGATATCCCAAATATTGAATAAATTTAATCATAATCATGTCATAGGCCCTTGGTGTTCAAATAGTTTGATCACATTTCCATGAGATTCTATCCATAATGAGGATTGTAGATATTTAGTTAGTGATGGAAGATTTCCCTAAGGATCATTGGGACACTCAAGTTGTTTAAGAGGTTTTGTGAGGTTTCTTAATACATATCACTACTCCGATAATTAAAGATGATTATTGATTTTTTCTATGTTTCATGGTTATGGATATATGTACATTACCCTATAATTGTTTTTGACTAGGGATAACTAAACACTGAATATGGAGACACTTTTGTTGGGAACTCAGTAGTGATCAACAATTGATGGGAGAGGACACTGCAAGGATGATACACTACCTTAATTTGTATTTTTGGTAGCACATGATCATGTTGGAGAGATCCTGCGAGCATGATAGCCGAATAAATTCTCTATATCATAACATTTTTTGTTTGGTATTTTCCATGTTCCATGACGTCATGGGATTCCAGGGCCCAGAGATCCCAATATTTATTTTATAAAATTATTAAATATATTGATAATTACATGTAAATTGATTCTTAATGAAAATAATATATCTCATAAATAGATTATAGACCAAAAATATGTGATCTTGATTTAGTTCAAAAGATGATGATTTCCCTTGACAAGACCCGAAATGGGTCGGTGCTGGATGTTTAGATAAAGTAATCATTGGAAATTCCATCAGTGCATAAAATAATTAATTAATTTCAATAATTCATTTGATTATGTATGTGGAAGTTCCATAAAAATATAATTTTATGATGGATCACTTGGCATATTCATGTTTCCCTAGAATCATTGAGATGATATTTATTCCAACATACATTAGTATGTCTAGTTCAGATGACAATGAGCCTCTAGATCCTAGTGAATCATGAAGCAACAAATGAAATAACATCTATCATACATTGGAATGCACGTTCTTCTTTGAATAATTATCTGAATCATGTTATGGATCATCATATATGTATATCTACCCTTCTTATTAATTTATTTAGCATTAACTTTCTCATTCATTTGATATGTGACAATTTTGATCCTTTTATTGTGCCTAGATATCCAATTCAATTCATTTAGTCAATTAATCCATATTGTTTCATGTTTATCACCCTAGACACCCCTAATTGTACTCTTTGGCTAGGAACTCGTAAAAATTAATTGTTTCACAAATTTTTAATATGATTTCTCCCTCCATTCATCACGTTTATAAATGTTGGACCATAAGGTCATGATTTGACATTACATGGATGAATTGAGATAGATCAAACCCTATAATCAAGGTGTATTTTCATGTGATAAAAATTTAAATAATGGAGTATTCAATTAGATATATTTTTGAATGATGGTGGTTCAATTGTTTATTTGAAACTAGGCAAGGCACTGAGATCACCACGGGTTCTGAAAAATGTATTGATTTGTTTAGGAAGGTCCAGTGGTTTGGTTTTTAGAAACCATAGGTATTGAATTGATGAAAAGAGTCTTAAACATCAATTTTTGGTGAAACATGATAGTGATTTGATGTGGTGTTTGTGGATATGGAACATAATATACGAACTATTGTTTCTTCAAGAAACCCAACTACACAACATTTATTATGAAGAACATATAATTTGTATGGCCTTGGAAATGATAGATAGGGATTTCAAGTGAGATAAATATCACATACCATATAGGACCCTCATACTCTATGTGACTATTTTATAGTGATAAGGTGTGTACTCTTGGAGTACATGGGGATGTGAAAAATTAGGTGTATGGACACCTCTAGATTACATGTCCATGATACACAAACCTGATTAGTAGCACATATAAAATACCAGGTGGATGAGGTACACCATCTAATCCCTTTACATGCTATGTAGGGATACATCAATAGTGATACATCTATCAGTAAGGACACTTTCATTCATTAGGGTGGTACCACATGCCTTGTTGGTCCTCATACATTTGTTGTACGCCTTCCTTTTCAATAAATTTATACCCCTAATATCATTTTCATTTGGACACATATTTTGGTATGTGAGTATCCTATCATTAGTGTTTTTAGCATAAAACATAATGGTGTACTCTTTAGATTCATTCTCATATGAAAATTGAATTCACAGGACTACTATATATTGTTGTGATTCTTGGTGATGAATGTAATTGGGCATTTCCACAAGAGACATCAGAGTGGCATCCTCCTACTGGGAAGGGAATGGGTCCTTAATCTACCTTTATAGTGGAACCATATATCTGTGTAAGAAATGGGTCTTCTATTTATCTATTACTATAGTTGAACCCTCCCATAGGGGCATGGTATGTGTCCTCTATCAAATATTAAGTGGCGCTACCATGAAATGTTAGGGTATGGGTCCTTGACCACTAGAGTGGAACCCTCTTTCTATGTTGTTCTTGGTTCTATTTTGAATTATTATAGTTGAACTCTCCCACAATGAAATGTTAAGGGTCCTCAATTAAAAATTAACCGCCACTATCCTATAGAGTTAGGGAATGATTCCATGAATTTTAAGGTGACACATCCTTCTAGGTATGGAATGGGTCTTTTGGATATCTTCAGAGTGGAACCCTCTGATAGAGTTAGGGTATTATTCCTCTATATAATATGGTTAACCCTCATATTTACCATGTAATGGGTTCCCTTCCTTGATATTTTCACCTTGAATATGGGTTATAATGGTAAGGGTATCCATGAATTGGATGTTTCTTTGGACAAAAGCAAGAGTTGTTGGGAATAATTGATTGATATTTGGAACAATTGAAACCACTTTCCTTTAATTGGATATGAAATGGAGATCTCCATTATCCCTCATTTGGGATTATATTATGAGAATATGTATCTATATATATACATGTTGTTGGATTTTATTAATCAATATCTCTGGGTTGATCTATCTTTTCTTAACATATCACTTACTTCTCCCACTTCATCATTTGGGGTGTACTACTATGTAGGTATATACTCAATCCTTCATGGGATTTATGCATACGTGTCATGTATTATACAGATAATGGAAATACTAGCAGTGATTATAGAAGAGCATAGGGATAACCCAATGCACAAGGATGAGTATGGGGGTTGGGACTTGGATATCTAGAGATATTCTCTCCCAGAACATTACATTTCTATCTTTGTTAGTTTGTGAAATATTTATGGCTGGGAAAGTATAATTTCACAGTTTCCTTCTAGTTAATGATTTTATATTTTCGTTTTCCTTAGAGGTTATACATGGATTATTATCATGGTAGATGATTCATACTTTACTATTATTCCTCTTCTATTCTATGTGGAGAAGGTCAGTTGGGTAAAAATTGGTACATTAGGAAAATAACTCCCTTATTAGTTATGCCTTTCAATTCTTTTCTCCAACCCTTGTCCTATGTAGGTGGACTTGTGGTAGTTGAATATCAGGTGAATAGAGTGAATGAATGTTACAATACAGTGATGTAAATACTTATAATATCATATATTGTCCTATTGTATCATTTTAAGAACAATTTATTAATATAGTATTATTAATATCTTCCTTTTCGGGTGTTATATGTTTTGTTTAACCATACGAATTTGAGTTTGTTAGTTCCAGTCCTTATAAATTGATCAAGGTTCAATAATATCCCAAATTATTATCGTTATATATATATATTTCATAAATATAAATTATATATATATATATATACTCATCCTTAAAATATTGATATAGAAAAATCAATTACACCATCCATGAAGACCATAGGTCGAGCACATGTGTGACTTTTTTTTCACTTTTCAATGAATGGAATAAATGAATGTTATATAATAAGTAAATTTTAAATAATCAAAAATATATTATATATTTAATATATATATATATATTCTTTAAATCTATCATTATTACTATCCAAGTAAATTGTAAATGAAAAAATAATTACATCACATTGTGGAGGTGGTAGTCCAAACATATCACAATCCACATTATCATTTTCAAAGGGATTTGGGTTGTAAGAAGTCATATATGATATTATAATTATAAAAGTATAATTATATCATTAAATTTATATATAAACATTAAAACCATCATAATAATCCTCCATGAATTATTGTAGTGGAAAATGAATTGAATCGCTACATGCAGGGGTAGTCACTACTGGAAATGAAAGCTATGCCAACGCAATATTCCAATGGGTTTTTAACCCATTTTTAAAAGAATATTATACCAACGGTTCTATAGAACCATTAGTATATCCATATAATAGTTTTTTTGCCAACAGTTTCATTGAAACAATTGGGTATAGTGATAATGAAGTGATTTTTGCCAATAGTTTCAGTAAACCGTTTGGTATAGTAGGAATTAAGAGGTTCTTTACAATGGTTTTTTAAACCGTTGGCTATAGTTTTGGAGATTTTTTACCCAAAATATTATATCTATTGAGATAACGTAACTATCCCAATAGTTTTAAAAAACCATTTGGAATGAAAATACCCAAATATCATCGATCTGAAACTCCACAGATCTCAAAATTTTTTCCCTAACTGAGATTTGGACGCACCCTCTCAAATTTTTTTCCTTAAACCTCATTCGTCGAGAAGGTTTGCCTCTAAATCTTGACGCAAAAAAAGTTTCCAATATAATAGGTCTGGATTATAAATATTTTTTCTTCCCGTTCAAATCGGTATGTGTGAGTTCATTTATTTTAGATTTGTTCTTCCCATTTAAATCGGTACGTGTGTGTTTATTTATTTTAGAATTTTTCATTCTATTGTGGTGCAATCTAGTGTGTATTATGATCCACTTATGAAAATAAGGAATATATAATTTTAGGTTATGGTTCGAACCATGCTTCCTAGCCTACTCTATAGTGTGATATCTCTAATTTCCAATGGGGTATCTATCTTTGATTCATGTATTTTGTGTTCTTACATTCTAAATCAGTAGGTGTGCCTTAATTTATTTTATATTTTTTCATTCCATTTTTCTGCAATGTATTGTATATTCTGATCCCCTTATGAACACAATAAATATATCATTTTAGATTACGATTTTGTTGTGATTTATCTGTGATGAATAATTTTGGTTGATATTGAAGAGGTCAATATGATCGTATGTTAATTTATCCTTGGTTTATTTTAAATTTAAGTTCTATTGACATGATTTCGTTGGTTATCCATAAAAACAATTATATAATTTTTTATCCTAAGAGGAATGATAAGATACTCATGCATTATGAATGTACCCCAAAATGTTGTCTTTGAAATATAAAACCTTAACTATAATATGATGATACCCATATAATAAGTCATTCAATGAAGTGGCACTTCCAACTGAACCACTAGAGTGAGTTTGTGGTCATTTTCATGTGTGAATGGTGATAAAACCAAAATTTAAACTATTACATAATCATTTATTCCTACTCCATCAAGAGGTTCGGTCATACAGTTGAAATATTTTTTGAAATTCAAAATAATTGTTAGGAATTCATGTCACAATTTTCATATGTAATTATAAAGCATTATTAAGGTATTTATATCACATTTTATCCAAGGAAGGCACCCATAATAATAGAGTATGACCGTCATAGAACTCACCAATGTTGTTCATGCCTAAAAATTATTTACTTTCTAATACATATCTCATGAAACAAAATATCAGGGTCATGTGAACGTAATTATTCACGGCCATTTGATAGATGGGCTTTATGCCATTTGGCCATCTGGGTTCGGGTCACTAATGTGGGGAATCTTGGTTTCAGATGTCACATTTCCTGTATATATTATTTATAGGTGTTCCTAATCAAATACATACCAATAACTAATGAAGGCCCCTATGAAATATCAATTGGCACATGATTAAATGAACACGCCCTAAAAACCTATGATCTATAGCCCCAAACCTAGGATCCTTTAATTCATGGTTAAGGTGAAACCTGATGAGGCCATAACTACTTTTGATGTGATCCTCATCCTACTCCTCATCCTAATCTCCTTGATGAAGCTAATGTATAAAACTCATGTACTCCCCCACAAGACCCTTATGGACTATGTATTCCTTGATCCACTTCCAATATTTTACTGGTCAATCCTTGACTATGGGTTTATTTTCTAATTGACTAATTTATTTATTAAACTGACCATGAAATAAAAATTTCCCACAATACATAAGCACTGCAAAAATCATAGATAGACACTACACACCACAAGACACCCATGGGAGACACCCCTTGAGGGAGAGTCCCTCTCGTAGCATCTTTAATTTAAGAATGATTTAAATTGAATTTAGATCCATTCTTTATTCTACTAAATTTTATTGAATTGCATACGTTGAATAATTTTTCTTTATTATAATTTTTTCATTTGATAAATAAAGTCATGTTTTTATAACAAAACCCCTCCAATAGAGGCGCGCTGTCTACGAAAACCCACAGTGATAGTTTAGGGTCTGATAATTTGACTATCAATCAATAGTTTCAACTACCTAGTTCCACTTTTAAAAACAAAAAATATAAAATATATATCTTTATCATACCACAATCATGAATCAAGTGTCTATTTTCTATAACATAAGTTCAGTTTCTATATTTTGATGGACAACTAGATATGATTTATTTGGAATCCTACCAAAAGATGTTGCCCCGTGGATGTTGCTAGATAGGGCCAACATGCCGCAGTCATGCCGCAGTCACGCTGCGGTCATGCTGCTGTCACACCGTGATAATGCCGTGATTTGCCCCTACTCAAGGATGACACTCCGCGATGGTTCGCAGTTCTGTCAGAATTCAATGTACGATACCTAGATATATTTTTAGATACATTACCCACCCTCCTCCTTAGACCCCGGAGATCCCCCCACCCACCTCCCTGAACCCTGGACAACCCTCTCAGACAGACCCCTATCCCCCTAGACCCCGGATAGCCCCCTGGACAGCCCCCCAGACAGGCCCTTGGATAGCCCCTGGATAGCCCCCCCTCCATCCTCCCTGGACCCCAGACATCGCCCCGAACAGCCAACTACCCAGCCTCAATCTGAGGCACAGTGTGGCCGATACCACTCCTAGTGTCATTCTTTTTTTTAAAATGGTTACACTTTAAAGTAAAAACAATTGACATACGAAAAAAACACATTTTTATTCCGTTGATACATTATGAAAACGATCCATGGGTCATTTGTGATGTGTACGAGTCAACCCCGCCTTAATCTCAGGCGCGGTGTGGCCGACACCACTCAAAGTGTCACTCTTTTGTTTCAAAATGACATCATTTTAAGTGAATACAACAACTGACATATAGAAAACTGATTGAAGGCATTCATATTATGTTGAAACTATTGGACAACGATCCATGGGTCATATTTGAGGGGTATGAGAAGAAAACACGTCAATCGGAGGTGTCGTGTGACAGCGGTGGCCGAAAACGCACTCCACATGTCGTAAATGGCCAAAACATGTGTTTAGACATCAAATACATGCTGAATGATATAGGAATGACTTGAAATCACATGAAAACACCATAATTATTTTTCTTGAGGTGTACGAAGAGACGATATTCCATTCATACGTGCAGTTTGCGTGGAATGGCTGAATATTGTGTTTTAGGTGTTCGACGTGCTTGAAAAGCATGAGTGGGGTGGTCGAAACTGGCCGAACGACCTCAGAATGCCATGAAAACGGACAACAAAAAAGGGTGGGTAAATTGAGAAACGGTCGGCCATATGACATGTCAATCGGAGGTGTCGTGTGACTGCGCTAGCCAAAAACGCACCTCGTGTGTCGTAAATGGCCAAAACATGCTTTTACAGTCAAATTCATGCCAAACGATATCAGAATGACTTGAAATCACATGAAAACACCACAATTATTATTAGTGAGATGTACGATGAGACCGAACATCATTCGGACATGGGGATTGCGCGACATGGCTGAATATGTGTTTTTTAGTTTTTTGGCGTGCTTGAAAAGAATGTGTGGGGTGGTTGAAACTGGCCGAACGACCTCAGAATTCCCTGAAATCGGACGAAAACAAATGGTGGGTGAATTTTGAAATGGTTGGATAGACGGCACGTTAATTGGAGGTGTCGTGTGACTGCAGTGGCAAAAAACGCACTCTGTATATCGTAAATGGCCAAAACATGCGTTTACCAGTCAATTGCATGCCAAAAAATATCGGAATGACTTAAAATCACACTAAAAAACCCTAATTATTATTCATGAGGTGTACGAGGAGACAACACGTCATTCGGATGCGCTGTTTGCGTGGCACGGCTGAATATTGTTTTTTTTGGTGTTCGTCGCGCTTGAAAAGCATGCGTGGTGTAGTCAAAACTAGCCGAACAACCTCAGAATGCCATGAAATCAGACTACAGTAATGGTGAGTGAATTTTGAAATGGCCATCTAGATGACACATCAATTGGAGGTGTCATGTGACCACGCTGGCCGAAAACGCACTCCGCGTGTCGTAAAGAGACAAAAGATGCATTTAATGGCCAAATGCATGCCAAAAAACATATGAATGAATTTAAATAAAACGAAAACACAATAATTAATATTTTTGAGGTGTACGAGGAAGTGAAACATCTTTCGGACGAGCGGTTTGCATTGCATGACTGAATATGTGTTATTTAGGTGTTCGGCGTGCTTGAAAAGCACGCGTGGGGTGGTCAAAACCAGTTGAACCACCTCAGAACGCCATGAAATCAGACGACAACTAAAGGTGGGTGAATTTTGAAATGTTTTTCTAGATGACATGTCAATTGGAGGTGTCATGTGACCGCAGTGGATGAAAACGCACTCTGTGTGTTGTAAATGGCCAAAACATGCGTTTAACGGTCAAATGCATGCTAAAATACATCACAATGACTTGAAATCACACAAAAAAACCTAATTATTATTCATGAGGGGTACGAGGAAACGTCACATCATTCAGACACACGATTGACATGGCAAGGCTGAATTTGTGTTTTTTAGGTGTTCAACGTGCTTGAAAAGCGTGCGTGGGGTGGTTGAAACTGGATGAACGCATTCAGATTGTGTTGATACTTTAGGAAAATGATCCATGGGTCATTTGTGACATGTATGAGTCAACCTCGCCTCAATCCAAGGTTTTGTGTGGACGGCACCACTCAAAGTGTCTCTCTTTTGTTTCAAAATGACTCCATTTTAACTTAATACACCAACTGACATACGGAAAACTGACCAAATGCATTTGGATTCTGTTGAAAAGTTAGGAATATGATCCATGGGTCATATGTGACATATACGAGT
This sequence comes from Viscum album, assembly GCA_963277665.1. Taxonomy (NCBI): domain Eukaryota; kingdom Viridiplantae; phylum Streptophyta; class Magnoliopsida; order Santalales; family Viscaceae; genus Viscum; species Viscum album. Next base: position 1,276,508,193 of record OY728159.1, read on the forward strand.
TAACACCTACTCAATCTATGGGACAGTGTGGCTGACACCACTCAAAATGTTTCTCTTTTTATTTTAAATGGAAAATATTTTAAGTGAAAACAACAAATGGCATACTTAAAAGAGACCAAACGCATTCATATTGTGTTGATATTTTAGGACAACGTTCCATGGGTCATTTTTGGTGTGTATTATTCAACCCCGCCTCAAACCGAGGTGCGGTGTGGCTGACACCACTCAAAATTTCACTCTTTTGTTTAAATGGACATGATTTTATGTGAAAACAACAAATGTCATACGGAAAACTAACCAAATGCATACGGATTCTGTTGAAACCTTACGAGAACATTCCATGGGTAATTTTTGATGTGTATGAGTCAACCTCATCTCATCTGAGGCATGGTGTGGCCAGAACCACTCAAAGGGTCTCACGTTTTGTTGAAATGGACAACTTTCTAAGTGAAAACAATGACTGACATATGGAAAACGGACCAAACGCAATCAGATTTTGTTGATACTTTAGGACAACGATCCATGGGTCATTAGTGATGTGGTTTGTGACTGTAAATCAATTGTTATCAATGGGTACATATTTATTGACACTGAACGAGCAAAAAAAATGAGAACAAAACGTGATGGTGTTATGGTTAATGCCAGAACAAATTTTTATTCCAGTACATCATATAGTATACCACAATTTGAAAATGTGGGTCATTATGGAGTCGTTGAAAAAATAATAATATAGGATTATTACACTCATGGATGAGTTACAAGATGAAATTCCATTGGTTTGATTCAATGACGAGATAGGGAACATTTATTGATTATTGTGGATTTCAAGTAATTAATACGACTCACACTCTTTCTACTGAAGAACCATATATGTTAGCATCAATGGATAAACAAGTTTTTTTATGTAAAAGACCAACTTCGACCTGAATTTGGTGTCATATTTTAAGTAATTCCAAGACATATTTTTGATGATGGTGATAATGGAATTGACACTTTCCCTAGTGCCATTGGAACCAATCCATTTATTTCTTTTGGTGAATCCAATAGCTCAATTGTCAGAGTTGATTATGAACCTGATCTTGTGCTTGTAAATATATAGAATCATTCATCCATGTTCTCAATTCTTTTAAATTACCTCAAGTTGGGTTGTTATGGTTGATAATATTCTAATTGATTTAGTATTGACCGCAAATATTTTTTAGCTAACTTGACTGTTATGTGAATTTTCAATGTTTATTGGTTGCAGTTTTATTTGAATTGCATTTTATAATTCGGAATTGAACTATATTCAAACCTAGTAAAACAATATTTCTAACTTGGTGAACATTAAAACTTGTATGATTTATTAAATCCATTCAAGATCTTCTAAAACAATTGATTGATAAATTACTAATGAATCCCCATATTCCCTCATATATTTAGTTTATTGGGTTACACTTCAGTTTCCTTTTTCTAATTAATTACATATTGGTTTTAAAAATCAGGAAATCTAGCCAATTGAAGTGAGACGAAGGAAAAAAATGATGGAGAACAATCATCGAATTACGGAGATGGGTGTTCCACCATTAGTGCCTACAGTGAGTACTTTATTTTAAATATATATATTTAAAGAATATATAATTTCATGTGAATAATTTTTTGTATACATTTTTTTTGGATCCATCTATATGTTGACATTTATTCTACAAGGAGCCTAGTTCTGGTCCTAGTACTCAGGACGATGGTATGAGGAGGGATCGTACCAGAGGTGGACGAGCAGCATCGCATACCCGACTACACCCTGCCCCTCCCACTGACATGTCATTCTTACCACATTCTGATCCTGGTGTGTCATTAAGGACACACGAGATATTTAGACATCCCATTTTTTCTCCACCTTTTACATCTTATGGCCCATATTGTTCATATCCCATGATGATTCCCACTCCCCAGTCAGAATCTGGTCATACAACAGCCCCATATTCTTTTCCTTATAATTTTGTATCTCTGAGCTTCTATATTCTATCGTCTTCGACTCCTATTCCACCACAGGGTGTTGCATCAGTTTCTATGGATCTAGCGGCGCTCAGCGATCAGACTGGCGCATGTATATTTATAGAACCCTATCAAATTTTTATAGAAATATTAATTTTCATTATTAAATGTTTTGATAAAATATTTTTTATTATTTCATGAAAGATACATCTACTGATAGGAGTTGGGGGCAGGGGAATACATGCATGCGTGCGGTGTGGAACCACCACACATAGAATATGGTGGATTACAATTAAGACAATCAAATGGTTGAGAAAATAGGGAAGCAATGTCAGAGTTTTTTGGAGACCCTTTCCAAATACTCTGACATCATTCCCATCATCCCACTATCGTGGAGATATTTTCCACATGAGGTCAAGGATAGAGCCTGGGTAGAGATATGGGTAAAAAAATCTGTTGTATTTAATTCAATGAATAATTTTTGTATTTATATGAATTAATATTTTTATGTCACCTTCGATTTAATTTTCCCGATGGGGAGGGTGCATGACCAGAACATCTAAAGGATTTAGGAGAGCTTTGGAGATCCTACAAGCATGAGTTCTATATTGTATGGTGTGCTAGAGTTGGCAGTGAGTTAGTGGTGGTACCAGTCATGGATGATTTTCATATACATTAGTATCGTCATATGATTACTCATTGGACGACTACCCAGTTTAAGGTATTAATTAAATTAGAGGTATTTAAATAATAGCTTTCATGTTTTGCATTAATAATATCTTTTTAATTATCAAATTTAGTTTATGAATCATCTGAAAAAAATAAAAAAAACATTGATGAAAAAAAATACCTCCACACACTGGGACGCACTACGATTCCAGATCATGAGAGGAAGCAGGTATGAAAATTGATTATAAGTTTTGTTTATGATATAAACTTTCTTTTATTTAATCAATTATTTAATCATTTGCTAAAATTTTCATATAACTTTTTTTCCAATGTCATTGTAGAAGAAAATACACAATATTGAAGGACATATTCCTTGAGCAAAATTGTTTTGCTTGAGTAGATGAAAAAATGATGGAAGTGCCTTCAACTAAGAAACTCAACAGCAGATTGTAAGTTTTAACATATTGATTTTATATTTTAATATCTATTTTGTAACTAAATAATATATTTATATTTTTAATAGGCTACTTTAGCTGACCACGATGCCCAAGAAACAGACAATTTTGGGCCAACTGATCACTTACATCAGGTGTTGGGAGAGGACCATCTTGGTAGAGTATGATGCTGACCTAGGATAGCCCCGACGAGGTATTGGCCCTCCTCAGTTATGAGTTGTAGTATCACTAAGCTGTATCAGGTTAGGGCACAAGTATAACACACTAAAAAAAGTTCCACAGAGATGGAAAAATAGTATACTAGGGCAAATAGAGCTTTTATGAAATTTATTGAAGTTCTACGTCCAACACTTCCACCAGAGGCCATCCAAATTTTGATGAATATATGTCGTTGATATGTTCTATATATGGTGCACCATGTGGTAGTTTTAGTGGTGGTCAAGATGATGTCCATCCAGATCATGATGATGGTGAGGAGACTGATGCGGAAGATGAGGGAGAGGAGGAGGGTGAGGCGGATGGCGAGGACGAGGAGGAGGGGGGAGGAGGGCATTGAGGAGGGAGAGGACGAGGACGAGGGTGATGATGATGGTGATGGTGATGTGGTACAAGTTTATCCGTTAAATTTTTTAATAATATTACTGAGATTTTATGTTCAATATATTCTAGTTTTTGGTTTTATATAGACCAGTAGTATAGTATCGGAGTTGAGTTATTTTTATATATTGTCTGCCTTCATGGATGTTTACATCTTTTAGAGGTTGTAGTTTATATTGAGTATTTTTAGAGAGTATTGTGTGTTTTGGAACTCCCAGGATAGCACCCCACATTACTGGACACTGGACAACCCCCCACCATCCTCCTTGGACCCTGGACAACCCCCCAGATAGCCCCTAGATAGCCCCCCAGACACCCACCGGACAGCCCCCCAGACAGGCCCCCAGAAAGCCCCCCACCCTCCTCCCTAGACCCCGGACAACCCCCCAGACATCCCCTGGGGTAGCCCCCCCAGATATCACCCCACCCTCCTCCCTACACCCCCCAGAAAACCCCCCACCCTCCTCCTTGATTTCACATGCATTTTTTATTTCTCTGATCATGTAGTGTTATTTAGGATTATTCCATTCCTGTATGTCTTGAATTATATGAATGTCTTGGTAAGATTATTAGATCAGTATAATCAAATCCATGTGATGATATTCTTTAATTTGAATAAAAAGACTTATTGTAAATTCTCCATGTTATGTGAATTATTCCTTCTTTGATTTGGTTTACTTGTCAGCTGTTAGGATAAGACATGTGTTACATGTTAAGGACTCATGGACGGACTCGTCATGCTCATGGAATTTAGACTTGAAATTCTAGGATGTATAACTTGGTTTCTAGGTGAGGGCTACCAGGATTGTGTTGATAATTTAGGAAAATGATCCATGGGTCATTTCTGATGTGTACGAGTCAACCCCATCTAAATCTGAGGCGCGATGTGGCTGATAGAACTTTAACAGTCTCTTTTGATTAAAATGGATGGGATTTTAATTAAAAAGAACAACTAACATATGGAAAACTGACCAAACACATTTGTATTCTGTTGATACTTTATCCCAATGATCCACGGGTCATATGTGAGATGTATGAGTCAACCGCGACTCAATCGAAGTCGCGGTGTGGTCAGGATCACACTAAGTGTCTCTCTTTTGTTTAAAATGGAAAATATTTTAAGTACACAGAAAAAACCAAATAAATGAATTCCGATTTAGTTGAAACATTTGGAAAACAATCCATGGGTCATATGTGACGTCTACAAGTCAACTTCACCTCAATCCGAGGTGCGGTGTGGCCGGCACCATTCAAAGTGTCTCACTTTTGTTTGAAATGGATAACATTTTAAGTGATAAGTAAAACTGACATACGGAAAACTGACCAAACACATTCATATTATGTTGATACTTTAGTAAAATGATCCTTGGGTCATTTTAGATTTTTACGAGTCAACCCAACCACAATCCGAGGCGCGGAGTGGCTGACACCACCCGAAGTGTCTCTCTATAGTTTAAAGTGGACTTCATTTTAATTGAAAACAAAAAACTGACATACGGAAAACCGACAAAACGCATACAGATTCTGTTGAAACTTTAGGACAATATTACATGAGTCATTTGTGAAGTGTACAAGTCAACACTGCATCAATCTGAGGCCATTTGTGGCCGGAACCACTCAATGTGTCTCAGGATTATTTGAAATAGACAACATTTTCAATGAAAACAACAACTGACATAGGGAAAACCAACTAAACGCATTCGGATTCAGTTGAAACATTAAGAAAATGATCCATGGGTCATATATGACATGTAAAAGTCAACAAAACCTCAATCAGAGGTGCGGTGTGGTCGTAAACATTTGAAGTGTCTCACTTTTGTTTGAAATGGAGAACATTTTAAGTGAAAAGTCCAACTGGCATACTGAAAACTGACCAAACGCATTTGGATTGGGTTGAAACTGTATGAAAATAATCCTTGGGTTATTTTTGAAGTGTATGAGTCATCCCAGCCTCAATACAAGGTGTGGAGTGGCTGGGACCAATCGATGTGTCTCTCTATAGTTTAAAATGGACATCATTTTAATTAAAAGCGACAGTTGACATATAGAAAACTGACCAAACGCATTCAGATTCTTTTTAAACATTAGGAAAACGTTCCATGAGTGATTTTTAATGTATAAGAGTCAACCCCACCTCAATACAAGGCCATATATGGCTGAAACCACTCAAAGTGGCAAAAGTTTATTTCAAATAGACAACATTTTAACTGAAAACAACAACTGACATACAAAAAACTGAATAAACCCATTCGTATTCAGTTGAAACTTTAGGAAAATGATCCATGGGTCATATGAAAAATTTATAAGTCAATCCTGCCTCAATCCAAGGAGCGGTGTGGCTGGAACCATTCAAAGGGTCTCTCTTTTGTTTGAAATGGATAACATTTTAAGTTAGAAGTACAACTGACATACGGAAAACCGAACAAATGCATTCGGATTTTGTTGATACTTTAGGAAAATTATACTTCGGTCATTTGTGACGTGTTCGAGCCAACCCAGCCTCAATCTAAGGTGCAGAGTAGATAGCATCACTCGAAGTGTCTCTCTATAGTTTAAACTATACTTCATTTTAATTGAAAACATCAACTGACATACGGAAAACTAACCAAACGCATTCAGATTCTACTAAACCTTTAGGAAAACGTTTTGTGAGTCATTTTTGATGTGTTCGAGTCAACCTCACCCCAATCCGAGACCAGGTGTGGCTGTAACCACTCAATGTGTCTCTGGTTTATTTGAAATAGAGAACATTTTAAATAAAAACAACAACTGACATACAGAACACCAACCAAACACATTCAAATTCAGTTGAAACATTAGGAAAATGGTCCATGGGTCATATGTGACGTTTAAGAGTCAACCCTACCTCAATTTGAGGTGCGGTGTGGCCGAAACCATTCAAAGTGTCTCACTTTTTTTTGAAAGGGACAACATTTTAAGTGAAAAGTAAAACTGACATATGGAAAACGTCCAAATGCATTCGGATTGTGTTAATACTTTATAAAAATGATCCTTGGGTCATTTTTGATGTGTATGAGTCAACCAAGCCTCAATCAGAGGCATGGTTTGGCCAAAACCACTTGTATTGTCTCTCTATATTTTAAAATGGACTTCATTTTAACTGAAAACAACAACTGACATACAGAAAACTGACCAAACACATTTAGATTTTGTTGAAACATTAGGAAAACATTCCATGAGTAATTTTTGACATGTACGAGTCAACACCACCTCAATTTGAGGCTAGGTGTGGCTAACACCACTTTAAGTGTCTCAGGTTTATTTGAAATAGAAATCAATCTAAATGAAAACATCAACTGACATATGGAAACCGACTAAACGCATTTGGATTCAGTTGAATCTTTAGGAAAATGATCCATGGGTCATATGTGACATGTAAGTGTTAACCCAAACTCAATCCATGGTGTGAAGTGTCCGGCGCCACTCTAAGTGTATCTCTATAGTTTAAAATGGACATCATTTTAATTGAAAACAACAACTGACATATGGTAAACCAACCAAACGTATTCAGATTCTATTGAAACTTTAGGAAAATGATCCATGGGTAATATGTGATTTGTAAGAGTCAACCACGCCACAATATGAGTCACAGTGTGGCCGAGTGCACTCTTAGTGTCTCTCTACTATTTCAGATAGACAACATTTTAATTGAAAACAAAAACTGACTTATGGAAAACTGACCAAACGCATTCAGATTCTATTGAAAAATTAGGACAACATTCCATGAGTCATTTTTGACATGTACGAGTTAGCCCTGCCTCAATCCAAGGCCAGGTGTGGCCATAACCACTGAAAGTGTCTAAGGTTTATATGAAATAGAAAACATTTTAAATGAAAACAACAACTGACATATGAAAAACTAACTAAACACATTCAAATTCAGTTAAAACATTATTACAATGATAAATGGGTCATATGTGACATGTACGTGTCAACCCAGCCTCAATCCGAGGTGCAGAGTTGTTGGCACCACTCGAAGTGTATCTCTATAGTTTTAAATGGACATCATTTTAATTGAAAACAACAACTGAAATATGGTAAATCAACCAAAAAAATTGGGATTCTGTTGAAACATTAGTACAATCATCTAAGGGTCATATGTGACATGTATAAGTCAACTACGCCTCAATCTGAGTCACAATGTGTGTAACACCCCAGGTAAATAAAGAATATGTCATCTTTATATTTATCCATATTTGTGAATCAAATATTAATATTACTTTAAAGGGGATGATATGCTCGATGACGTACCCAACACACAACAACGAGTTTCTTGGGAATCTTATGTTGCACTCTAATAATAAAATAATATTATTTTAAATGGTAGTTAACATGTAGCCGTTGTATTGGCGGAAATGGATAGAAATAACTAAAATATGATTATATATGTTTTTAAATGTTTTTACATTTATCCAATAAAAGATAATGACTTAAAATACGGAAAGAATTCAATTTTAGGCGTATATGCCCTAGTTTTCACTAAAGGTTCACTTATCACCTTTTGATGGCGAACTGTCATTAAATATAGTTTTGTTCACTCTTATAAATTCTATTGGACCAAATAAAACTCTTCTTAAGAATCGGGACATCAAAATTTACTTTGTGTAAATTTTTGGTATCTTTCCGATAATGTTCATTTTTTTAATGAATAGTGTAAAATGTTGTATTTTAATTCAAAACCTCTTTTTAATCTAATTTATTTATATGATTAGATTATATTTTGAATTGTTTTTAAAGTGAAATTAGAAAATATTTTTACCATTAAATCCAATAGTGGTCGTTGGAATTAATTTCACTTTGAAATCGGACTTAAACTAGTATCAATCTTTTGATACTTATTGTTTCATAAAAACACGCTATTTGCTCTGACAGCGGGAATTAATTATTAAATTAATTAATGTGACTTATATGTTTTGAATTTTGTAAAATAGGCTTCTTTTTTGAATTCGGAATATCAAATATAGCTTAGGGTGAATTTTTGGTAATTTTCTGAAAAACTTCAATTTTTGATGAATAGTGAAACCACTAAGTGGTACTTATAAAGGCTGATTTTCCATTTAAATGAAAATTTTCCATCATTGTGTTTTGAATTTCAAAAATCTGACATACATGGTTGTCATTAAGATGTAAAATGTGGTTCAATGGGATGAAAATAATTTTTTGGTGAATAGTAACTTTTTTTCATTAATCGCGATTAGAGGTAATTAGTGTCATTTAAGGTAAAAATGATATTATAAGAATGTGAAAACACCATGACACTTGTCCTACACCTATTGGGTGAGTCATGGCCAACCAATACAAGCCATGGGCCAACTTGGGGACCCTATGGAGTCACTTTGGTTGGGAAATGACATAAATAACTTTTTCTTTAATGTAAAAGTAAAAATGACACAAACATCATATGTTTTACGAAAACAATTTTTATATGGGGTTATAAAGATCAGAGTTTTGATTATAAATAGTCATTGGAAAGCTAAAAGGAGTTCCTACATCATAGTATTTTTTTTATAATTTTTAGACATTGAATAAATTAGATTATTTATGACATAATAATGATGCAGCGATGACATCATTATTTGACGATTTAAATAAAATGGAAAGATAATGTAAAATCTATAAACTACACATGTCCAAAACCAATTGGATGTGTGGATTTAGAACCCTTATCACCTTATCCACGAATTCTATCAATGTGGGACCTTTTAAAACAGAAACACATTTTCAAATAAAGTAATATTTCTTTACTTTCCAAAAGTGCCCCTCCTCTCCTCTTATAAAAGGCCCCCACCTCTACCTCATTTCACACACTCCTCAAGCCTTTGGCTCGGCCAACCCCTGCCCATTTACTCTCTCCACATCTATATCCTCATCCTAGAAGATTCCCTTTGGGAATAATCCTTTCAAAGGAAGCCTTTAGGCTCAAATCAAATGGAGTTACACTTTTAAAGGTAATTCATTCTCTCTTGTTCATTTGTTTTATTTTGCTTCTCCAACCCTCTAAACTCTTTTTATTTACTTCTTTTGTAACAAAACAAGTATCTTCAATATACTAGGATGTTGTTATAAGATTTATTCGAGCTACACTCTCACACAACTACATCAAATGGTTAAAGAACATAAGGTTTCCGTGGATGGCGAAATTCTGCCTCCCGAAACGATGATTGTTCAATACTCATTTAACACCTTCAAGGGTGGCCATTATGATGTCACTATTTTTATATATGATATATATAATATGTTTATTTTTTTTCTTTAAGCTTCTGTATTTTTCATTTTGGGAATACCTTTATGGTTTCCATTATGGGTAAACATGAGATCTTCATTTAAGGAAGTGCGGACTACCGCCCCCTCAAAGTTATGTGATTCGTTAATGCCATATGTTGGACGTGTAAAGGATGGATTTAAAGTTATTATATATGATGTTATACTGGAATTATAATATAACTCTATATAATTATTATTTCTTTCCATTAAAGTATGAGATAGAAATGAAAGTAGCGTTCATGCGTACGTACGGCTTACCGTCTCCATGAACGGTGCATTTCATTTCTTATCCCCAAATGTAATGTACTATTAAAAGTATATGTATATAAAGGATATATATAATGAATGATACATCTAAATGATGAATATAATTCTGGAATTAAAATATACATACCTCTCATTTAATTTTAATTCCATTAATATGAGAAAGAAATGAAAGTAGCGTTCATGCGTACGTACGGCTTACCATCTCCATGAACGGTGCATTTCATTTCCTACCTCTAAATGATTATGTAATATTATAAATACATGTATATGCTGGATATATATGATATATATGATATCCAAATCAGGAATGTCATTCTGGATATAAAGAACCTTTGACCACACGAACAACATGTAATTGTAAGAAGTCCACTTTCGACATAAGAACCAAATATCGACAAAACAAACATTATTAACTTAACTGGTTACATAATGTTTATAACATGGAAATAAGTGATATAAAAGGAATAATGAACTCTAAAAAAAGGTTCATAATCAAGTAGAAATTTACTCAAGTTTATTATTTATGAGATTAATGAACGATCGAGTCAAGTCGAACCCGAGGTAAGGGATCCTACACCTCTCTTTCTCTTTAAGTACACTCTTTTATGTCATTCCTTTTAAAGCTCATTTTTATTGTTATTGGGATGTTATTTTATATTAATCTTACTGTAATTTTTATGTTCATGTGATGAGAGACCCTATTCTCTCTCATCAATCCATTTTGGATGTTTTGAGTGGCGCCGATAGGCTGTCGAATTTTCGTAAGAGATCTAACCTCTCTCTTTCTTTTAATGTACTCTCCTTTATGTCACTTCTTTTATGCTCATATTTGTTAGGTTGGGGGATGTTCTTTTATATTCCCCTTTCTGTAAACATTATTTTGATTTAATGAGAGACCCTATTTCCTCTCATCAATCCATTTTGGAAGTTTTAAGTGGCGCTGTTAGGCTGCCGAGTTTTCGTAAGAGATTTTTCATCTCACTTTTATACCCGTGAGATTTATGCTACATTTTCCACAATTTCCATTGAGTGGTTTATGTACTGCCCACTATTACAATCCTATTGTAATATAATTCCATTTATGGGTATTTACATATTCATTGTATGACACTTCTTCAATGGGGTGTACTTTTCAAAAGTTACCCAAGTCGTTAAGGGAACCTTTCACCCTCTTTTTTTAAAAGACTTATTTTGTTGGGTCTTTTAATTTACATATTTTTATGTTAGGATATGTTCTCATATATCCTTATTGATGTAAATTTTATGTCCAAGTGATGAGATACCCTTTTTTTTATCTCTCATCAACTCATTTTGATGTGACGCCGTTAGGTTGTCAAGGGAACTTCTTAACCCAATTTCGATTTCTTTGGGTTCAACATGTTGTTATGGAATATGTAATCCTTTGAATATGTGTGAATGATCTTTGATTATTTTACACTTCATATCCACCTATATTTGGTGTATTCATTTGTCACACATAATTATGTAAATTGATTTATCCTTAAACCAAGGATACCGTCTTTGTAAGGGATTTGTCTCAATCTCCTTTCATCGAGGCATATTTCGTTTTATACACAACTTCCTTTTCTATGGTTTATAAACCCCTTTGAATTTTACTTTTATACCAAAGGAATCTTTTTCTACGAAGCATTTTACTAAACGACAAAAAGGAATGTTTTTTTAACGTACGTGGTGACAACGACCTTTTCCGCCACCGCGAGTATTATTTGGTCTTTGGCTTCCTCAACAATCTGTTATGTTTTTAAAATGAAATAAATACCATATACTCTTTTATGTATTTTGGTATTGAAAATGGTTTTGAAAAAGGATTCTATTATGTCAATATATTTATGATATATTGTGATCGAAATGTGGAAATGTTATCATTCCTTTATATTGGTTTTATGTTTTATGATTTTATACTGGTACTTGGACATTTTAACGGGTGGTTACGTTATAAACCATATGACGGGTGGTGCCGTGAATACCAGGATGGGTGGTTACGTTATAACCTCCAATGCATTGGGTATGGAAGTCGGCCGTATGGCTATTCCATTAAGTATGTATGGAAACTGGCCATATGGCTATTCCATTAAGTGATATGTGTGGAAGTCGACCGTATGGTTATTCCACTTAAGTATGATTATGTCCCAAGTTACCTTTATATATGTTATGTGTTCTTTATATGGGTTTTATGGTAATCCTTTGGTTACAAAAAGGTAAGTAATGATACTTTTTTTAGTGAAAAGTTTTTACTACTTCATAAAGGTGAAGGTATTACTTTGATTGAGTATATATGATCTACTTGATGTTTGAAAAACTAACAGTTTTCATTCTTTCTGTATCCCTTACTGAGCTTTTTATGCTCACCCCTTGTTTTTTTTGAAATGTTTTAACAGGACTTAATGTGGAATATGGTCAAGGATGGGATCAAGGGAATGTCATCCTATATAAAACATGGAACTAGACACATTTCTTTTTAAGAGTTTTTTTTATTATGGATACTTAGTAGAAGTGACTACTTTGTAATATTTTGAGATGTAATAGTTATGTTCTAGTTCTCTAAAACTCTAAACCTGAAAAGATCCTCAACGTGAATTATTCATTTAATTCAATATTAAGTAAGGTTTAAGGTCGGGGCCTTATAGTTGGTATCAAAGGTCGGTTTAGATAACTTTAGAGGTTAGGGTATTCTTTAAGTATAAGTGACATTACCATAATGGTTAGGATTTCAGAAAGAGTCCTAGTTTTAGATAAAGTGAATGAGTAAGTGTCTCTTAGTGTTTACCTTCCTCATTAGTACATGATGGTTTTGTTGATATAATCACACTGACATTTCTATTTTTAGTGAATGGATGGATCTAGCAGGCACCAAAGAGACAACAGGTTTGAAAGAAACTGTAGTGGTTCTCTGATTAAGATACTAGATAAAATGGAGGATTCAATGAGGAAACTCGTGGTTGTTCTAAACCAAATATCAAGGAGTCATGATCAACCACTTGAACCTTGGTATGTTCTTTAATGCATCATGTACGATATGACTAATCCATGTGGAAGTTCAGGTAATAATTATAAAGGTAACCATTAGAGTTTATATGAGCCTTACTTTTGAGGTAATTATGGGTAATTATATGTTATGATGGAAAATGAATGGAATGAGATATACTTGAGGTTAAAATATGTTATGATCATTTTTGATGATTTTATCTCTTTTTTGGGAATGATTTAAGAATTATATAGTTTTGGAAAAAGGACAACACGCAGACCGTGTGACAACCTGTCGCGTCGGACAAAGCTGCGGGAATCGAACCCACAACCAAAGTGCGACTGGTATTTATCGCCTTCCACTGGACTACGTGAAGTCCTTGGTTAGTTTGACCGATTATTTTTAGTTATATGATTTTATGAATTAAGAGTAAGTTGATTTTGGGTTATTTATGAGAATGATTAACCTATCATGGAGGATATGTGATTAGGTTAATTACTTTTCAAAACGAGAATTTAGGAGCAACTGATATTGTTTGGAGATAAATGTTACGATTTATCTTGGAAGACTATGAGACTAAATCCTTCAAATACTTGGGTTTCAATCTTATATTGGTTTACTTTGAAGAATTTTATGGACAAATTGATTATAGAATGGTCCTCGTTGAACTTTGGGTTTTGTTGGACAAATTTTGGAGATTAAAAATAGATTTTCTTTTTAATGGATTCTCCTTTTCTGGATTATCTGACCTTGTACTAACCTTTTTGGTTTTGGTTTTGGTTAAAGCCTAAAGACATGGGATTTATATAGTTATATTTTGCGGATTAGGTGATTCTATAGAAGTTTATTATAGTACTCTTAATGCGAACAAGTCTCCCTAAATACTCATCTTTTGAAAAAAATATGAGTTTGATTAAGGAATCTAGTAAAAGTTGAAAGTCAACATGATAAGTGATTATGTTTCCTTATGAATAAATTCCTCAATAAAAAGTAACTTAGAACAAAAATGTTGTCTATTAACTTTTCCTACTGGGGAACCCAACACCGTTGAACCCATCACAAGTTTGTGATTTTCTTATTGTTAACATTCTCCTAAACATGTTTTCTATCACTCTCCATCAGAACATGACCCTATGTTTTCTCCTCCATGTCCATGTTTTCCTATATGGAGTCCTAGTATGGGTTAACTCGGGTGACCTCTGTACTTATCTTTCTTTATTTTAAAGTTATTGTTTTACTGACTCTTATTCCGATGTGGGACTTTCAAGGATGTTTGCAAGTGCAATTTTAAAATTGCGAGGACGCAATTCCCAAAAGGGGGGGAGGATGTAACACCCCAGGTAAATAAATAATATGTCATCTTTATATTTATCCATATTTGTGAATCAAATATTAATATTACTTTAAAGGGGATGCTAGGCTCGATGGCGTACCCAACACGCAACAACGAGTTTCTTGGGAATCTTACGTTGCACTCTAATAATAAAATAATATTATTTTAAATGGTAGTTAACATGTAGCCGTTGTATTGGCGGGAATGGATAGAAATAACTAAAATATGATTATATATGGTTTTAAATGTTTTTACATTTATCCAATAAAAGATAATGACTTAAAATACTGAAAGAATTTAATTTTAGGCGTATATGCCCTAGTTTTCACTAAAGGTTCACTTATCACCTTTTGATGGAGAACCGTCATTAAATATAGTTTTTTTCACTCTTATAAATTCTATTGGAGCAAATAAAACTCTTCTTATGAATTGGGACATCAAAATTTACTTTGTGTAAATTTTTGGTATCTTTCTGATAATGTTCATTTTTTTAATGAATAGTGTAAAATGTTGTATTTTAATTCAAAACCTCTTTTTAATCTAATTTATTTATATGATTAGATTATATTTTGAATTGGTTTTAAAGTGAAATTAGAAAATATTTTTACCATTAAATCCAATAGTGGTCGTTGGAATTAATTTCACTTTGAAATCGGACTTAAACTAGTATCAATCTTTTGATACTTATTGTTTCATAAAAACACACTATTTGCTCTGACAGTGGGAATTAATTATTAAATTAATTAATGTGACTTATATGTTTTGAATTTTGTAAAATAGACTTCATTTTTGAATTCAGAATATCAAATATAGCTTAGGGTGAATTTTTGGTAATTTTCCGAAAAACTTCAATTTTTGATGAATAGTGAAACCACTAAGTGGTACTTATAAAGACTGATTATCCGTTTAAATGAAATTTTTCCATCATTGTGTTTTGAATTTCAAAAATCCGACATACATGGTTGTCATTAAGAAGTAAAATGTGGTTCAATGGGATGAAAATAATTTTTTGGTGAATAGTAACTTTTTTTCATTAATCGCGATTAGAGGTAATTAGTGTCATTTAAGGTAAAAATGATATTATAAGAATGTGAAAACACCATGACACTTGTCCTACACCTATTGGGTGAGTCATGGCCGACCAGGAAAAGCCATGGGCCAACTTGGGGACCCCATGGAGACACTTTGGTTGTGAAATGACATAAATAACTTTTTATTTAATGTAAAAGTAAAAATGACACAAACATCATATGTTTTACAAAAACAATTTTTATATGGGGTTATAAAGATCAGATTTTTGATTATAAATAGTCATTGGAAAGATAAAAAGATTTACTACATCATAGTAGTTTTTTTATAATTTTTAGACATTGAATGAATTAAATTATTGATGACATAATAATGAAGCAGCGATGACATCATTATTTGACGATTTAAATAAAATGGAAAGATAATGTAAAATCTATGAACTACACATGTCCAAAACCAATTGGATGAGTTTATTTAGAACCCTTATCACCTTATCCACGAATTCTATCAATGTGGGACCTTTTAAAACCGAAACACATTTTCAAATAAAGTAATATTTCTTTACTTTCCAAAAGTGCCCCTCCTCTCCTCTTATAAAAGGCCCCCACCTCTACCTCATTTCACACACTCCTCAAGCCTTTGGCTCGGCCAACCCCTGCCCATTTACTCTCTCCACATCCCTCTCCTCATCCAATAGGATTCCCTTTGGGCATAATCTTTTCAAATGAAGCCTTTAGGCTCAAATCAAAAGGAGTTACACTTTTAAAGGTAATTCATTCTCTCTTGTTCATTTGTTTTATTTTGCTTCTCCAACCCTCTAAACTCTTTTTATTTACTTATTTTGTAACAACACCAGTATCTTCAATTTACTAGGATGTTGTTATAAGATTTATTCGAGCTACAATCTCACACAACTACATCAAATGGTTAAAGAACATACGGTTTCCGTGGATGGCGAAATTCTGCCTCCCGAAACGATGATTGTTCAATACTCATTTAACACCTTCAAGGGTGGCCATTATGATGTCACTATTTTTATATATGATATATATAATATGTTTATTTTTTTCTTTAAGCTTCTGTATTTTTCATTTTGGGCATACCTTTATGGTTTCCATTATGGGTAAACATGATATCTTCATTTAAGGAAGTGCGGACTACCGCCCCCTCAAAGTGATGTGATTCGTTAATGCCATATGTGGGACGTGTAAAGGATGGATTTAAAGTTATTATATATGATGTTATACTGGAATTATAATATACCTCTATATCATTATTATTTTTTCCATTATTGTATGAGATAGAAATGAAAGTAGCGTCCATGCGTACGTGCGGCTTACCGTCTCCATGAACGGTGCATTTCATTTCTTATCCCGAAATGTAATGTACTATTAAAAGTATATGTATATAATGGATATATATAATGAATGATACATCTAAATGATGAATATAATTCTGGAATTAAAATATACATACCTCTCATTTAATTTTAATTCCATTAATATGAGAAAGAAATGAAAGTAGCGTTCATGCGTACGTACGGCTTACCGTTTCCATGAACGGTGCATTTCATTTCTTACCTCTAAATGATTATGTAATATTATAAATACATGTATATGCTGGATATATATGATATATATGATATCCAAATCCGGAATTTCATTCTGGATATAAAGAAACTTTGACCACATTAACAACATGTAATTGTAAGAAGTCCACTTTCGACTTAAGAACCAAATATCGACAAAACAAACATTATTAACTTAACTGGTTACATAATGTTTATAACATGGAAATAAGTGATATAAAATGAATAATGAACTCTAAAAAAAGGTTCTTAATCAAGTAGAAATTAACTCAAATTTATTATTCAGGAGATTAAAGAACGATCGAGTCAAGTCGAACCCGAGGTAAGGGATCCCACACCTCTCTTTCTTTTTAAGTACACTCTTTTATGTCATTCCTTTTAAAGATCATCTTTATTGTTATTGGGATGTTATTTTATATTAATATTACTATAATTTTTATGTTCATGTGATGAGAGACCCTATTCTCTCTCATCAATCCATTTTGGAAGTTTTGAGTGTTGCCGATAGTCTGTCGAATTTTCATAAGAGATCTAACCTCTCTCTTTCTTTTAAAGTACTCTCCTTTATGTCACTTCTTTTAAGCTCCTATTTGTTATGTTGGGGGATGTTATTTTATATTCCTCTTTCTTTAAACATTATGTTTATGTAATGAGATACCCTATTTCCTCTCATCAATCCATTTTGGAAGTTTTAAGTGGCGACGTTAGGCTGCCGAGTTTTCGTAAGAGATTTTTCATCTAACTTTTATCCCCGTGAGATTTATGCTACATTTTCCACAATTTCCATTGAGTGGTTTATGTACTTCCCACTATTACAATCCTATTGTAATATAATTCCATTTATGGGTATTTACATATTCATTGTATGACACTTCTTCAATGGGGTGTACTTTTCAAAAGTTACCCAAGTCGATAAGGGAACCTTTCACCCTCTTTTTTTTAAAAGACTTCTTTTGTTGGGTCTTTTAATTTACATATTATAATGTTGGGATATGTTATCATATATCCTTATTGATGTAAATTTTATGTCCAAGTGATGAGATACCCTTTTTTTATCTCTCATCAACTCATTTTGATGTGACGCCGTTAGGCTGTCAAGGGAACTTCTTAACCCAATTTTGACTTCTTTGGGTTCAACATGTTGTTATGGAATATGTAATCCTTTGAATATGTGTGAATGATAATTGATTATTTTACACTTAATATCCACTTATATTTGGTGTATTCAGTTTTCACACATAATTATGTAAATTGATTTATCCTTAAACCAAGGATACCGTCTTTGTAAGGGACTTCATCTCAATCTCCTTTCATTGAGGCATATTTTGTTTTATACACAACTTCCTTTTATATGGATTATAAACCCCTTTGAATTTTACTTTTATACAAAAGGAATCTATTTCTACGAAGCATTTTACTAAACGACAAAAAGGAATGTTTTTTTTAACGTACGTGGTGACAACGACCTTTTCCGCCGCCACGAGTATTATTTGGTCATTGGCTTCCTCAACAATCCGTTATGTTTTTAAAATGAAATATATACCATATACTCTTTTATGTATTTTGGTATTGAAAATGGTTTTGAAAAAGGATTCTATTATGTCAATATATTTATGATATATTGTGATCGAAATGTGGAAATGTTATCATTCCTTTATATTGGTTTTATGTTTTATGATTTTATACTGGTACTTGGACATTTTAACGGGTGGTTACGTTATAGACCATATGACGGGTGGTGCCGTGAATACCAGGACGGGTGGTTACGTTATAACCTCCAATGCATTGGGTATGGAAGTTGGCCGTATGGCTATTCCATTAAGTATGTATGGAAACTGTCCGTATGGCTATTCCATTAAGTGATATGTGTTGAAGTCGACCGTATGGTTATTCCACTTAAGTATGATTATGTCCCAAGTTACCTTTATATATGTTATGTGTTCTTTATATGGGTTTTATGGTAATCCTTTGGTTACAAAATGGTAAGTAATGATACTTTTTTTTAGTGAAAAGTTTTTACTACTTCATGAAGGTGAAGGTATTACTTTGATTGAGTATATATGGTTTACTTGATGTTTGAAAAACTAACAGTTTTCATTCTTTCTGTATCCCTTACTGAGCTTTTTATGCTCACCCCATGTTTTTTTTGAAATGTTTTCACAGGACTTAATGTGGAATAAGGTCAAGGATTGGATCAAGGGAATGTCATCCTATATAAAACATGGAACTAGACACGTTTCTTTTTAAGAGTTTTTTTATTATGGAATCTTAGTAGAAGTGACTACTTTGTAATCTTTTGAGATGTAATAGTTATGTTCTAATTCTCTAAAACTCTAAACCTGAAAAGATCCTCAACGTGAATTATTCATTTAATTCAATATTAAGTAAGGTTTAAGGCCGAGGCCTTATAATGTGGCTGTGATCACTCTAAGTTTCTCTATATTTTTTAAAATGGAAAAAATTTTAAGTACATATGGAAAACCAACCAAAACGATTCTTATTGTGTTGATACTTTAGCACAATGATCCATGGGTCTTATATGATGTACATGAGTCAACCCTGCCTCAATCCGAATGCACTTCATTTTTAGTAAAAACAACAACTGACATATGGAAAACCAATCAAATGCATTTAGATTCTATTGAACCTTTATTACAATTATCCATGGGTCATTTGTGACGTGATCAAGTCAACCCTGCCTCATTCTAAGGAACAGTGTGGCCGGAACCACTCAAATTGTCTCTCTTTCGATTAACATAGACGTCATTTTCAGTGAAAACAATAAATGACATAAGGAAAACCAAATAAATGCATTCAGATTCTATTGAAACTTTAGGAAGACAATCCATGGGTCATATGTGATGTTTATGAGTCAAACCCACCTCAATCTGAGGCCTGGTGTTGCTGGAACCACACAATGTGTCTCACATTTATTTGAAATGGACAACATTTTAATTGAATACTACTATTGGCATACGAAAAATTGACCAAACGCATTTGGAATGTGTTGAAAGCTTATAAAAAACTATCAATGGGTCATATGTGATGTGTTCAAGTCAACGATGCCTTAATCCAACGCATGGTGTGACCGGAACCATTCAAAGTGTAATTTTTCTTGAAATGAACAACATTTTAAGTGAAAACAACAACTGACATGCGGAAAACCGACCAAATGCATTCTGAATGTGTTGATTTATTAGGAAAATGATACATGGTTCATATTTGATGTGTAAAAGTGAACCCCACCTCAATTTGTCGTGCGGTGTGGCCAGACCCACTCAAAGTGTCTCTCTTTTGTTTAAAAAGGACACCATTTTAAGTGAGAACATCAAATGATATACGGAAAATTGAACAAACACATTCAGATTCCATTCAAACTTTAGGGAAATGATCCATGGGTCATATGTGATGTTTATGTGTCAAACCTGCCAGATCTGAGGTGCAGTGTGGCCATAACAACTCAATGTGTCTCTATTTTATTTGAAATGGACAACATTTTTAGTGAAAAGTACAACTGGAATATGGAAAACTGATCAAACGCATTTTTATTTTGTTGAAACATTAGTAAAACGATCCATGGGACATTTGTGATGTGTACGAGTCAACCTCCCCTAAATCTTAGAAGCGGTGTGGCTGAAACCAATCAAAGTGTCTCTCTTTTGTTTCAAAAGAACATAATTTTAAGTGAAAACAACAACTAACATACAGAAAATCAATGAAACTCATTCAGATTATATTAAAACAGTAGTAAAACGATCCATGAGTCATACGTGATGTGTACGAGTCAACCCCTTGTCTATCCAAGTCATGGTGTTGCCGGAACCACTCAAAGTTTCTCACGTTTTTTTGAAATGGACAACATTTTAATTGAAAACTACAACTGGCATACAGAAACTGACCAAATGCATTCAGAATTTTTTGAAACCTTATAAATACGATCAATGAGTCATATGTGATGTGTAAGAGTTAACCCCTCTAGAATCTGAGGCATGGTGTGGCCAAAAACACTCAAAGTGTCTCATTTTTTTTAAATGAACATCATTTTAAGTGAAAATAATAACAGGCATACAAAAACCAACCAAACGCTTTCAGAATATGTTGATTCTTTATGAAAATGATCCATGGGTCATATGTAATGTGTATTAGTCAACCCCGCCTCAATTTGAGGCACAGTGTGACCAGTATCACTCCAAGTGTATGTATTTTGTTTAAAATTGACATCATTTTTAGTAAAAACAACTGGTATACGAAAAACCAAATAATGGTATTCAGATTCTGTTGATACATATTCAGTTTTTTGTGTATTTTATGGATAATTGATAATTAAATTATGTATGTATTCAATTATGAATTGAATTCTTGATTCTGCATATAATTATCATCAAAATTTTAAATTGAATTCTAAATGAATTATGTATGTTTATAATTACGTTATGAATAATGATTTAATTTTTGGTGTGTATAGTTCAAGAATGTATTATATGTTAAATGTGTATGAATTTGTTATCTATATGTATGTGTTAGTTTGTTATTGTAGGTATAGTAATTGGAAAGGAGGATAATGGACATCATTAGAGGCTGCTGTGCAAATTGCAGGCTGTTGTGCAAATTGCAGGCTACTGTGCAATTCGAACAACATACCCTATGCCAACAGTTTCAAACCGTTGTCATAGGCCTGTAATAACCCTTTCCCAACGGTTTAGAAACCATTGGGAAAGGTTTATAGGGATTTTTTTTTCAATGGTATAATGATAACCGTTGAAAAAAACCATCCCCAATGGTTCAAAAACCATTGGGAAAGAGTTGATTTCCTTACTTTTACCAATGGTTTTGTGTAAACTGTTGGTAAAACTTATGCCAATGGTTTGGGAAAACTGTTGGCATAGGTTAATTTTCTTAAACTATACCAATAGTTCTTTGTAAATCGGTGGGATAGGTTTTCCTAATGGATTAAATCCCCATGGTTTGCAAAACCGTTGGTATAACATATACCAACGGTTCTGCATGCTTTCCCAACAGTTTTGAACCATTGGGTAAGACCCCATTTCTAGTAGTGAGTCAAGATGTATGCATGAGTGATACTTTCACATCCCATTTGATGAAAAAGGGTTGATATTGGTAGTTTATAAATGATACTAAATATTTAGTATATATAGGATATTAAATATATTATTTTATTCTAAACACCACATATTTATTATAGTTATAAGATGAAATTAATTGAAAGAGTTCAGGTAGGAAGATTACCTATTCAACTACTGGCCTTATTTAGATCATTTCATAAGGACCCATGGAATGGTATCATGAGAAAAAAAGAACCTTCATTTCTTGGATATGGAGTTTAGAAGATTATATTCTATTTTTTGGTAAATATATAAGGCTCTATTTTGAATAAATAATAGGAATATGGGTGTCCTTTTATAAATTGGGTAGTGAACAGACCATAAAATTCTTGAATGGCGAAAATATAATAAAGGCATAGTAAATAAATTCTGCTCTAAATGGAAATAATTTAGAATTTGATATTGCATTGGGTTAATATATCTCCAAAAAATGGTATTTCGATGATTTTATTTGGAATTCATACACTTATCACCTTTTTAACCTCCCTCCTATTAAACCCATTTTAACCTTAACCATGTTGAAATTTTTCCCTTTTTTTACAGTTAATGCCGAAAACAAACAAACATGGAATTACATTAATATTTTAAAATTATAATTAAAATTATTGATTTAATGTTATTAAATTAAATTTTATGAATTGGTTATATTTTTTTTTGAAATTAGTCCCATAAAACAAGTCCAAAGGTGGTTTTTCCAAAAAAATATTTTGTTATGCATAAAATAATTTTATACTAAAATATAAAATAAAATAAACTATAATGAAAATTATAATATTATTAATACACTAATATTACATTTAAATCATGTTAAAAAATGAAAATTTTACAATTATTTAAATTAAAATAATATTTTCCACAAAATCTATTTCATTTTATTATTAACAAAAAAGTAAATCTATTTAAAAAATTCTGAAATATTTACACTAATCATTGTGGAATGATGATTTTATAAATGAAATAATTTTTTATGAAAATTTTATTAATGTGGAGAATTTTATATTATTTTCATATAAAAATTAATAAATTTCATTTTTGAAGAATATTTTATTTCCAAAGCATATAAATTTTTCACTAAAATTTGAGAACATATTTATCTATATATTTTTATTACCTAAAACCATTGTGAAATATTTCAAAAATGTGGTTATTTTTACTAATTGTACAAATTTAAAGTACATGTTAAAGTCATATACTATATTACGGTTAATTTAGCCTCTATGTTGCGTGCAAGACAAACTTTTAAAAAAAAATTAAATTGAAGATAAAATTATCATAAAATCATAGGTTGTAAGACTTGTTTTATCATGTCAAAGATAAAAAAGGTGTTTATTTTCAATATTACATTATCATGTAGCAATCAAACATCCCTATTTCACAATAAAATAGTAATTATTTATGAATCCCAACTATATTATAAACCCCATTCAACAATTATACTTAACCAAAAGAATGAAACACACTCCCAATTATTATAACCGAAAAAATACACTCATGCATAAATAACATGTGAAAATATAATCAAATGGGGTTTAAAGAATAACCGAAAATAGGTAATATCATAATGTTGTAATGAATCCTTTCTATTTGTATATTAATATATCTTACATTGGAAATCCAACTTTATAACCATTTCTAATAAATGTACAATGCAGGGGAAAACATACATATCAATAAAACAAAAGAAAGAAACAATTTATGAAATACTCATTAAATAACATTTTTATATAAGTTAAATTCATAAAAACAAAACAATAATAGAAAATCAGAAAAATTCCCCATCAATCGATGTATTCATTTAAAATAATAAAATAAAAAAGGAACCACACACCTTGTTTAAAACATTGAAATACATTTCTAATACAACACACCCAATTATTAAGTAAACAAAGAAACCTTTTTAAAAATATATTATTAATTTTTTAAATCATGGGAACCTATTATGATAATGAAACCAATTTTTAAAAAAATAACACTAAACTCTATTAATATTAATTTCTTCATAACACCATTATCTAATGATTTTTCTTCTATAAAACCACTAATGAAATTTTATAAAAAATATTAAACGCATAATTCACCATTTAAAACTACATTTCCATTGAACCAAAAATGTACTTTATTCATTTCAAATAAATACTATTTTTTTTTAAAAAATATGATAAAAAATGGAAATCATATATACCATTAATTTGGATCAACAATGATATTAAAATATTAATTATATGATTTTTTTGTTAAACATTAGAATCATAATGAAAACAACTACCTCAAGTGATAAAATCATGTCTCCTTTGATAGAAACCATAAAAATAGACATTAATAGATGGATCAAGAACATAATAAACAAAAAAACCAATTGTATCACAACCCAAACCACAATATTTTCCTATAGGTCCATCAGGATTAGAGGAGATTAGAATAAAATGAATGAAACTAAGATAAAAAGAGAGGATAATCCCTTAACACATAATCTGAACGAAAAAACCCAATGAAAACACTAAATATAGCTTAGAGTAACTCATAGTATCGAGTGAGATAACTGTGATTCTCTAACTCCAAGGTATGTTGAATGGGGAAACTTTAGGGTGAAGCCACAGTGAAAGTGAAGATGAAATTATGAAAATACAACAAATCATTCACGGCCGATGGTTTTCTTAAACATTTTACCAAACCACGTGTAGAGCATTTGATAGACACTATGTCAATACCTCAGAGCTCACATGGTTATCTCAAAAGATTTAACAACTTTTTATAGACCATGAGATTACCGCTATAAAAATTTTATATTTTACATGGTATCCACTACATTATTTCCTAACCATAAAAATAATGTTGAAGCCTGAAAATTTCACTAAAACTCAATATTTTAGCCAACAACACCATGAACCCATTTCATAATAAAACTATAATAACAAAATCAAGAAATTGATATTTTTGGGTGTTATAATACTCCACACCATGCCAATTTATACCCACACAAACTCCATTCATTAAAATTCATTGACAACATAAGTCTAGGTAAAGATCAAGTCAAAAAAACATCAAGTAATGATTTATCCGAAATGAAATGTTTTAAACATGGGAATAAAAACTTGACACTAGTATAACCTACTAGTTAGGAAGGAACACATCGAGACAGTAAGAGTCTTCTAAACCAGTAAGGCAATATTAATTATATGAATGAATTCCTCACAACATAAATTGTTGTTATAAATAGTAATCAAGTCTAATTTAAGTCTAATTTCTCTAATCAATAGCAACATATAGTTATTTTATGATGATATATTTTCCTTCAAATAAATTTAATTAATTTGATAGCTTGATATATATAGAACCCTGGGTCCAAATAAGCAATTATATAATATACCTTTAATACCTAGACATTAATTTGGTGGAATTAATAGGAATAAATAAATTTTAAAATAATAATCATATAGGTCATTGAAATTAAAAAATATCTATAAATAACTACACAAATTTTGATGAAATCCTTTGCATTCATAAAAAAATTCACATAAAATGATTTAATTTTGTTTTCTAATGAAAATAATAATAATTTAATTTCTTCCACTTAGAGTAAATTTATATAAAAAAAGAAAACATGTTTTAAAAATATTATTTCAATGTTATCTTATAGGTAAAATATCATATCTTTCTAAAAGGATTTCTTTTTTAATCAACAGTGAACAATAATGATTATTATTTAAAACAATTTTTATTTGAGGAATTATAAAATATTATTTTCTAAAAAAATATTTAAATGTATCATTATTTCATTAATATTATTAATAATCCAATCAATCTATTTGAAATAAATTTTATGTTGGATTTTTGTATAAATGATTACATTAAAAAATATATCTATAAAATTGGTTTTCATCACATTTAACATGTAAAACATAATTTTAATTCACAAAAACATATAAATTAAATTTGATGAACATGATCGCATGGGTCGAAATAAAATAATTCATATTATTTAGAAAAATTAATTTCTTTTAAAAAAATGCAGTAAAAAAAAAAACTAAATTACTGCATTTATGGTTAAAACCGGTTTACCATGGCATAAAACAAAGAGATAATGGTATGTTTTCAAATTAAATAATTTCAAATTATATTATATACTTATGTTTGAACCATATGATATACCAACATTTAATCATGTTCTATTTTGAATCATTTGGATTTATTATAACATCATTGTTTTTTCTATTTTATGATATTTTTATTGTGTCATCTCTATCACTTATATAAGGACACCCTTCTATTCAATTACTCACACCACCACGAGACACAAATTTTGACCAAAACCAACCCAACTATATTATAAAATTCTCTATCCAAAATTTATAATTTTTTTTCTACCCAAAAAACTATTTTTAGGGTTGTTGTGAAGAGATCTATATGAGACCTACTAAAGAAGAAGTAATAATCCAACCCGACCACATTCAATTTATTTCTTCCTCTACATCCTCTAAAATGATGTTTTTTTGTCATAAATTATTCCATTAAATATCATAAATTTAGTTAAATATTTTATAAATTAGAAACAATCAGTATTCATACTCTTTTACATTATATGAGTACTGAGGTATCAAATGTTGGTACCTGTGGAGTACCAACCCCACATAGAGATATAGTTAATCTTCCATCACCATATTTCATATATGAGTATTATTATGGGATTATTATTTATAAATTAAGTTTATTAAATGATTAATATTATTTAATTATAACATCATTCTACCTATACCTTCAAAATCATTTAAAAATTATAAAATCCCTTGTGTGTACGTGTGGACAACCTCTTCTTCGAAGTTATTTGATTGATATTTTTATTTACATTGATAGTAATAATGATATAATTAGTGACATTATATGATATATATTGTATAATATTGATTCTTTTGAGGATAATTATTATTTAACGTTTTCATTTCAACTGTTCAAATGTGAAAATATAATTCATATGTATGTATAACTTACCGTGTCCATGTACATTGTAATTAATTTTTCAATCACTAAAATTTATTGACTACAATAAATTTATACATATAATATATATGATATTGATATCATTATAATAATTATATAAATTATGGAATCATGATTAATATTCAGACAAATAGAACTACTAAAATAAAATTCTCTTGAAAAATGAAACAATTAACCTTAGAAAATAAATATTTTTAAAATAAATTATTCATAACTAGGTGTTGGAATATTTCAAGGGGATAATATATTATATTTAAAAAATGTAAATTATTTTTTTATTGAATTATAATAAGTATAAATTTTTTATATAGTAAAATATAGGGGTTTCAAAATAAATTGAGATTGAGGTAAGAGTTTTTTATATCCATTTTATTTCTATGATACACATTCCATATTAACACCTTGTTTCTCTTTATATTGTGTATGAACATAAAAATAATGTATTTTATATACATTATATTAAAAATTATGTAATATAAATATTCATTTTTTTAATTAATTTCATGGGGATTATAGTTTATATTCTTCCAATGTGATAAGGGATTTTTGTGACAATCATTTTGTTTATCAGGATTTGTTATAATCAAATTTATGATGATGAAATTTTTTGATTCATATATCATGAGTAAAATAAATTTTATTTAACTATTTTTTTATGGATATTATATGATTTTAATTTTTATTCTACTATCTTTATTATCTTAATAGATCGAAAAATCATTTTATAAAAAACTAACTTTGTATCTCACTATGAGAGAAAATAATTTATTCTTCAGTATCCATAATTTTTTTAGGTTTTCATGAATGTTTTTACAAACATCCAATAATTAATTAAATTACTTTTTTACATTTATAATAATTTTTAAAATATTTTTTAAAATTAATATTCTTATCATTATCCGAAATAGATACTTTTGACTTTTTTAATTAAAATGATAAATGAATATTTGTTTTTATCTACATGATAAGTACATAATTTATTGATGTCATTTCCCCTAAATGATACTATGATACATTAAAATTTTCTATGATTATTTTCCAAAAAAATATTTTCAATAATATTTAGGAAATTTTTATATTTTAAATAATTGATTCAAAAATCAAAAGTGTATTTTCCTCATGAAATATTCCAAAATAAATTTAAAAGAAATTTTAATATATAGAAATATATGTTGATTTTATTTATGACTTACTGGGGAGAAAATCCAAATATGCCATTATTATTATCTCTAATTATTGTTTATGGTTATATAAATGATTAATTTTGGAATCCCATTTATTTTCCATGGGTTATGATATGATAAAATATTGAAGTGGTTTGAATCCAATTTCCTTTCCATATGTAATGATATAAGATTTATATTTTAATATATTATGGAAAAAATATAAATTTATTATGATTATCTGATTAATGGGAACAAAATTATGTATCCCTAAAATTCATTTGTAATGATGGATAAAAAATTAGATAACAATTTCATTAAAGGGGAGTGAACCTAGTTACTACGGGACTCTTCTCCCTATGATTTCCTTCAAAGAGAACCTTGACTAAGGATACAATAGAATGTAGAGTTATAAAAATAGACTATTATAGTATTTTTAGTGATCATAGTCTAAAAATTGATTTTATACGGTTATGTATATAGATCAAACTTATTTTTACGCCATTGTTGTGCTCTCTTGGCTTATGTTGTTTGATTTCTTTATAATTCATGTCAATTGAACATGCAAGAATTATTCCATGATTATATACTAAGATATATGATATGATTGGAATGGTTTTAAAATTATAAAATCATGTTATCATACCATTATTCTAATATTAAATTTAGTTATTCATTTATGTGTCACTTATTTAACCTTATTTATAAATTGAGATTACCAATTTTTAATATTCCTTTCCCTAGGTTATGAAGAGTTTCTTATATATGATAAGTATAATAATGGTGATAGTTATAGAGAATATAGTGGAAAATTATATAGATATTTTATTAATGAGATTTATATATATCTATGTCTCCAAAATACAATAATCATATTCGATTACAATGTGGATAATAATGTTATGTATTCAATATTCATTTAATAATATGTAATATTTATATATGAAAGTATGGGTTGGTATAGTTGGAATTATTTAAACATTTTTTTACCGTTGGAATCTATATTGATAAAAAATGTGAAAAACCGTAAGATAAACTTATGTATATGATAACCTCATAATTAATGGTAATGAATATGATGTGGTTTTCCAAGAAAAACAACACTATCATGATAATAGAATTGTCTGTTTTTTGGAACAGATGTGTGAGGGGGTAATTCCTCTCAAAATAGATGTTTACATTTGTATTTTCTATCATTATGCTACATGTTGGGTTTTTCCATTCTTTGCACCTAGTTTGACACTCATAAAGGATATGGTTGGGTTAATTCACATTTTCATTATAAAATATTATAACGTATTTTAATAGATTATACCCATGTATGACCTTGGATAAACTCGAGGTTTCATAGAATCAATATATGGTTTCATGATTTATCAATCCAATGAATTAATTTTATTTATAGATTACTATTATTAACAATCTTACATTGTCATTATAATCTTCTTGGTTTTAGTAAGGAGTTCAATATAGAATGACACAGTTGAGGTGGATGTAGGATTGATAAAATATTACGGTACCCTATTTGAGATTTTATATATTAATATATCTATATCACAAAAATACTAAATGAATGTTATTTTTTATCTTCAATGATTATATATTGAAGTATATGTGAAAACCCAAAATAGTGTGATGATTTCATCTGATGTCTATGATTCATTTCCAATTTATGTTTGTGAGAATGTGCTTCCGAAAAATCTCGCTATTCTCCCTCTAGTTGATTTTTATGTTATCAGAGGCAAGGATTTGATTAAATTAAAAAATTAACACATCAAAAATCTAGGAAGGGAAGTCACATTTTATATTAGAAAATAACTTTACATTATCTATTAGTGAGGTGATAAATATGAAAACCTAATAAAAATTACATCAATTGTCTGAGTCATGATACATATTCTAAAAGGTTATTTATCTCTAATGATTGTAGAGAAACATAGAAATGATAATATACATATTTTATGATAGTTTTTATATAATAACAAATGATTTTACAGTTCTTACAAAAAATAAATAAATTATGTTTTCAATATAACTCATTCATAATTCTACACCTATTTTATAGAATCCAAATAGAATTGTAGAGATTTAGCTACACGTGTTGGAGAATAAACTCTTGAATAATATTCATAAGGGACATATTTAGATAATAATTCCACCATGGGGTTCACCTATTATTTTTTCATTGAGGAAAGA
The DNA here is from genome assembly GCA_963277665.1 of Viscum album. Classification (NCBI taxonomy): domain Eukaryota; kingdom Viridiplantae; phylum Streptophyta; class Magnoliopsida; order Santalales; family Viscaceae; genus Viscum; species Viscum album. Next base: position 1,276,538,853 of record OY728159.1, read on the forward strand.
CAGATCATTATAACACCATTTGTATTGTCATGAACATAAAAATATCACAATCAAGAATATGTATCCTTGAATCCCAATTGATGATTTTCTTGATCAAATAAGAGGACTTAAATAATTTACATGAATTATATATGATATGTATACTATTTTAAGAGGGTAAAAAATGAAGGTATAAGCAATACATCCTACCATAAGAGGGAAGGACACTACGAATTTTAAATGATTCTAGTTGGACTTACTAATTACCTACATATATTTAGGCATTTAATTAACAGAGTCTTTGTAGTATAAATTGATCAATTTGTGTCAGTCTCTTATATATTTTATTCATATATATTCCAATAAGGAGGAAGATAATGAATATCAATTGAGGATTTTAATAAGAACAATGTGGAATGAAATTGTTTATGAGATATTTACCGTGTTTAATTTGTTTCTACAAAAATATCATATTTGGGACAAATAATTTCATGTGGGGGTGTATCAGTGGATCCATAAAATATATAATCTATTTAATGTTGTTCTATACTAACCACTATGTCTAAGACTCATATTTTTATCTATTTATAAGGATATTATCAACACAATGTTAAATCGTTTTCATGGATGTCTAATCCTCTCAAAAATGTTAACTAAAAAGGGATCCAAATTCCATTGGATAGATAAATGTGAGCAAAATTTTAAGGAACTGAAGATAAGGTTATTTATTGAACATATAAATACTAATAATAAAATATTAAGCTATATATTCACTAAATAAGTTTTGAATATTCTCTAGATAATAATTTTGTAGTTTACTAATATTTATGACTACTCAATATATTACCTCCACGAGAAATCATACAAGGTGGTTGATGCATTGAGTAAAAAAGATCATGATATATTATCTATAATGAGGATAAAAATTATCCAATATTTCTTCATATACTATGTATGGATCTATAAATCATGATGGAATACTAGAAAACTTATTTTTCACAAATGAGTATTTGACCATCTTTAAAAGATATGAATAAAGAGGCACAAATGAAAGGAAAAAATACTAAATAGATGATTAGAACATTGATTATGTTTAAAATTGATTATAGTGTAAAAATATGGTTCAGGAATAGGGTATTGGTTCTGTATATACTAGATTGGATGTAGGATTTTTTATAAAGCTTATAGTTCATCATTATCATTTACTCATAGAAGAACATATATGGTTAGAGATATGAAATAGTATTTATGGTTAGATAATATGAAAAGTGGTATTTCAGATTATCTATCTTTGAATTTGATATATTAATATGTTAAGTATAACATATAAAATTTTATGGTCTTTTTATAGACTTTTCCTATAAATTGATGTATTTTTTAAAGCATCATTAAAGATTTTGTCATCCGACACCCCAAAATGTATACATTCGATAATGTAATTTGGTTGGTATCTTATTTACATTCAATGAAAGCACACCTAATTTCTACGAGAGAATATTTATCTATTCATAAAAATGTAAAAATATATATTTAAGAAGTTTTAAGCCTTTTCTGAGCACCACATTAAATTATATGTGACTGAAATATATGGTTTAGATCAAAATTATGACAAAGTTTCTAGTCTGATTTACAATAAATGTTGTGTTTTAGTACTACCTATCAACTACAAATATCAGGTCAGTATAAGTGAACCATTTATACCATATAGTTATGATGAAATCTGGTTCTATGGATTTCAATGGTTGTTGGGATTGACACATTCTTGTAGTTGAGTTTTCTTAAAATAATATCTTTCACTTAGGCATTCAGTTGACTCCTTCTGAATCCTACAACCTAAATACATATAGATATCCAAATATATGGGTTAAATATAAATATATATATATATATATATATATATATTATGAATTTTTAAATATGGGTAAATCAAATTGAAATGCTAAACCATTCAGCCGCATATCAAAGAAACACTAATTTTATAGAAATGTTACCCTAAAAGTATTCAGTGAAATAAAGAATAAAATGTTGGTGATATGTTATTCCTATGAATGTTTCATGGAATATGTTTATTGGATTATAAAATGAGGAAATGTTGACTCCAATGTAAATTTACACATTCTAGACTCATGATCTAGTGGGTTAGTAGCTTATTGCTTTACACATCCATGGAACCTCTATCATGTTCATGATGTATTCCCTATATCTATCCTCAGTATGTATTTACATTATAAATTACATATAATGAATATAAAGTCTATACAATTGGATCATGAAATTTCAAATAATGAATAATGGGTATAAATCACGGGTCTCTGTGATAAAGTGATACTGAACACGACTGTTCAATTTTTTATGTTCTCTTGTAGAATAATAAAATCTAAAAAGCTATATGGGAACCCATGGATACAATGATACAAATATATCATTATTTTTTTGTGTTGAAATGATGGAATTTATAGTTTTAATTTCATTTTAATTGGGGTAAATATATCAACTTTTGATTATATGATATATTTCATTCTTTAATACCTTTTGATAAATGCAACTATGACTCGAATTGATCCTTAATATAGTATATCATTATAACTTAGTCATTAAATTGGATGAATTAATATGAATAAATTTTTTTAAAAAATATGTATTCATTATTTTGATAAGTAAAATATATTGATAAATAAGTACTGAAATTTTTAGAAAAGTCATCTATATGCTTCAGAAATACATTTTCAATGAATTTTTTTTTATTTATTTTTATGGGAAATCAATATAATATATATTCTTTCACATTTAAAAAATTTATTTGAAAAAATTATCAACAATTTTTAAATTATTATTCTATATTAATCATAGAGTAAACTATTGATAATTCTATAAAATTACATTTTTTTAATGAATGCATAAAATATTGTGTGTTTATTAAAAACTTCCATTTAATTTCAATAATTTACCAAGAATAAATTTTTGTTTTAAATTGATTTAAATGCGAAATTAGTTCATTTTTATTGTTGATAATCTAATAAAGGTCATTTGAATTGATTTTATTTTAGTATTGTGGTATAAGAAATTATTAATCTTAAGAATTCTTTTTCTAGAATACCAGTTTTCTATTGCTTTATCAGGTTTATTTTGAAGATAAATCCTATATAATTAATGAATTTAAATTTAAAAAATTATTAAATAAATTAAATAAATATTATTTATATTTTTTATTAATTTCAATGATATTTATGGTCATAATTAATCAATATATATCAAATATGTATTACAACCATTAATGTTAAAAACGAGTTTACAAAAGGGGTCAAACTATGAGATAATCCTATGTTTTCCAATAAAAAATATAAAAAACTATTATTTATCCATATATAGACCTCATAAAATCCAAAATTCTAAAATATATCTAATTATATAAATTTGTATTAAATAATACATTATTATATTTTAATCTTATAAGAAAATAAAAGCGAAAACTCTACCCCACTTATAAATGGATAGACCACTGTTCAATTTTTTACTCAACATTGGGATATCTAGTCCAAAACCTGCCCAATTATCACATAAAATTAACTATTAATTATGTAGTCATTCGTTTTATCCAATAATACCAAACTATGGGTCCTTACTAACTGATCTAAAGAAGAGATACTGAAGGAAAAGTAATCATCCAACTTGACTTATTTATTTATTACTTCTTCTTATACCACAAATTATTCAGTGGTATTCAATATTAAATAAGGAAAAAAAGTATATTTACTTTTCTTATAATGATTTTAATATTATTTAAATAACATTATTCACCTTATTTTCTATCATATGGGAAGTGAATGAATCGCTCATGAGTATATGTGAACTACCACCCCCATGTAGTGATATAATCCATTTTGTATAACCATATTTAATGGATGAGTATTATGATATTTTTAATATTTTTTCATAATATTTTTTAAATATTTATTCATCATTAATTATTATATAATATTATCCTTCTTACCTTCTAATCTGTTGGAAAATGATAACATCACTCATGTATATGTTTGGAAAACCACCTCCATGATGCAGTGTGATTCATTTTACATTTTTGATTTACATGGATGGTAATAAAGATATATTTAATGAATATATATAGAATATATTATATATTAATTAATTTGAAAAGGAAAATAATTATTTATTATTCTTTCATTCCAACCATTGAAAACTGAAAACAATGATAACGCATACGCACAATATACCATCACAAGGAATAGTGTCATTCATTTTTATATCTATACAAATTATGGAACTAAAAAAAATATACAATTAAAATAAATGATATTTATATCATGATTAAAACACTATATATGATGGAAACATGATCACAATACAAGTACCAAAACTAATGAACCAAAATTCCCATGAAAATGTAATAGTTAACACCGAAAAATGATGATTTTAATAAAGAAGTATTAATAAATGGGTTTTAAAGGGTTATAAGTGGGTCATGTGTGATATAATAATTATATAAACATCTCTGGTATAGAATTATAATAAATTTTAATATATTATTCATGATTTTATAGAACTTTTGAATCATGTTAACTTCAGGTATGATATTTTCGACACACTTCTATTTCTATGAGATAGGTGCCATATTCACCACATTCATTGTGATAATGTTTATATAAATTCTATGACTTTATTTAATAATTAACATAATGAAGGTTATATTTTATATAGATACATTTATGTTTCTTTCATTTATTTAGATTATTATTCAAATATTACCTTGTAGTAAGGGATTTATGTTACAACAACATTATTTATTAGGGTTGTTTATAATATTTTTTTGTTTGATGATATTTTAATACCTATAAATCAATAGTCCCATGATTTTTCATTTCCTAATTTTATTTATGTATATTAATAATTTTTTTATTAATTTATATCTCTTTAAGAACGAAATATATTGAAGAATAATTTCAAGGAAAACCAAATTAACTTCACTTTTAACTAAAATATATATTTTTTCTATATATATACTTTCTAAAATACAATCAATAGTTTATTAATAATATTAAATTATTTTTTAAATTAAATTTGTACACATCATTTCATTATTACGACCAAAATTAAAATGAATCTCTCAGTTTTTTCCGAACTAGGTGCATTTGAATATTTACAAAAAATTTGAATGGATTTTTTGTAAAAGTACATAGAATTAACAGAATTTACAGAATCATTACTAATTATATATTTTAGTATTACCTGATAGGATTCCATTTATTTTTTAAATTAATGTTATTTCTTAAAATTTTAGAATTTATAAAATTTTATTGAAGTGATTCTAAAATAAACTTGTTATTTTCCATAAAAAAATATTTCTAGTGATATATAAATTGAATTTTGATTTATGATTACATCGATACATCTTAGTTATTCTTTAATAGGTATTTGATCAGACGATATCATCCTAATTATTTATCTAGATGTTTTATGATAATGATGATGATATTTTTATGAAAATAATTTACTTTTATGGGTTATTCTATGATGAAATGTTGAAATTTTTATGTAACATGTTACCTTTAGAGGGGTTATATTATATAATGAATTATTCATGATCTTGTGGAGAAAATATAAATTTATTATGATTATGTGATGCATAAGAACAGAATTATGTAACCCTCCAATTCATTGGGAAATGATGAAAATCACATGAGATAATAAGGAAAAGATTGTGGAGTGAACCCAGTTATGTAAGGGACTTTATCCTCTATGAGAGTCTTGGGAGTGAACCTTGAATTAAGATATATTCGGATGGAGAGTAAATTTAATCCACTATAATAGTCTTGGTTGTAGTACATAACTATTGAAATGATTATATATCATTATGTGTATGACACATAACTATGTGTTATGACAATGTTACTATCTCATAGATCGTGTTCTTTGATTCCATTAATATTCATTTGTTATTAATGTCCATGGTTTATTACAAAATTGAATATTAAGATATATTCTATAATGGGTATGGTTTTTAAATGATAAACTAATATTATTTAATCTTACTATCATTTTATATTTGTTTTATCGTTGATATCTTCATTTCTAACCCTTAAATATAATATGATCTCACCATTTAATATGATTCCATTCCCTAGGTTATAAATAATTTTTTTTGATATTTTTTAAAGGGGTTTATCTTTTAATGAACATAGTGGGAGATGATGTATATCACTTAATGACTAGTTTTCTATGTATCGAATTTTACAAAGGCCCAAAACCTATATTTTTATTTTGTGGGTTTTAAGAATGTGTGATGATTATACATATAATGATATATAATACTGATGTATGAAAATAATGAGGTATTATATGATTCCACATGGACAATACCTTCAGATTCCTGAACCATATTAAATGGTGAACGTAAAAAATAGTTCCTAAAAAATTGAGTCAACTAGATCTAGAAATAATGGCCCATCCCAACCCAAAATCATGATAAAATATAAATCCACATGAAATAGGAAAAACAAACATAGACTGGTTGGAGTTATCTCTGCTATTTATGATTAATTTGAAATAGAAAAACACCATATATCTAAAACCAATGAAGAAACATCTCCTTTTAACTGTAAAACCACTAACTAGAAGAAACCAACTGATAACCCCACAATGATAAATTAATCAAGAAATAACCCCATACCATTAAAATATATCACTCATAAAACTCACTACATTAAACCATCAGAAAGGAATTGAACACAAACCAGCATAAAAAAGGAATGACATCTTTCTAACATCATTTCATGGGAAAACATTATGGATAACTCGAATAATAAATTGTGGAATTCCTACCCCCAAGGTAATTCTAAAAGAAAACATCATTTTGAAAAATCACAATGTATACCCGGAAGAAAAAACCATGTCACTCATCCCATACCCCACACCCAAGGAATCCACATTTCATTCAACAAAAAACCATCAACCTATAGTCAACACCATGAATAAAGAAAAAATACAAAAATTAAATGAGTCATGAATGTACCCTAAGAATAGATTAGATAAAAATATCTATAAAAAATTATAAAAAATGAAACGAGGTATAAAAATGATATATAAAAAGGTCCAAAAAATCATGGATCACATGTAAGAACAAACCCAAACCACAAGACTCATTTTGACTCTATTGGATGATGTAACACCACATATCACTACTCAGATAAAATCATAATATAAGGATTATCTCTATGATGTATTATGAGTTTTGAGAACCATTGGATAAATCAAAGGTTGACCCAAAAATGAAATTTATTATATATGTTGAATAAGAAGACTTAATTTTTTCATTTCTCATACACTAATTATACATAACTAGATTATTATTTTTTCTTATCATTTCTCCATTTTTGATAATAAATGGGGTTATAACATCACATACTGATGGTTTTCCTTTGATCAGTGCCTCAAGAATGATAACCTTTACCATCACTTCCAAAAATATTGTGAAGATAGAGTAAGGTAACATAGATATAATATTTAAAATATAGTCTCTAGAAAATAGAAAATAATTCTTTGAATTATTGGAATTAAACATAGTGGTGAAAGAGTATTTAAGGTAAAACATTACATATAATATTTCACTACCAAATCACATTATTCTACAGTAAATAATTCTATAACCCTAAAAATTACATCTTTATCATGATAATACCACTGGTTGAAGGTGAAATAGAAATATCTTCATGATAACAAATCAAAATTTAGGAATGGATAACATTATTTAAACAATCCAAACCTGACCCTCCAAACAGTGGGGTAGTGCATCTCACAATAGCAGATACCGTAGTTACAAGAGAATCAAATACATCATCAATCACATTTATAAAATAAGTCACCTATTCATATTCTCTATCACTAATAAACACTATACAATTTCGTTTCCGAAACTCTCACACATAATCCACAAGTCATGTGGAATTAGGCTCTTCAACTCAATCATGAGTCTTGAAAGAGTATGGCACTGGATAGACTAAATCTAGATGACTACTATAAATATCCAAGATTATTTTTCACTTGAATTTTTTATTTTTTCTAGGGGTGAAATTATATGACATCAAAAAACACAAAACATAGTCAAATTACTGAAATATTTAATATAATGGAGATATCATCACACCAAATAAAATAAGAGTTCAAAATATTATTTGAAATTTCATTTCAAAAATTTCAAACAATAGCTTATATCATTTTTAAAATACAAAACATTTTTAATATTTTAAATTAATTTATACCCAATGATAGAATATCTCATTTATTATGAACCAATTTCAGGGAAATATTTAAAAAATAACATCAATCAAAATCCATGGAATTAACTCCCAAATAAAAATTTCTACATAATAATTATTTTCGTTCTGTCAAATAATTTTCTCTAAAAATAAACACATTCACCTAAAAATTTTAAACATAAAAAAATGGTTTAAAAAAAATTATAAATACCAAATAATAAAACACGTTTTCTAAAGATGGTTAAAAACATTTAACATCCAAAATATTCCACTAAAAACATTTAAACAAACCTTATCAAACACAAAAGAGGATGAAGGTGTAAAATGAGGGAAAATAATATTAATTCATAACCTTCCCCACTATTCTCTTTTTTTATGAATGGTTTTACTATTCCAATATCGACCATGAGTATTTTACTAGAATAGTCAAAAATGATTTCCATTGGATCTTCATATATTGATTGATCTTTCTTCTTAATTTTCCATCCTCAAGACCAACACCAGATTCACCACAAAAATAGTAATTTACCAAGAGGTCTCCCAAGACTCTTATATAACCTATATAATGATCACACCACATCAAAATATCTTTGGAACAAACTTCTATAAATCAAATAATAGAAACATTCTAAACACAAATGGTAAATGGACATCTAACACAAGGAAGAGTATTATAAGCACTTTATAAATGTATCTAAAAATTTTTAATGTTATTAACTCCGTTATACCATTAATAAAAAATAAAAATAGGGAACTAAAACCATTTTTTAACAAAATTTTATGAGATGACCTAATATATCACTCAAGTAATTCTATCATAAGGACCGTGGAATGTTCCCTGTTGCCACATGCTAGTGACAAGAATTAGAGATCATAATAGTATACATGGTAATGATATATCCTTAATAAAGTAGACTTGATGAATAGGGATTCTGAATAAGAACTCAATAGGAGGAGTCCATATAATGAATGATCCTTCCAAAATATATAAGTGGAACTATTATAAGAACATACAAACATTTAATAGGAAACATTTATCATTTCTTTTGATGAAAATTCACAAAAACAAAACCCTTATTGTATAATGATTTTCTATTTCTAATATAAGGAAAATAAAATTAAATTAAACAAGAAAATGCCTAAAAGGATAATAAACAACATATCCAGATACTTTTTGATCCGAGAACCTGAATGGCTTGCATTTTCTGGGTTCCCTCCCCACTCTCTCATGCTCTGCTTTCTCCCAATTCTCCACTCTCTCTGGCTCGATACGTTCTCGCAGTCTCTATGGTTTCCTCTGGAAATACCCCATTGCTCACGTTTTTTCTCCCTATTTCTCCTCCCTTATCCTTCTCCTTCTCCTCCGCATGGATTCCTACGAGGTTATTCTACATGTTTTCTCTCACAGTTTTCCAGCTTCTGGTCCCATTCATCGATTTCGTTCTAGTGAAGGTGCTATGGTTTCTTTCCCGGCAACCTCAACCTCGCTCTGACCTCAGATTCCATCGCTCAAATCCATGTCGGATCTGGAGCGGTGAATACTCTATGGTTTTGGGATAAATGGTTCAGTCGTTGTGGTTCTCCTCGGTATCTCCTTTCCTATATTTTTGGGTTTCAGCCCTCCGTTTCCTCTTTTGTTTTCTTTTAGGGTTTCATCCCCAGTTCCATAATTTCCTAGTTTTTTCTTTTGAAGTCATAGGGTTTTCTATCAGTGTTTGCGACATATCTTCGGATCTGGTTTGGTTTTTTGGATCTCTTACATCGGTGATAGGTTTTGATGCTATTATGGTTTTGGTTCCATTTTTTGGTTGGGTTTGTTCGTATTTTTTGTGTTTTATGGGCAATGAAGTCCATAGTTGATCTATGGTGTCTGATGTCTGGATGGTGGAAATGACGGAGTCAATATGATTGTGATGATGATAGTAGTAAATTTCAATGGTTTTCAGTTTTTCTAGGGATGGTGATGATGCTTTATGATTGCTTCGTCTGACATGGTCTGGTTCGATGGAGTTGACGGTGACTGTTTAGTTCACATTACTGGTGTGTTTGTTTGCAGTCCCTGACGTGATAAGGATGCGGATGTGAGGATGTTTGAAGGGGACATGTTGATCAATACAATGGCGTGATGGTTGATGGTCGATGGTCGCTAGTATTGATGTTTCTGACGGTGGCAGCTCGTGGCTCAAAACTCACAACCCAAGCTTAATGGTCTTACCGATTCAAATCAATCTCATTTTGAATTTGGTTTGGCACTGGGTATTCTGAATTTTGGTATTTGGGTTGTTTGTTATGGATTTATGGAATGTGTGGTTCCCACTTATCCTCAAACTGGTTTTTTAGAAAATTCAAAAAAAGGATTATAGAGAGTTTTTGATCTGAACCATAAAATAACCATAACCTATCTATGTGACACTCGAGTCCACACCATTACCCAAACACAATCTACTTCCTAATTGAATTTTTTATCAATAAAATAGTAAATCCATTATATGAAACATATAGAAAACAAAAATCTTACACACCCCTCAATTTGAGTATCTAGGTTACGAGACATATCATAATATGACACCACCATGAATACATTACATTATATTTGTATATAATGTATTTTCACTAGTTCTAAAACAATCCATATGATACAAAATATTTCTTTTAATTTATACATATCATAATATTACAAAAGTATAAAATTGATTCTTTCTTAAAACACATAATTCATAAAACCTGCAATAATAATTATTTAATGAAAAAACCATATGAATAATCCATCCATTTTTCTATAAATAATATCACTTTTAAACTACTAGTTAAAACCTTATGTTATCATTTTAATGAATAACCATTTAAAATAAACAAATACATGGTTTAATCAATTTTAGAAGACATTTTATGAAGGTTCACATTTTAAAATTAACTTGACTTTCATATTTCAAAATTCTAACTCACAATCTTTTCCAAATATGTTTCAATAAAAAATGAAATGATTATTATAACGGAACACAATAAAATAAATAATTAAATTAACATAACCATACAAATCTTGTAACTCCCCAATGATAATCAATCTCAATTAATTAATCATTGATATAGGTGCATATCATAAAATGAAAAACTTGTATGAAAATAACCATAAAAAGGAAAAATATAAAACAAATACCATGAGTAAAAAACCTAGGGACTAATGGGAAATGTTTCTCGATTTGAAAAGGTAGAACCAACAATTAGTAGGTTAACAATCATAGAACTAATAACCCTAATCACTCTCACCTGAGCCTTATCGGTGAGACACCCCAATACGATTGTTACATTTATCTTGGGGTTTCGATATAGTATATCACTCCAATATAGTAAGAAAACATACCTAAATATCCCACTTAATAGCCTAGGTTTATTATACAACTCAAAAATTGATGTGGTAATTATCAATATAAAATATCCACGTGAATTGAAAACCTCCATAAGGAATGATTACATAACAATTAAATAAAAATACCACCTCCATAGTAGAACCCCTTCCATGATGATTCCACATAAAAACAAAGAAATATGATTCCCAATGTATATAGATAATAAAATTATTCTTTATAATAAACAATAGGTGGTAAAATTGTCAACTATGATGTATTCAATAACCAAATGAAGAGAATCATATACAGTATCCCCTAGGACATTATTTTTATACACATATATTTCATTAATTGAAATCACTTTTTAATAATGTAATGAATCCTAATGTAGTCCAAGAGACACCACATATATAAAAAATAAAAATTAAGAATCAACTGTTGAAAACCTCTTAAAAACTGAAAAACATGGGATATTTTAAAAAACACCAGAACCGTAAGAAAGAAAAAACACAACTAATCTTATAAAGGATGAAACTAGAAAAAGATAATGAAATGAATCATAGAAACCTTTTTAAAATATGTAAATCCTTTTTAAAAAAAACACCCATTTATAAATTAAATGGAATAAAATTTTAAACCATGTAATTTTCACTTTATAAAAAATTATAATCTATTAAAATAAGGAAATAAGTTATTAAATAACGAACACTTCACCATAAAAATATGAATTGATTTGAAACACCAAAACTAGTTATTTTTCATTTGAATGAACATACATGAAATTTTTTAAAGAATGTTAAATTTATAAAACACTAATTAAATCCAATTTTCCATTGAACCAATAATTCACATTATTTTTTCAAAGGAAAACCCCCTAATACATGAAAAACATGGATAACACAAAGCTATATATAATATATTTCCTTAATTGTTTTCTAAGGATCCTTTAAAATATAAATAAATTAATAAATTAATAAATAAAATAATTTTTAATGGAAACAAATACCTTACAAGATTGAAACATGTCACCTTTGACAAGAACCTCCACAATTGGATTTATAATATGGGTAAAAACATTAGAAAAAAATGAACAGAACCCCCCCAAATATCCCCATACATCCATTTGGTTTATATGTCATTAGAAAAAATGAAAATATATAATAATATAGGATAATAGATTTCCTCTTGATATGGTTGAAGAAACACCTAGGAACCACTCTAAATCTATTATAGAGGGGACCATGAGAGGGATATAAATCCTTTTTAGGTACTTAGTTTCGGGGATACTCAATAGAGAAACATTGGTAAAAATACCCAATTAATAAGATTATTAAATGAAATAGTTACCTAACCATAGTAGTTCATATGGTTAAATTTCATGATTTAGACAACCTTGTATAGACTGTGAAACAATCTCTACATCAAAACATCACATGCCACATTATTTACTCACTTTATTAAAAAACCATTTGCAAACCATATGATCACATATTTCAAAAGATAAATAGAGACCAGGGATTCAAAGGAATGGTTTACCAACCATTTACCTAACCATATTTCCCTAAAAACGCCTCAAAAACTAAAAATTTCAACCCTGAGGTACCTTGAACCCTTTGGAGAAAACTACCATAAGAAAAGAATGTGACATTTTTGTGTGTCACATTCCTCTCCCCCAATCGACTTTATACCCCAATAAATTCATTCATATAAAGTATTATAAAACACTATTCAAGGATGATATCAAGACCTACTCACTATAATATAGGATTTATCATAAAAGATAACTTTTAAAATTGGCAATATAAACATGGGACTAAGACAACACATGCCTCATGAATGACCAGATCAAAACAGAAAGATCTTCCCATGTCATAAAATCAATATTTATCTTATCAATGGATTCCTCACCCCATTAAATATTGGGTTGTTTACTTTAATTTTATACATTAAATTGAGGAACTCCTATCAACACATAAAGAAAACTCCACCTGATTCTGAAACAATATCAAAGGATTAAATGGAAAAACACCTCTAGAACATTCCTCACTACAAGAACTAAAAACACTAGAACATCCAAAACCTATAATAATTTTATAAAATAACGCCCAATTAAATTGGAAAAAAAATTTATTCCCATTTTATGGTTTCCCCAACATTATTAATAAACCCAAAATTTTGATATAGATACTAGAAAAAAATAAGGAACATATCCAATAAAATAGGAAACCACTAACTAAAAGAAAGAAGCATGAAACCCCAAAAGAGAACATCGTAAATAAATATTCATAGTCCATCAAAAAAAATCAATAAAATTAAATAATCTAATAGAATCAAAGATAGAAACATAAAAAATAGTTTCATAATAAATAAGGACATGTTTCTGACATTAGTACATGATACTACAAGAAGGATATCTTAGGGACATACTTATTGAATTCCAACCCTTAGAAATATTGAAAGAAAATATATTCACAATTTGTAACATGTTATTCCTATAAAACCAATAATTTTCCTTCATACCCTAATATGCACCTGTAACACCCCACCCTTCCATGGTATGCTTCTCTTTGAATAATACAATAGTGTGTGTTGTACTCAACTTCGAGTTCTAACACACACCACAACTAATCAAACTACCAGTTATTAATAGTAATACCCAATTTTTGAAATTTTATAAATTATATATTTCAAAATGGACTTCATTTTTTGATTCTTAATATCAAAATTAGCCTAGGGTGAATTTTTTGTGTTTTTCTGAAAACTGTCATATCTTGATAAATAGTGAAAATTACTAAATTTAAATCAAAAACAACTTTTTTAATCGAAAAAATTAATAGTGATAAATTAAGAATTTGAGTGGTTTTATAGTATATTTAGAATATATTTTTACCATTTAATACAATTTTTATCATTGGAAAAAATTTCACATTTAAACCGGACATAAACAAGTGTCAATCTTTTGATAGTTATTATTTCTAAAAAACAAGCTTTTTGTTTTGACAGCAGGAATTATTTTTAAAATTAATTTCTGAGACTTCTGTGTTTTGAATTTAGAGAAATGGATTCCATATTTATAATTATGAGGTCCAATTTGTGTAAATAGGTAAATTTTATTTTTGGAAATTTTGAATAATTACTTCGGTAAATATTTTATTTACCATGGTTAAAGAGTAAATCCGGTAAATAAGGTCAAAAAATAATATTATAATAATACTAAATTACCCTAAAAAATGTCCTAAACCTATTTGTTTATACATTTCAGACCATGGGAATCTTTGGGTCGATTTTGGGACCCCATGGAGCCACTAGTATGTGATAATGACACTTTATATTAATTAAGATAAAGTAGATACAAAAATTAATTAGGCATATATCTTTTAGCAAAACAATTTTTACATAGGCTTATACATGTTATCATTTCAACTATAAATAGTCATTATAAAGATAAAAATATTTCATACATTATGGTATTTTATTTATAATTTTTATACATCTAATAATCTAAATTATTTACGACACTATAATGATGTAGTGTTTACCTCATTAATAAGTGATTTAAATAAATAAGATTATAAAGACTAAAATAATACCCAAAACCTCTTCAATTCTTATTGGATGTTTTCATTTCGATCATTAGTAATCCTATCTTAATCAATATTGAGTTTTGGACCTTTAGAAACCAAATATCATTATATAATAAAATAATATTTTCAATCTTTCCTAAAGAGCCCCACCTCCCCCTTATAAATGGACACCACTTCTAACCAATTCTTCGCACATCTCAAGCCTTTTATCTTGAACAAAATCTGACAAATTAATCTCTCTAAATACCTATCCATCTTCTATAATCCTTACCTTAAGAAGAAGGCACATTAAGATTCCTTTTTGGTTCAAACCAAAGGGTGTTACCAAAATTATAGGTAACAATTTATCTTAACTTCTTTTCTTTTATTTTACTTCTCCAACCCCTAAACTCTTATTATTCTTTTCTTTTGTAACAACAACAATATAATCAACATACTTTGATATTTTTATGAGATGTATTTGAACTACACTCACACACACCTCAATCTAATGGGTGAAAAACATAATGTTTCTGTGGATGGGAACAAAACGCCTCACGAAACGATGATTGTTCAACAATCTCCTACCACCTCTAATGGTGGCCATTTTGATGGAACTATAATTAAATATGTTATTAATGATATTTTTTTATATATAATATTATTTAATTCCATTTTATAGCATACCATTATTTGTTTCATGTTATATATATATATATATATATGATAATGTCATTTGAGGAAGTCCGGACTACCGCACCCTCAATATGATAGGACTCGTTCATACCATACATGTAACGTATAAAGGATGTTGTTAATGAACATAAGTAACATATAAAACATATTATATTATACAGTAATTATAATATACCTATGTATAATTTGGTCTTTATTCCTTTAAAATGAAAAATGAAATGGAAATAGTGTTCGTACGTACGGACTACCGTCTCCACGAACGAGATGAGATTAATTACCCATGGTATCCATTCAAGGCTAATTAAATTTTATGACTAAAAATAATGTTTAAGGAAATGATATAATTCTATATATGAATAAGATACAACCTATGAATAGAAAACACAGCTTATGTAACCAAACATATAAAAGAAAACGAGTAAGTGAACACCCAAAACGACGATAATACTAAAATATTATTAACAAAGAAATATTAAAAGATCATATATGATATCATATTTATGTATATGATTCATTTATAATTTAATAACAATTGATATAACTATTATAAATGAGTTTAACCTACCCTCAACCAAGGAAAAGTACAAGTTAAGGGTTTATTTCACAATCTCTTCATTATCTGATGTTGTTTATACGTAATTATCTACTGGGACCCCTTTATCACCCACATCCATGTTTCTTAAAAATGTATTTCAAAACAATCATAATATTTTATAGACTATGGGTTAAAGACATATATACCATTGTTTACTATTTATAATATGTTTATAAGGAAATCATTCTGTCATTTTCCACACAAGGTCCTTTTTAACCTTTTCGACAAAATTAAGGTAAGAAGGTCTTTTTTTAACTTATATGGAGGTGTAGCTGTTTTCTACTATTATAAACTCGTCAAAGATTCCCATAAAATATTATAAGAATATTTTCAAAGTAAATGTTTTATTTTATAATTATGTGACACTTAAATTATTTCAAAATAAAAAGAGATATTTCTCTAAAAAGGGTTTTGATTTCATCTATGTCAACATCCTTTTATGGATTTTATGTTTATTTTGAGTTGATTTATTATGATACAAAACATCAATATTTTATTGAAGTTTTTGTGATATGATTGACTGTCGATGTTCTATTTTTATACCATTCAAGATTTATGGTTAAATTATTGACATTTTTTATGCTAGTTTTAATATGAATGTTTTTGATTTGTTTAAACCTTTTCATATGAGGAATATATTAGACTTAGTAAGTGACGGGTGGAGCCCGCTATAGATCCTCTATGCATAAGTAGGTCTCATGAGACAAATATACATGGAATTGGCCGAGGCCCTTTCCCAATTTGATTTATGGCTTTGTTCGAGGCCTTAATCATTTTTAGACGACATGTCTAAGGCCTTGACAAAATGTTTCTGAATGTCTGGCATTATACATTCCCTCATTATGGAAGTAATATTTATAGTTCATGTGGTCATTTGACTTGTAGAAAACCCTTGATTATGTAATAAAATGGCATTATTTACTCATCTCATATTCTGTCCATAAAATTAACCATGTTTATTATTGGTAAAGGCATGTGGTTTCAATTATTTAGAATTCTTAATATTTATGTCATTTTCCACTATATTACATACCCTTACTGGGTGTTTGAGCTCAACCCTTTCTTATGTTTCATTTTCCCATGATATGAAAAAGCTAGTTATCAGTGACCTGAAGTCATAATCTAGGAGGCTTGGATGTTTCTAATGAAATATATTTGTGTTGTGTTTATTTTCAAGGTGTAAATTTGAACTTATATATGAATCTTGTTTTAAATAATACTAAACTGATTCGGTCTTTCGAGACATGATTTCCCTGTGATCATGCCAATATTATGTAATAATGCACTGACTATGGGTAACAGGGGTCGGGGTGTTACAGTTGGAATCAGAGGGACGTTTAGTAAAAACCATGGAAACTAGATTTAGATAAACTCTAATTAGAGAACATAGCCCTAAGATGGACTTTGTGGATTATTATAGAAGAAATTTCTAGAATTTTTTTATTGTAGATATTTTTGAGTTTTCCATGAAATGAATCTCTGTCTGTATTTGAGCAGGTAGAGGTGGCTCTGGCACAGATGTACCTAGGGGTAAAACTCGAAAACACCGCTTTGAGCTAGACTCGAACGGGAACTGGTGCACGACAATGGGTCTTGCTGCACTATTGTTTACGACACTCATGGGGGATATACTGAGGATAATTATAATTTTCATTACAAGACATTATGAAGGGTTTATGAGTATAAACTTCCCCAAATATTTTTTTTATGATTATAGAATATATCCGTAAACTGATCAATTTATGTTATGTGTTTTAGAAGTTTGGAATTACATATTTCGATTCATAACCCAATCTAGTTTATGCCATTCTTTAGAAATGGCGCCTAGTGGAAGGAATGGAAACCGTATCAATGCACACACTCCATGTATAAATTTCCCTCCTACTCAAGATAATTATAGTGGAGCAAGTGATTCAACTGCTGTTGATTAGATAATCACCATACTGGGACAACTCACTCAGGTTATGAAGAATAACCTTACCCATATAGATCACCCAGATCCACAGCATGGAGGATCAATGTTAGATCTCTTCATGGGGAAACAACCACTGACATTCAGTGAGAGTAAAAATCCATTAGTGTCTAATAAATTGATAATTTTCTTAGAGAAAATATTCCATGCCTTGGGGAGTAGTGAAAGAGAAAAAGTTATCATGGTAGATTATCGCCTCACTGGAGATGCTGATCAATGGTGGTCATTGATTCAAAACACAAAGGAAGATGATGAAGTATCAAATATGGAATGGAGTGAATTAAAAGATATTTTCTTAGAGAATTACTTTCCTCGTGACCATCGAGCAGATATGGAATGTTAATTTCTCAATCTGATGAAAAAGGAGGATGTGAATATTGCAATGTATGAGGCTAACTTTACAAGGATAGAAAGGAATGCATCAGATTATATATGTAACCCAAGGAGTAAGATTGATGATTTCATTTATGGGATAAAACCATTTTTCTGTTGAGAATTAGACTCACAATACTTATTATTATACAAAAATATTGTCTCATGTGCTATCAAGACAGAAAAATAAATCTCTATGTCTTATGAATTTAAATCAAAGAAATAGAAGAAGAGATCTACTGAACACTCTGAAAAAAGAAAATAAGGAAATAGGGAAGAAGAGAAGAATTGAATTTACTCCCTATGATAATTGTATAAGGAAGCATCCTGGTGCCTGTCTAAAAGGAAAAGGAGTATGATACAAATGTGGGAAGAAGGGCCATCTAGCTAGTAATTATATGAGAAATAAATACACTACCAATGTTCAATGCTAAAACTGCACAGATATGGGACACTATGAAAATGAATGTACTAAGCGTCAAGGGAACTTACCCCAGAAAAGGCCAAGGGATCAAGGCCATGCTTATGTTATCGCTACTGCTAAGGTAGAATCTTCGAAAGTCATTGTGGCAGGTAATTTAATGGATTCGTCAGGTTTAGCAAATGATTTATTTGATTCTAGATCATCGAATTGTTTCATATCATCCCAGTTTGCTAAAAAAATAGATATTTCCTATTTGATTTAACATGGGAGTTGTGTAACACCCCGACCCCAGTTTCACAGTCTGTGCATTATTACATAACATTGGAATGATCACAAGAAAGATCATGTCTCGAATGACCGATTAGTTTAGTAGCCTTGGAATAACTAGATACATTCATAAAGTATACATTACATCATAAAGTGAAAACTAATACAACAACATATTTTCTTCATATCCCCTCATATTATCCCTACAGGTCATTCATAAAATACTTCTTCACATCATGGGAAAAATAAAACATTGAATTGGGTGAGCTCAGATGCTGAGTAAGGATAAAAATATAGCAAAAACATTCATAAATAAGCATAAACATTTAAGGCAATGTATAGCTAAAACAAAATCCTTTTAAACATTAACTTTAGCATAATATGGAAAAGATAAAATGAAATAATTCCATTTACTTATTCACATGGATATTCTACTAGTCGAATAATCACATGAAATATCAATAACTACTTTCATAATTATGGAATGCAAAATGCCATACTATCATAACCACGTAGCCAAGGCCTCGTGCAAGACTACAAATAATATTTTGTCATGGCCTCATGCCAAGACACTAGTTTTCCTCATGAGACCTACCGATGCTTCGACGGGCTATAGTGAGCTCCACCCTTCACATATTAAGTCCAATTCATTCTTCATGTGAACAGGTATAAACATAACATAAACATTCGTATTAAAACTAGAATACGAAATTTCAATACATTCTCCATAAACCATTAATGGTATAAAAATAAAACATCCATAGTCCAACATATAACAAAACCTCCAAAAAAATATGGATGTTTTGTTTCATAATAAATAAACTTCAAATAAGCTTAAAATCCATCAAAGGATGTTGACATAGATGAAATCAAAACTATTGGAGAGAAATATCTTTTATTAAAATCATATAAAAGTAACATAATTATAAAATAAAACATTTACTTTAAAAATATCCTTATAATATTGTAAGGGATGCCTCTATGATTTTATAATGGCGGAAAATAGCCGCACCCACTATATAAGTTAAAAAAAAGACATTCTTACCTTAATTCTGTCGAAAAGGTTAAAAAGAACCTTGTTTGGAAAAAGACAGAAAGATTCCTTTATAAACCTATTATAAAAAGTCAAAAAAGGGTATAAATGATTTTAACCCATATTTTTTAAAATAAAAATAATGTTTTAAAATACATTTTTAAGAAACATGGATGTAGATGATAAATAGGTCCCAGTAGATAATTACGTATAAACAACCTTGGATAATGAAGAGATTGTAAAATAAACAATTATAGTGTACTTTTCCTTAGTATATGGTATGTTAAAGTCATGTATAATAGTTAAAAAAATGTTATTAAATTATACAAGAACCATATACATATTTATGATATCATATACGATCTTCTAATAATTCTTTGTTAATAATACTTTAGTATTATCGTCATTTCGGTTATTAACTTACTCGTTTTATTTTATATGTTTTGTTAAATAAGTTGTGTTTGTTATGGATAGGTTGTATATTATTCATGTACAGAATGATATAATGTTCTTAACCATTAATTTTAATCATCAAATGAGATTTATTCTTGAATGTATATGATGGGGAATGAATCTCATCGCGTTCGTGAAGACGGTAGTCTGTACATATGCACAAGCGACAATATCATTCTTTTGATATTAAAATAATATATAATTGGATGGTATATCATATATATAGAATCATTATCATGTTATATTTACTATTTATCTAAATTACACATTATTATTATACCCATCCAAATAATAATATATTGAATAACAATTACACCACGACGTGGAGAGGGTAAGTCGTACGTTGGCACGTATGGTGACATGTCATTCAATGGACAGATAGAATACTTAATATAGTTGTACCATATCTATAATAATATCATAGTATATATGAGATACTGGAGTTATTATTTTATAATGGAAATAAAATGACAGAAGAAGTTGAAGAAGAAATGAACTTGAAAAAGGGTGGTGAAAACATTACCTCTTCTTCGGGTTCGTCCTTTTGATTTGACCAAAAGGGTTCCATAGGTTGGATTTCTGATCAAAAAAGGAATCTCGGTTGAAGTGATGAAAGTTGATAGAGTATTTGGGAAGGTTTTGGCCGAAGAAAAAGGCTTTGAATGTGTGAATAATTGGTTAGAAGTGGTGTCCTTTTATAAGGTGGAGGAGGGGCACCTTAGGAAAATCTAGAAATATTATTTTATAATAAATTAATATTCGGTTTCTAATAGCTCTAAAGTGGATTATATAATTTTTATGGTGGGTCTAGGTCAAAAAACACTCAACCAATAGAATTTATATAGATTTGGGTCATTATATTATCCTTATCTTTTAGTTTTAACTCTTAGTTAATTAGTTTGACACTTACCATGTCACTTTGTATTTTTATATTATATAGTTAATAAACATATTATATACCTCCAAGTGACCCCCAAGTGGTCCATTAATTATAAAAATATCATGATATAATTCTATAGGTATTAAATTAGATTTTTATGGATTGAATATAAATTAATAATATAATATTTATTTTAAAAAATCATTTATGTCAATTTTGACACTATTGGGTACTTTGTTTTTGATAAATTCATAACAGAATTATTACTTCAAAAAAAATTATATAAACAATACTAATATGTCATAGTAACCTAGAAAATTTTTGGAATTTATTAAAAGCCACAAATTTATTTTATTTGGGTATTTATAGTATTAATTATCTTAGTCTTTCATGATGAAGGTCCTAGGAGAGGTTGAAGATTGGATGGCGAGCGTGAGCGCGGCGGGAGGATGGTGATGGTGGTGGAGTTCCGGCACCAAACCCTAGTTCATGAACGGAGATGAATTCCCCCCCTCCCAGGAGGTGGGCGGGGGGGAGGATGTTCTTCCCCGACATCCGAAACCTCGAGCGAAGTTTGTACCATTTTCTAACCCTAACTTTATCCCTGATTTCCCTTCGATTACTTTGGGTTCGAAGGTCCCGGATCTGCATCTTGGGTGCCCTCAACTCTCAATTTCTGTTTTGGAGTTCTCCTCGGCGTCGAATCTCCTGAATCTGACTCTGATCGCACGATTTAATCAGCGAAGACCGTCGATTGATGATTTTGATAGATTTGTGTTCAGTAACTGGGATTTGCAGGATCGTGCGGTAGTGGGATTGCTTGACAAGAATCAAATAATGATCAAATTCACCTCAGAAGACGACTTGGTTCGCGCTTGGTCTCGTGCTCCTCGCCGTTGCGGAGGATGTTGTTTTTCCCGCCTTCGATGGACCTTCGATATGTGGATGAATCGGGATTCACCCTTAGCTGCCTTATGGGTTAGTTTTCCTCATCTTCCATTGCCATTTCAAAATCCCTCTATAATTCGTATGCTCGGAAATTTGGTTGGGAGTTTTCTCTGCTCCGATGCTCGGACTTCATCTGTTTTTCATCCGGTCAATCCATGGCTCTGTGTGGAGGTGGACGTCTCGAAGCCACCTGTCGAGTGGATTTGGGTCACAGTTGGTGAGGAATTCCGTTGGAAGCAGGCAGTCGTTTTTGATTCGTGGGTTGAGTTTTGTTCGGGGTGTCACCGGTTGGGTCATCGGGATGGGAACTGTTATGGTGGAGCAACCTCAGCCCCGAGTGAGCATCGTGCTAAGGGTTCTCGTAATGGGAAGGAAGCTGGTGACTCCCAGGCTGGCAATGGCGCGGGTGGCGTGGCTTCGGAAGGTCCAGTTGCTGCGATGGGTTTTGAGGGACAGAAGCAAGTTTTCAGTTCTGCTGCATGTGAACTGAACGCTGTTGATGGGTATTCTGGAAATGGTGTGGGGCATAAGCCTGTTTTGGCTCGAGATGCATGTTCTTATAGTGCAGGGCTGTCCAGGAAGGGTGCTGGGATGGCTGCTGAAGCTAATGCATGTGCGAAGGATTCTGGGTGTGCTGTTAGTGTCATTGATGCTATTAACAGACCGAAGGAGGATGGGAGGAGGCCGAGTCCGGATGGCTGGAGTCTCTCCAATGCTGCTCCTCCTCATAAGGAGTCCATGGTGCATTTTCAAGCTCCTGGATATGGAAATGGTGTACATACATGTAATATGTTTCAAGCTTTGGCGACTGAAGAAGCCGTTAATGGGGAGATGAATTCCACAATGGAAGTTGAACAGGTCCTGCAAATTGCTCCAGCTGATGCAGTGAAGACGTTAACTGCTGGACATGCTCTTGAAGGGCAGCCGCATTGCTTGGAAATGGTTGATTGTAACAGTTTGCCTGCTGCTCGAGAGGTTAATGATATTTCGTATGGTGTAATTTCTGGGAAGTGGGGGGATGTGTCAGACAATGACAAGGACAATGAAATGACCAGGATGTCATATAGTGAGATACTAAAGGATGGGAAGGGGAAGAAGGGAAAGGAGGTGTCTGCTACTCCAAGCCGTAGGCCGATGAAGGAATACTCGGAGCTGTCGAAGACAATCTCCACTCTGTCCTCCTTAAAACAATCTTCGAAAGAGTTGATTTCGTTGGAGAAACTGAATCTTCGCAAGAAGTACGCCAAGATTCTTAATCATTCTGAAAGCTCGCAGTGGGAGTCAGCTACGGAAGAGGATGTCTATCCTGGGGGCGGGAATGAGTATGATATGTATGATATGTAACTGATCTTTGCTTTGTGTTGCGCATTTTCTGCACTTTTTTTATTTTAATAAATAGTCAGGGGCTCGCCTCTGACCACCTTCCTTGGTATCTTAATCTTTCATTAATATGGTAATTACAACATCATCATTGTGTCCTAAATAAATTAAATTATTTAATGTCTAAAAATTATAAATAAAATAAAATTATGTATGTAATATTTTTATATTTCTAATTAATATTTATAGTCAAAAATAGAACATATATAACCCTATGTAAAAATTGTTTTTCTAAAAGATATATGCTTATGACATTTTTGTATTTACTTTAACTTAATTAATATAAAGTGTCCCTATCACCTAAAATTGGCTCCATGGGATCCCAAATATGACCGAAATATGACCATGGTGAGACATGTGTCCATAAATAAGGCTAGGACACGTTTTATGGTAATTTATTATTATTATAATATTATTTTTACCCTTATTTACCGGATTTACCCTTTAACAATGGTAAATACAGTATTTAGAGAAGTAATTATTCTAAAAGTCTAAAAATGAAAGTTACCTATTTACAAAATTTAGACATACTGATTCCAAATATGGAATCCAACTTTCCAAAATCAAAACACTAAAGTGGCATAAATTATTTTAAAATTAATTCCCATTGTCAAAAGAAAAAGCTTTTTTTTAAGAAATAATAACTATCAAAAGATTTATACTTGTTTATGTCCGGTTTAATTGTGAAATTATGTCCAATGACCAAAATTGTATTAAATGGTAAAAATACATTCTAAATATACTTTAACACCACTACAATTGATAATTTATCCTTATTAATTATTTTTATTTAAAAAGTTGTTTTTAATAAAAATTTAGTAATTTTCATTATTCATCAAAATATAAAAGTTATCCGAAAAGAACCAAAATTTCATCGTAGGATAATTTTGATATTCTAAATCCAAAAATGAAGTCCATTTTGAAAGAGAAAATTTGTAAAATTTCAAAAAGTGGGTATTACAATTCATAACAGCTACTTTGATTGGTCGTGGCATGTTAGAATCTCGAAGTTGCGTACAACACACGCTACTGTATTATTCAAAGAAAAGCATATCGTGGAAGCTTGGTGTGTTGAATTCTCCCATCCTTCAAATAATTTTGTCCTCGAAATTTCTAGAATATTACTGCATAAAATGACTTGGGTGGTTCTTCATCATAAGTTCCTCAGGTTCCCACATTGCCTCTTCCATTTTATGGTTTCTCCAAAAAACTTTTACCAGACGAGTCGTCGGGTTTCTCAGCATTGGATCTCTTGTATCAATAATTTTAACAGGATATTCACAATAAGACAGATCGGTATCCAGTTCTAACTCATCATAAGTGAGTACATGCATTGGGTCATGCATGTATTTTCTCAACAGTGATACATGGAACAACTCGTGAAGTTTGGAGAGATTTGGTGGCATTGCCAAACCGTAATCTACAGCCACAATTTGTTCTATAATTTCAAAAGGATAGATGTACCTGTGACTCAATTTACCTTTATTGCCAAAATTTATAACCCCCTTCCATGGCGATAACTTCAAGAAAACATGATCTCCCACCTGAAATTCCAAATCCTTTCTTCGGTTGTCAGCATAGCTCTTCTGCCTACTTTGAGCTGCTTTGATGTGGTTTTGGATTACCTTCACCTTTTCCATCATTTCCTCCACCAGTTCTAGGCCTATAAGTTTTCTTTCACCAATGTAATCCCAACAGGTTGGTGTGTGACATCTCTTTCTATATAATGCTTCATATAGTGCCATCCGAATACTTGAATGGAAGCTATTGTTATAGGAAAATTATACTAGAGGTAAATATTGATCCCACATACCCTAAAAGTCAAGTGAGCAAGATATCAACATGTCTTTAAAGATTTGAATATTCTGTTCTAATTGTCCATCTGTTTGAGGGTGGTAAGCAGTGCTCAAATGAAGTTCATTATCCAAGGCCTTCTGAATACTCTTCCAGAATCTCAAAGTAAAATGGGGATATTGATCAGAAACAATTGATAGAGGTACTCCATGAAGCTTAACAACATTATTGATATATATTATTGCTAGACGTTCAAGTGGTAAATCTTCCCTTATAGCAAGAAAATGTGCTGACTTGTTATGATGATCAATAATAAGACATATTGCATCGTTCCTTCTAGGAGTCTTTGGTAGCCCCATGAATAAGTCCATCGTAATATTATCCCATTTCCACTCAGGTATGGGAAGAGGTTTCAATACTCCACCAGGCTATTGCCTTTCAGCTTTCACTTATTGACAAACCATACATCTTGAAAAAAAATCAGGAATCTCCCTCTTCTTGTTGTCCCACCAAAAATTTTCTTTCAAATATCTATACATTTTGATGTTCCTAGAGTTTATAGAGAAATTGGACCTATGAGATTCATCCAGCAATTCCATTTTTAGATTATGTATATCCAGAACACAATGTCTCTTCCCAAATTTCAAAATTTTATCTTCATATAAAAAGTCTCTCAATCTCCCATCATTCATAGCTCTAATCTTCTTTTGAAATTCTTCATCATTAGTCTGAGAACTCTTAATTATTTCTAGTAAATATGGTTTGAAAACCATTTGAAAAAGCACTGATGTTTCACCTTCCATGGTTATTCCCATATCAATCTTTACTAGATCCATGAAAATTAGATCCCTTTGAATTCTTATATTGTTCAAAACTCAATGATCTTTTCTACTCAAAGATTCTGCTACCTTATTTTCATTCCCCAGGTGGTAGCGTATCGAACAATAATAATCCTTGATTAATTCAAGCTATCTCCTTTGCCTCATGTTGAGATCTTTTTGTGAGAAAATATACTTCAATCTCTTGTGATCAGTATAAATATCACATTTTTACATTAGAGGTAGTGTCTCCATATCTTTAAAGCAAAGATCATAGCTGTTAACTCGAGATCATGTGTAGGATAGTTTTTCTCATGAATTTTCGACTATCATGATGCATAGGGAATAACCCTATCATTCTGCATAAGGACACAACCAAGTCCTTTCTATGATGCATCACTATAAATAATGAACTCATCATTCCCTGATGGTAGAGTCAATATAGAAACATTGACTAATATTATGTTCAATTCTTCATGACATTCTTCACACTCTTTTTTCCAAACAAATTTAACCCCTTTACATGTGAGCTTTGTTAATGGGTTAGCCAATCGGGAAAAATTCTGGACGAAACATCAATAATAACCTACTAAACCAATAAAACTGCGTACCTCTATTATACTCGTAGGTGCTGGCCATTCTTGCATTGCCTTGGTCTTAGACCGATCAAAAGAGATTCCGTATTTAGAGACAATTTGTCCAAGAAAAGAAATCTCCTGAAGCGAGAATTCACACTTGCTAAACTTCCCTTATAATTCATGTCTTCTTAGAGTCTTTAGGATAATGTCCAATTTATTTTCATGATCTTAGTTGCTTTTGGAGTATACCAAGATATCATCAATAAATACCACAACAAAATCATCGAGATATTCCTTGAAAACTCTATTCATTAGATCCATGAATATAGAGGGTGCATTAGTCATCCCAAAAGGCATTACTGTAAACTCATAATGACCGTACCAGGTTTGAACTGTTGTCTTCGGAATTTCCTCCTTCTCACACACAACTAATGGTATCCATATCGAAGGTCAATCATTGAAAATTATTGAGCTCCATGATGTTGTTCAAATAAATCATCAATTAGAGGTAGGGGATACTTCTTCTTTATTGTTATAGCATTGATCTCCCTGTAGTCGATACATAACATCATAGATCCATCTTTCTTTTTAACAAAAAGAATATGGGATCCCCATAGAGAAATACTAGGGTGAATAAATCCCTTATTACTCAATTATTGTAGTTTTTTCTTTAGTTTTAGTAATTATACAACAGCCATTCTATAAGGGGTCTTCGATATAGGCCTTGATCTAGGAATTAAATCAGTGGAAAACTCAACATCTCATTATGGAGGATTGCCAGTGAAATCTTCCGAAAACACATCTACATATTCTCTCACAGTAGGTACATCCTCTATTTGAACATTATTTTCCTCACCCAGAGTTATTTCATTCTCTTCCTCCCCGATAATTGAACTTATTTGAGCTACTGGGGTGGATCTAGATAAGAATTAGGTGGTGATGATTCTACTATAAAGGTAAGGTGTTCCTTATCACCATCATCAAAAATCGTAACCTCCTCCTTATTGAAATAAATCTACGCATCATGTTCTGAAATCCAATCCATAATGAAAATTATATCAAACTCAATCATAAGTATGAAAATGAGATCAACAGATAAAGAACATTTATGTGCTCTAATGGGGAATGATTCACAAAACATTGTTGCAATGATACATTCATTTGGAGTTTTAACTGACAAATCCTTTGTTAAATAATATTGGAAATATCTAATTTTCGTAGAAAACTAGGAATATGTGAAACAACGTGATGATCTAGAATCAAATAAAGCATTTTCTAAACTTGAGGAAACCATTAAATTACCTGCCACCATGTCTTTCGGAGCTTCTACCTCAGTTATAGTGATAGAATAAGATTGGCCTTGATCACTTGGCCTTTTCTGAGGCATGTTACCCTGACCCTTAGGAAATCCATTTGCATAATGTCCCATCTCTCTACAATTAAAGCATTCCACATTGACAGAAACTCCCATTCCATTACAATCATGAGCTTGGTGGCTTTTTTCACCACACTTGTAACAGACTCCAATTCATTTTAATCAAGTACCATGGTGTTTCTTCCCACATTTACTACAGGATGGATTTTAAAATTTTTCATTATTCCCCTTATTTCCATTTCTAGATCGATCAACAGATATCTTCTTCTCTTGCTTTACTTTAATGTCATAAGACATAGATAATTCCTTTTCAGTTTTGATAGCACATGAGACAATGTCTTCGTATGACGAGAAGGACTGTGAGAATAACGCTCGATAAAGAAATGGTTTTAACCCATAAATGAAACGATATATCTTACTTCTTGGGTTACATATATAGTCTCCATCATACCTTGCTAACCTTGTAATGTTAGCCTCATACTTTGCGACATTCTCATCATCCTTTTGTCTCAGACTCATAAATTTCCTTTCCATATCTGCTCGATAGTCACGAGGAATGTATTTTTCTAAAAACAGATCTTTTAACTCCCTCCATTCCATATTTGATACTTCATCATCTTCGTTCATGTTTTGAATCAATTACCACCACTGATCAACATCTTCAGTGAGGTGGTAAACTACCATGATAAATTTTTCCCTTTCACTAATCCCAAAAACATGAAATATTTTCTCAAGCGAACTTATCCATTGCTCAGTCACCAATGGATTTGCAATCCCATTGAATGTTAGTGGATGTTTCCTCATGATGCGATCTAACATTTATCATCCACACTGTGGATCAGGGTGCTCCATATGGGTAAGGTTATTATTTATAACCTGAGTGAGTTGTCCCAGTATGGTGATATGTTGATCAGCACTAGTTACATCCCCAGCTCCAATATAATTATCTTGAGAAGGTGGGAAATCACTTCATGGAGTGCGTGCATTGATACAATTTCCATTTCTTCCACTAGGCTCCATTTATAAACAATGGAATAAACTAGATCAGTTTATGAATCAAAATACATAATTCCATATTTGTAAAACACTTAACATAAATTTAATAGTTTATGGATATAATACATAATCATAAAAAAATTCTTTGAGGAAGTATATACTCATAAACCATTCATAATGGTTCATAAATAAAATTATAATTATCCTAAGCATATCCATTGGAAGTGTCGTAACCAAGAGTGCAGCAAAGCCCATTGTTGTGCACCAGTTCCCATTCGAGTCTAGCTCAAAGCGGTTTTTTCAGGTTTTACTCCTAGGTACATCTGTGCCAGAGCCACCTCTACCTGATTGTATCCATACAGGGATGTATTTCTCGAAACACTCACAAACTATCTACAATACCAATATTCTAGGAAGTTATTCTATACTAATCCTCAATGTCCATCTTAGGTCTATGTGCTCTAATCAGAGTTTTACTAAATCTAGCTTCCAATGTTTATACTAAAAATTTTCTAATAAAAACTATAATGCCCTGACCCCAGTTTCCTAGAGTCAGTGCATTATTACATAACATTGGAATGATCACAAGAAATATCATGTCTCAAAAGACCGATTATTTTAGTAGCCTTGGAATAACTAGATACATTCATAAAGTTTACATTACATCATAATGTGAAAACAATTACAAAAAAATATTGTCTTCATATCCCCTCATATTATCCCTGAAGGTCATTCATAAATTACTTCTTCACATCCTGGGAAAAATAGAACATTTAAAGGGGTGAGATCAGATGCTCAGTAAGGATAACAATATAGCAAAAACATTCATAAATAAGCATAAACATTTAAGGCAATGTATAGTGAAAATAAAAGCCTTTTAAACTTTAACTTCAGCATAATATGACAAAGATAAAATTAAATAATTCCATTTACTTATTCAAATGGATATTCTACTAGTCTAACAAGCACATGCAATATCAATAACAACTTTCATAATGATGGAATTCATAATGCCAGACTATCATAACCACATAGCCAAGGCCTTGTGCCAAGACTACAAATAAGATTTTATTAAGGCCTCCTGCCAAGACACTAGATTGTCTCATGAGACCTATCGATGCATCGAGGAACTATAGTAGGATCCACCCATCACATATTTAGTCCAATGCATTCTTCATATGAACAGGTTTAAACATAACATAAAAATTCGTATTAAAACTAGCATAAAAAATTTCAATACTTTCTCCATAAACCATGAATGGCATAAAAATAAAACATCCATAGTCAAACATATCACAAAACCTTCAATACAATATGGATGTTTTGTTTCATAATAAATAAACTTCAAAGAATCTTAAAATCCATTAAAGGATGTTGACACAGATGAAATCAAAACTATTTGAGAGAAATATCATTTTTTTGAAATAATTTAAAAGTCAAATAATTATAAAATAAAACATTTACATTGAAAATATCATTATAATATTGTAAGGGAAGAATCTATTATTTTATAATGGCGGAAAATTTTTGCACCCACCGTATAAGTTAAAAAAATGCATTCTTACCTTAATTCTGTGAAAAAGGTTAAAAAGGACCTTGTTTGGAAAACAACAGAATGATTCCTTTATAAACCTCTTATAAATAGTCAATCAAGGGTATAAATGACATTAAGAAATATTGTGTAAAATATCATGAATGTTTTTAAATTCATTTTTAAGAAACATGGGTGTGGATGATAAAGAGGTCCTAGTAGATAATTACCTATAAACAATCTCGTATAATGAAGTGATTGTGAAATAAACCCTTACCTTGTACTTTTCCTTAGTCGATGGTATGTTAACCTCTTGTATAATAGTTAAAAAATTGTTATTAAATTATACAATAACCATATAAATAATTATGATATAATATATGATCTTCTAATAATGCTCTGTTAATAATACTTTAGTATTATCGTCGTTTCGACTGTTAACTTACTCATTATATTTTATATGTTTTGTTACATAAGTCATGTTTGTTATGGATAGGTTGTATCTTATTCATATCCAGAATGATATAAAGTTTGTAAAAATTACTTTTAATCATCAAATGAGAATTAGTCTTGAATGGATACAATGGGGAATGAATCTCATCGCGTTCGTGGAGACGGTAGTCCGTACGTACATACGAGCGACAATATCATTCTTTTGATATTAAAAATATATATAATTGGATGGTATATAATATATAAATAATAATTATCATTTTATATTTATTATTTACATGAATTACACATAATTATTATACCCATCCAAATAATAATATATTGAATAACAATTTCACCACGACGTGGAGACGATAAGCCGTACGTACGCACGTATGGTGACATGTCATTCAAAGGATGGATAGAATACTGAATATGGTTGTACCATATTTATAATAATATAAATGTATATAGGATATACTAGAGTTATTATTTTAGAATGGGAATAACAATGAAATAATAAGTTGAAGAAGAAATAAACCTGAAAAAAGGTGGTGAAAACATTACCTCTTCTTCGGGTTCTTCCTTTTGATTTGATGAAAAAGGATCCTTAGGCTGGCTTTATGGTTAAAATAAGGCCTCTAGTTTGAATTTAGAGATGTTTAGAGAGTATTTGGGCAGGGTTTGGCTGAACAAAAAGTATTTGAATGTGTGAAAAATTGGATTGAATTGGTGTCCTTTTATAAGGGGGATGAGGGGCACCTTAGGAAAATCTAGAAATATTATTTATAATAAATTAATATTCGGTTTATAATGACTCCAAAGTGGATTATTTAATGTTTAAGGTGTTAATGGGTCTAAAATCACTCATCCAAATGAATTTTTACAGGTTTGGGTCATTATATTAACCTTATCATTTAGTTTTAACTCTTAGTTAATTAGGTTGACACTTACCATGTCACTTTGTATTTTAATATTATATAGTTTAAACCATACTATATACCTCTAGGAGACCCCCAAGTGGTCCATTAATGATACACCTATCTTGACATAAGTATCTTGGTAGACCCTTATATTTTTAGGAATTGAATAGAAATTAATAATATAATATTTGTTTTAAAAACTCTTTTATGTCAATTTTGACACTATTGGGTATTTAGTCTTTGATAAATTCATAACAGCATTACAACATAGAAAAAAAATTATACAAACAATCTGAATATGTCATAGTAACCTATAAATTTATTTTAATTTATAAAAAGTCTCAAATTACATTTATTTGGGTATTTAAAATTTCAATTATCTTAATCATTCATTAATACGGTAGTTACTGGATCATCATTGTGTCATAAATAAATTAAATTATTTAATGTCTACAAAATATAAATAAAATACAATTATATAAGAAATATTTTTATCTTTCTAATGAATATTTATAGTATAAAAATCCATCATATATAACCCTATGTAAATTTTTTTTTTCTAAAAGATATATTCTTTTGTCATCTTTGTATTAACATTAACTTAATTAATTTAAAGTGACCCTATCACCTACAAGTGGCTTCATGGGATCCCAAAATCGACCCAAAGATGACCATGTTCGGACATGTATCCACCAATAAGGTTTGGACACGTTTTTGGGAAATTTATTATTTTTATAATTTTATTTTTTACCCTTATTTACCGGATTTACCCTTTAACCATTGTAAATAAAATATTTACGGAATTAATTATTCAAAATGTCTAAAAATGAAAGTTACGTATTTACACAATTTGGCCATCCTGATTCCAAATATGGAATCCATTTTTTCAAATTCAAAACACAGAAGTGGAAGAAATTAATTTAAAATTAATTCCCGATGTCAAAACAAAAAGCGTGTTTTTAAGAAATAATAACTATCCAAAGATTGATACTTGTTTATATCCGTATAATTGTGAAATTATGTCCAATGACCAACATTTTATTAAATTTTAAAAATATATTCTAAATATACTTTAAATCCACTCCAATTCATAATTTATCACTATTAATTATTTTGATTTAAAAAGTTGTTTTCAATAAAAATTTAGTAATTTTCACTATTCATCAAAATATAAAAATTATCCAAAAAGTACCAAAATTTCATCCAAGGATAATTTTTATATTTATAATCCAAAAATAAAGTCCATTTTGAAAGATAAAATGTATAAAATTTCAAAACGTGGGTATTACTATTCATAACAGCTACTTTGATTGGTCGCGACGTGTTAGAATCTCGAAGTTGCTTACAACACCCACTACTGTATTATTCAAAGAGAAGCATACCATGGAAGCTTGGGGTGTTACATGTTGTAAGTAAAAACTTCTTAGGGAAGTATCATTGTAAAAAAGTATTGTGAATCCATTCCCATTAAGCATATAAATGTTCTTTATCTGCCGATCTCATCGTCATACCCATGATTGAATTTGACATAATCCTCGGTATTGATTGGATTTCAGACCACGATGCAAAAATTTATTGTAAGAATAGGGAGGTTAAAATTTTTTATGATGATGATAAGGAAAACCTTATCTTTAGAGAAAAATATTCACCACCCGATTCTTATCTAGATCTGCCCCGAGTAGCTCAACTAAATTCAATTGTTGGGGAGGAAGAAAATGAAATTACTGTGAGTGAGGAAAGAAATGTTCATATAGGGGATGTACCTATTGTGAGAGAATATGTTGATGTGATTCCGGAATATTTACCTAGACATCCCCGAGAACGAGAAATTGAGTTTTCCATTTATTTAATTCCAGGTTCAAGGCCTATATCGAAGACCCCTTATAGAATGGCCATAGTAGAATTAGTAGAACTAAAGAAACAACTTTATGAATTGAGTAATAAGGGATTTATTCATCCTATTTTTTCTCCATGGGGAGCCCCAATCCTTTTTGTTAAGATGAAATATGGATCAATGAGGTTATGTATCGACTACATGGAAATCAATGTTATAACAATAAAGAACAAGTATCACATACCTCGCATTGATTATTTATTTTACTAACTTCATGGAGATCAATACATTTCAAAGATTGACCTTCGATCTAGATACTATCAGTTGTGTGTAAAGAAGGAAGACATTCTGAAGACAGCATTTCAAACCAGGTACGGGCATTACGAGTTTACAGTAATGCCATCTGGATTGACTAATTCACCATCTGTATTCATGGATATAATGAATAGAGTTTTCACGGAATATCTCGATGAATTTTTGGTGGTATTTATTGATGATATCATGGTATACTCCAAAATCTATGAAGAACATGAAAACCTCTTATGCATTATCCTGAAGACTCTTAGAAGACATGAATTATATGGGAAGTTTAGAAAGTGTGAATTCTTGCTTCAAAATAGTTCTTTTCTTGGACATACTGTCTCCAAAGATGGAATTTCCATTGATCCTTCTAAAACCAAGGAAATCCAATAATGGCCAGCACTGATGAGTTTAACTGTGTTACCCAGTTTCATTGGTTTAGCAGGTTATTATCGACATTTCATCTAGAACATTTCTTGGTTGGCTAACCCATTAATGGAGCTCACATGTAAAGGGGTTAAATTTGTTTGGACAAAAGAGTGTGAAGAATGTTGTGAAAAACTTTAGAGAAGATTAATCAATTCTTTTATATTGACTATACCATTAGGAAATGACATGTTTATTATTTATAGTGATGCATTGAATAAATAGACTTGGTTGTGTACTTATGCAGAATGATATGGTTATTGCCTATGCATCATGACAACTAAAAATTCATGAGAAAAACTATCATACTCATGATTTTGATTTAGCTGAGGTAATATTTTCTTTTGATGATATGGAGAAATTATCTCTATGGTGAAAAATGTGAGATTTATACTGATCACAAGAGTTTGAAGTACATTTTCTCACAGAAATAACTCAACATGAGGCAAAGGAGATGGCTTGAACTAATCAAGGATTATGATTTCACGATACACTACCACCCGGGGAAGGCAAATAATGTGGAAGAAGCTTTGAATAGAAAGGATCATGGATTTTTGAACAAGATGAGAGTTGAAAATGATCCAATATATATGGATCTAGTAAATATTGATATCGGAATAACAATGGAAGGTGAAACATCAATGCTTTTTTAAATGGTTTCCAAACCATCATTAATAGAAAGGATAAAGAGTCTTAGTCCAGTGATGAAGAGTTTCAAAAGAAGATTAAAGCTGTGAATGATGGGAGATTTAGTGGCTTTGGGTATGAAGATGTAATTTTGAAATTTGGGAAGAGACTTTGTGTTCCCAATATACCTGATCTTAAAAGAGAGTTGTTAGATGATGCGTATAGATCCAATTTCTCAATACACCATGGGAGCACAAAAATGTATAGATAATTGAAGGAACATTTTTGGTGGGAAAACATGAAAAGGGATATTGCAGATTTTTTGTCAAGATGTATGGTTTATCAACAAGTGAAAGTTGGAATGAAATAACCTAGAGGAGTTATGCAACCTCTTCCAATACCTGAGTGGAAATGGGATAATATTTCAATGGACATTGTCATGGGACTACCAAAGACTTCTTGAAGGAACAATGCAATATGGGTCATTTTTGATCATCTTACCAAGTCATCACACTTTCTTTCTATAAGGGAAGATTTAACACTTGAACATCTAGCAAGACTATATATTAATAAAGTTGTGAGACTTCATGGAGTACCCCTATCGATTGTTTCTGATCGTGATCCCCGTTTTACTTCAAGATTCTGTAAGATTCATCATGAATCCCTGGATATTGATCTTCGTTTGAGCACTGGTTACCACCCTCAAACAAATGGAAAATATGGATGGACTATTCAAATATTAGAAAACATGTTGAGATCGTTCTCACATGACTTTCAGGGTACGTGGGATCAATATTTACCTCTGGTAGAATTTTCCTATAACAAAAGCTTCCATTCAAGTATTAAGATGGCACCTTATGAAGAGTTATACAGAAAGAGATGTCACACACCAACCTATTGGGATGGTGTTGGTGAATGAAAACTCACAGGCCCATAACTAGTGGAGGAAACGATAGAAAAGGTGAAGGTAATCCAAAACCACATCAAAGCAGCACAATGTAGGCAGAATAGCTATGTTTATAACTGAAGGAAGGATTTGGAATTTCAAGTAGGAGATCATGTTTTCATGAAGGTATCTCCATGGAAGGGAGTTATATGTTTTCGTATGAAAGGTAAATTGAGTCCCATGTGCATCGGACCTTTTGAAATTCTAGAACAAATTGGGGATGTAGCTTACCGTTTGGCAATGCCTCCAAGTCTCTCCAAATTTCACGATGTATTCCACGTATCACTGTTGAGAAAATACATGCCTGACCCAACCCATGTACTTACCTACGAGGAATTATAACTGGAACCCAATCTATCTTATTTCAAAGATCCTATCAGGATTCTTAATATGAGAGAACAAGTGTTGAGAAACCGGACGACTCGTCTGGTAAAAGATATATAGAGAAACCATATGATGGAAGAAGCAATGTGGGAACCTGAGGAACTTATGATGAAGTAACACCCAAGCCTTTTCACGTAGTAGTATTCTTGAAATTTCAAGGATGAAATTATTTGAAGGAGGGGAGAATGTAACTCCCCAAGATTCTATGGAACAATTCTCTTTGAATAATACAATAGCGTGTGATGTACACAACTTCGAGTTCTAACACACACCACAACCAATAAAACTAGCCGTTATGAATAATAATACCCAATTTTTGAAATTTTATTAATTTTATATTTAAAAATTGACTTCATTTTTGTATTCTTAATATTGAAATTAGACTCGGGTAAAATTTTGGTATTTTTCTGAAAACATTCATATTTTGATGAAGAGTAAAAATTACTAAATTTTAATTGAAAACAAATTTATTAATCAAAATAATTTATAGTGATAAATTATGATTTTGAGTGGTCTTAAATTATATTTAGAACATATTTTTAGAATTTAATAAAATTTTGGTCATTGTACATAATTTCACCTTTAAACCAGAGATAAACAAGTGTCAATCTTTTGATAGTTATTATTTCTTAAAAACACACTTTTTGTTTTGATAGTGGGAATTAATTTTAAAATTAGATTCTTCCAATTTTGTGTTTTGAATTTAAAAAAATGGATTGCATATTTAGAATCAGTAGGTCCAAATTGTGTACATAGGTAACTTTTATTTTTAGACATTTTGAATAATTACTTTGGTAAATATTTTATTTACCATGGTTAGACGGTAAATCCGGTAAGCAAGGGTAAAATTTAATATTATAATAATAATAAATTACCCTAAAACGTGTCCTAACCCTATTGGATGATACATGTCCGACCATGGTCATCTTTGGGTCTATTTTGGGACCTCATGGAGCCAATTTTATTTGATAATGACACTTTATATTAATTATGTTAATGTAAATATAAAAATGACATAAGCATATATCTTATAGAAACAAAAATTTACATGGGCTTATATATGTTATTGTTTCGACTATAAATATTTATTATAAGAATAAAATTATTTCCTACATCATGGTATTTTTTTATAATTTTTATACATCAAATAAACTAAATTATTTATGACACAATAATGATGAATTGTTTACCTCATTAATAGATTATTTAAATAAATAAGATTATAAAGACTAAAATAATACACCAAACCTGTCCAATTCTTATTGGATGATTTAATTTCAATCATAAGTTATATTATCTTCAACTTTAATGAGTTTTGGATTTTTAGAAACCGAATATCATTATATAATAAAATTATATTTTCAATCTTTCCTAAAGATCCCCTCCTCCCCCTTATAAAAGGACACTACATCTAACCAATTCCTCACACATCTCATCCTTTTGGCTCATCCAAAATCTACCCAATTAATCCCCCTAAATCCACATCCTCCTCATATAAGCCTTACCTTAATCATAATCCACTTCAAGAGTTCTTTTTGGTTCAAACCAAAGGGAGTTACCCAAATTAAAGGTAATGATTTCTCTTAGATTCTTTTTTTTTTACTTCTCCGACGCCTAAACTCTTCTAATTATGTTCTTTTGTAACAACAGAAGTATAATAAATATACTATGATATTTTTATCATATTTATTTGAAATACAATTACACAAACCTCCACCAAATGGGTGATGAACATAATGTTTCACTGGAAGGCAACCAAACACCTCACGAAACGATGATTGTTCAATTATCTCCTACCACCTCCCATGGTGGCCATTATGATGAAACTATAATTAAATAAGATATTAATGATATTTATTCTATATATAAGCTTCTGTAATTCCATTTTATATCATACCATTATTAGTTTCATGTTTTATAAATATACTATAATTTCATTTGAGGAAGTACGAACAACCGCCCCCTCAAAGTGATATGACTCATTCATACCATACATCGAACGTATAAATGATGGTGTTAATGAAAGTATGTAACATATATAAGATATTATATTATAATTTAATAATAATATACCTATTTATCATTTTGTTTTTATTCCTTTTAAAACGAAAAACGAAATGGAAGTAGCATTCGTACGTACGAACTACCGTCTCCACGAACGCGATGAGATTGATTCCCCATGGTATCCATTAAAGACAAATTTTATTTGATGATTAAAAATAATGTAAAAGAACTTGATATAATTATGTATATGAATAATATACAACCTATGAATAACAAACATGGATTATGTAACAAAACATATAAAATAAAATGAGTAAGTGAACACCCGAAATGATGATAATACTAAAATATTATTAACAACGCAATATTAAAAGATCATATATAATATCATATTTTCTATATATTATTCTTGTATAATTTAATAACAATGATTTAACTATTATATAGGAGTATAAACTACCCTCAACTAAGGAAATGTACAAGTTAAGGGTTTATTTCACAATCTCATTATTATCCGAGGTTTTTTATACGTAATTATCTACTTGGACCTCTTTATCATCAAGATCCATGTTTCTTAAAAATTTATTTCAAAACATTCTTACTATTTTATAGACTATGGGGTAATTTCATTTATACCCTTGTTGAAAATTTATAAGATGTTAATAAAGGAATCTTTCCGTCGTTTTCCAAACAAGGTCCTTTTTAACCTTTTCAAAAAAATTAAGGTAAGAATGTATTTTTTTAACTTATACGGTGACTGCGGCTATTTTCTACCATTATAAACTTGTCAAAGCTTCACTTACAATATTATAAGAATATTTTCGGAGTAAATGTTTTATTTTAGAATTATATGACTCTTAAATGATTTCAAAATAGAAAGAGATATTTCTCTAAAAAGGGTTCTGATTTTGTCTATGTCAACATACATTGATTGATTTTAAGTTTATTTGGAGTTGATTTATTATCATACAAAACTTACAAATTTCATTGAATGTTTTGTGATATGTTTGAATTTGGATGTGATATTTTTTTACCATTCATGATTTATGGTTAAAGTATTGACATTTCGTATCCAAGTTTTAATATGAAGGTTTATGATAAGTTTAATCCTTTTCATATGAGGAATGTATTGGACTTAGTAAGTGATGGGTGGATCCTGCTATAGCACCTCGATAAATCCATAGGTATTGTGAGAAAACATGATGTGGAATTGGACAAGGCCCTTTCCCAATTTGATTTATCGTTTTGGCTGAGGCCATAATCATATTTTGACGTCTTGGTCGAGGCCTTGACAAAATGTTTCAGAATGTACGACATTATACATTACCTCATTATGGAAATAATATTGATGGTTCATGTGGTCATTCTACTAGTAGAATACCCATTATTATATTTTATTATGTCATTTTTTACTCAGTTCATATTATTTCCATAAAAGTATTCATGTTTATTATTTGTAAAGTCATGTGGTTTCATTTATTTATAATGCTTAATATTTATGTCATTTTCCGCTGTATTACTTGCCCTTACTGAGCATTTAAGCTCACCCCATTCTTATGTTTCATTTTCCCAAGATATAGATAAGTTAGTTATGAGTGACCTGCAGGAATAATATAGGAGTCTTGGATGTTTCAAATGAAATATATTTGTGCTATGTTTCTTATAAAGTTGTAAAGTTGAACTTATGTATGAATCTTGTTTCCAATAATAAAAAACTGATTCTGTCTTTCGATACATGATTTCCTTGTGATAATGCCAATGTTATGTAATAATTCACAAAATTTTTGTAACAGGGGTCAGGGTGTTACAGTACCCAAGTAATTATCATGCAATTTATTAAACAACCCTTGAACGATGGTCAATTCCACAAAAAGTTACAAAAAGACATCAACCAATGGTCATGGAAATCCCAATATAAAATAACCCAAGACAAGTACTCTATATTCCATTAATAAAATACATAAAGAGGAAAAATTATATGGAAAAACATCCATCAAAATAGTTTTCATAGGAGAGACTTCTCCAAAAAGTAGAAGACACATTCCATCTCTCCATAGGGAAGAAAAATCTCATTTATCTACATAGATTGAATTTGTCATTAAGAATTATTATTATGATGTTTTTAATCATAAAAAAACCATTCAGGGTGACCAATATGGACACAATAATTATAATTCCAAATTTTTATTAGATGGTAATCCCAAAAATATCAAAACATCCCACACATGAAGAAAACAAATTCAATGATCTTCAAATTCAATATGACACTCCCACCAACACCAGATGTGGGCCAACTGTCACAAGCTTTAGGATTCCATACTGTTAATTCCATAGATATTAAATCCTTTAGTATTTCTTCTTTATAGGTAGTCTCTATAAAATGTTTCATTATAAAACTATGATCTGAATAAATTCCTCTAGAAAATAAATGACGCACCCCAAATCATTTACAACTAACTTATAAGGGAAAACTGGATACTATTGTGAACTTTTCTATGTAATCATTCTCTGAATGATCACCTTGATGAGAACTTAATAATTCTATCACTATAAAAATAATCTCTTCATTGTGATGAAAAAATTTAATGATACAATCCCTATGGTATAACATTGAAAAATCATTGTGGCGGTGGACATGGATTATGTTTCTTTACTAATCCAAACCCATACCACTATGAAAAGTAGTTTTTAAAGTCACCCTATACCATTCAACTGTTCATAGAGACTCAAATATTTCCCCAATCCTAGTTAATTAATTAATAAAATCCTGATATTATTTATCTCTACTAAACCCTAAAGGATGATGATTTATAAACACTTTCACATAAACCACATGCTCATAAAAATTAGGTTCAACCACTCCATCATAAGATTAGTAGAGCTTGATACTAGATAGATTTCCTTTTTATAACTTGTAAAATTATAAGGGACATTTTCATCATGAATTTCCAACTTCTATCTCGGGGTCACATTCTAGGACATCCAAGAAAATAACACATAATTACATTACTGAAATACACCAATTAAAAATAAATAAGATTAAAATAGTTGAAAAAATATTAAAAAATTTTAAACAAAACATAGAATCCAAAATATGTGACATGGAATTCATTATATATTAAAACTCATATTATATTGAATGATTTAAAATAGTTTATACCAAATGAAAAAATAACTCATTTGTTAGAAACCAATTTACTTCTAAACCAGAAACACCAAATTTTTTTAATATTTATATCCCATAAAACCTGGGTAATTATCATTTCAGAAACCATAATAACACAAAGATTTATTTCTTTTAAAAAAACAATTTACATAATATGAATATTTTATTAAAATAAAAAACATTATTTTCAACAAAATTATAAATACCAAAATTAAAATTTTACTTATTTATTCGGTTATAAAAAATAAAAATACACAATGTTCCAATGAAACAATTATAAAAATATTCATTAAAAAATGAGTCTAAATGAATCAAAGGAAAAAATAAATAAAAACATCAAACATTCTCAACTTCATAAGGTTTGCTGACACGGTTTTTAGGTCATGATACAACGGTGTGAGTTCTAATATATCTATCTTGAATTGTTTTAATGGGATTTAGATGTGTTGAAATAATGTTCAGAATAACATCACACCCCCATAATACCTCATGATTCACATTGAAACTAGATATTTACCAATATTACTCTATGTTTCCACATAAAAAAGAGTTAAACCATGATGAATAAAAACATATTTGGAATAGACCTCTATAAATCAAACAATGTAAAGAATCTTCTGACCACCAATGGAAACAATAGATCCAACATGTGGTGGATATATAAAAGGAATTCCCTTGACATATCACCAGAGTACCAACAGTCTATGATCCAATCAAA
This sequence comes from Viscum album, assembly GCA_963277665.1. Lineage (NCBI taxonomy): Eukaryota > Viridiplantae > Streptophyta > Magnoliopsida > Santalales > Viscaceae > Viscum > Viscum album. The sequence continues at coordinate 1,276,581,884 of OY728159.1, forward strand.
CATTACCCTAAAATTATATTATTTATCAAATACCATTTTGTAAGGAACAAACCTAAGATCACTTGAAACATTACACAATCCATTTCAATTATAAGAACCCAACTCTTTATTAAACACATTAACCGGATTTATTACATAAAATTACAATTAAGACAACTCTGCGGATCAAGAGGTCAAGTGTATTGGGAAATTAAGAACGTTACATGAAAACTTATAGCATTAAAATACCATATATTTATTGAAAAATTATTTTACATGACCATAAAATTCTTTCATACTTGACATTGCATGTGATATCCTATGGACATACATTGAAAAATGTTGGGCTATAAAGTCCAATAATGGAGTAAAAAGGCCTAATATGAAGAATATAATACTTTTTAGGTAATAAGAATATCATTGGATAATATAATAAAAATGAACATGAAGGAATGATATAGCATGATTATCAAAACATGCAGATGTGGAAATAACATTTAACATGATATTAGCATAATCCAAGGCTCATTGCACATGGAGAATTAATAAACTCTCATTTAACTTTAATTAACATGATTAAACACCCATTTAACCTGAATTATCATGATTAAACCCTTATTGCACATGGTGTATCATGATACTATTCTTTATCCAATGTTTAGAGCTCAATCAGGGCACACATTTCTTAATCATTTCATTTCACGCATAAGTGTGCCACATAGATCATAAAACATGGATTCACTAAAAAAATTTATTACATGAATAAGAGATGTAGAATAAATAAATTTAATTCCTCAATCAAAAATACATGTTCATAATGGTGAATACCCTTCATAAAAAAATGGGTATGGTATTCAGTTACATGATGATGTTGGCATGAAAATTTTGGTGTAACTTCTACGTCATAACAATGTCAAATAGAAATCATAAAATGGGTTGATGATAGAGAAAGAGGAATCCCATAATTTATAAATGAAATTGAATGTAAGGGGGTAAAGGAATATAATATCCCAACATATGTAAATTAATTTATATGCATAATATAATATAATGTCATGAATGTAAATTAGAAGAGAGAAATCCCTTACAGAATTTTGGCATAGTAACGAGTGTACATGAGAGGAATGAATGAGATATATTGGGGTCTATTATAATTCAAACATAAGTATGGAAGTTTATGGGAGGTTTTAAATCATACCACAAAATTTTTAATTAAATATAAATTAGAATTACAATATATGGAACCATGGAAGTAAATATGGAAGGAAGGAAAGTGAGGATCCCTTACTAGGTAGTGTGATCCCAACGGCTTGGGAGAGGCTTGATAGAATTATTTAGATCTTTGAGAACCTTTGGAGAATTCATGTAATATGAGGTTAGAGTTTTATTGAGGTCAAAATGGGGTTTGTCAAGATAAATGCATGATTGAGTGGGATTATATAAGAAAAGATAAGGAATTCATTATTATTTTGGTTTTGGACACTACACATTATACTAATCAAAACCACAAACTAACCCATGGTTCTTGCCCATGATTCATTCCAAAGGGGATTGGAAAAAATTATTTTACATGTCAAATGGCATAACTTATTAAAATATTAGGCTTGATTATGTGGTGGTGGGACACACTGTCAAGGAAATCATTTTAAAAAGTAAAAATATTTTATATGTCTTGGATGGTCCACTAAGGCTCCATAAATTTAATCAAACAAATATAAAACCACATTATTTTAAATTTAAAATATATATTGGTAGAAAATACATTTAATATTAGTTTATTATATCACTAATAGGTCATTATGATGTCATAGTACAAATTATATATTTAAATAGTATTTAATTTTTACAAAAAAATCGACTATCTCAGAAAATTATGAAAAATTAAACATTAGAAAATTAGGAATCCAGAATACAAAAATAATATTTATTTTATCTATATAACATTCAAAATATATAAATTTTATACTTTTAAAATAAAAACAACATTTATAAAAAAATCACGAGTTTTGACAAAAGCAGCTTTCAACCGTAATAAAAATTACAATTGAATTTATAAAAATTGTAGGATAATTAATATTTATTAAAAAAATTGTAATAATTTTTTGTTAAAATATATTTTAATTAAAAAATAACATAATTAATCAAAATATATTTTAAATTGATTTCATTGTTATGTAAAAATAATATTTATTTTTTAAAAATCACACACAAAGTAACAATAATTAAAATAATGTATATTTTTTATTATATTAAAAATAATGAACATAATCATAATGATATGGTCTTGTTACATAACCCTTTATAACATTTTCATAAGTCCTAAATTTATGTTGTGCGATTGTGGCAGACTTTTGGGGCGGCTATAATAACATAGCTCGTGTGGTAATCTCTATTACCTCCCACTTCTCCAGTAAAATATTCTATTCAAGCTTAACGTGTTAATGATTTTCTCGGGCTTGGTCAAAAGATAATCCCAGTGATTCTAAATCCTTTACAAGCTCTGAGAAATGTGCTTTATTTGGGGAAATTATATTGGATGATCCAATCACTTCCTTTTTTTGAGTAAATTAGATTTGTTAAATCCCTATATTTATAATAATCATATGATCACTCATCGACGGCTATAATAGAAACAATAAAAATTCTTAATGGTATTATAAAATAAAAAAACATAATTCCAGGGATGTGTATTTGTTTTATATAACAATTTTACATAATAAAACCTATAATTATATGAAGAGGAATTTTCATCAACAAAATTTTGGGTCGTTACAGTCTTCCCCCCTTAAAAAATTTTACCCACAAAATTTACTTATCCTACAACAAAATAGATATGGGCTACTCTTCTTCATCAATTCCACTGATTCCAACATTGTTTCTTTAAACCTGTGGTTTTACCACAACACCTTGAGAAGGGGAATTGTATTATTTTGTAGAACATTTTCCATACGATATAAGATCTTCACCAGCTTCTCTTTATAGGATAGGTCATTCTCAAATGGTACCACAACTAGATTGAGAATATCTGATGGGTCATGTATGTACTTCCTCAAGAGTTATACATGGAATACATCAACTTATTTAGATTAGTTTGGTGGGAGTTCTAGTAAATATTCCATTGCTAAAATGTGATCATGGATCTTAAATGGGCTGATGTTACATGGACTACGATTTCCCTTCTTCCAAAATCTCATAACTCTCTTCCACTGTGATATGTGGAGGAATACCATATCTCCAACATAAATCTCTATCTATCATCAACGATTATCATCAAAGAAAATTTTTAAATTCTAATCATCTTTAATGGTCTTCTATATGGCCTTAAACTTCTCTACCATTTTTGGACCCAATAGTTTTCACTCCCCAACTTTATCCTAAAATGGAAGCTTTTTAAACCTTTTCCCATAAAAGGATTCATAAGGATCCATTAGATGCTTGAGTGGAAACTGATATTGTAAGAAAAATCATCCAGAAGAAGTTGTTGATCCCATTCTCCTTTGAAGTCCATTGAGCATTACCTCAATATTTCCTCAAGTGATTGAATTTTCCTATGATATTGGCCTTTATTTTGAGGATGATAAGATGTATTTTAGTTCAGCTTAGTATTCAAAGTGTGTTGGAGACTCTTCCAAAACATAGTGGTGAATTTAAATCTTGATTGGATAAAATTGATAGTGGAACTCCCTGAAGCCTTACCACTACTCTGATGTATATTTCTTCGAGTTGATCCAATGATAAATCCTCTTGAATTAAAGGAAGTGTTTTGTATTTGTAAGATGATCCAAAATAAAGTAGATATAATGTTTTCCTTTGGATGTATTCATAAGTCTAGCGACAAAGTCCATGGTGAAGTTCTCCCATTTCCACATCGGTAGGGGTAATGGTTTTATCATCCCCTTAGTTTTCATCCACTCAGCCTTCACTTGATGACATACTAGGAACCTGGATATAAACATAATGATATCCTTATTCATTTTATCCCACCAATAAAGATATTTGTGATCTTAATACATCTTTGTATTGTTTTTGGTGAATGAGAAATTTGATCTATTTGAATCAACCAAAATTTCATTCTTTAACTAGAGATTTTATAAAATATATATTCTTGACACAAATTTCACAATTCCTTCTTCATTAACATTGAACTCTGACAATTTATCGTTTCTAATAATTTATACTTTAATTAGAATTACCACATCACCCTTTAGATAATCCTTTAACCTTTCCAAAATAAAAGGATGAGAAATCATTTGTGAAAGGATTGATGATGGTTCCTACTTTATGATTACCATGTTTATATTTATCAAATCTAAGAAGATTGGATACATTTAAATTCTCATCAATGAAATAGATGATGGATCCTTTCTACTGAGAGCATCTGCCACCTTTTTCACTCTCTCTGGATTGTAGTGAATTGACAAGTCATAGTCTTTGATCAGCTCTAACCATATTCATTGGAGCATATTCATCTCTTTCTATGTGAATATATACTTGAGGATTTTGTGATCTTTATTTATTCCACAATTCTCCCTAAAGAGGTAATTTTATCAAATTTTTAATGTGAATATTACTACAGCCAACTCCAAATAATGTTTTGGTGAGTTTTCTTCATGAACATTTAATTTCCTTGAAGAATAGGTGACAAATTATTCATTTTCATTAAAACGCAATCTAGGCCCCTATTCAAAGAATCAATAAATACCAAAAAGAAGTTCTCCCATTGTGGTTAGTGTGAGCACAAGCATAGTGATAAACCTCCCTTAAACTCTTTGAAGTTATCTTTACATTCATCACTAGAAAAAAACATTACCCCTTCTATGTTATCTTGGTAAGAGGGTTTGACAATCAAGAGAAATTTCTCAGAAATTTGAGATAATATCAAGCTAACACATGGATGCTATGGATATCCAGCACTGATGTGGCCTTGGCCATCCCTCAATTGTTTTTGTCTAGGATGGATCCATAGATATCCCATTTTGTGAAACAATAAGGCCCAAGGTTGAGAGTTCCTTCAACCAGAATATAAACTTTCTGAACATTTTATATAGCATCTCATTTCACAATGTCTCTAGTGTAGTGCTTAGATGATCCTCAGGATACTCCTTGGTTTTAGAGTATATTATAATATCGTCCATAAATACTACCAAATTTTTTTCTAGGTAATCTCTATAGACTATATTAATAAATTCCATGATGATTTTTGGAGCATTATTGAGTCTGAAAGTCATTACTTTGAATTCATAGTTCGAGTACCTTATATGAAAAGTAGAATTGTGGCTATTCTCCTTATTCACCCTTACATGGTAATATACCGACTGCAGATCCATCTTGGAGATGTATTTCTCTCCTCTTAGCTGATCTTGCGATAATCAAAGAAAATGCTCATTGACCCATATTTTTTATTACAAAGAGGACTAGTGTGCCCCATGGTGATGAACTTCAGCATATCAACCCTTTATCTAGATTCTCTTGTAGCTGTTTCTTTAGATCCTCAAGCACCACAAAAACCATTCTCTACAAATTTTAGGATATTGGGAACTCCCTAGGTTAATGATAAATCAAGAATTCAATATCTATTATTGGAGGAAGAACAAGAAATTTCTCAGGAAACACTTTAGTGAATTCCCACACAATAGGAATGTCTTCAAGGGTGGTTGATTCCATAGACTCAATCATCTGAGAAAGATATGTGTGATCATATGGTATTAATATCAACTCTAGAGTTGATGGCTCTAATGAAAATTTATCCTGCTCCTTGAACTTGTACATAATTGGGGGGTTTATTCTCCATATTGACAGAGATTTACCTATCATGGAAATTTATGTTGGCCCAATATAGGGAAAGTTGATCCATTCCATTAATTGAAAAAAATTCCACCAAAGAGAGTGTGACAAGGTTTTTTAGAATGTTCAATCAAAAAATTGTGATAGGGGCGTAATTATATTTATGGGATGTAATAATTTAATCATTTACCATTCTCCCTGATATCTCTACTTCTATGATTTGTGGTGCTGTTTGGATTCTTCTACTAAACTTATGGGAAATAAATGAATGCATAGAACCAGAATCAAAAGGTACGTTCAATATTCGTGAATGGATAACTAGATTACTTTTCACCACATAGTATTCAGGAATTAATTTAGTGGTAGTGATAGAAAAAACTCACCCTTAACGCCTTTGAGGTTTTTGGATCCCTCTGAAAACCCTTGGCTTAGGGAACTTGTTTGCAATGTGCCCTAGTTCATTTTACATGAAGAATTGAACAATGTGTAGATGGTCGAATGGAGCGTTACATTCCTCTATCACAGTAGCAGGACATTCATATCATCAATTAATATTCATGTTCCATTCTCATCCACACCTAAAGCATTTCCTTGTCCCCTTTAAAAAATTTCTTGGGTGGTTATTTCTGTATCTCTGGAAATCGGGGTGATGGAATTTTGTAGCACCTTTGGATTTATCCATCCAAAAACCAGAATAAAAGTTCACATTCAACTTCTTTTCCAAATGATTCCCCTAAGATTTACAAATCTCCATTCCAACTTTCATGTCATATCAGACAACATCCTCATAGCTATCAAATTTACAAATTGTTAGGGATTTCTTGTAGGCTATATTTTAGCCAATAAAAGAAGCAATCAACCATGCATTTGGGGGTAATGACATTGTCGAAGTCATATCATGCATGCCTTGTGATGTTTTCCTTATATGATCTGATGGATTTGTCTTCTTTCTTCTTTTATGGAATGTAAGTCCCTTTACATATTAAGTATAAAGGTGTTAGGAAAATATTTATTGAATTTTTTTTCAAAAATCCATTCATTCCAACACCTCGATCTCTTCCTCAAGCTTCATATTTCTGATAAATGTAAAACATTGATCAGATTCACCCATCATACAATAAGCTTCCAGAAGAACCTTCTCTTTTTAGGAACCTTGATGGATGTAAAATATCTTTTCAGTGTAGTTGATCCATTGTTCGGTGATCGAGGGATCAGATGATCCATTAAAAGTTGGAGGCCTTTGACTCATGAAGTCCTTGATTGTGGCTTGTTCTTTCATAAGGTGGGGGAGTTTCTATTGAACCATTTTTCTATTCAAAACCTGAGTTAACTGAGATTGTATCCTGTCAATGTTTGTGATTCCTGCTCCCAACATATTGGGCATCTCATTGGAGTAGTCATCACATTGATCTTCAAACCGGCTGTTTGCCTGAGTCCTCCTCTTACCGACCATTGGCTGGAATAAAAATAAAGTTAGGGGTAACAAATAAAGTGGAATCCAATGACAAAAAGTAATAGCTTATAAAAAAATTCATTAACTTATGATGTTGAAGGCTTTAATCTATGTTATCTATAATCAAAATCCAAACATATATTCATAGGGGCATTTTTTTCCATTAATAATGGTTCATACTAAGCTAATGAATTTACGAAAGCTTGTCCCCCATGAGTGTCGAACCAAGAGTGTAGTAAATCTCATTCTCGTTCATCAGTTCTTATTCGAGTCTATATCAAAGTGGTGTTTTTGGGGTTTACCCCTAGATACATTTGTGCCAGACCAACTTCTCATCGTTCATATCGAGATAGAGATGTATTTTCATGATAAACTATGTATTCTATACATACCTACATTTAGGGTTGTTTTTATTATACTCAGTCTTATACCTAATGCTTTTAATAGGGTTTTCTAATCGTTATACCAAAAATTACTAATCCTATCCTCTAATACCAACTATAAAAACCTTACTATTTATAACACACATTAACATGAATAATTTCATAAAAAGCTACTTAATACAACTATGATACTCGATTGGTCTTGTGTATAATGAAATTAGTAACATAACATGAAAACTTATGACATAGAATACAACATCTTTATTGAAAAATTATTTTACATGACAAAAAAATTCCAACATATATAACATTCCATGGGATAACCTAAAGAAATACATAAGAAAAAGGTGAGATATAAATCCCAGTAAGGGGGTAAACAAGGAATAAAATGAATAATACAATACATGTTAGGAAATAGGAATATCAATGGAGCATATGAAAAACATGAACATAAATTTATGTTATAGAAAGTTTATCATATCATGTAGATGTGGAAACTACATTTAAAATAATATTATCATGAGACAAGGATCATTGTAATTGAAACATGAAGAAAACCTCATTTCACATGAATAAGCATGAGTAAACCCTCATAGAACATGAAATAGCATGAGTAAACCCCCATTTCACATGGTGTATCATGATACTATTCTTGAGCCAATCCATTAGAGCTCTCTCAGGCACACCTTTCTTAATCATTTCATTTCATACATAATTGTTCCACATAGATCCATTATATATCAAAATTTATTCCAAGAATAAGATATGTAGAATTAATAAAGGTATTTCCCCAATCAACTAGTGAATGTTCATAAAGGTGAATACACATGTTAGATAAATGGGTAGGGTATTCACTTTGATGATGATTTTTTTCATTGATATTTTTGTGTAACGTCTACAGTATAACGTCGTCAAATAGAAATTGGAAAATTGGTTAATGGAAGAGAAAGGGGTATATCCTCATTTATATCTGAAATGGGGAGTAAGTGGGTAATGTGATGTTATATCCCAACTTATATAATGGAATTTATTTTCATTATATATAATAATTTATTGAATGTAAATGAGGATAGAGGAATCCTTTACAAAATTTCAGCATGGTAATTGGTGTACAAGAGAGGTATTAATGAGAGGGAAAGGAGTATATCTTCATTCAAACATAAGGATGAATGTTCAGTGGATGTGAAAAATCATACCCCCAAAATTATTAATTGAAAATTTAAGATAATAACAATATAATGAAACTTGGACATAAATAAGGAAGGAAGGATGTGAGGATCCCTTAATAGGATGTGTGATCCCAATGGAATGTAAGAGGCATGAGAGAGACTTACTGATATATTAGGTAAAATTTGGAGGATTATAGAGATTGGAGGTAAGAGTTTGGTGGAGCTCCAAATGGTTTGAGTGAAGATAAATGGGATATTGAGTGGGTTTATATAGGAATGGAGAGGGAATTCTTTATTATTTTGGTTTATGACACTATACATAAATCTAAAAAAACCACAAACCATCACATATTTTCTACATAATTTTAGTGGATAAAATTAATTTATAATTCCAATGGTCTAATTTATTAAAATATTAGGTTTTCTCATGTGTAGGTGAGTCACACTCTCAGGGAAATCATTTTAAAAAGTTAAGATATTTTATAAGTCTTGGAGGGTCCACTAAGGCACGATAAAAATTATCAAAAACATATAAAATCACATTATTATACAGGTAAAATATATATTTTCCAACTATACATATTATAGTATTTTATTACATCCCTATTAGGTCATTATGATGTCATAAAACATATTTTATATTTAAATGAAATTTAGTTTATACCCAAAAATTTTACTATCTCAAAAAATTATAAAAAATTCCCTCGTAGATAATTTCAAGGTCATGAATTCAAAAATAATAATCATTTTATCTGAATAATTTTCTAAATATTATAAATTTTTAATTTTAAATTATAAACCGATATTTATCAAAAATTCACAGTTTTTGAAAAAAAAATATTTCAAACCTTTAAAAAATATAAATTGTATTATGAAAATTATAAGATAATTTATATTTAAAAAAAATTAATTAATAATAATATTTTATTAAAATATTATTTAATTCAAAAATCCATTAATTCATAATAATATATTTCTCAATTAAATTTTAATGTTAATAAATAATACTATTTGTGTTTTAAAATTAACATATAATGTTACAAATATAAAATGAATGTATATTATTTATTACATTAAAAAATAATGAAAATAAAAAAAGTTCTAGAGTCTTGTTTCATAAAACATTATAAAACCCACATAAGACCTAAGAGTATGGTGTGCAATGGTGAATGACTTTTGTGGAGGCTCGGAGAACCTCACTTGGGAGGTAATCTCTATTAAAATCCACTTCTTCTATAGGAAAATTCATTCAATATTAATGTGCTGAAGCTTGGATTGGGCTTGGTCCAAAGAGAAGCCCAGTGATGCTAACCTCTTTTTGATCTCCAACAAATGGGCTTCATAGAGAGCTATTCTACTAAATGAGACCATCACCTCATGTGTCTGAATACATTGCATTTTTTAAAGCTTTATATTTATACAAATCATGTGCTCATTATTCAATGACTATATTATCAACTATAAAAAATATTAACAGTATTCTAAAATCCTATAACATAAAACCATGGAATTGTATATGTTTTATATAACCATTTCACATAATAAGACATTTAATTAGAGTAAGATGAATTTTAATTAATAAATTTTTGGGTCATTACATCACTACTGAGGGGCATTCCCAATAACTCTAAGCTAGTGAAAGTAACTACTGTTTCATTATGGTATACATGGTAATGATTTTTCACAAATAAAAATATCATCTTCAATAATATATCCATATGAGAACTCATGATGAGGTAACTTCACATTGGACAACCGTGCCAAAATAAATAATGTGATAAAAAATAAGAAAATTCAAACATGGTGTTATATAAATATTAATGAAATCCTTTAAAAATTAATTTTTATAAAAAATAAACCAAATTTATATAGTGATTTTGAATTTATAAAACAAAAAAAACTCAAACAGAAGATGCATGACTAAATGGTTGATACCTCACATGTCCTAAAACATGTCAAACTATACTAGGTTAGATCCTCACAAAATAATTATGACCTGTAGGACACCACCAATAACTGAAACCCCCCATTTCTGAAAATTGTTCAGTATCAATCGAACCACAAATCCATAACATGAAAATTGGTTAAAAATTGAATACTATTTACCCTCATTATGAGTATGTTGGGTGTAATTGATTGTCCAATATGATACCTATATGTGTCTATTACATTCCATTTATAAATAAAACAAAACCATTAGTATTAAAATATAGAATAACCAAAAAAAACTTTCTTTTCCATTATGACAAATATGAAAATATATAATTATAAAATATCTACTTTCCAAAAAAAACAATTGTAAAACAAAAGAATAGGATGCTTTTAAAAAACTAACGACTTGAAAAACTCATCCATTTGCCTTTAAAACATAACAATTTCATTGTAGTAAGTTTGACCATATCATTTTGTTTTAAATTATCAATTTCGATGAAAAAATATCACTTGGTTTAAATAATTTTCATTAACATTTTAATAACATCATGCATTTGAGAACCACCTCTTATTTCCCATTTCAATACCATAACTCATAAAAGAATCTCAAAATAAGTGTGAAAAACTGTCAAAATGTATAAGAAAAAGAGAATCTACCAAATTCAAAAATAATTTACAGTATCCATACAATGAATACCTCAGTGCAATGATTCACTATCTAATATAATTTAGAAGCTAAGAAAGCACATATCAAGATAAGGATAACTCATAATAAAATAACCATAAATAGGAAAAAAACTATTAGGAAACACCATAGGGACTAATGGTTCAAGTTTCTCAATTTTTACAGGTGAAACCAAATTTATTTTAGATTAAATTTCATATAACCCATCAAGAAAATATCTCTCTCACTATCATCGTAAGTGAAAACCCCATATCCAAGAGTTTCATTATATTAGGGGTTATATTCTATAGTATCACAAACTACTAGTGATGAAAAATCCAAGAACATCCAACTTAGTAGCCTTGGTTACTCATGCCATGGCTAAATTAGGTGGTTATTATCAATATAATTACATCATATGATAATCACACCACCCTAAGTCATGATGAAATAATAATCAAATAAGCATCCCACCTCTATTATATGCCCCTTCCATAATGACTCTAACCCAAATAATGAAATGAGAGTCCTAATTCTTTTAAAAAATCATATTCCCAATACAATAAACAAAATTAATCAATAATGTTAACTACGATTTAACCAATACCCAAAAAATGATTATCTAATAAAGGTCTAACTAGTCCATTGTCTTTATACATAAAAAATAAATGATTTTGAAATTCCATTTGTGGACCATATAAAATCAAAACACAACCGATGGAAAAAATATTTATATAAAAAAAACACAAAAAAAAAATAAAAAAAATAAATCCCCTTTAAAAAAACTTTTACAAACAATTAAAATTATAGAAAACACATGAACCACAATAGAGAATCTATATTCCCAATCAAAAAAAATGTTTCATCTAAACCATGAAAACAAAAAAGTGAGCTCAACTCCTTTAAAAACATGGAATTGATTTCATAAATAAACTGGACCATTTATATAATCAAGGTAAACACCTATAGAATCAGTCAAATTTTTGTTTTTGAACATGGGAACCTTTTAAAATAAGGAATCCATTTAAAAAGAATATAAAACATCACTATTTATATATAAATTTGTTCAAAAAACCATGAAACTATCATTTTTTATGTTAAAACCCTCAAATGTACATTTCTAAAAATAATTAGATTCATATATCCCCATTTAAGACCAAATATTCATTTATCCAATAATTTTAACAAGTAATTTAAAATTAAAAACCAACAACACATATAAAACCTTTGATAAAATTCATCTATGTCTCATATATTTCATTTTTTTGATAAAGAAAAATAAAAAACATCAAAAAATCATATTAATGTTTAATAAATTGATTAAAAAGAAATTATCCTTCCCTAAGTGATAAATACACATTTCCGATGAATAAAATATCCCAAATAGACTTTAAGAGACTTCTAATAACATTAGGAAGAAATAATTTTTTTACACAAACCTAAAAATAAAAATATATTCAGATGGATATTAGAGACCGATTAAGATATAAAAAAAGAAAAGAAAAAATGAGTACAACATAGGATAATCCCGTACCTCTTGATCTTGATAATTAATCACTTATGAACCTAATAAAATCCTCTTCTGTGAGACATAAAAGTGGAAGAGATATCCTTAGGAGGCCAATAGGTTGGGGGTGTTAAATAGGTTATCTTGGGAATAAATCCCTAATTAAAAGGATGATGAAATGAAAAAATATCCAAAATTTAGAAGGATACATAGTTGTATAATATGATTTACACAACCACACATAGACCATGTGATAATGAATTTTTAAAAACATTTTAGGTCACATGTATTATAGTACATGAGTAGACTACGTGATCTTATCTATCAAAAACTATATGCAAATCATTTTTTTAATTTCATGGTTTCCAAAACATGGACCTAGTCATATATCCCAAAAAATTCCTCAAAAACTAAACCATTCATCCATGTGGAATGCTAATCTCTTTTGAGATATAAAACATTATAACAATGTCAAGAATGTTCCATTTCATGTTGTCACAATCTTCCCCACCATGCAACATTCTACCTCTAAAAAATATATTACTATAAAGTAATTGGAAAATTAATTTAAAGGAATGATTAAGACCAACTCACCACAAATAAAGATATATCCAAAATCTTAAATTCAATCATGGTAATGTAATCAAAAGTACCAAATATCCCACTCCTCTTTAAAGGAAATAGTGAAACAACAAGATATTTTCCATCCAATAAATCACAATGAATACTAATAATAGATTACTAACTCAATGATATTTTGAGATGAATAATAATATAGTCTATGTTAATTTCATGAAATACTATAAATACAGAAGGCCAATATATCATAAAAACAAAATATGATAAAATTAAAATATTAACAATACAATAACTAAAGAAAAAAATTACTATATACAATATTATATTCCAAACCTGTTGAATCTTAGAATAAAACTCCCCAATAATCAAGAATAACAAAAGAAGATTGGATGATTTACTCCCTATAATTTATAATTAATGTAAACTAGTGAAATAGAAAATTTCCAAAACTAAAAAGGTAACATATCTAAGAAATTATGAAACCATTAAGAAATAGTAACCAACTCAATACCCCCAAAAATTTCTTTCAATGTAAATATACAAATACTATCAATCCATCTCATCCATACAACTGACTCTAATAAACTACGAATGGTACCTCAAATAGGAAAATACCATAATAAACAAATAAATGTTTATAACCCTAGTTTGGAAGAGTATGTGAATGATAATATAGGGCATAACCAATTGAATAACTTCCATGGTTATTATAATATAAAATCTTATATCAATTTCTCTCACAGTCTATAAATATATCAAAATATTAGCCCCGATCCACCATCTTGTACCCAAGTAATTCTTATTTCATCCATCAAATAACATTCACTCTATAGTCAACCCCATTAAAAATACTTGAAGAAGAACATCAATAGGGAATTAACATCCCAGATGAAAAAAAACATGATCAAAAATATCTATCATCTAATAAAAAAATATACTAGCTTTATATTTGATTGATAATATTTTCAAAACAATATGGGTATCACAATTTAGAATACTCCAAATACAAAAGAAAACTTTTATTCCTCCATGTGGAAGTAACAATATAGATCATGTATATGATTAAAACATATTTTTATACTTTTTATTTTGATGTCCACTAAGCTAAAAACATTTTTATGTCACCAATACATCCATAATAATGAAAGTTCCAAACATCCTCTAGAAAGGAATGTATATTGTACCCAAACATTTCACCTTGATATCACACATCTATATTAAGATTCATTCTAATGTATAATATCTCAATGTAAGAATATGGGGTCATACCATCAATTAACATATGTTTCACTATTATAAATGACTCATTTATGATATTCTTGATCATTAATTACATAAATGTATTCAGGTTCTACTATTGTGTTGGATCATTATAGTAATTAATGGTAAATGTGGGGGATGAAATAAAGTTTACAAAATCAAACTAATTAAAATTACAAACCACATAGTATAGGTTTATCATATTCAGATATCATAAATAAATAAAAAATTTAATAATCATACATAGAGTCCATAAGATAAATATAATTATATAAAACAATTATAAAATAAGTTTTTTTATAAATGAATTGTGAAAAAATAAAGCATATTGAAACAGTAAAATGAATCATTATAAAGTTCAATATAAAATACAATAAAATCATTATAAAATTAATAAATAAACTTGAACCATTATATAAAAGGATTTCAGTGACATTGACTTATGGTGTCCAATGTTTTAAACAAAATGTATGATATTTATTTCTTCAAAAAGGATTCCCTTTATCATGAAGATTGGAAGTAGATCTCTCATCATATCACAATGAACCCTCAATCTCATTGGTTGGAATTAGTAATATTCCAGTCCATGGAATCCATTTATATTAATCGTGTTCCCACATATAATATAATTGAAAAATATTCTATGAAATTTATAATCCTTATACAAATTCCTTTAACTGAAAAGTCTATGAAGATTTACAATGAAAATTTAATGAGAGGATATAGTAGAGAAAACATTAGATAGATTGAGTCACAAAATAAAGGACACATAGTTCCTCTAACTCACCTCTATATATAGGTAAAAATTATGTATTCATATATCTATGATTAGAGAAGTTGGTTTTAATGACCTAAGATGACCTATAGTTTGATAGTTCTTCATTTACATCTCCGTCCAATATTGTTTGGATAACACTATTATAATGCTGTAAAATGTATTCCATCAGATAGAAATAATTCTAACCATTTTTTATAAATATTATTCCAATGGAAAAAAATATGTTTATTGAAATAAATCAAAAATATTTTAGTCTGATATATCAAACATCTATAGTCTTATTGACTGGAATTATTATGTTCAGTGGTAGAAACTCAGTCAGTCCATTAGACTAGACAGAGTCATTCTTCTAGGATATATATTATCTATCCAATGGACAAGAAATTTTCAATCCAATCGACTGTATTTTTTCACTATGATATACTAAACGTTGTTAGTCAGATGGTCTATAATATTTTAGTCTAAATGATTGGAATTTTGTCTTAATGAAGGAATAATCTTAGTGTGGAATTTTTTTAATTTCTTCTACTTCCAATATAATAAGTGGTTCTATATAAAATAATTCTCTATTGGAGAGAAATATAGTCTTAGTAAAATATATTTATAATAAACGCTGTTGTGATTTTGAATACCAATGATAGAATGTGTAGAAAGTAAAAATTTTAACTCAATAACCTCCATTTTTTAAAACACACAAAACACTACTGAAAATGAAAAAAATATAACTATGATAATATTACAAACCCATTATTAATTTAAGAACACTTATCCCGCTATCTTTATCATCTCCACCTTTATTGAAAATCCCATTTATAAATAAAATTTATCTAGAATAATAATATAAGGGACAATTTTATTTTTAAAATCACCCCAAAAAATAATTTACAATAATATTATTTATTATTAACTTTTCAATTAAAAAATACCCCATTGTAGCTTATTCAATAAATTATCCCCCATTTTGACTGTCAAAACAATATGTGAGGTATAAAGTAGCTAAAAAATTAGTAAAATAATTATACAAAACAAAATATTAAATAAAAATTCTTCCACAAATATATAAATAAAATTAAACTAAATATAATTTGAAATAAATTCAAAACATATATGGAGAATAATTCATTAAAATATATAATCATATAATTATTTGGTATTTAAATCAATATTTTAATAAAAATAAAACAAATATAGATTCTAAAACTTTTTAAAAATAATCTTAATCATTTTCATCACTTTTTTACTCATAAAAAAATACAATGTCAATATCTTTCCCATACAGTATGTGAAAGGATGAGAGCGCTGAAGAAATCCCTCCTCCTTATTATTATTCTCTGTCTTTATTTACATGAGAATATTTCATTGACTTCTCTTCTAATTGTTTCTCAAAAAAAATTTATCGCTTCTGTAATCCTATTTTCATGGTTTTTTATAGATTTTTAATCATTGATATCTTGTTCTAAAATAACTATTCCTACTTCAATTTCTTTTTTTCCCATTTTTTTAATAGTTTATATAAATTGTAAAGATCCAAAATTTTCCACTATCCGAATACATAGTTGGGTAATAATAATTGGAGAATATATCGATTGAATAGTCAGTAATGGAGATTTCGTTATATCTTCTTCCACTCCAGTTGATTGAATATATCAATGTGATGGTTTGACTTCCTTTATTAAACATTAAACAACTATTTACTTATCAAATCCCATTTTTATTTCATATTAATTTCATATTCCTTTAAAGAATTATCTCTTTTTTTAATCTAATCACTTTTCATTATGAAGGATGCCTATCATAGGGCGTGGAAAAACAATTTTTAAATTTCCTAAGTGTATTCTAGTAATTTACCCTAGGAAGTCTCATGAATTGGAGTGCACACAAAATCAGTTTGTCACTTTTAAATAAGGGTCAAAATGATGTGTTTTTTAAATGAACATTGATCTTCAAATGATTTAAATACTATAATATTTAAAAAGGGTGATTTGGTTGGGGTTGGTTTCTTAATTGTAATGATATCCTTGTTCAACTTAAATCAATCCTCTTTTTTTTTGATTAAAGTGATTTTCAATAATCGTTTCCTCTCACTTCCTTGGTGAAATTATGATGGTGAGAGAAAACCTTACCAAGATCTCAGTTTGTTCAACTCTCCTTCCATGTATAAAATAGTTGTATTGAATATCCTTAATTGAAATGGGAAATAACCAATCGGGTTTTGTTTATCCTAAACAATCAAGATGATTCACTACACATTTTACATGTACTAACGATCATCGAGTAATTCACCACTAATCTTCAGTTTATTCCATCGTATATAAACCAGAAATTAGTGGAGGGAGATAATGATTATTTTACAAAGAAAAAATAAATAACGGAATTAAAATTCAAGAACGATCACACTTGATATTAAAATCCACTATATTAAATTGAATATAACTTTTAATAAGAAATAAATTTCATTCAATTACGTTTAAAAACTCAAGCATTATAACATAGAAAAACAACCCTTCCCCAATCACTCCAAATATTTCCCCCACCAAGGTAAGGCTAATTGAGATGAATGGGGAAGAATAAGGCACTAAAAAACTATGAAAAATAAAAGAAATAAAAGAGAAAGCCGAAAATTTCTCCTTCTTGGTGTCCCTGAAGGAATGGGATTGAGAATGGGATGCTTTGAGAGGGTGGATCTCTCCTCCTTTTATAGCCATAATTTGTCCCTCTAATGTTGAAGCTTTTTAGACCCATTTTATTACATCTTAATGAGTTGATCCCTTATATAATGTTGTTCATAATTCTCTTGGGAGTTTTCCCTAAAAATTACTGCGGATTTGGATAAATAATCAAAGAGTTATTACCGTTTTAGTCTAACAATCTATTCTATCAGTCAGACACTCCAAATCGAAAACCTCTAGATTAGGATGCATTAATGAGGCTTAAAATGGAATATTCCCACAGCCTTCCTTACATTAAAGATGTTCTAAAACTCTTTTCACGTACACCTACCAAATATAACAACAATTGGACCCACAAAGAATTATTTATGGACCCCACAAAAAAAATTCTGCAGAACTTTAAACAGTTTTTATTAGAAAAATTGCGGGCTTATTTTGAGCTTCTAGATGGTCCATTAAGCTTTTGGTAAATAAATAGTTAATCAAGTAATAGAATTTTAGAATCTGGAAAAGAAATAATTTTTCAATTTAGATTCGTGTAAAAAATGTTATGGCCAAAATACAAAAATAAGTTAAAATAGTTAAAAATCTGAAATGGGTCATTTTTACTGTTCAACTCAAAATAACACCAGTATCAAAAAAATGTTGAAATTCGTCATAGAGAAAAAGTTTTTTGGATTTAAAAAATGAAATCAAATTTAAATTTAATTGAAAATATTTTCTATATCACCTTATCTAATGAAATATTAGGTTCTCTTTTTTTTCTAAAATTCATTTCATCAACTATTGATGAGACTCATCATATATAGCTTTGACTTCTTTTGTTGGATAGTGGTGAAGAGCTAGAATTCTATGATTCAGAAAAAAAATTTGGCCTAAAATAGAGAAATTTTGCATCAGACCCAACCTTGTCCTATTTTTCAAGAAGCTTCTCTAACATTAGTTCATAATCCAATTTCATTCTAGTAAATTTCTCTTCACTTATCAAGGAGAAATATTAACTTATACGTACATCCTGATTCCTTAATTTCCATATAATTATAATGATTAGAAAAATATTGTGGATAAAAAATGGAAACAAGATAATTCTTAACATCATATAAAATGTATTCACTACCATGATTCTTATGAAAACATACTTCACTATGATTATCTTCCTCATATTCATAATCAAATATAACACAATGATGAATAACAAAGACAAAATGTCCTTATCACCTTTACTATTATAAAGATAACAGTACATCTATAGACTAAAAACACAAGGATCCTTTATAAGATGATAAAATATATATACCCTCTCATATATTGACAAAAATAAGTATCACTATTAGACATCTCAAAACATCTTTGTTTATTCTACATCTGCTCTATAATAAAAAATTCATCTCCTTACATTGGAAATTATACTAAATATGAGACCTATATAATTTTCCTCTTGTTACAGTAATTAAAAATGTTTATAGAAATTGAATCGTGGTCATCTTCTAAACTAAAAATCTTATTAGTTGATTTCTATCACTATAGTATGATAATAATGACCAAAATCATTCCTTTATACACAAACATTCACCAAACCATAGAGTGTGATAATTACTAAAAATATAAAGTAAGATATATTTTATCATTATTTTTCTATTATTTTCAACTTCATAAATTCTATGATTGTAATTTCTTTATAATGATACATTTATCAAAAAACGATAAGTATTTATTATTAGACGACCAATATTTGAGTGATCGATAGTTAAAATGTGACAACCGGATCCCGGTGACTGCACAGACACCCCGCCTTAACAAGGCCGTCGGGTCCTGGCTCACCAGGTACCACCAATTGCCCCTGCAGACATGTGGGGCCCACCCCAGGGTCCACCCACATGCCCGAACGGGTCATCTGACTAATGATATTTCCCACAGGCCAACACATGTCCTTTCCAGTGTGCTTTGTCCTCACTCACACACACCCTAGGAAACTTTCCAGAGGATCACCCATCCTGATCACTACTCCAAGCCAAGCACGCTTAACTGTGGAGTTTTAATCAGAAAATCTCCCGAAAAGGAAGGTGCACATTGTTGACATGAGTCGTATCATTTAGTCATTTTTACCCTTTATCATTTGGGGATGTTACATTCACCCCCCCTTTAGAGCACAACGCCCTTGTTGTGGGCCCTACATCTCAACCCAGGCAATGCACCGCACTTAAGGCTGGGTTCCTCCTCTGATACCAAATGTGACAACCAGGTCCTGGTGACTGCACAGACACCCCGCCTTAACAAGGTCGTCGGGTCCTGGCTCACCAGGTACCACCAGTTTCCCCCGCAGACATGTGGGGCCCACCCCAGGGTCCACCCACATGCCCGAACGTGTCATCTGACTAATAATAGTCCCCACAAGACAACACATGTCCATTCCAGTGTGCTTTGTCCTCACTCACACACACCCTGGAAAACTTCCCAGAGGATCACCCATCCTGACCACTACTCCAAGCCAAGCACGCTTAACTGTGGAGTTCTAATCAGACAGGCTCCCGAAAAGGAAGGTGCACCTTGTTGACATGAGTCATATCATTTAGTCATTTTACCCTTTATCATTTTGGGATGTTACATAAAAGGTCTTTCTAAAAGAGAATCTATGGGTTGTGAGTCCATAAAAGATTAAAATATCAATCTGGGAAGTGGTGGACCAATCTCATACTTATATTATTAGGGAGATGAATAATTAAACCGAGATCTAAAGAGTTATATTCAGTTTGAAAATTTCTTTAAGGATTTAAATTTATCCTTATAATATTTAAGTATATTTTCCTGAAATCTTAATGCTTTTTTGTTAATTTATTGATTGAATGTTTTTTCAGAATATTTTATACAATAATGAATAAAACAATTATCCAAAAAAAACATTAAACAGAAGACCGTATGCACTAGATATTAGAAAATACCTCTATGATTAAAAATGTAACATTCTATGATAATTTCTTCCATGTAAATAATCCTCTTATATTTAGAAATAGTAAATAAAATTATTAAAACAAATGTTTTTAAAAAAATATATATATAGATTTGTTGGGTATGATTATAGTTTTTAGTAAAATTAATGGTTTTATAAAAATAATTTTTTTTATAATTTATTTAAGAAATAATTAGATTTAAAAAAACTAAGGGTTTTTAAAATATTTTTTTTTAAAAAAAATCTTTTATGAAAACTCATGACATATTTACAATAACCTTGGAATGATGTTCATTAACATAAGTAGAATGGTAAACACATAATATATTTGAATGATCTCTTATTATTGATCTTCCCTAGATTCTTTTTAAGATATTCAAATACATCAAAACTAAGGTATTTAGTAAATATATCTACAAGTTGTTTTTTTATTCTGATGAACTGAAAAATAATATCTATTATTGTGTGTTATATAGAAAGAAATTTTGTATTATATCTATGTGTTTTCCTCATGGGTAATTTTTTTTGGATTTTAATTAATGCAATAAAACTAATTTTATCACAAAAAATTAGAGTTATATTAAAAATCATCCTAGAATCATTGAGTATGTGATCTATTCCTAACACTTGATCACAATGCCATCCGGGTGCTATATATTCTCCCTCATCAGTGAAATGTGAGACTGCATTTTTTCATAATATATAATGAAATAGAAGTTATCCTAATAAATAAAAAATTTCATAATTAGTTTTTTCAATCCATTTTAACTCCACTAAATTATATACATGATCAAATATAAAGTTCAAAATCATTTCTTGAAAAATAACATAATCCTAGGTCCATAGTTTACGAAAGATAATAAAAAATAATTTTATAGACTTATGATGGGACTCTTTTGGATTATATTGATATACTTAAAATAAGCATAAAAATCCATTAAATATTAACACTTACCTATTGTGTATAGAAAACATCTAATTAATCCCCTAAAAATATTTTGATCAACTGATATCCCATATTCATCATTACCTAATCTATTTGAGGTTTTGATAGGAGTACAGATAATATTAGTTATTTCATAATAAAATTTCTTAATAATTAATTTTAAATTATTATTTTGAGATACAAAAGTTCTTTCTAGTTTTTATGACTCCTGAAAACCCCTAATATAATTATGGTCTCCTATTAAGCTAATTTAAAACATGGATTTAATTAGATCTAGAAATTAATCTATAATATATTATTTATTTGAACGAAATATAATTTCATAAATTAAAATTTGACCATTGATATTATTTTTAGAAATAATATTTATAAAAAATATTAGATCCATAACTCCATTAACAAATTTTTTTTGTAACAAATATTCAATTAATCTATCATATGTGGCTCTATGGGATAGTTCATGTCATTAATGTTACTTTCATTATTAAAATTTATAGTCTGAAGAATTTTTTTTCAAAAGAAAGGTTGTTTTAATATAAAGCACATATTGTACATATATTTTATGAAAATAATACTTCACTTCCATTTGATAATGTTTGAAATTAATAAATGTTGTATATTCCAAAAGAATATAAACAAATTCAATTCTAGAAAATAGTTCCTAATTTTACTAATAGTATATTCCTTCTTGTTGAATATAACCCTATATAACCTATTTATATTTATTTGTTTCTATAATTTCATTTTCCTCACACCTTTTTAGAAAACCCCATTACACATTAATTAAAGAATTTTATTTAGGTCGTTCTAAAAAATTCCAATATTGATTCCTTTCAAATTAATTGAGATAATATTATATATATTTTAACAAATATTCATATCCTTAATATTTATAAAAAATTGTAAGTTAAAATTGAGATAAAAAATGCATGTTTCTCAACTTCATTTCTTAAGTAACTTGTAGTTGTAAGAGGTTGATCTCCATATACTATGATGTTTTCACTCGGATTATTTCTACGAATCAACAGATTTTGTGGGATTAAAATTTTCTTTCTTCAATTATTGATTGAAATTCAGTTTGAGGTATAACAGTAGAAAAATATTATTTTTTTGTTCTCTCATCAAATGAACTTTAAAAATGTTTTCTGAAAATAAATTTAATAAATGACATCAGAAGATATATATTGAGGTGATATCAAAACAAAAGGCTCAATTTCAACAGATAAACCTACATTTTCCCATCAATAACATTATTTTTAATAAAAAAATATCAATTATAATTTATTTTTATTAACATATAAATATTTCTTCATCATATTTTGTAACAAGTTATTTTTAATTAACTTTATTATTCAAAATGAACATGTTTATTCCACAAACATTGATGTAATAATGTTTTGGTTTTAATATAGTTTAAAACTCATATGTATATTTATTAATAAAAAACATATTAAAACACAATTTAATGAATATAAGGTAGTAATAACATATCTGGGAAATTTTGGTTTTGAACTATGTATTCAATCAACATTATTTTGATAATATCTTGAAGTATTGTGTTTATTAATTAATATACACCATTTTTTTTGTTGTTCTACGTGATAAAAATTTATGTATAATACCATTTTACTTCAATAAGAATAAGAATAATAATTTACAAAATCTCCATCATGATCAATATGAACAGTTACCACATATAAAATTATCACATTTTTAGCATTGGATAAGAAAATTATAAAATAGAAAAAGGCTTCAGATTTATTTTCTAGAAAATAAGTCGATGTATATCTTGTATAATAAAAAAATGAAACATATTCTTTTTATTTTCCTCCCATGATACATGTTTTTTAGGACTAACTAATTCATTTGGAACTGAATGAAAGGAATCATATGTTGAGATTTCAGCAATAGAATGAAAACATATCATATGCTACTTTCCTAATTGAAAAGGATCATGAACATTTAAAGAATCAAATTTATGGTCTATTGGATCATTAAATACACTTTTTTGAGATAGTTTATATAAATTTATTACAATATAGTTTCCTAATATTCCTTTCCAAAACCATGACTTTTCTTCAATTACACAAAGAAAAGGAAGATCTTGACACCTATGTTCTTCTAAGCATATTATATAAACATTATAAAACTAAATGGTAGAATGAATACATTCATATTTTGAACTATGAATAATAAATTTATAATTTTTTATGTTCAAATGATATATCACATCACATAATTATCAAATTATTGTAATATTTTCATTAAGACCTATATCAAATAATAATTTTAAAATTTAATATTTCCCAAGAAGAACAATTTTACCCTTTTTGATAATTTCTCCCTGAGAATTTTCATCAAAGGTAATACTTCCACAATTAAGTTTGATAAAATTCATAATGAATAGTTTTTTAAAGTTATTTTTCTTGAAAAATCTCTATCAAAGTACTATATATTATTTTTGGTACCATTCTTATTTTGAAGACATCCAAAAATTTTGTACTTTGGAACCCAAACCTACATGGGTCCAATATTATTAGAAAATAATATTTTTTAAATCCGCATCTATCCAAGATTAACATGTTGTGTGTTTTTAAATTATTAAAAAAATTAATATTTATGAAAACATAAATATTTCACTCTATTTATAGAATATATATTATTCTAATTTCCACCAATTTGAAATTATTTATAAAAAGGGGACCTTTTGTAACTATGTAGTTGTTTTTGAAAATTTGGTTTCTCTTTAGTAAATCCCATTATTGATACATTCTTATGAGGTTTTATATACCTATAGATATTATAAATGTTTTCATTACTAGTATTAAACCTTAATAATTGGTTTTTATATTAGAAATTTTAGACATTAGTTTCATAACAAAATTATTATCCTTCATAGAATTTATATTGTAAATAATTTTTTCTTACTCTTAAAAAATTAGTTATTTTAGAGATTAAAATATTTTAATTTATTTTAATGACAATTTTTCTAAAATTTAATTTTAATATAATTTTTATTTGTTATATGTATAATTAGTTAGAGTAGATATTCTTCAATTATCATCCGCAAGCTTTTCAATAGTAGTATCATCTTTTTTTGTGATTTTCCAATTTGATCATATAAATTTATATAAAATTGATATACTTATTTAATATAAGGTAAAATATTATTTCCCCCTAAGGAATAATATTACGTATATTAATAGGTAGAATTATTTTCATAATCAAGTTTAAGATAAATTTAATTTAATGTAATATAGGTTAAGTATTTCGTAGAAGCCTTAGGCATAAATAATTTTTTATTATTCATAATTTCATCTTATAAATTGCTATTTTAATTATCTCAACATTCACTTTTAGAAGAAATTTATAATGAACTCCCACCACCTTGTGTGCTCCATGTGTATGAATATTCTATACTTTTCTTATTATTGTGTCTATATAATTTCATTAAATTCCTTTCAAAATTTTTGTCCTAATTTTATTTAATTTTAGGACTTTCATAGTAAGGTCTAATATGACCAAAGCTCATAAATTCATAATTAATAACATCATAATAACATAATTTTTGTTATTTCTAGTCTTATTATTCTTATTATAATTATAAAAAAATCATTTTCCCCAACAATCTTGTTTATCCTCATAGAAATATTAGTTAATTAATTCTCGTACATTTTTCAAGAAATCCTATCTTTGGAAACTGTAACATTAATTTTTTTGATGAGTTAGAGAAAATATAAACTGAATGAACTATATTAGAAAAAATTGATATTGTATAGAAATCATCTAATCCATTATTTTTATTCAATTTTTCGATATACCTTTAAATATACCTTTATATTTCATGTTATTAACAATGAAATCACCTATGGTTTTGATTTTTTATCCACCTCATATCATGTAATGTTTTTATTTTGTATTCTCCATTTTTGGGAATAATTTAAATAATATTTTATACTAAAATTTCATTAGTAATTTCCTTCTCAGATTTCTTTTCTATATTTTTCATGATTGATATAAATCACTAAGGCATATCACAACAGATTTACCCTGTAGGAAATAAAATCCTTGTTATTATCCTCTTAACATTTTTTTTCTAGACTCATTTATAATAAATGTTCCAAAATTAGAAACTTCTAACTTAATCAATATATTATTAGCTAATTCATAAGAATAAATGTTAATGTATATATTTATATTCATTTAAACTAATAATATATTCATTACTTGACAGTTATACGGATATTAGAGATTATCAAAATTATTAAATGTTCAAAAATTATTCTCATGGATTTTATAATTTTAGTTAGACGAAATATTCATCAAATCCAACATTAATAACATAATTTTTGATTTTATCTCTCTAGTATTCATAGTCATCGCCATAAAAAATAACGTTCTTCTAGAATTTATGTTTACAACAGTACCTATATTAAAAATTCCATTATAAAAACTATTTATACACCAAAAACAAAGTGTAATAATATTTTTGACACTACAATTTATAATAAATTCATACTAGAACCATAAAGAATTTCAAAAAATAGAAATGTAAAAAATATAATGTTAAGAAGTATAAAATTATCTAAAATAAATTATTGGATGGAAAGAGTATATAATCTCAAAAATTTGTTTGGGAATTCTATTTTAAAAATTAATCTAATTAAAATTATGAAACTCATATTATAAGATTGTGGGACTCATATATCATCTAATGATAAAATATTACTAATGGGACACATAGAAAATCTAGTAAATTATAGTATTGAAAAGTTTAATAGTATAAAAATTATTTGTAAATACATATTAGTAAATTATAACATTTAGAAACAAGTGAAATTTTACTTTAAAAATTTATATACTTAAACTAATATAGGATTTATAAAAAGAATAAGAGAACATTATCCTTCAGAATAATAGAATTCCATAATCATTACACAAGGAATCCACCATTTTAAACCAATTGAATGGTCTATATTTCATTAAAAATAAATTCCTTGATCACAAAGATCAGAATGAGATATTTCTTCCTATCCCAAGAATCCCCCAGTCATCCAAATAAAAATCACCAACCTTCCTATCCACGAAATCATTCAATATCAACCTAAATTTAAAATAGAATACAATGGATAAAAATGTTCTATGGAATTTAAAATCCACAAATTAATTCTATATAATGAATACACAATGATATTTTTCAGAGAGTATGTAATGATATGTTATGAAAAAGAATACTTCTAATAGGTTGAGTCACAAAAACATAAGAACTTAGCTCCTTGAATAAACATGTATTTATATGATCACCTCAAAAGGTAATTTTTCCATGATTTGCCGAGTTAGTTTATATGGCCTCAGATAACCTCCATTTTGAAAAATAATCAAATACATATATATATAATGTTATTTCGATATCATATTTAAAATTGTATTAAAATTATTCCATAAAATATACATAATTAAAACAATATGAATATTATTATCATTCCGATACAATAAATTCTGTTTAGTCAATTAAATAAAAATATTTTAATCTGATAAATTAGACATTGTTAGTACAATGGAAAATTAATTTATAGTTAGATGACTTGAAATAGTCATCTTGATGGAGTTTAGTTTTTCATTATAATAGACTATATTTTCTCAATCTGTTGGGCTACACATTTTTAAAATGATAAACTATACATATCTTGTTTGATAAACTAGACATTTTGAGTCTGATGGATCCGACAATAATAATTGTAATAGAATAACCTATATCTGTAATAATTATATTCGTTATTTTAGAAATATTTTATCATCATGTAAAATATCTTTTTTTCTAAAAAAATTTAGAGACTTGGGAAATATAATATTTTTGAAATATTATTTCTATGATTGCTTGTTATAATATTAGAAACCGAGGATATAAGTATTTAAATTAAATCCTTCAACTCAACATAAATCAAAAATGAAATATGATTTGAATAAAGGCTACTAGTAGTGAACTGAAGATTCATCAAATCATCGCCAGTCAACTCTAGAGAGAAATTGGTTTGTCTACTTATATGTTCCCCATTAGATTTAACTAACTGATCACCATAATGCATTCTCAAGACTTTCATTTACATAGAAAATATCTCATACATAGGATGAAATTGGTGAATAAAGGTGTCATTAAAAAATCCCCAAGAAAATATATAATATGAGTGGGTAATGATTGATTCCTTTCATCAATCTGAACCCAACCCTTCAAACAAATGAGTAGTGATCCTCACCTCGGAGAAATGAAGATTTCTAATAGACTCAAATATATCGTAGATCATATGTATCAACATTGTATCATAATTATATTCCTAATCACTACAAAACAATGGAGGATACTTATTCAGATAATCCATCTCATTGTCCATATATTGATCAAAATTAGGCTCTCTAGTTTCTAATGATTCTAGGTTGTTTTATGTCGTTAAAGACTACATATGGATCACTATTAAAACTATCAAAGGGATATCCTTCATAATAATTAAACTACATTCCTTAGGTCACATTATATGACATCACCAAACACAATACATAAAAAAATTACTGATTATTTAAATACAAGGGAGAGAAGAACAAAAAATGACACAAGATTTCAAAATATTCATTAAAAAATAATTTTAAAAATTCAAAACATGGGCTTATTTATATTTTAAATCACCAAACATGTTCCATGTTTTAAATTATAATTAACCCAATGATGATGGAAATAATTTCCTGGAATCAAATTTCTATCTGAATAACACATGCTAAATCATTTTACGAATCCAATCACTCAAAATAGCATGGATTATCTCCATGTTAAACATTACAAAAGATTGATTAATTTCTCTCACTAAAATTATTTTCACTAGAATTCATAAATTTTAAACAAAATAAAATTTAATCATAAAAAATATTATTAAAAAATACAAATTCCAATGCATAAAACAACACTTTTACTTATGTTTCAAAATGTACAAAATCAATAATGATTCACTGAAACACTTATGAACTTGCCTCATCAAATAAAAACGAGTATGAATAAATCAATTTTTTTAAAACAAATAATATCCATCTCCACTATGAATAGTTTGGCCCCATGATTTTTTTGGTGGTGAATTAACCATGTACGATTTAATGGGATTTTTCAAAAAAAAATAGATTCTTTGCACACAAGTTCAAAACCCATGTGACTTAATAGGGTTCCCCTAATATTACTATTAGATTCTATCCAAAACTATTTATTTCCCATGAAACCCTGGGGAAATCTTATTTCTTTGAGTTGTAACACAAAAAATATATATGTCAAGAACAAACATCCATTAAACCGATAATAATAGAACACTTGGAACCAAACATGGTAACTCGAGATCCAATATAAGGAATAAATATTCAAGCCCTTACCTATTCCAACCAATAGTGTAATATTTTTCCTATATTGAATATACCTTTTACACCACATAATAAGAGTGCTCAAATACAATTTTATAGAAAAAAATAGTGAGATAACCTAACATAGAACTCACATTGTTTCATGAGACGGTCGAACATGCCTTCATGAACAACCTGGGTTTTCAAAAAGTAGTATAATTTTATTAGAGTGCAGTTAAGAGTGATTCAACACAGATAAAAGCTACGATAATTAATATTTTTGACTCAAAACTAGACATGATGTATCCTTATGTTGGATCACAATTCCAAAATATATATATAAGGGACTAAAATTGTAACATAAAAACATGTAATAATAAAAAATAATAACAAAATATTTTAAAAACTGTTTTTTGAAAAAATGAAACAATTTTTATAATATTTTTTAAATTTATAAAACTATAAAATTAAATCTAATTGTAACAAAATTATGCGGTATAAAATTAAAAAATGCTACAAGACTCAAAATGTATGAATCCATACTGGGTGAAAACCCCCACCACTCTATGTGACCATTACAACACCACTTTAACTCGAATACCACCAACTTCCCAATGGAAAATATTAACAATCTAACCTACATTAAATAACATGAAAACTACTATAAATCAGAACACTATATACACATAAATTTTATTATTCAGGGTGTGATCTATAATCAAGTAATATACCACCATTATTCCATTATATTCCATTTATAATGAAACTAAGTCTATTTTTTTTGTAAATAGTGGAAAGAAAATATAAATTTTCAATACTTTATGAAAATAATATAACAATGAATTCTAATTATTATTTACTAAAAACCCTATTTGAAAAATAGTAATAAGGCTGCCATAAATATACAATGTACTAAGAGAACCCAAATATTTTCCATTAAAAAATATCACTTTTAAATATGTAGGTTAAACTATAAATTTTCATTATAAAGAATAAGTTTTGGAAAAAGAACTACCATGTGGTTTAGTAATATTTAATGGTATTATATATATGGATTAAATTTGAAAACCACCACATATTTACCTTTTCAAAACACTAACCCACATACACTTTTTAAAATAAGTGTAATGAAAGAAAGAAAAAGTATTCTAAAATGAAAGGATATAAATGTATACAATAAATGACATTAACCATACAATGTGTGCCTGATCCCCGTGAAATTTAGTCACAAATAATCAATCATCTTAATAAGAACATATTATAATTTGGGAAAATTATATGCAAGGGAACATAAAAATCGTAACATTAAATACATTCCATTTGGAAACACCCTTGGGAAAATTATTGTGTTTTTTTGAAATGAAATTGTTGAACAAACTAGTAGTAGGTTAATGATTATATAACTAATCAACCGAATCAAACAATCACTATCTTTATTTCTGAAAGATAGCCTAGCCAAGTGTTATATTAATGAAAAGTTTTCTAGCCACAATATTTCTATCAACCAGTAAGGAAATAACCCTAACCATTCCACTTAGTAAACTAATTTCTTCCTTTCGTCGCTAATATAGGAGGTAATTATCATATTAAAATATGCATGCGATAACCACAATTTACTACATTATAGAGAAATAAAAATCAAATAACCATCCAAAACCCATCACACAACCCCTCCTGTAATGATCCCAAACATAAATAACGAGATATGAATCATAATTTATAAAAAAAATGATCTTATGATTTAACAAAAGGTGAAAACTACCTCAACAAGTTGGTAAATAATATTTCAATAAATATTACCTCACAATGGGCTGACCAATCCATTCTCTTTATATATAAATATTTAATTATTCTTAAACCCCATTATGTTAACATTTGGAATACAAATACATCTCATGGGAAACCACACATATAACAAAAAGAAAACAAAAACCACCAATATTGAAATAATATTCAAAAAATACATTTCAAATTTTTTTAAATTATTGGAAACACAAAAACCACAAAAAGGAATCAATATACCTATTAAAACAAAGGACGCATCAAAAAAACCGAAAAGGATCGCACTACCTTCGTAAAGCATGGAAATCCATTTCTAAATCAAAGAATCTATTTATAAAGACAATGTAAAACCATATATAAATAATAAAGATACTTTTTTTAAAACATTGGAACCTCTTAAAATATAGAGAGAAATTATTCAAAAAATATCACATAACCATAAAAATCCAAATTGGTTCAAAACACCAATAATAGATATTTTTTTTTTTTCTGAAAAAACTTCAGTGGAATTTAATCAAAAACAATAAATGAAAAACAACTATTTGAAAACAAAGTACCATTGGACAATAAATTTTATCAAAACATTCCAAATGAAAAATAAAAAAACATGAGAAAACATTGATAACCAAAAATTAAGTATCTTATATAACATTACATTATATCAATAACACCTTTTAAACATTAGAAAATCATGAAATTGATAATTAAATGTAATGATAAATGAAAAACCTACATCAAATGAAATGAACATGTCGCCTTAGAAAGAAACTGTAAAGGTGAGGAATACTTATTTAACTTCATTTCCCATTTTGGGGTGCTTATTGGTTTGGGGGTGGGTTCATTAATTTTAAAATTATTATTTAAGATGAAATTAATTTTAAACATTATTAAAAAATGTAAAATAATATGAGTAATTTTAATGTATTAAATATTTTTTAGAAATTAATTTAGAAATTTTTAAAATGAATATATTTTTTTGAAACGTTTTTTTATTTTCAATGTAATAATAATAGTTTTTCTAAATTATTTACCAGTTATATTTTTTAAAAATGTAATATTTGCAACAAAATAATCACTTA
Organism: Viscum album; assembly: GCA_963277665.1. Classification (NCBI taxonomy): domain Eukaryota; kingdom Viridiplantae; phylum Streptophyta; class Magnoliopsida; order Santalales; family Viscaceae; genus Viscum; species Viscum album. Next base: position 1,276,614,166 of record OY728159.1, read on the forward strand.
TACATATGAAATTGATGATTTGTAAGGGAAACGATGAATTTTTGAAGGTTTTGTATAATAATAGTCCCTTATACTTGTGTTGTATATGGGTAAGGGTGAGTTTAAAGGGCCTGCATTAGGGTCTTCCACTGGTACATAAGGGTAATGTTGGGTTCCCAAGGTGATGTAAAGGTATGTTAGAACAAGTTTAAAGGTAGAATAATTTTTAAATTGGCTACATAAGGGTATGTCTATATTTTCTGGACTTATATAAGGGTATGTAGATGATTTTTTACATTATATAAGAGTATAACTACAGATGTGTAAGGGTATAAGTGATTTTTGTATCCCCATACATTTTAACCAAAGTCTCACATAAGTTATTTTATATTTTTAAATATCCATTATCAGGGTATAATCATGATACAATTACGTGATCCTTGGAATATCACTACATAGGGGTACAACAAGTTACACTTATATTGATAACATATTATGTGTAAGTTCATGGTGGAATTTTCAAAGCATTTATAAGTGTAGGCATGATTTACCAATATGTGAGCTATTCTAAAGAATTTTGTAAGGGAAAAACATGTTAAACTTATGAAGACCCCTACCATATGATAGGGAATTAGTTTTCACCATTTTCTATTATAAACACCTTATACATGACGATACCTAACACACATTTTTCAATTATAATAAACATTAATTTATTAGAATTAATTTCATTATACTGTTTTAATGATTTATAACTACTTTTTCATGATTTTTAGTATATCCGCAGTCAATTTTGATCTATAACTCATTGGGAAAATTAAATGGGGTTTTCACTAGTGGATTTTTGAGATACGCATTGCTATTATTTTTGAACTACCCAAACCCTTATCCACTTATTATTCCATAGTCTTTCTCTCATATTGAATTTCCCAAAACTGACCACCTCTGCTAAAAAGATTCCCCACATATAATAAAATGCACACTTTTCAATTTCCTATCAAGGAAAAACAATTTTTATCCTCTATCCTTTGTATATAAAATTTTATGAAGTTAAATATCATTTATTATATTTTTCTTCATTTTTTTGATTTTTTATTCATGGGTGATAATTGTTTTTTTATTTGAAAAATGTTATGTTCCAGAATAATATTGATATTTTACTAAAACTTAATTAGAAGGGAATAAATAAAATGAATAATTTTTTTTGTATTTTTTGGATGTTGGTGAGAATCAAAATTTTACTTCCAACATTCTATTATATTGGTTTTTATTGTTTTGTTGAAAGTTTTAAATTATTAAACCATGATTTTTTTGTTTTAATAACTCGCAAGACATGAATTTTATAAGAATTAACATTTGGATTATAATTTTTTCCCATAGAAATTATTATTTTATTGTGAAAATCGTTTAAATAAATATGTTTACATGATGAAAGCCCCATTGTTAAGATGTTTTTTAAAGTTTGGTATTTATAATGTGTTTTTTTCAAGTGTTTTTTTGTGATATATCATTGTGATGATGTATAATGGTTGATATGAGGAAGTGGATAGGAATTGAAGTAGGGGAAATTTGGGGTTTGTTGGAATAGGGACGATAGTTTTTTTTGTTTTCATATTTTTATATTGGTTTCCAATAATAAGGAAATGGAATATTAATAATAGAAAAATAATGGAAAGTTGATTTGAATGGCCAAAAACTCTTAAATTAAACTGGGTACTGCAGAAAAACTGGTTTTTAAATATTTAATGAGTGATTTTATAAATAATTATAGTTGGTAAATAGAAGATATGGAAATGATTTGGATTAGAATAGAATATGGGATATGTATTTTGTGAAGATTTCATGTATTATCGGATAAATATAGTGGTATCTTTGAATGTGGATGAGGTTATTTGGATTTCTGGTAATGTTGCAAGTTGGATGATATTCTTGTAATGAGAAGATAATATGGGACCATGTGTGTGGATTATATAGATATATTTTATATTTTATATGATTAATATTTTTAAATACCCAAACATCCGATACATAGATATCACTATTTAATATATGACTATTCATTACTTAAAAAATGACCCATGATAGAAACTAGTTTGTTCTAGTGCCTTTAGAAACATTGATACATAACAAATGGGTTCATATGTGAACTACATCATATTAAACTAATTTCCTTATAAAAACCATTTCTATTCTTATAATTAATAATAAATTTCTTCTTATCATTGGAAAAAACATAATAAAGTTTGATATATGATTTTTATTACAGTTAACCAAGTGAGATATCAACATAACGTAATCATAAGAGCATGAGAACTTGAGAATCAAATTTGGAAACCATGCCCCATAAATCGTTGATCTTAAAAACGAGTAATGACACAATTAATGATATTTCAAAAGACATGATTTATAATGGTATCAGAGAATATAATCCCAAGAAAAATAACATTAAAATAAGAAATGTAATTGTGGAAAAAATATATGTATTGAAAATCATTTACTTAGTAGTTAATTCACATTTCCAAGATAATAATAGTGGATTTTGTTCACTCCCCAAACCATTACTATGGTAAATTATCACTAATAATAAAAAATTTGGATTGTGTTCAATTCCCAAACCGTTTTTTATTCACAGTTCACTTTAATGACTATCATAGTGGAACAATTCACATATTGAACAAGTTTCACTCCCCTTTATGGTCTTTATTATCAAATGAGATAATAATATTTACAAAATAAATTAAAGATGGATATAGGTCTGAACTATTATATAATCCATACATTTTTGTTCCACAATATCATATAACAATATTTATATTATAATGAATGAAAGGAAACAATTTTTATAAACATTTTTTATCATAACCAATGGAAAAGAAATGGGTTCAATAAAACATTCATCACTTCATTATAACATAAACCATGTTAAATTATTGGGTTTCATAAACATACAATAATTATAAACATAAACCACAAAAAATAATGAATTATTATGATATACATAGATCATATCCATAATAAAATTTGAGATACATCAAATTTTTTCATCTTAGAGGGAAAATTATTATGGAAGATCACTTAGAGCATTTCATAAACAAAATATCCATTTCTATTTGGAATAACTTTTATATAATGTAAAAAAATAAAAAATATATAAAAAACATAGTATTTGATAATAAAATGGAAGACATGTAATGTAAAATTTAAATTATTTAGTGTTCATAGAGCTGAAGAATTGTATTCATTCATTATATGATAAAATTAATATTATATTCACATTTTTAGTAAAATAAAAAGGGAATTGATTGGAAAAATAAGAATATTAGTTTAGATTTGTCTTAAATCTGAAAATGGGAAAAATTCAATTAAAAATAATTATATAACAATCAAAAAATTCCTCAAAAAATTCATTAGAAATAAAATACATTGAATGAAAATAATGTTAAACTAAATTTATAAATAAATTTTATTTTCCTTAAAAACATTATTTTATAATCTTCCCTGAATAAAGATGCTAAAAAATTGAAAAAATGTTATTACATGAAATAACTTTAGTATGAGAAAATTCATGGATTCCATGAGTGATATATTATATGATTTTATCATTATAAGTATGATTCATCAATAATCCCAATGATCAATGATATTATAATATTCAACCATTACCACATTTCTAATGTTTCAAAAGTAACCCCATGAAATAAATAAACAAGTAAAAAATTTTAAATACCAAAAAATTAAATAACATTTATCATAAAATTAATTCATTGGTAGAAAATATAACAAACAAAATTATCAAGTGGTAAATATGGAATATTTCATAAATAAATAAAAATGAGATGAAAATCCCCTTACCTTATGTCTCGAATCTCATCATACACATTAGAACCTATAGTATAATAAATATATTATTTTAAAAAAATATTATATATAGAATATCAAATATATCATACTAAATATGATTTAATTATTACCTTCTATGACCTATTTATTAAAACTTCCTTTTTAATTTACATTTCGAGTAACAACTGCTTCAATTTTTATTTACGTTTTTATATATTATTTTATATTACAATAAATTGATCGTGGTTCTATAATATAAATATTTTTAAAATTTATATAAATACTATATTTATTAATTATAATTTTTTATTTTTTCCATCAATATTAGATATATGAAAAGAAATATGATGTTTATGGAGATAGCAGGCCTTACAAACACATGAACACTATCTCCATTTTGTAGAAATAAGAATAAAATAAAGGCAAATAATATTTACTTTTTGGGGAAGCATTTTTAATTCATGTATATATTATATATTCATTTTATATGTACTTATTAACATCATTTTCAAAATAAAATTCAAAATTTATATCATTGCTTCATGGAGGAAGTAGTCCACACGTATGCATGATCAATGTTATTATTTTCCTGCATAATGAAAGTTAATATGTTATGTATGGTATTATCATTCCAAGAGTATAAATATTTCATAAATATAATAGATAATAATTAAATCTATACTTATATTTATATATTTGCGATGGTGATGGAAAATGAGTTATATTGATTCATGAGGCAGTAGTCCACCATACATAGGATTGACGAATTCATCTCTCATTTGATGTAATATGAGATAGATGTAGATTATAAAATTTATATAACAGTGTCACAATATGTGTGAGATACTTATGATATTATATCATCATTTTTAATAGGATTTTCATGGATATGGGTGAGTAAATAAAATAAAAATACTTAGTTATGAATGATTCTTATTCATCATAAAACCTCTTAATGGTAGCACTAAAATCATTCTTATGAGGGTTTACTAATATAAATAAACACTGTAGGAAGTTAGGAGATATTTATGTAATTAATTTGGGAAGCTATTTTATGAACCAATAGGTTTTAGATGTGTGAATAGTATACGATATGGGGTTAACATTTATATATAGCGGAGATATGAAACATGTATTTTTTTGAAAAGAAAATGGTTTACCCACTTGTTAAACATAAAACCATGCTCTAAAAGGGATAATTTTATACAAAATATAATATAATTACATAGTATGGATAAATAGTATTTGTATATGTCTTTTATATTTTACTACTGACCTATTTAGTGCATCCCCCTATAAACCAAATTTGACATTAATTAATTCGTAATAAAACCACATACCCGGTGAAAAGGTAGTTTTCCACTGGGAAAATTCTAATAGTTATTGATGGTATAAAATATCTAATGACATCATGAATTTAATTCCAAGAAAATAAATTATATAAATAGTTAAATAATTGTTTTTTTAATATATTTTAAAACATGATGTTACTTTTTGTGCGCATTAAATGAAAAGGCATCATTTAAGAAAATTATGTATTTTTTGATACTCATCGAAAAAATAAACTTTTCATATATTTCTAAAAAAATAATCCTTAGATAACATTGATATATTGATGTCCAAAATAATGTTAAATTCTATAAATATATTTTATAAAATATTAATAAATTAAATTTTATATTTCTTCATGAAAAAATAACAATCAATTTTTTAAATCTACTTATTTGTGAACCATATAATCACATTACAAAAAAATCTGTACTTATTTATAGATATACATTAACTATCTAAAAACATTACACATAATTTTATAAACATGTTTATTCATATTTATACATCCAAAATTAATTTATAGGTTATAAAATTAATGATTAAAAAATAATTTTATTAGTATATCATAGTTTTCATTAATAACTAATGTTATGTGTATGTCAAGATATCAATGAAATTAAATTTCTTTTAAAAAAAATATTTAATAAGATCTTATTGTTTCACATTAGAACCCCATTAAAATTAATTTCCCATTTGATATTTCATCACAGTAATACAAATAACTAATGTTACTTCTTACTCAACATAAACTTAGGTTTAAAGTATGTCCCTAAAAATGGGGGTTTCTCCACACAATCATGACTCAAAGATTTTTCTTATTTAAATGATGTTTCTCTCTACGATACAGAATCTCCACATTTTTCTCATCATAAAAAATATTATGATCTAGTGGTACAACCTCTTAGTTCAGTACTTATGAAGGATCAGTCATATACTTTCTCAAGATATATATATTGAATGCATCATGGTCATGAGAGAGGCTAAATTTAATAAAAAAGAGAAAATAAACCATCCATACTCGATCAAGAATACCAAAGGGTCCAAAATACATCGGGAATGACTTTTATTTTTCTTTAATTTCATAAACATCTTGAATGGATTGTTTCAAAGAAAAAATCCTCATAAATATGAATATCTAGATCATATCTATGATTATTAGTATAATTTTTGTATCAACTATGAGCTTTTTTGATGTTCTATTGAGTGAATATAATATTCCCTAAAATTTACATATCTAGTTCATATCCCAAAAATATTTATTTCTCCAAATTCAGCTCAGAATATTGAAGTTATACACATCTTTATATATAGGGCCTTGTAAAGGGGCATCTGAATTTTTAAATGAATTCTATTTTTATATGAGAAAATGATTAAAGAAAGATGTTGATCCCAATAACCACTGAAATTCATAGAAAAAGATATATAAATATCCTATACTATTTCAATTATTATTTTATACTGATATCTATATGAGGATGATAAAAAGTGCTAAAACATGGTTTTTCTATTAATGAATTTCTGAAGACTATACCAGAACGTCATGGTAAACCTTATATTCTTTATAGGTACAACAGAATATTGTACTCTATGCAGGCTTACCACATATTTATTATATATCTTTTAAATCTCATCAAGAGAGAACTCTTATCTTATAATGATCATGTGTGATGAATTTTTATGTATATTTACTAGTATCCATATAAACTTGTTCCCTTAAAAAGTTTTGGGGAGTCCGATGTCAGAATCCCAATTATTATTTTACTATTTCTTTTTAGTTATAGTTAATGATTGAATATTTCCCTTGTAATTTTGTCTCCTAACCTTAGCATACTGAATTACCAATAAATGAGATACAAACTATATAATATATCTCTTAATTTAGTCCCACTAGAAGTCATATTTTTAATATATATAATTTTTTATATATCTAGGATGAATAGAGAATGGATAACAATGAGTTACCTCTAACAACAACTTCATATTTTGTATGGATGGGGAATAAACATAGTTCTTAAACCATATCATTCCATCACAATCAAGATTAATCTTTTGAACATATAAAACATTCTGTAGGACTACATATTACCTGTATTTCTATTTATTATTCACATGGATAGATGGTTGGACACATAATAAAGAAAAATAAGATTTCCCCCATCCTCTTTGATTTCCAAATCCATCCTTTAAATTCCTTAAATATTGGACATTTTTTGCCTCATCATGGATAACCTATCATGTTCTTTTTTATCAAATGCCCATGAAAACATGTTCACTTTACCAAGTTTGTAATTTATTGAGTAGTTATAAAATTCTATCATATTCAACCATCTTCTTTAGTTCATGTTCAATTATTTCTTTTTGATTATATATGATAAACATTTATTATTAGTATACATATCCCACCATTATCCATAATGATAATTCATTCATATAATTATTAAAAAAATTACAATAGATAACACAGAAACATGGTATGGGAAAATTTAATCTCAACCCATTAATTGTCTTGAGTATTAATCAATCACCAAATAATTCTTTATGATAATGTATCCGAGTAATTTCTTTTATACACCTCTATGAAATAAAACCCCTACACTATTGTAGGGTAATTTAATAGTAGTATTAGTGATGATATTTCTCTTTGGTTCATTGAAATTTTTCTCACATTCATTTATACAATGTAGCATGGCTCCCTTCCATGTTAACATGATTCATAGATTATATAATCATGTAAAATTTTGAAAAAACCATCAATAATATCATGCCAAACCAATAAGATATCAGTAAATTGTCACAGTTGATAGTTTTTAACATTGTTCAATAACGTTCTTCTTTGATGGATAAAATTATATACCATCTCATTATAGTATATGACCTAAATTGAATCCTTTTTAATATAAAATTCACACTATGTAGATTTTTTTCATACAATATATCCCTCTGTATGGACACAAGTAAAATTCTAATGTAATATTCATTCTATTCATCTCTCTTTTAAAAAGAATGAATATGATTTATAAGGACTACCAAAATCTGATTAAAGTAATATCTAATGAATATATTCATTAAATCCATGATGATGGAGGGGGGTTAGTAAGAATAAATGGTATCACTAAATATTTATAGTTTCTATACATTGTATGGAATGATGTCATGTCTATTTTCTACTTCTTAATCATTAATTTATGACATCCAAATCAAAGGACAATCATGGAAAAGTATTTATCTCCATTTTATTGAAGAATCTCGTTATAAAAATTGGGAAGTGGATACATTTCCTTGATTGTGATCACTTTCAGCTCATGATAGTCAATATATAGTGGTAATGATCCATATTTATTCTTAAAAATTGAAAAGGTGTACCCCAAGGTGACATACATGTCCAAATAAACCCCTTGTGAATATTCCCCTTGAGTAGCTTCTTAATTTTTTTGAAACTCAATAAAATATATTCTATAGAGTCCTTGAAATGGTTATAGAACTAATTTGGAGTTTTAGTAATAAATAAACATTAAAATATGGTGGAATAGTAGGAAAATATTCAAAAAATGACATCAAAAAATTTGCACAATAAGAATATCATCATTGATGAATTTATACCCAAACATTATAGATAAAAACCCACATTGAATGGGAAACAAAAAATTTAAAATGATGTGATCTCCATAAAAGGATCATATCTATCATCAAACTGATATATGAACACACATTGGGATATAAAATCAAACATGACTTACCCTCCATGTAAATTAATGTAGTATTTATATATAGAAAGACATTCCATTCCTATAAAAACATAAAATTAAACCAGAGGTTGAATAAAAATGTTTCCAAGAAACAAATTCCCAGAAACATGAATTGGAGAAGAATCATATACATAATATAAAACAATTGAATCATTATGTTTCTTCACATATAATTACACAAATAATCAGTGGAGTGGTATTTTGATTCTCTTATAAAATTCATCAGATATAAAATAGTTGTTAGATCCAAAGTTAGATGAAACATTCCTAGTTCTAGGGTATATGGTATGTGAACCATTCACCACATTGTTATCATATCATTAAATATAAATAAAGGTCATAAGATATTTCCATTTTTCCCCTTTCTTAATTAGTTTATAACGTATATCATCATCATTAGAATTAAAATTCTGTAACCTGATAAAATAATACACATTCTCCTTATATTTGAAACCCTCAAGTGTGGGTTGTGTACTTTAAAGGGCTTTATCCTAGTTTGAAAAATTACCTAACATCATCCCCCTATATTTTCAATCACTTTCTTGATAAAAAATTCCTTTCAAACCAATAAAAAAATTTAATTCATTTAAGAAAATTTCTGCATCATTTCTTTCCACACATTGAGCATGAAGGAAATTATATCTTCATTAATCTATGGTTTATATATTATAATTTATATTCCATATTTCTTTTCTCATAAAAACCAAAATATTTATGGATAACACCAGTCTCCATTTCACTATTGATAGTATATCAAACTATTTCTTCCTAGCTGTTGAAGTCCCTTATAGATCACACCCTTGGGAGACATTGTTTTAAACCACTGAATTGTTTTTCAACCATACATTAATGATTAGTGATAAAATAAAAATCATATCACACAAGTCATGTAATATTTTAATCCAAGGAACCAAGAGACTCATCATTGTTCTATTTGAACTCATGTAATTCCATCCTACTTTTCATTTAATGAATATGAGGAATGTACTTCTTGAAAAATATTTTCATAAACTCATCCCATTATATTGGGTAAATTTCATCTTTTTTGACCCATATTCTTGATAATATTATTTCATTGATCTAATTAAAATACAAAAAGATATAAATCTAAAATGACTTCGTCGGACATTGCACACTAAAAAATAGATAATAATTTTTCAATCATACTTATATATTTTTTGAAACAAGTGGATTAGTTGAGTTGGAGTTCCCTCATAAAAGAATCAATAAGTCATTTTTTTCTACATTTTATCTTTTTAATGTTCTACATGATTCAGATCATGAGAAAGTTGAGTGATAATAGAAATAAAAATATTTATCCAAACTCATATAAAGTTGAGATTCTTGGAAGGAAAATCATTTAATTTTCCATCACATTCCTCATTAACATGGTTATTTTTTATATCCGTTAAATAAAACCAATAATTTTTGTTAAGGAAAATATAATCATAGTGTGAATAACATAATCACGAAAAAATTAGTAATATGATGTCAAAAACAAGAATCTTTCTTTCCCATCCATGACACCTTAGGATTAACCTAGATCATTAATAGTGATTATTCAAATCCATCATGATGTTTCATTAAGATTTTTTAAATTTCATAAGCATATCCCCTAATATTGTTATACCATGCATAAAAAAAGGCCTGTTTTCATACACCAGGTAATGATCACATCCATATCAATGTGCCGTTTTGGATAAATTAACCCTAGGTAAAATTATGCAAATTCTACATCCTCTTTTGATATATATAGTGAGGTAATATCTTCAAAATGACTAGATATATCATTTACCGAAATTACATGTTATTTTAATATAGATATATTAATCTTTATTATATAAATTGATATCTTTTGATACTATTTTCAAAATGTTAAATAATCCATTATATGATACAAAACATAAGGACCTAAAAAATATAATACATATATATCGCATATTAATATAATAGTATTCCTTAAATAACAAAATGATCCATGGTATATATACTTTTGTTCTATTTCATTTGGAAACACGGGTACATTAAATAGTTGTTCATAAGTGAACTTCATAATCTACAAATATGTTATTCATAAATAGATTCCAACTTCAACATATCATAAGTAATATATTTCTTCATAACCTAGGTAAAGAAAAACATATAAATATTGATCACAGATTCACATTAAGGGTATAGAAGGGAGATATCAATATAATTTGATCATAGAATCAATATAAAATGAGAATAACCTTTAGAAATCATACACTACACATAATAGATAATAAAAATGAGTCATGTAATTGATATTTGATGTTAATGACCCAAAATTCATAAAGGAATAAAATAAGATAATCCAAGGCAGCATAACATTGGCATACTATATGGAATTGTGGAATATACACAAGTGTATAATATAATATCATTAGTTGTAAGGGCCCATTACCAATACTATCAAAGTGGATTGGGTTTAATCACCATACCATGGTATAAGTCATAGATTGGAACCAAGACTATAATATTGGATTCTTTTCACTCCAGCAACCATTATAGTATTCATGGTTCATTTACATGACTATCATAGTGTCCAAAGTTACTTACTAAATTGTGGTCCCTCCCCATTCCAGTGATTTTTTTCTCATAATAGATCAATCATCCAATGAATTAGAGGGAAATAAAAATCCATTATTTCATACAATACATAAAATCCAGGTCCACAATATCATAATATATTAATAATATTAGAAAAATTTAAATAAATGGGTTATATAAAAATTATTTTATAGAATAACCTATTGAAAACAAAAAGAGGTTCGATAAACATTTCATCATTTAATCATTACATACCCATGTAAAAGGAACATGATTCCTAATCATTATATCATAATAAATATAAAACATTGAGATATATAAAAAGGATTTCATCCTAGAATATTTTTCTCATTATATCATATGTAGCAACAATGGATGTCATCTTAGATGTAAAAGGATTTTTAAAGTCACTCTGAACAATTATTAAATAAAATATAATATTTTCTTTCAAATAACTAATAAAAATCGAAAAACATCACAATTATTAAAAAAAAATTATTTGAAAATTAGCTTGAAAATTATTAAATTATTATATAAAAAAATTAATATAGTGTTATAAGAAAATACATTTAATTCCCTAAAAGATAGAATGCAGATAGAATCAATATTTTCATTAAAAGTCATAGGCCTCAATTTTAAAAAAAGATTCCCTTTAAACAATTTTATAATAATTTTAACAATTTTAAAAATGTATACATAAAATAATTGGATAATATTAAATAATATCTTTAAAAAATATTAATAAAAATAGACATTAAGGAAAAAGTATTTTCCACTAAAGAGACAAATAAAGAAATTTTTCCTAAAAAATATTATTTTTAACTTTTCTATAAATAATGTGGAAAAAATGGGGGTGCAATTATTTCCATTAAATGACCAGTGGAGAGAAAAATTATATAGTTCCATGACATATAGATCAAAATATTTTATCATTGGAAGCATAATCTTAAACATTCCTTCAAAAAGAATGATATTGTGATATAAAATGATTAAGAATTTGTGAACATATGAATTGCAACACACATGAAAAGAATGAAGAATATATGGACATATAAATCCTCTTAATTTTTAAAAAATAATAATAATCATCATTCATGTGTAGAATATAGACTACAAAAATGAAAAAAAGTGGTGAATACGGCATGTGTCCCATGGATATAAAAGTTAGACAAAAATTCCCTTACATTTCTATTGATATTCCTTATACAAGTCCAAAACTCTAATATAATAAATATATGTATTTATAAATAAATTATTTTCAAATAATTATATATATCATACAATGTATAACAAACTTATAATTTTTTAATACCTAATTCTTATGAAAAATTGAAAATCATGTTTTGGGTAATAACTATTTAATTATTCATGCATGTTTTGGTTTTTTATTACTAGTCCTTTTAAATTTATCATGGTTTTAGAAAATATAAAAAATAAATAAGAAATTAATATAATATATATTCATTATATTTTTTTTATTAATCCATTAATATTATATGTTGTTAAAAAATTACATTGTTCATCAGTAGATATGTCATACAAAAGCATGAATGATGATTCTGTTTTATCGAGGGATGAAAAAAATTGAAAATATTAAGTTGAAAAAAATATATATATTAAATATCATATATATTAATTTAATTTATCTTCATTACCATCCATTTCCATATAAAATAAAAAACTATCACTTCATATCATGGACATGATAGTCCACATGTACACATGAGTGATACTATCATTTTTGAATTGATTTGTATGAATATTAGTAGATGTGATATTATAATTATGTGTGTATAGATATTTCATAAATATTATATATAAACATTAAATCCACCATTACATCCATGTGTGAGAGGCCAGGACACAAAAAGAGTTACATCGATTCGTGATTCGGTAGTCTGTCGTACAGACAATCGACAGTTTCATTTCACATTTGATAAAAGTAACGATGGATTTATGATAGGAAATTAACATAATAATATATTAGTATTTGGGATATATTTATTATATTATATCACTATTTATTATGATTTTTTTTCAGGTGGATGAATAAATAAAATAAAAATGATATATTAAGAATGATTCCTCTTTTGGATAATACTAATAAACTTCATAATAGGTTTTCCTAATCAAAATAATACTATAGGATGTGGGAATGAAATTAAAAAATTCATTTTGGTATTTCTTATCTAAACCAAATAATTTTTTATGTCAGAAATTTAGAGGGGAGGGGGTTCCATTCTTATATTCATTGGAATGATGAAAATCTACCTCTGATTCCCCACTCTTACTTCAATGATATGCATTCACATATAGGATAGAAATTCATATAGTTTACAGTGACCATATAGCTGTGTATGAAAGAAGATTAGGTGCTTAATAGTACTATTCATTTATGTTATATGTATTGCAAGAGTTTAATGTTCTTGAGGACCATGATTCCCTAATATTATGGATATATGTTTTTATTGGAGATGTTATGCCATAGAATATAATTAATTAGGTGAGATGTTGTGAGATGTTTTGTTAGAAACATGGTGATTGGAATGAATCTATTTCTCATGTGCATTTGGGATGATAGAAATCGATTTTATGGGAGCATCTTGATATAAAACATTGGTGTGTTATAGAGGAAAACTAGTGGAAAAGATGTGAGGGGTTCCGGTTTTTCGATATTTTTTAACCATGTTATCATACTTGGATTCATTACTTGGAATGTGTTCTATTATGTGGATGTGTTTCGTAATTTGAACGGATTAGTTGTTATTGGTTTTATTGTTATCTCATTATTTTAATTTTATTTTATTTTTAGATGTGAAAAATATATATTGGGTTTGAAATTAATGAGTATACATGTTATTCTCAACTTATGTATATAAAAACTATTTATTTAGGATTTCTGTAGGGCATCATGGACTGTGCATGAAATAACTAACTCAAAATTTGTATTAGGTGAAGTGTCACTACATTGGGAATTTCTTATGGGTATTTTTTTGGATCATACATGTACTTTTTTATTTTACACACGAATTTTTGGATGGTTTTCATTTCCACTACTTTCATATTATGTTATGGATTTTTTTACCCCATCTATCTATCCTATTATTTTATAATACGTTATTTTTATCATATATGATATTTTTATACCCTTCATTCCCTCTAGAAAATAATTGCATAATAAAGGTGGGACATGGTGATAATTATTTCTATTAATACTTTATTAGAGAAGTATGTATACCTTTGTGGGTATTTTTGTTATATAGTGGTATTAAAGATTTTTGGAAGAGATAAGGTGAAGTTTGGAGTTGTTAACTGTGATGATTACATGGGATGGTCGAAAAATAAAACAAGTTAATCCGATTGTTTGAAATAGGAAATGGAAGTACATTTAAGAAATAATATTATTGGTCCACTTATGATTTAATTCAGGGAATCTATGACAACGTAATATAAATGTTGGGTGACTATGATTATATGGTAGAGTCTATGGGGACATAAATATATCATGATTTTCTGGGTTCTATTTTATATTATGTTTTTTGTGGAGTTTAAATGAATTAAATGAGTCATATATAATAATTACATACTATTATCCTCATGAAATATTTGTTTTATTATAGTTATGTATCCTTTACATCGTCCTTATGTGATTCATGCAAGTGAAATGAAAAATGATTACCTGTTTTACCATAGAATGGTTGATCTGACTAAGAAGGATGATCGGTTCTAAAGGGAGACTCATTCCTTTCAGCCGAATGATTTTGAAATATATGATTGTTGATTGTTTAATATATATGTAGAGCTCATGTTATAGGAGAAAACATCACCATCAGTCTGTTATGGCCCATATAGAGTCCTAGGACCACTGAATGGTTTTTAAATGAGAGTTGAAACTTGCCAGTGGTAGGAACTATATTTGGGTTAGTGGATGTAGATGGAAGTTATATGGTCTAAATTCTAGAATAAGTTTCATGTAGAGTTCATATCATCATCCATGAAGGTACATAATAGGATTGATTTTATCACCCTTCAATAGAGGATATTTTTTGTGAAATATTTTATTTTATTATTTCATTTTCTTTTTCTTTTCAAAACCATTGTTTTTTTAAAAAGATTCACATGCATAGCATATGGGGGAGTCACTCTACCCTTATTTCCAATATGGATTTTCTCCTTTTAGAATTCCATTGTACATGTATTATTATAATAAGGGAGAGTTAATTTTGAGAATAAACTCTCTAATAGTATTACCATGAGTGGAAAACATTTGTGGTACTTGAGATGTAGAGTTATAAGTGGTAAATAATAGGTTATACAACATTTATGGTTTTGTCCAATGGGTACTTGACCATAGACTATTCCATTCCCACATTCATAACTATATTTTTTATATTTTCTTGGGTAGTTGAGATACTATTCAATATTTGTCGAGTTCATGGTCATTGTTAGAATTAGTTCTCTATGATTCGTGGATATCAACCTAGTGGGTGTTCCCTAGTTTAGTGTCATACTTCGTAGCTGCTTCTAGTGAGGTTATTTTCAGATAAGGGATAGAATGCGTATTCCCAACTAAGAAGATACATGGTTGGAAGAGATCAACCCCAAGATGGTCATCATATTTTGGGGCCTCGACTATAGTGTGTCTATTTAGTTCATCTCTAGTCATATGGTAGGATATCTAGATTTGAAATGTACCATGTGCCAGAGGTTCCAACTGTAGATGTGATAGAGAACTTTTGAGGAATAATTATATTATCATCCACCATTTTTTATTCATTATTTAATTCAAGATATTAATACTACATTGATTTACCCACGCTATTACATTCTACTGGTCTAAATGTATATAGAATTACCATGCCTCTACTGTTTATTATGCTAGTAAAAGACAAGATAAACATGATTGTTGTGTGTCATCAGTGTATACTAATTATAAAAGAACATCAATCATTTGGGGATATTTTATAAGTATATACACAGTTGTAATATTCCATACTTAAATAAAATTAGGTTTATTTACCTCTTGTGAATACATAGTTCATTTATATGATAAGCATGTCCATATATTTGGACATTTATCAAGATGTTTTCAAAATAGAGTGGGGTTTTCATATGGCTAGAAGAAATGTGGAGACACATAATTTTGTGGTTGTAGGGCTCTTTGTTAAATCAAAAGATATTGGGATAGTGGAGGATCATTGGGTCATCGGGGTGTTTTTGTATGTTTTCAAAGTGGTGGCCATGGAGTTGCCCCTATATGATAATTATTGTTCTGGATAAATTTTTAGCTAGGTGGTTACCTAATTTTGATGGATCCTTATTAGATGACATACTCCATGTTCTGAGAGAGAAGGATTATGATAGAAAATCTATTGTATAAGGGTTTCAATAGAACTACTGTATCAATTTGGTGTTACACAATTATATTCTTCATGAAATTGGATTGTATTTTAAAGATGTGTTAAAACAAATGATTATCAAACTCTGTAAAAATTATGAATCCCAATCCCTTTATTAGGATTAATGATATTTTTGACCAGTTGAGAGTAAATAGTTGGTTCTCTCAGATTGATATGCTATATATGTATCACCAGTTAAGGGTTAAAGATGGTTATATTCTAATTACTATATTTTAGTGTATATATAAAAACATAGAGTTTGTGGTTATATCATTTAGTGTCATAAATGCACTAGCTATGTTCATGGGAATCATGAATTTTATGTTCTAGGAGTTGCTAGACTAGTTCAATGTCTTTATAATCAACAACAAATTGATATCCTTGAAGACATAAAAAGAGAATACTGATCATATCAAAGTGATTTTTTAGGAAATTTAATGACACTGTCTTAATAGAATGTTTTGTAAGTGTGTTTTGGACCCAATAGATGTATTTACATTGGAATTTGGTATCATGGTATGATGTTTCTAAAGACCCAATAATGATCATGGAAGCTGTTTTGTGGGTGGAACCCAATTCAATGGATGAGGGTCATTGTTTCATCATTTTTATGCAATAATACTAGAGGATCACATTCAATCCATCATGTATTGTGGCCCCATTTACATCTCTATTGAAGAAAGACCCAAAATGAATCTTAACTGGTCTGTGTTAGGTTTTATTTGACTACCAGATGAAGAGATTGATCTATGCTCCAATAATTGAGTTTCCAGTGGAGGGGTTTATATTTGAGGTGTTTTGTGGAACTACCCTTATAGATTGGGATACATATTTATACTCGATAAAGAAGTGATTTCTTATAGGTCTAGGGAGTTATTATCCCATGAAAATATTTATACCCTCCATGATCTAGAGTTCATAGTGTTTGTTTTTAACGAAAGATTAGGGGACAATACCTCATTTGATATTACATCATGTACATTGATTATCACAATATATATTTTCTTAGTGAATCCTGAATCTATGAAAATTGGAGTTGATAGAGTTTTAATTTGATATATTATTCTCCTCAAGAAAAGGGAATGTCATGGTTGACATATAGATTTAGAACATCAGAAATAATATTATTCAGGAGTCTACAGATTCATGAAGGGTGATAGAAGAGTTTTTTATCTTCACATAGATATTAGTGTGGGAGGATGATAATTTTTTCAAATAGAAATGAATTCATCCCAAATGTAGCTAGTATAGGAATTTCACAAGGGAGACATAAAGGAATGAGTGAAGTGAGATAGTGTATTCCAGGGTGATTCCCTGTAAGGATGGGCAGAACCAGTTTCCATTATAGGGGATGATATTTGTTCTATTGGAGATGCACAATGGATTCCTTAATGAGAATTATGGATCACTGTTATTGGTATACCTGGGAGTATCAAAAATGAATCATGGTTTATTGACACAGTTTTGGTGGACTTGGATAAAATGATGATTCCATGGTTTGTCACTAAATGATTGGATTTCCATAAGTTAAGAGATAAGAAACATGTTCTTGGATGTTTTTTCTTCCCCTAGATGTTCTTAAGTTGAAGTTAGAGGAAATATTGTTGAAATTAGTCACCTTATTTCCCTTAATATAGGGAGAATGAGATTCTATGTGGGAAATCATGGATCTACTAGTAATTTTTTCTCACTTCCCTGTGATCAAGGAGCCAAACATTGTTGATATATTATAAGGGAGTAATTTGGAGGAGGTCTTGTTGTAACATGGGGATTTAGGCGCATTTTATTGGATTGGGATTATCGTTTTACCTTATAAGTACTGAGTGGATTGTAGAATTTTTTTTTCACATAGTGTTGCCAAGATACAACCTTCAACCATTAGATGGATATAAAAATAAATTGAATCATCAATATGCTAGAGGATATTTTTCAGGTGTTTATATTGTTGTTTGGTGGGTTTTGGGAAAAGAACATGACTTTGGTTGAGTTCCCTTATAATAAGAGCTACCACTAATCCATCTGCATGGCCCTATCTGAGGATTTTTATAGGAGACCATGTCATTATTTATTTTTATAGGATGAGTATTTCATTTAATTAGTTCTCATTCCCGATGTAGTTTCGAGCACAATATAGAAGATTTATATTTTATTTGAGAATATGATTGTGGAATAGTACCAACACAAGTCTTCTTCCCAACATAGTATAATTACCTTATAGTTTTAAGTGATGTACAATGTCTTACAAATGGTTTCTCCCCCATCATGGTAGTAGATATTAAGAATGGTTGTATTCTCTCAACCTAGTTTGTTAGTCCTTTTTAGTTGTTGGACGCATTGGAGGGGTTAACTATTTGTTGCCTTTTTTCCATCAGAGATGGTTAGAACACATGCAATATTCCATGTGTCTCATCTCAATAGGAATCTTCATGATGGATCCCCAATTAATTTATAGGGTGTTTTGGATATAAAGGATGACACTGCATTCATGGAGCTTCGCATAGAGATCTAGAACTATAAGAAGAATGTACTACATGGACAGACCATTCCATTGGTTCATGTATTTTGTAGGCATGATCTCTTATAAAAGAGTAATTTGGAGCGTTATATGTACATTCATAACCATTTCTCACAGACTTTTATAGTTTTTATTTTACTATTAACATTAATGAAGTGATTATTGGATATCATATTGTTATGATATGTTACTTTTTATTTGATAATGTTTGATTAAAGATCCAATCATGGAAGAGGATGAAACCATTTTATAATCTACAATTATTATACTATCACACATTTTAAAATAATATGGATGACTTTTTTCTGATGAATGTGGATAAAAACATGATACAAGAAGGGTATTTTTATTCTTTCGTGTGCTTGGGGTCCTTGATTTGTGATGGTTGTGGTAATAATTTGATTGGGAATTATGAAGAATGTAATTAACACAAGGATAGTGGTGTGAGGGAGGTTTCGTTTGGTCAGTGTTAGATGGTGGTTGTGATTTAGTAGTACATGTATCCCTAAGAGGCATCACATTGGATGATTTTTCGAATCCTTCATTTCCTTTATATTCCATGGGTTCATTTTTCTTCTCATGGATGATATTATTTTAAGAGTTATTTGATTTAATGGTTCAGAATATTCTAAAGTGTTTTTTCTATTTTGGGGTGCATGGTGTTTAAGATCAATTTAATAAATTCTTATAATTTTTGTTAAAATTATTTTTAAATTTATAATGAAATTTATATTTTGGTATTAAAAAATATGGGAGTAATAGGAATGTATTAAATGTTTATTTGGAAAATAATTTCATATTTATTAAATTTATTCAAACAATTTTTTAGGTGATTATTAATTTTAAAAAGAAATAGTAAATCCTTTTATTAATTATTTTTAACTTATTTTAATTATAAATAAAAAATATTTAGAATATTATTTAATCTTATAAATGAAATTGAAGTAGTTTTAGGGTAATATTGATTTATTAAAGATTTTTATAAAGGTATGTAATTTATCTTTGTGTTATATAAGGATATGAGTGCTTTTTTAATGGGGTAAAACTATTTACCACCACTTTGTAAGTAAGGGGGAGTTTCCAGGGGTCTATAATGGTAGATTATAGCTCAGGTAAGGGTGACCTGGTTTTGTAAGATATTTTATAAGGGAAATTCTAGAGTTTCCTGGCTTGTGTAATGGTAAATTGATGATTTTTTATTTTACATAAGGGTATTCCCTCCACTATATAGAGGTAAAAGTTTGTTTACTAAGATCATGTAAGGGTAACTAGTAACTCATATAAGGGAATTGGTCTTTTTATAAATATTTTCTAATATTATGTTCAAGATACCGTTATGTGAGCCTTGGAATAGTGCTACATAAGGGTATAACATGTTACCCTTACAAAAATCACCAACCATGTATAAATGTACAGTGGAATTTTCAGTGATTAGATATGGGAAAGAAATAGTTATCCTAATTTAAACCTTTTGATGTATTGTGCAAGGCTAAGACAAGTTACCCTTAAATAGATCACCAACAATGCTTAAGTGTATCATTTTTACACTATGTTACATGTTTTCTCTCCTTATTCAATCGATAACCACCCAAGCACCATTTTCATTAATATTAATGAGTGATGTTAAGGAATTAATCACGTTTGAGACATTTAATATTTTATAACACCTTTAAGAATATTTTTTGTTAATCCAAAATATATTATGATACATAAATTATTTGGATTATTAAATAGTGGTTTCAATGTTTTATTTTCATGATATGAAAAATTTATATATTCAAACCACCAATAACATTCTCCCATTAATATTACTTCATTTTCTTGTCATCCAAACAACCCCAAAACCCAATCATCGTGTTTAAAAGCTTCAATATTTCTTAAGAAATCTTCTTTGTAATTTCTAGGTGAGGTAGAAATCTCTCTCTCTTATATCCTTCAGTAATAATTCTTTTCAACAGAAAAATACTATTTTTAGCATCCATCATCCTTCTTCTGGTTATTTATGTTGGATATATCATTATTATTTTATTGATGGGAATATTTGAAACATAATAATAATAAATATAATTAATTTCTTAACTGAAATTGAAGGTTGAGGGAATAAATCACATGAGGTTACCTATTGTTGTGTTCTTCCAATCCCAAGAAAGTTCAAGAATCAAACAAGGTTGATCCTAAACATTTTTTTAAGAAAATATAAAAACATAAACACACATCGTATATGAATCAAAAAGAGAACCACCTAGTAGAATCAAAATTTCCAAATATCTACACACCATTGACAACAAACCCAGTCACATGTAGGTTAGGAAAAATCCATCTGACACCCAAATCCTGCTCCAGCCAAGCTCCAGCCACCCGAATCCCAAGGCACTCCAATCACACATACAATGCCCCGTCAATCACCACCAGTAATATGCTATCCTAAAATCTATCAATGCTGACACACAAATCCCATCTCCAATCATGCTAGTGCACCACCCTAAATGTCTCGCATTCTAAAGTTGTGTCCTACAAACACACCAAGGGAATCCCCTTTCAATTTTTCCATGACACAACCTATCCAAACACATCCAAATTAGACTAAATTTAACTGTCTTCATCCCATATTTATCTTGAGGCCTCCTCCCATCAAAATCTTATACATTTCTCAACACCAGTGTCACCAACCTGCGTGAAAACCACGTTGCAGCGTCACATCAGCCAATTGTTCCCCATGAAAGATCAGAACCTATGTATTCTCTTCCACCCAAGGTCACCCCTAGACACACACCATGATGCTTTAAGCAAGATCCCACACTCTCCAAGAAAACATCACTTCTCCATAGACCATGCCCATGATCCATGTCTCTGTAAGTGACCAGCCACCACACTAAAAGATTTTTGATTTTCGTCACTGATGTTGCTCATCGACCAACACACACTTTTAATCCACAACCCTTGCAGGCTCCGCATCACCAACTTTCTCATTTTTTTGTTGTCTCGCAACGCCATCCTACAAGCTCTTTCATTGGATGATGAACCACAACCCTCGGTGGCTTAACAAATATGCCCCACATCCCATATGATCATCGATGACTTTCACCTTGCGTCGTCATCTCACAATGCCATCCCAAAAGCTCCTCCAGGATCGCAAGTCCTACACCTCACCCCACCAGGATCCGATACACATTGACCACCCATTGGGACATCGAAGCCAATAACCCCAACCAAGTCTTCTATCAACACCAACCAATCGATGAAGTTGGTATGCTCAGACACAACCACAACTAGTGCCAGTGGACGTCCCCACACTCCATCATCGGAAACCACAAAGGTGTATGCCTCAATCTAATGCAGTAAAAACCACTGCTAGCCTAAATAGGGGGAAATCTACTCCCCACATCATCATCAACCTAAACACCTTAAAAAACACTAGGGTATTGTTCGATCAGACAAATAGAACCTCAAAGTCCTATCAAAACTAAGAGATCAGTAGTACGTGCACCACCAAATAGAGAAAAAATTTCATAATGACTAATAATTTCAACGTCGAAACCCCGTGTCACAAAAATTTTAGGCTTTGAGACAAGGTTTATGAAAAAAATTTCCTGTTTTTTGGAATATGATATCAATAACCCTTATTTATCTTGTTTCTTGAACTCACCACACATAAAATAGGCTAAGAAATTATATCTATCTAATCAGTTGTCTCACCATAGAAATTATTGGATGTGTAAAAATTACCATAAAATAGAGAATTGGTTTTGATTAAAACCCCTTGTATAATATAGAACAATATATGTGGTGGTTTTAGAGATATTTATTTTTAAATTGTTGTAGTTGTGATGTGATGTGGTTGTGATGTGGTAGTTGTGCTGATATGTGGTTATAGTAATGTGTGAAAATTGTATGATGAAGTGACGGTGACATGAAATAGTTGAAATGTGGGGATTATTGGTATACCGAGGATTGTTTTTGTGTTTTTTATATAATGTTGGATTCTTAACATTATTGGATTTGAATTTTTATAATGAAACTGGAGTGTATAATATGTTGGAATGGCTAATTAACTCTTGAAAAAATGTAGGTGTTCTTAAAGTGGTATTTTAAATTTCAAATGACTGATCATGATAAATGTAAATGGTTGGTTAATATAATATATAGAAATGTCTTTACACAATAAATTAATATGAAATATTGATTCTATATGAGTTTCTTATATGGTGTAATGGATTTGGAGATGTTAGTGAAAGTAGGGGATGTTATGAATAATTAAGGTGATTTTGTGAGGGTTTACATTTTTCATATTATGAAACCATATGATAGAATTATGGGTGTGTATTATATATATATATATATATAATATTCTTCATGATTTCAATACACACTCCAACCACATCAAGAAATATGTTTAAAAACGTAAATTTTTTTGAGTGTGGTTTTTCTAATAACTATATGGTAGGTATAGATAGATTGTTATCCCCTATTTAATTCCCTATTGTGGGTGTGGTAATTATGCACAAGATATGATTGATTTTGGATTGTAGTTCAATTTTTTGATAAGTGGGTTTTGTGGTTTATAGTGGGGGTCATGAATGGTAAGAGGAGGAAATGAGGTTGATTCTATTAAATTATGTGATAACATGCTAGTTTTGATAGATAGATTGGGTAGTGATATGATGTGATTCCATAGGTTTATTCGAGAAAGATGTGGTATGATGGAAAATTGAGAGCGGTTTTTAGCATTATTAAATAACCCATGTGTCTTCATGGTGGTTTATATAGAAGAGATGGGATTACAATGATGTATGACCACAGGGTGTGAGAGTAGGAAATAAATGGGAAAGTGGTGATGTGTACCATTCTTTTTATATGATTCAAAATATGTTATTATTGTTTGACATGTTACTCTGTGATAATTTAATATAAAGGATGGAATTAGTTAGGTGACAAACTTTTGTTTTTTGGGTTCTGCTATTTTCTCATGGGTGCACCACTATATTTTTTTCCCAGGTGCATGAGTGACTTTTTGTGTAATCTTATTATGTATACATGTAATGCTCACATTATTTATATTAAAAATGGTTTTAAGGATTCATGGGGGATGCCATGCATTGTTCGGTATGTTCACTATCTTTTCTATTAAATATATTTTATCCACTCTACCTTAGTACTTTCTTATGGGTATTTAATTTGGAGACTCTTTTTATTTTTCTAATTTACACATGCATTGTGGGATGGATTTGATTTTCAATACATTTATATTAGGTCATTGAGTTTCATTATGTTTTTTATCTTATATCCCAATACTATAATAGCATAGAGGGTAATTATTTTTGTATGTGAGATTTTTTACACCATTATTCCATGTCTTCAACCCGCAACTTACTGATGTTGTGACTTGTGAGTCATTATCCTTCTTTTCATTTTCTATTCAAATAAGAGTCCCATTGGTTGGCTGATTCAAGAGGGAAACCACCAAAATAGAACATAATAGATGGTTCAGAACTAAAAAAACAAAAAAACACAATTTTAGCAGAACCAAAACTACCAATAACATAACTTATGGCTCTTAAAGTTAGATGATATTATAGAAAAAAGAATGAAACTAATATAATATAATAGGAGTATGTCACGACCCGACCCTATCGGTCTCAAACCGCAACTACCCCAAGCCCGCCTCTATATTCCAGGGGTTGGCGATAAGCACCGAAGGCATAACGATCTCAGGGGGGCCTTTGCCTAAGTACCTGTACACACACATATAGCCCACTCGATGTAGAAGTGCAGAGTATAATGAAAACCAAAGAACAAATAACTATAACCCAACCGCATTTATGCATCAACTTCTATATAGAACAAGTAAAGTGATGAAATGTACTAACAAGATAACTGAACAGAAAAATGGAAAACACGTGTCCTACTTGAAAGGTGCAGCAACCCGGCAACAGGTAAAAAAATTGAACAACTAGAGAATCTCATACATGAAAGTCCTACTACGACGACTGAACGCAGCCCAAGCTCCAGTGTCCTCTACGCTCCTTCGTGGTCTCGATCGACCGGTTTTTCATCTACAAGGGGACACCAAGTGCGGGCAAATCCCAAGAAGGGGTGAGTATAAAGATACTCAGTAGGATGCCCTAAAAGATTGAGGGATCAACAAATGAGGTACTAAAATGGTGAGTAGTAGATAGACCACAGAACAATGTAATAGTATAGTAGAAAGAGTGCAGTTCAACCCAACAAATTAAAAGAATTAGACTCATCAAAATGCAAGGAGCTAGAAATGGCGGGGAGATGATCTTCTCATCGAGTCTTCCCAACCTATAACAGGATAGTAGACTCGTCCATCCAAGAGGAGCTAGATAGGGAAAGCACATGGAATACCCTGCGCATCTTCGCCCCTCATAGAAGGAGAGTAACTGAACCCAAGGAATGGGGAAAAAGTAGGGTGTAAATATATATTATCGACAAGAAACTTGAACGAGTGTGTAAGGTGATCTCCATATCCATGCTCATCCCATGAAAAGTCACCAACAGTTCTATGGATATCCATCACTGATGCCCAAATGTCCCTCACGTCAATTCTATCTTATCATTGAACCATACCACCAAGGTTACCGATCAAGTAATCATGGAGAAAAGTCACTGACTAGCCTCATATAAAGGGCTGAGTCTAGATGAAGTTGTCAGGTAACCCACTGCCTAGCCAAGCTAGAGGGTAAACCCTAAGAGGTCGTCGTGTAACCCACTACCAAGCCCAGTTGGAGGGTAAACCCTATGGTCAATGGGTAACCCACTGCCCATCCCTGATGAAGGGTAAATCATAAGGTAAATGGGTAACCCATTGCACCTAGCCCCACTGGAGGGTAAACCCTGATACACTGGTGAGTAACCCACTACCTTGCCCCACCGGTGGGTAATCCTAGAACTAGTCAGATAACTCTGCACTGCTCGTGCCATCATAGGGTGTCACTAACATCACTACCATGCGTTGGTTCAAAGTGCGTCAAAGGAACCTCCGACCAATGCCCATTCATGTTTCTACATTTAATGATTTCTTGAATGAGGCTTCGCACTCCCAAACATATTACATTGTTGCAATCCTCATGGAAAAACATGCGAGATGGACTATTTAATTTCTTGTAAGGGACTCCTGACAAAAAATTTATCCAACATCGCTTCAGGCCCATATGACATCTTGTGAATCCTGCACCTCAGTCCCTATAAGGGTTGTGAGAACTTTCCATTTTTATTCTCTGGGAAAAACATGCCAAATTGACTATTCATTCTCCTCGAACGGACGTCTGATGACAAAGTTGCAATACGCTGCACAGAGAATAAAAGAAGGCATGTGGGGCCCATGCCTCAACTCCAACATATATTCTTGAAACCCCCTGAAAAATCTTATATCAATGACAGGGTCACAATGTTGCTGACGGTGCCTAAAACGGTCTCTGTATATGCTCGCACCATCCGAAACAAGAATCTCAGTGAGGAGAAAAATAAAACTCCACGGACATGTCGCGCCACCGAGCCCCCATTTTGGGAATTTAAAATTTCTAAGACCATCGCAAAACCTCAGTCTCAGTCATAGGATTGCATTTCCGTAGATGGTACATAAATATGATACTCGGTTTGAGAGTTAATGGAATTTTAACACCGATGGATGAAGATGATGTGGGCCAGACAGGTTCGGCCGGTCCACTCCTTTAGTCTGGAGGCCCGCAGCTCGTCCGCCCGAACCGCCCAGTCCACCACGGCCCACGGTTCACTGTGCAGACCGTACCGCTTCACATTTTCCAAATTAATTTGGTCTGGTTCTTTTCAACAAGACCCACATTTCGTGGGTCTCGGTCTACTTCATGGGTCATGGCGACCCCGGTCTTGCGCTACACGCCAACCGACAAAGCCGACAAGCACACCCCACCCCCAGCGGCCCATACTCTTAAGCCACCATCCCGATCACCCACGCAAACCACTGAGGATCCCACTCCCCCATCATCACACGCTGGACCGCTAGGCAGAGCCTCCAAACCACATGGGAACCACCAGAAAAAATAGGGTTTTTGGCCAGAAAACTTCTCGGGGTCACCCCAGACACCCGGGGACTCGAAATTTTGATCTGAAAGAATCATTCGAAAACTCAAGTCGAGCCCTACTCAAAAAAATGGCTTTCAATAGATAATTAAACAACATTTAGATTCTATAAATTATGCTCAATGAAAGTGCTGGAAAAAAATAATGAAAACGCAATGATTCCTACCTCGCAGGGCGTAGCCCAACGCTCCATGATTGATCTGCCTTCACTAGAACCGGAAACACCTTGCTTGAGAAGTGGTGGAGATTGAAGGAAGGGGAGGGGAGTTCTTGTTAGGAGATTCCACCAAAGAACACAAATGGGGTAAGAGAGGATTTGTGTTTAAGTAATAGAAAAATTAACGAATTATCTTTTAATTAATTTTAAACACCCACCAATAGGCACGTACCTGAACTCTCGATGGGGTCGAGGTTAAGACGCTCCTATGGTAAAATCCATGTTTTGAGCACAACGGTGGTCCCAGAATTTTAATCCAAGCCTCCATTAAAAAGATATAATGTTCACGCCTGAGGCAGCTAAATTAAGAAAATGCCCATGGTGGCGTTTTACAAAGAAGGGTCGTTCCAGCGAAAGTTACACTCGTAAACGGCACACTCCAGACTCAACGGTGCACATAGTTTTCCCATATGAACAACCGTTTAATATTTATTCTATTTATTTGGATGGTCTAGTGTGAATGCACTTAAAATTTAATTCTAGCCATACCGGGGCTCGGAATCACATTCCATATGAATGACCTTCTCTTGAATAACATAAGGAAAAAAAATGAAAAGTCTCATAGGCTCAAAACCTGGGTTCTTACATTATTCCCTCCTTCATGTTTTTCATCCCCGAAAACAAACTAAAAAAAGAACTCAGGATACTGAGCCCGCATCTAGGTCTTTCGTTCCTAGGTGCTCTCCAGCACCCTCCCGTGCTACGACAACAGTTGAACCAAAGGATTGGTCCGTCCACGCAGAGTCCACTCATGTCGGTCCTCAATCGCTACCAGGTGCTCCACAAAGGTAGCTCTAACCACAATGTCTAGCTCTCCCCTATCGATGACGTGCATGGGGTCATGCACATATTTCCTTAGCTACGACATATGGTAGACATCATGCACTCTGTCTAACTGTTGGTGTAGAGAAAGTCGGTAGGCAACCTCGCCAACCCTGTGCGTGATCTCAAAAGGCCCAATGATCCTTGGGGATATTATACCTCCCCAGCCGATCCTCCATCTTCCACTCCTCAGGGAGACTCTCAAAAAGACATGTTCACCCAGATCAAACTCCAAAGGCATGTGATGTCGGTCTGTATAGGAAGTCTATCTGCTCTGAGACATCCTCATCCTCTCACGAATGACATGCACCTTCTCCATCATCACCCACACCAACTCTGGTCCCACGAGGGAGGTCTCCCCATCCTCCTTCCAGCACAATGGTGACATGCATGGTCTCCTGTAGAGGTCCTCAAAAGGTTCCATACCGATAGTAGAGTGGTAACTATTATTATATACGAACACCACCAAGGGCAGGTGATCCTCCCAGCTTAGGCCAAACTCCAACACACACGCCCGGAGCATATCCTCCAACACCTGGATAGTGTGCTCGGTCTGCCCATCCATCTAGGTGTGAAAAGTTATACTCATTCGCAGTTGAGTCCCGAATTTCTCCTGCAGTCCTCTCCATAATCACAACATAAATTCCACCTCACAATTAGAGACGATCTTTGAGGGTACTCCATGAAGGTGGATGATCTCCCAATGTTCAGCTACACTAGACTCTCCACCGAGCTCCTTTTCCTAATGGAAAGGAAGTGAACCAGATTTGTGAGTCGGTCCACTATCACCCAAATTGAATCATGGCTTGTCGCTGTGCACTGATTCCCGATGAATAAGTCCATATATATTCCATCCCACTTCCACTCCGGTATACTAAGGGACTGCAACAACCCTGCCGGAACCTGATGCTCTGCCTTCGCCTGCTGAAAGGTAAGACACATAGAAATGAACTCAAATATGATGCGCTTCATGCTAGACCACCAAAACTGCCACTAAAGGTCTCTATAAATCATCCCCACACACAGATGTACTGCCAAGGGAGAAGTGTGGAATTCCCACATCACTTCCTCACAAATCTCCACTAATACTACATCTCACCCCTGGAATAGTATTTCGTGATTCCATCATTTAGAATACCTATCGGGTGTGTCGCCTATGGATATTTGATCACACAGTACCTCGACGTCGACATCCCCCATCTGTGACTCTCTCACATGCTCAAGGAGAAAAGGAGTCAACATCATCGACTGTAGAAAAGCCGTACCCTCCTACTCCACCAAGGTCAGTTGTAGGGAATCCAACTGGTCGGATGCTTCCCACACTAGACGATCATGTGACATCCTGCTAAGGACATATGCTACTACGTTTTCCTTCCCTATAGTGTATAATATCTCGAAATCATATTCCATCAGAAACTCCACCTAGCACCTCTGCCTCATATTCAAATCCCTTTGAGTGAAGATGTACTTGAGGCTCTGGTGGTCTGAGTAGACCTCAAAAAGGCCACCCATAAGGTAGTTTCTCCATAACCTCAGGGCGAAGACAACCACTTCCAGCTCTAAATCGTGAGTTTCATAATTATTCTCATGGGACCTCATCTACCTCGACCCATATATAATCACTACCCGCTGCTGCATCGGCATCCTCATGAGCACAACTCCTAAAGCACCACAGTAAACCACGAACTCAACATATTCCTATGGAAGCCTCAACACTGGAGAACTATTCAGCCTCTACCTCAACACCTTGAAGGCCTTTGGCACAGATCAGTCTAGGTGAATGGTCCTCTCTTCAGCATCAATGCAGTCAAAGGGGCGGCAATCTTGGAGAATTCTTCCACAAACCTCCTATAGTACCTTGCCAAACCAAGGAACCTTCGCACCTCAGACTCATTCTTGGGTGGATCCCAAGAAATAACGACCTCTATATTTGCACGATTTATGGCTAAACCCTGTTTTGAAATGACATGCCATTGAATGTGAACTTCATGATTCTAGAACTGAAACTTCGAGAGCTTCCCATATAGCTAGTTACCCTAGAGTAAGTCTAGGTCTATCCTCAAATGCTATGAATGCTCCTCCTCCATCATAGAGTAGATGAGTATGTCGTCAATAAAGATAACCACAAACTGGTCCAAGTATGGCTGTACATTCTAGTTCATCAAGGCCATAAAAATGGCGGAGCATTAATCATGCTAAATGGAATCACCAGATAATCGTAATGCCTATAATGAAAAATGAATTCCAGCTTCGGGATATCAGCCTCAAG
Organism: Viscum album; assembly: GCA_963277665.1. Taxonomy (NCBI): domain Eukaryota; kingdom Viridiplantae; phylum Streptophyta; class Magnoliopsida; order Santalales; family Viscaceae; genus Viscum; species Viscum album. The sequence goes on from OY728159.1 coordinate 1,276,644,938, forward strand.
AACCCGCAAGAGGTGGTAGCTGGATCAAAGATCATTCTGGGAGAACCACTTCGAACCTCTCAACTAGTTGAAGAGGGAATCAATACTAGAAAAATGGTACTTGTTCTTTATCGTGTCCTGATTCAGGTGACGATAATCCACAAAAATCCATAGTCTCCCATCTTCCTTCTTCATAATCAACACTGGAGCTGCCTAGGGGGACACACTGGGCCAGATGAATCCCTTCTCATGAAGGTCATCCATCTGAATTTGTAGCTCCTGAAGCTCTCTAGGTCCCATTCGATAAGCCACACATGATATCGAGGTAGCCCCCGACTACATGTCAATGGAGAACTCCATCGCTCACCTCCGAGGTAGTCCCGAGACAACCTCGGGAAAGATGTCCACATAGGCCTCTACAGTGGTAGGGATTCAGTTTCCTGTAGCATCTGATACTACGAGATCAATTCTCACCAACTGGTGAGAAAAAGACCATGGTCTCCTACTTAGAGTACCCGTCTACTTTTCCACTACGTCCCATTCACCTAGAATAGTGAACCTCGTCCCATCAGAATACACGCCTCTGACTCATTTGTGACGACAATCGATCTAGGTGTAAACCATAGAAATCCAATCCATGCCCAGGATGATGTCGTAAGGATCGATCATGATGACCAGTAGGTCCCACGTGAATCTCTCTCCTCCAAATGATAGTTCGCTCTATCTGAAAACAAAGGTCACTAACAAGGCACTTCCCGTTGGAACCGTAATGATATACGCAGGTGTCAGCTCCTCTACAGGGAGCTCCAACTCCCGTACCTAAAGCATCGAAATAAAAGAGTAGCTAGAGCATGTGTCTACTCTTACCTAAACAAGCGTAGAGTAGACAAAAAGTCTACCTCAGACCATCTTTTGTGCTAGGGGGGGGGGGTCACGAACACCGATAGCATGATGCTTCAACCGACCCCTACCGCCAGCTCCCTAAGCCTCGCATGGGTTTCCCTGTGGTGGCAGTGTAAGGAACTCGAAATGCCATCCCCCACCACCATGTCCTACCACTCTACCTACATCGCCTTATTGAGGACCACCCTATCCTCGCTAGGGAGAACACTGGTCATGGCGCTACCTCTTCCAGTGTTGTGCGCCCATTGCTTTCCAAGGTTACTCAGTATGCCTAGTCGAGTAGTCCCGTGCTAGGTGACCCCGTCCATCACAAGCATAGCATTCGATCCCTCCTGATTTCCCTGATGCTCTACAAATCCACTATGGTGTATGACCCTTCCCATGAGTCTGCTCATGGATGGGTATCCTCGACTGAGGCCCTACTCTCTGCTGCTTTCCTGTTATTGAAAACTTTGCATTGAAGCGACCACAGCTAGTCCCTACCAGCTGGCATCCCTCATCCACGAAGCTCTCTCTCATGATCTGTCGATCTAGTACCCTGATATATGTAAGGATGAATATGGTTACTACACTTGCATGTATCTCAATGAGAAGAACCTTCTAAAACGTTCGCGCCCAAAAGTAACTTTTGCAGATCATATGTTGTGAGTAGCATGTCAGATCGGTAAGCCGGGACGAGTACTGCGCCATGGTCATCCCCCCTGGTTTAGCTTCAGAAGCTCCTGAATTAGAATGGAGTGTAAACAATAGGTGGAGTACTCCTCTCGGAAGAGCTGCTGAAATCCATCCCACATGAGAGACATCTCATCGTGGGTCTGCATAACCAACAACCACCAACGCCCGGACATCCTGATGAAAAGGCTGGTAGCTTGGGACACCATCTGGCCTGATGGTGTCTGTACCAGCATTAAAATTCAGTCCACAAACCCTAGACAGTGTTCTGCAGCCTGGGGATCGAAGTCCCCGTGGAACATATGCTTCTGCTGACGCTGGAAGTCTTAGAGTGCACTCAGCCTATGCTCAACGTTGGCATGTGCTACGGGTACTAACCACCACTCTCTAGATGGAGGGGCTACTGCTGAACCACTAGGTTGAAGGGGATCACATGAGGGTCCCTGAACTGATGCCTCATCACTCACCTGGTCATCGTCTTGAACTAGAGAGGATAACCAGGATAACTGCTATCATGGGAGCATCTTGAATATTATCATTGATTACCGCAATCAGATGAGCATATATATATTACAGTAATCACAAAGAGGAGTTGACTCAAAAAGGGCAGTCAAAGACTCAATCCCACCGGTTGCATGTTCCAAAGTTCCCTGCAACAAATTTCTCAGTGTGCCGAGTTGACAATATGGTTATCAAGGTCCTAGTGAATGGATACGTCGACCTTCTATACCATCACTGGAGTCCCTGGCCTGAGAGCCGATTTTGAGATGCGTCAACAATATTTCCCTAAATTCCAACCAATTACTTTTTAAGGATATCCAAATAATACCTCAAGGAATGAACCACCTCTGATACCACTTTTTCACGACCAGACCGTACTGGTCTCGAGCCACAACTACCCTAAGCCTGCCTCTATAGGCCAGGGGATGGCGACAAGTGCTGAAGGTGTAACGATCTCGGGGAGGCCTTCTCCTAAGTACCTAGACACACACACACACACACACACACACACACAGACACACACATCCCACTCGATGCAGAAGTGCAGCGTAAAAAATAAAACCAAATGAAAAACAACTATAACCCAACCATAATCATGCATAAACTTCTAAATAGAACAAGTAATGTGTCGAAAAGTACTGACAAGATAACTGAATAGAAAAAGGGAAAAACACGAGCCCAACCCAAAAGGTGCCACAACATGGAAACAATTAAACAAAAGTAAACAACTCGAGAGTCTCACACCTAAATTTCATACTACAACCACTGAACGCAGTCCAATATTTTGTGTCCTCTATGCTCTTTTGTGGTCTCGATCGACCTATCCATCATTTTCAAGGGCACACTAAGTGCGAGCAAGGCCCAAGAAAGAGTTAGTATACAGATACTCAGTAGTAAGCACCAAAATCTCGAGGGAGAAACAATGGAGGTGCTAAAATGGTGAGTAGTAGAAAAAACAAAGAACAATGTAAGAGTAAAGTAGAAAGAGTGTAGTTCAACCCAAAAGAAGAAAGGAAGTAGACTCATCCAAACACAAGGAGCTAGAAATGGTGATGATACAAACATCTCTTCGAGTCTTTACTACCTATAGCAGGAGAGTAGAATCATCAATCCAAGATAAGCTAGACATGGAAAGCACATGGCATACCCCGCATGTCTTCTCTACTCCTAGAAGAAGAGTAACTGAATCCACATAGTGTGAAAAATAGTATGGTATAAATATATATGCTCATGACGAAAACCGAATGACTATTTAAGGGGATATCCATATCCAAGCTCAGCCCAGGAAAAGTCACCAAATTTTTTATGGATATCCATCACTAATTCCCAATCATCATGCATGTCAAAGTTGTCTCATCGCTAAAGTATACAACCAAGGGTCCCGATCTGATAATCACGGAGAAAAGTCACTGACTGGCCTCATAGAAAGGGCTGAGCCTGAAAGAAGTCATCAGGTAACCCACTGCCCAGCCCAGCTGAAGGGTAAACCCTATGAGGTCGTTAGGTAACCCACTGCCTAGCCCAGCTGGAGGGTAAACCTTAAGTTCAACGGGTAACCCACTACCCATCCCCGCTAAAGGATAAACGCTAAGGTCAACGAGTAACCCACTATCCAACCTCACTTGAGAAAAAACCCTGATACACCAGTCGGTAACCCACTGCCCAGCCCCATTGGTGGATAAACCCAGAATCAGTCTGATAACTCTGCACTACCAGTGCCATCACTGGGTGTCACTAACAACGCTACCCTGCATTGGTTCAGAGTGCGTCAAAGGAACCTTCGACCAACACCATTTCATGTTTCCACATTTAATGAGTTTCATAATGAGGCTATGCAAGCCCAAACAGATTACACTGTTGCAATCCACGCAGAAAAACACGCGAGATAAGCTATTCACTCACTTGAAACGGACTCCCGACGAAAATGTTATTCAAAACCACTTTTTGACCATAAGACATCTCATGGGGCCCACACCTCAGTCTCGAAATAGGTCGGGAAAACTGCACCATTGTAATGCTATCAGAAAAACACTCCAAATAAACTATTTATTCACCCTGAATGTATGTCTGATAAAAAATTTGCAATACGCTGCACACAACTTAAAAGACGGCCCATGGGGCCCATGCCTCAACTCTGACATCAACGCCTAAAACCCCACTACAAAACATCATCTCGATGCCAGGGTCACAATGACACTGAAGGTGCCTAAAACTGACTTCGGATGTGCTTGCACCATCCAAAACGAGAATCTCAGTGGGTTGCTAAATAACACTTAATGGACGTGTCATGCCACCAAGCCACCGTCTCAAGAATTAAAAATTCTTGAGACCACCTCATAATCTCTATATCGAACCAAGGATCGTATTTCCATACACGTCACGCCAATTCGATACATGGTTTGAGAGTTAGAGGTGTTTGAACACCAACAGACAGAGATGGGGTGGGCCAGACAGGTTCGGCCTGTCCACCACTTTAGACCGTCGGTCTGCGGCTCGGCCGCCCAGACCGCCCGGTCCACCGCAGCCCGCGGTTCACTGCTCGGGGCGCATAGCTTCAACCAGACCTGCTTAAGTCGGTCTATCACATTTCCACGAGTCCTGTGTTTCGCGGGTCTTGGTCTGCTCCCAGGGTTGCGATGACCCTGGTCTCGCACCGCACACCGACCGACAAAACCGGCCGGCGACCCCCCCCCCCCCACGGCCGAGCCGCCATCCCAATCACCCACGCAAACCATCGAGGAGCCTACGCTATCACCTGGAGAGCCTGTTCCATCATCGTCACCCACCAAACCGTCGCACAGAATCACCAGACCACCCTAGACCCACCGGAAAAATAAGGGTTTTGGTCGAAAACATCCCGGGGTCACCACGGACACCCCGGGACTCCATGTTTTTATCCGAGAGAATCGTTGGAAATATCCGATCAGGCCCTACTCAAAAATGGAATTATCTTGATAATAAAACAGAATTTTGACACTATAAATAATGTGAAAATAAGGTGTGGGAAAATTAAAAAAAATGCAATGATGCCTACCTCGCATGGCGTAGCTCGTCACTCCACGATGGATCTGCCTTCGCCAGAATCAGAAACACCTTGCAGGGGAGGAGTTGGAGGTTGAAGTAAGGGGAGGGGAGTTCTTATTGGGAGCTTACGCCATATAACACAAATGGTGAAGTATTTGATTTTTGTATAAGTAGGAGAAAACAAAGAATTAAATTTTAATTAATTTTACACACACACCAGTAGGCCCATACCCGAACTCTCTATGGATGATGAACCCCATAGTGACCACTCCAAATCGACCATGGAGCAGCATGGAATAGTGAGACTGATCCTTGGGAGGCACCTCAACCAGGGGAAGTTGAATGTTGTAGCTCGTGGAGAATTCCATAATGAAAAAGAATATGAAATGATAATTTTATACAAATTGATGTTGGTCACATGGTTTTCTCTCATAGTTTACCCAACCATGCATGGATCTTGTGACAACCACTACCTCGAAACAAGAGATATAGAGACACATACTTTTCAAAAATAAATATTCAATATTATTTTTTGAATATTGAAAACATAACATTAAAATCAAGGAAATAATCATATGTTTTAAGTATATTTGGAAACAAGGATAAATAAAAAAAATATTAATAAAAAACATACATCGTCTCTGAAAATATTCTTCATTGTTTTCACTCTCTTTAGACATGTCATATTTTAAAATTTTCTACATAGCCTTTTAAATGGAAATATAATGAAGGGTGAGTTTAGATGAATTTATTGTTTCAACAAGGGAGATATCAAATATCACTTAAAAATAACTTGAGCATAAGGGTATGAGAATATTATCATAACATTTTAGAACCATATCTTGTATATTTTAGATCATAATATAGAGTCATTTCATAAATATTATTATTTTATAAGACATGAATCATTATTAAATCAAAGAACATTATCCACGAGAGCATAACATTGGAATGAGAATTATGTTTCATTCATACACATAATCATAGAGGATAATTTATTTTTTCAAGGATCACATCCAAAGATATAATATTGGATTATTTTTACTCCTAATTTCATAAAATCATTAGTAAAGTTTTTCACCAATTTCTATTATAGTAGAGAAAACCCCTTATTAAACTAGGTTCACACAACATTCTTGTACTTATGATCTAATGAGATATCATCCTTTAACCATTTTATTTTAGGGATATATGATTCAAAAAACCCACGATCACATAATCATAAGCCATTCATATGTGTTCCACAAAATCATAAATCATAAATCAAATTTCATAGCATTTGGAATAGGAATGGGTTTTATAAACATTTAAACATTTCATAATAGCATAACCAATAAAGAATAAACATGTTTCATGTACAACATTTCATTATAATAAAAAAAAATATATAGGGAAATAATAATGTTATTATCATTATATCATTTCCCCATTTAGGCCTATGAAACATAAAGTATTTCATTTAAGATGAAGGATGACATTAAAAGTTCTCTTCAAATATTTCATGATCAAAATACCTTATTTACATTGTAATCACATATTTAAAATATAAAAATTTATAAAATGATATGGATGACATATTCCATGATATGAGTATTGTAATATTATTAGTGAATACTCAAATCATAGACAGGTAATCATGGTGGAAAATTTTGTTCTTCACTTACATCTTAAAATAATGGTTTCCTTCACATTTTTTTAAAAAAAGTCAAAATAACCTCTTTCAATAAAACAACAACAATATTCCATTTCAGACGTTTGGTAAAAATAAAAACATAGGTAAAAATGAGTTAAAACATAATTTGATAATATTAAAAATATTATTTATTACTTTTTCATAGGACTTGGAAGTGGAAAATAGGTATTTTCAACTGTAGAGAGAAATAAAGTTGTTTTTCCTTATAAGTGTTTTTTAGTATTTTTTGTTCAAAATGGAGTAAAATAAAATTGAAACATGAATTCCCACATACTAAAATTTTCAGAATAAAATATATTATATTATTTATCGATATCTTATGAAATTACATTATTTGAAACTTAATAATATACATTTTGATAAACAAAGATATGAAACTATGACTTTCCTCGATTACTTTCATAACTTGCAAGACCAAGTTTTACTGAACAATAATATATTATATGATTATTAAATATAATAATATAAAAAACATGATGATAAATTAGTGGTTATGAGTAATATTAACTAATTAATGAAATATTTGTTTTACAAAATATAATATTAATTCATTGGAAACCAATAAATTATAAATGAATATGAAAATCGATAAAATGTAAAAGGAAATATTGTTATTATTATAAAGTTGTTTTAACATAATAAATTAAATTTTATTTTATGTCTATGAATTAACTACATCAAACATTCATTTCACATGGAATGGACTTGGTGTATGTTACATGTAAAAATAACTTATCGTATGACATGGTATATGTTGCATGCAACATGGACATGGTGTACGAGGCACACAACATTGAGTTTCTACGAAACAACTTTTTATTAAATTATTTAAATGTGATAATAATAAATGATCCATTAAATAGAGTTATAGTATTATTTGTAATTAATTTTTAAATTTTTTTATTAAAATAAAAAAATTTATAATGACATATATTATTTTTTGTAAAGTCCATTTAATGTTAAAAATATTTATTTCTTGAAGGAACAACATTTAAAAATAAAATAAAATTTTGAAACACTGAAAAATTTAATTTTATAAATTAAACCTCATTTTTGAATTTAGTAAATATAAATTATCATATGGTGAATTTTTTGGGTTTTATTTAGAAACATCATTTTTTGATGAATAGTAAAAATAATACTTTCAGTTAAAAGCTACATTTTTGTTTAACTAATTATTAATTAAAAATAAATTATAAAATTTTTTAGGTCAAATTATATAAATATTTAATCTATTAATACAATTAATTTAATTAAAGCCAATTTCACTTTGATATGGAATACAAATTCATAAAAATCTTGTGACCGTTTTTATATGTTAAAAACTCATTATTTCATCCCATCTACGGGATTATCATTAATCAATATTTTTCCACATCTATGATTTGAATTTTAAAAAATATACATACATAATTGTACTCAGTATAGTATTTATATTCTAATATGGATGAGTTAGTTTTTGACAAAATGATTAATAAAAGTGATTAAAATTAATCACCACGATTAAGGCCAAAGTAAGCTCAATTAGTGATTAACCCATAAAATCGAGGTCCCAAATCAATTTTCCACTTTTATATCACCAATTGGATTCCCATATTTCTTTTTTATGCCTTCCATTATTGATAATTTTTGGTTTGGTATAACTTTTGTTATGTAAGAACATGTGTACAACTAACTTGTTTCTATAAATTCCATGTGATTCTGTTTCATTACCAATAAAAATACACAATATCTCCCACTAACTGACTCTTATATAACCACTTATTTTATGAAAATACCAGCCCAAAAAACTTCCCAGAAATCCTCCCTAACTATAATAATCCATTTATTTCTTAGAATGAAATCATATATGCCTTTTCTCATAAACCAAAAGGAGCTACCCGATTAAGTGGGAATGTCATCTATCAAGCCTTTTCATTTATTTTTCTTCTCTACCTTATATTGATCCATTTATTCTATTATTATATAAAAATGCATCTTCACTATAATAGTAATGTTTATTGTAAATTGTTCAACCAATACATACACATACCTCATTCTAATGAGTAATAAACATACACTTTCTATGTACGCGAACTAATGCCTCAGAGAATGTTGATTTTTCTTTTTTTCTATTCCCACCTATCATGGTGTCCATTCCACTAGATAATTTATTTATATATAATATATATTGTATTTATTATGTATTTATTCTTCTATAATTTTGATTTGGAACAAACCTTTTTTACATTCCATCTTATGTAATTACGATAAATTCACTTGGGGAAATGTAGACTACCGCCCCCTCCGAGTGATATGATTTGTTTATAAACTACATGGATTGTATTAAGAATGGTTTTGGTGAATATATATAATATATATGATATTATTAATCTTATTTAATAATGTTATCTATATAGATACACACACAAACACACACATATATATATATATATGTTACTTCATTTCTCAAAAACATGACAATTAAATGAAAATATCAATCAAGTGCACGTACGACCTACCATCTCTATGAATATTGTATTCAATTTCATAATTTTATATTATATATGATATTATAATACAAATATACTATATATAACATATATTTATATCATGGTATAAATTTTTGAATCATGATATAATCATAATAACCAACACTATAACAAATTATGACATATATGAAAAACAAACCTAATATTACCTGAAGTGAAACATTAACGTAGGATGCTTTACAAGTAAGGTAATATAAGGTCATAGTAAGACGTTATCTAGTGTTTGATATAAGAATATGGTAATCTATAATATTTATAATAAATTTATATTTATTATAAAGGTAGTTTTAATGAATATAACAAGATTTAAGAAACAAGGTAAGGGGATTTCATCTCACATTTTATTCTCGTGAGATACATGCTATGTTCACCAATACTTCCCTTTGTGTGGTGTAAGTACTGAAAATTATTTAATTATATTTATATATTATCTAAATTTATTGGTATTTAAATATCCTTTTTAATAAATTTCATTCATGGGTTTAATGTTTCATAAGTTACTAAATCAGTAACATTGTTTTTTCTCAATTTGTCTTCATTGAGACTCATGTCATGTTGTGGCCCTAAACTCTATTTTGAGATTTATATAATTCATATTTACAAGTTCTTTCAGGAATTTATATATTTTAGTTATATTTTAATATTAATTTAATATTATTTTGGTACATGTATAGTATGATCCCATGTTACCATGATATAAGGTTTTATTAAGACAATATCATCACTTTTTCGGATTGTTTATGTTTATTCTTAATTTGATGAATTGTTATGTTATATCTAAAGATAAATCCATAATTTTTTTGTCATATATTTATTCATGATATATTCATGTAGTGGTACATTTTTTTTCTCTTTCGTACATATGATTGTTAAAAAATTATTTTTAATAATCCCCATCATTACCCACTCATTGGTCAGAAATAAATGCCCCTTTGAAAACATGTTTTCTAAAAAGGGTTTCCAAGAATATTATAATAATTTCCTACGATCATTAAAATAATTATTTTTACCTTTTTTTCATTTACCAATGTTTTTAATGGATTCTTCGTGTCTCTTTCCAAATGTGGTAATTTTATATCCTTTTATCCTGTAAAAGGAATGTTCTTTTTACCTTGTACAACATGTATGTATGTATCTATCTTCAATACATTAAATATTAATTTTCATGTTTAATTTTCATTTTTTAAAATATTTTTAATGATATTTTCATGGCAAATGGGTTTCCAAAGATTTGATGAATTCTTTTTTATGTTTTAAAAGAAAAAGTTTTTCAAAACATTTTCAAGATTTATTTATATTATTTCAATTTTTTTTTGAAGAAATATAGTTTTAAAATCATTTTCAAGCACCATATATAAGTTTTAAAAGTATTTTAAAAGAAAAGATTTTTTAAATGCATTAAATATTTGTTTATAATTTTTTAATTTTTTTAAGGAAAAGGGTTTTGAAAATGATTTGGAGGTTATTTTATAAGTTTCTAAGGAAAAAGGTATTCAAATGATTTCAAATCACCTTTATATGTTTTAATTGTAATTTTTATGGAAAATATTATTAAATATTATTATGTAATAAAAATCATTTTTCAAAGAAGAAAGTATTTTTTCCACAAGAAATGTTTTTGAAAGACATTTCAAAACAATTCTATATCTAATATGAAATTATTTGATGATACTATAACATACCAAGTAATTAAATAATTATGAATTTTCATATCTATGTCTATTTATTAATTATATTTTTTTAGAGTCTTAAAATGAGAATAAATCCAATATTAACCATATACTTCTCTAATATTTTTAAAAGACTGTTTTACCGCCTTTAGATGGTAAATCATTTTTAAATATATCTTTTGAAAATTTTATAATCTCTATCTGTCAAAATAAACTTTTTATTTATAATTGGGAAATTGAAATTTACTTTGGATAAATTGTTGGTATTTTTCTGACAATGTTCATTTTTTAATGAATAGTGAAAAAAACTGCATTTTACTTCAAAACTGTTTTTTCATATAATTTAATAATATAGTTATATTATATTTTTAATTGGTTTTAAAGTGTAATTAGAATATATTTTTACCATTTAATACAATGGTTGTTGTTGGGTTTAATATCACTTTGAAATTGGACATAAACAATGGTCAAACTTTTGATAGATATTGTTTCAAAAAAACCCGCTATTAGTTTTAACAACAGGAATTATTTTTAAATTAATTATAGAAATTTTTGTGTTTGGAATTTGGTAAAATGGATTCAGTATTTGGAATCAAAAGGTCCATATTATGTAATTAAGACTCTTTTTTTTACATTATGAATAGTAATGACGGTAATTATCTTTAATTATCATGATTAATTAGTAATCGGGTAGTTAAGTTTAATAAAATGATATCATAATAACATAAAATAACCCCAAATGTGTCCTAATTCAACTGGTTGTGTCATGTCAGACCAGGGGATGCCTTTTTCTAAACTTTGGGACCCCATGGAATCACTTTTGGGTGATAGTGACACTTTATCATTTAATGTTTTTTAAAAGGAAAGTATAACAAAAGTATGTATCACCTAAGTAAAAAAAATTTAGTTTTGTCTGAATAAATTATCTCTTCAACTATAAATATTCATTGTAGGGATAAAAAGATTTCCTACATCATATTATTTTTTTTCATATTTTTTAGACACTAAATAAATTAATTTATATATGACACCATGATGATGCAGTGATTACCTCATTAATGAACAATTTAAATAAAATGAAAATAAAATGTAAAATATAAGACATAAAATTGTCAAAAACCTATTTTATGGGTGTATTTAGAACCATTATCACCTTATCCTCTAAATATATAATTTTGGGACCTTTAAAATCTGAAACTCATTATATAATAATGTATCATTTCTTGAATTTCCACGAGTTCCCCTTCTCCCTCTTATAAAAGGCCCACACATCTACCCTCCTTACCCACACCTCTCAAGGAATTTTCTCGGATAAACTCAGATCATGTTATCTATCCACATCCCTATATTCATACTAGAAGCCTTACCTTAGGCATAAATCTTATCAATAAACCCTTTTAGTTCAAACCAAGAAAAGTTACCCGATTTAAATGCAATGTCTTCACTTGTGTCCTTTTGTTTTATTTTTCTTCTCCAACCCCATAAACTCTTTTTATTCATTTATTTTGTAACAAAACCAGTATCGTAAATACTCTAGGATGATGTTATGAGAATGATTCGAGCAACACATACACACACATCCATCTAACGGTTAAATAACATATTGTTTCTGTGGATGGCGAATTTCTGCCTCACGAAACGATGATCATTCAATATTCTTCTAACACCTTTCATGGTGGCCAATACGATGTCACTATATTTATATTTGATATATATTATGTTTATTTATTCCTTATTCTTCTGTATTTTTCTTTTATGGCATACCTTTATGGTTTCCATTTTGGGTAAACATGATATCTTCATTTTAGGAATGGCGGACTATCGCCCCCTCAAAGTGATTTTAATCATTAATTCCATATGTGGGATGTATAAAGGATGGATTTACTGATATTATATATTATATTATACTGTAATTATGATATACCTTTATAAAATTATGATTTCACTCAATTAAATACGAAATAGAAATGAAATTAGTGTTCATGCGTACGTACAGCTTACCGTTTCCATGATCGGTGCAATTCAATTCATACCTATGAATGTTGTGTAATATTATTAATTCATGTATATTCTGGATATATATGATATATATTATATCTACATCATGAATATATTTCTGGATATAATGGATATTTTATGACATGAACAACTTGTAATTATAAGAAGTTTATTATTGACTCAAGAACCAAAGATCCACAAAATGACCGTTATAATCTTAAATAATCACATAATGTTCATAACATGGTAATATGTGATATAAAAGGAATAATGAACATGAAAAAGTTTCTTAATCAAGTATAAATTAACTCTATTTTATTATTTAGGAGATTAAATAATGACCGAGTCAAATCAGACACGAGGTAAGGAACTTTGTCTCAATATCCTCTCATTGAGGCTTATTTTGTTTTATACACAAATTTATTTTATAAGGTGTATAAACCCCTTTGAATTTTAATTTTATTCAAAAGGAATATTTTTTATATGAAGAGTTTTACTAAACAACAAAAGGGAATGATTTTGTCTTATGTATGCAGTGACAATGACTTCTCCTCTATTGTGACCATTATTTGAGTTTAAGATTCCTCTACAAGACATAACATTCTTCTAAATGAAAAATAAATACCATGTTTTACTTTTCTTTTATTTTGGTATTGAAAATGGTTTTGATAAAGTTTTGATTATATCAATGTGTTTTTGATATCATGTGATAGAAATGTGGAAATATTATGTTTCCTTTATGCATGTTTTATGTGATACGATTATGTTATGGTTCATGGGTATTCCAAATGTAACCATGAGGGTTAATCCCCATGTAAGAAAGTTATGAATGCCTCAAGTTACCTTTATTTATTATTAATTCTTTGATTTATTAATAAATCTTATGATTTCATGAGGTATGATAAGGTGATTATGTTTTATGAGTAAGGTATTATTTTATTGATTTGATTGAATACATGGACTAATGTTTTCATTCCATAATTTTATATCCATTACTGAGAATTTTATGATCATCCCTTGTTTTTGAAAATTTTTTCACAGTTCAAGGGAAAATTATATGATCTGATGATAGTGTCGAGGATGTGTCAAGAAAGAGTCCATGTTTTATTTTAAATATATCTCGTTTTATGGGAAAAATGAATACTGTTTTTATATAACCACCTTGTTGAAATGTGGAATGTAATTCATGATTTAGGATCTAATTCTCTAAAACTCTAAACCTCAAAATATCCTCAATGTGTACTCTAGAAATGACTCATGATTAAGTAATTTTTAAGGCTAGGGCCTTAAAGTTGGTATTAGAGGTCAGTTTAGATTACTTTAGGAGTTATAATTCTATTAAATGATTATCCAAAAAATTTTTTATTTTATAATTGAAATGATAGAGAATTTTAAGATTACCATGTTGCTTCAACTAATACATGTTTGTTCAGAATGGTTTTCCACTGAGGAAACATAGAAGCAGTACTAGGAAGGCATAAAGAAGGAAATTACCTTCCAAATCAGCATCCTGATATGGTTGGAATTGGAAATGGATAGTTTGTTATAGTAATGGAACAGTTGAATCAAGCGATAAATGGTGGTTGTATCCATGCACGATATCAGCCAGATCAACTACAAAGGAACATGTCAGTGGTGGAACATTTCATGAGGCAACATTCCCCATCATTCAGAGGATCATCTGACCCTGTGATATCTGAAGGGTGGATTAAAGAACCAGGGAAGATTTTCGATCCATGGGGTGTTCAGACAATCACAATGTTAGTCTTGTTGTTTACCGTTTGGAGGGTGAAATAGATCAATGGTGGTCAATGGTTAAAAATATCAGGGATGATGATGAGATTGATGCTCTTGACTGGGATGTATTCAAAGGTATGTTTCTTGAGAAATAATTTCCTAAGGTTGTTTGACTCAGGGTGGAAACAAATTCACAGAATTGAGGCAAGAGGATGACTCAGTGGATGCTTATGAAGAAAGGTTAACTCGATTGGCATGGTATGCTCCAAATTTTATCCGAGACCTTGATAGTAAAATCAATCATTTTTACTCAGGATTAAAGCCAAAATACCAAAGGGATTTAGTTTTTCACGAGTTCAAGAGTTATGAAAAGCTTGTTCAATGTTTTGAGAAGGTGGAAATAGAGTTTTCCAATGATCAAGTTTTCTATAACAACCAACAGAAGAAGATACAAAGGTGGATGGAGAAAGGGAAGAATCCTTCAATAAGTTCTAATAATAAGAAAAATAAATTTTCAGTTTGTTATAAATGTGGTAAAAAGCATGCTGGGGAATGTCTTTTGAATTCTGTAAAGTGATACCGATGTGGTAAAATGGGACATAAGGCTCGTGATTTCACTGGAAAAGATCAGGGTGATGGTAAGACCAAATTTGATTTACAATTAGTGAAATGTTTCAAATGCAATGAGATGGGTCATTATGCAAATGAGTGTTCGACAAAGTGCTCAAATGATGGGAAGTAGTCAAACTACAAGAAGAAAGGTGTGGTGAAATCCTTTGCAACTACTTCAGCAGATATTGGGCCATCAAATGAAGTGGTATCAAGTACTTTGTTTGTTTTTTCAGATTATGCTAGAGTGTTGTTTGATTTAGGGTCTACACATTCATTCAACTTTTAAATCTTTTCTAGTAAATTGGGGATTACATCTCAAGAAATGACTCTTGAAGTTGTGGTAAAAACACCTGGGGGAATTTCTGAGGAAAAAAGAATTTATAAGAATATTCCTATCCTTATCCGTGGAAAGAACCTACTTGAAAACCATATTGTATTACCTCTAGTAGAGTTTGATGTTATCCTAGGTATGGATTGGCTCTCTATTTACCATGCTAAGATTAATTGTAGAGATAAAGATGTTTCTTCTCAGAAAGACTTTTAGTTTTTTTATAAGAATGAAACCTTATTATTGAAAACATATCAAGAGGGTGAGAAACTTGTAAAAGATGGAAATGAATGTTACCTTGAACATATTGTTGAAAACAAAGGAACCGTTCAGATTAATGATGTGACAGTGGTAAATGAGTATCCTGATGTTTTTCCTGATGAGTTTCCTGGAATAATACCAAATTGGGAATTTGAATTTACTATTTACTTAGTTCCAGATGCTAAGGAAATTTTGAAACCCCCTTATTGAATGGCTCAAATTGGACTTTTAGAGTTAAAGGAGAAATTACTAAATTTATAAGAGAAAGGTTTCATTCAACCCAGCACATCACCATGGGGTGATCCTGTCTTATTTTTTAAAAAGAAAGATTGTTCTATGATACTTTTCATTTATTAAAGATCCTTTAACAACATCACTATTATGAACAAATATCATTTTCCTCATATCAATGATTTGATTGATCAGCTATAGGGAGCTCATTATTTTTCAATTATTGACCTGAGATCGGGGTACCATCAGTTGAAGGTAAAGGAAGTAGATGTTACAAAGACTACGTTTCGTACAATATATGGCCATTATGAATTTTTAGTAATGCATTATGGGTTAACCAATGCACCTGCTGTATTCATGGACCTTATGAATAGAATTTTACATGAGTTCTTCGATAAGTTTGTGGTGGTTTTAATTGATGATATTTTGGTGTTTTCTAAAAGTAAAGAGGATCATGAAATCCATTTAAGGTTTATATTACAAACCTTAAAAGAAAATAAATTGTTTGCGAAATTCAGAAAGTGTGAGTTTTGGTTGCAAAAAATTGCTTTCCTTGTCACATTTTTTCTAAAGATGGAAGAACTGTTGAACCTATAAAAACAATGGTTGTTGATGAATGGAAAAGACCCACAAATGTAACTGAGATTCGTAGTTTTCATGGTTTGACAGGCTATTACCGAATGTTTTTAAAAAAAATAACGCTTATCTAGTCCAATGACTAAGATAACTCAAAGGGTGTTAAGTATATCTAGACAAAAGAATGTGGTGATTGTTTTCAGGAATTGAAAAGAAGATTGGTGAATGATCCCTTTTGGCACAACCTTCTGGGAATGGGGAGTTTTCTATCTATAGTGATGCTTCATTAAAAGGACTTGGTTGAATCCTAATGCAGAATGATCAGGTAATTTCTTATGCTTCACGTCAGTTGAAAACTCATGAGGTAAATTACCCTATACAAGGTTTGGAATTAGCTGCTGGTGTTTTTTCTTTAAAAATTTAGAGGCATCATTTGTATGGAGTAAAGTATGAAATATATACCGATCAAAAAATTTTAATGTACATATTCACTCAGAAATAATTGAAAATGTGACATAGGATATGGATAGAATTAATCAAGGATTGCGATTGTACAATTCATTACCATCCAGGAAAAGTAAATAAAGTAGATGATGATTTGAGTCGAAAAAGTAATGCTTCATTAACCATGTTACGTTTGGATCATGATCCTTTGTTTAAGGATTTGATGAACCTGAGCATAGAAGTTGTTGGTGTAGGATGTTCTTCTATTTTTTTCATGTTTTAGGGAGATCATCTCTATCAGACAGAACTAAGAAAGCTCAGAAGCAAGATAGTGAGTTGCAGAAAAAGGTAGAGCTATTTTAGAAGGGTATGTTACCTGAATTCAATAACGATAATGATTGTTTTTTGTGATTTGGGAAGATATTGTGTTTGCCTTGTGATTCACAGTTGAAGGGATATTTTTTATGTGAAGCTCATAGTTCTCCGTTTTTAGTTCATCCTGGAATTACTAAGATGTATAGAGATCTTCAGGAGTATTACTAGTGGGATGGAATGGAAGGAGATATTGTTGATTTTACTGGGAAGTGTTTGACTTTTAAATAGGTTAAAGCAGAGCAGTAGTTACCAGAAGAGATGCTTTAGCCTTTACTAGTGCCAGAGTGGAAATGGGAGAATATATCCATTGACTTCATTTTGGGATTGCCGAAGAAACCTCAAGGTAATAATGCAATCTAGGTTATTGTTGTTCACTTGAATAAATCTACTCATTTCTTTTCTATACGAGATACTTTTTCCCTAGATCAACTATCTTGTTTGTATCTTAAAGAGATAGTCAGGTTACAGGGAGTTCCCCTTTCCATTATATCTGATCATGATCCCATGTTTACTTCTAACTTTTGGAAAGGCCTTCAGAAGTCATTGGGTACTAAATTAAATTCTAGTACATATTCTCATCCTCAAATATATGGGTAGTCATAATGAACAATTCATACATTGTAGTATATGCTACATGCTTGTTTGATGGATTATCAGGGAAGTTGGGACCAACATATTTCTTTGGTTGAGTTTTTATATAATAACAGTTCTCATTCTAGTATACAGATGGCACCATTTGAGGAATTATATGGGAAGTTGTGTCGAACTCCATCTTTTTGTGATGAACTGGGTGAAAGGAAGTTGATGGGACCAGAATTGGTAGATGATTTGGTAGAAAAAGTTCAACTGATACATAAACACATGAGAATAGCTCAGAGCAGGCAGAAAAGTTATGCAGACAACAGGAGGAAGGATCTCTCTTTTGAGGTAGGTGGTCATGACTTCCTCAATATTTCACCATGGAAAAGTGTGATGTTATTTGGTAAGAAAGGAAAGCTGAGACAACGGTTCATTGGACCATATTAAATTCTGGAGAGAGTTGGATTAGTTTATTACTGAGTGGCTTTACCTCCGAGTTTATCTCAGGTACACAGTGTTTTTCATGATTCAATGTTAAGGAAGTATGTGCTAGATCCATCTCATGTTTTGAGTCCAGAGGTAGTTCAGCTGGAAGGGAATCTCTCCTATGCAGAACAACCGGTCCAGATTCTTGACCATACGGAGAAATAATATGTTGATTTATCAAGTAAAGGTTTTGTGAAAAAACCACATGATTAAAGAGGAAACATTGTAATCTGAAAATGCAATGAGGGATAAATACCACAACTTATTCAATAAGTAAATAAATTGTGGGGACATAATTTTCAAAAGGGGGGAAGGATTTAACATCCCAAGTATGTAAAAAATTATTAATCTTCATATCTATGTCTATTTATCAATTATATAGTGTTTTAGAGTCTTAAAATGATAATAAATCCAATCTTAACCATAAAATTCTCTAATACTTTTAAAGGATTATTTTACTACCTTTGGATGGTGAAGAATTTTTAAATCTATATTTTGAAAATTTTATAAGCTTTATTTGTCAAAATAAACTTATTCTTTATAATTGGGACATTGAAATTTACTTTGGATAAATTTTTGGTATTTTTATGACAATGTTCATTTTTAATAAATAGTGAAAAATACTGCATTTTACCTCAAAACTGATTTTTCATATAGTTTTATTATAGGTTAATATTAACTTTTAATTGGTTTTAAAGTGTAATTAGAATATAGTTTTACCATTTAATACAATTGTGTTCATTGGGATTAATTTCACATTGAAAATGGACATAAACAATGGTCAAACTTTTGATAGATATTGTTTCAAAAAAACACGCTATTTTTTTGACAATGAGGATTGTTTTTAAATTAATTAATGGAATTTCTGTTTTTGGAATTTGGTAAAATGGATTCCATATTTTTAATTAGAAGTTTCATATTATTTAGATAAGACTCTTTTGTTTTTGGACATTATGAATAGTAATGACGGTACTTATCTTTAATTATCATGATTAATTAGTAATCGGGTAGTTAAGGGTAATAAAATGATATCATAATAACATAAAAGGCCCCAAACTGTTTCTTAATTCTACTGGTTGTTTCATGGCCGACCCTGGGATTCTTTGTTCCAAACATTGGGACCCCATGGAATCACTTTTGGGTGATAGTGACACCTTATCGTTTTATGTTTTTTAAAAGGAAAGTATAAAAAAGTATGTATAACCTAAGTAAAACAATTTTAGTTTTGTCTACATAATTGATATGTTAAACTATAAATAGTCATTGGAAGGATAAAAAGATTTCCTAAAACATATTATTTTATTTATAATTTTTAGATATTAAATAAATTAATTTTTTATGACACCATGATGATGTAGCGATTACCTCATTAATGAACGATTTATATAAAATGAAAAAATAATGTAAAATCTAAGACATACACTTGATAAAAAAATATTGTATGGGTGTATTTTGAACCCTTATCGCCTTATCTTCTAAATATATAAATTTGGGACCTCTAATATCCGAAACTCATTATATAATAAAGTAACATTTCTTGAATTTCAAAGAGTGCATCTTCTCCCTTTTATAAAAGGCCACCACATCTACCCTCCTTAAGCACACCTCTCAAGCCATTGGCTCGGCCAAAATCTACTCATTTTATCTATACACATCAATATCTTCATACCATAAGCCTTACATTAGGCAGATAGCTCTACAAAAAACCCTTTTGGTTCAAACCAAGAGAAGTTACCCAATTTAAAGGTAATTCTTCACTTGTGTTCTTTTGTTTTATTTTGCTTCTCCAACCCCATAAACTCTATTTTATCCTTTATTTTTTAACAACACCAGTATCTTCAATATACTATGATGTTTTTATGAGAAGTACTCAAGCTAAATTTACACTCACCTTTGTCTAATGGTTAAAGAACATATTGTTTCTGTGGATGGGAAATTTATGCCTCACGAAATGATGATTGTTCAATATTTTTCTAACACCTTTCATGGTGTCCATTAAGATGTCACTATATTTATATATGATATATATTATGTTTATGATTTCCATATGCTTCTGTATTTTTCTTTTATGGCATACCTTTATGGATACCATTATGGGTAAATGCGATATCTTCATTTTAGGAAGTGCGGACTACCGCCCCCTCAAATTGATTTGAATCGTTAATTCCATATATGGGATGTAAAAAGGATGGAGTTAATGATATTATATATTAAATTATAATGTAATTATAATATAACTTTATATCATTAGGATTTTACTCCATTAAATATGAAATAGAAATGAAAGTAGTGTTCATCCGTACGTACGGCTTACCATCTCCATGAACGGTGCATTTCAATTCTTACCTCTAAATTTTTTGTAATATTATAAATTCATGTATATACAGGATATATATGATATATATATTATAAACATCATGAATATAAATCTTTATATATTTTATATTTTATCACATGAGCAACTTGTAATTATAAGAAATTTATTTTTGACTCAAGTACCAAAGATCGACAAAATGACCGTTATTAACTTAAATAATCACATAATGTTCATAACATAGTAATAAGTGATATAAAAGAAATAATTAACTTTAAAAAGGTTCTTAAGCAAGTAGAAATTAACTCTTATTTATTATTCAGTATATTAAATAACGATCGAGTCAAAACAGATATGAGGTAAGTAACTTCGTCTCAATCTTCTCTCGTTGAGTCATATTTTTTTATACACAAGTTTTTTTATATGGTGTATAAACCCCTTTAAATATTAATTTTATTCAAAATTAATATGTTTTATATGAAATGTTTCTTTAAAAGACAAAAGAGAATGTTTTTTTCTTATGAATGTGGCGACAACGACTTCCCCACCGTTGTGACCATTATTTGTGTTTTGACATCCTCTACAAGCCATAACATTATTTTAAATAAAAAATAAATACCATGTTTTACTTTTCGTTTATTTTTGCATTGAAAATGGTTTTGATAATGTTTTTATTATATCGAACTGTTTTTTATATCTTTTGATTGAAATGGAGAAATGTTATGTTTCCATTATGTATGTTTTATGTGATATGATTATGTTATGGATCTTGGGAATTTTTTATGAGATAGGTTGTTCCATGACAAACTAATGGCGGTTGAGCCTGATATAGCTTTCCAATGCATTGGGTAACATGAAGTAGTTAAACACTAAGGTTTCTCTGAAGAGATTTAGGGAATATACTATGATGGGTATTCCAAATGTAACCATGAGGGATACTCCCTAAGTAAGAATGTTTTGAATGACTCAAGTTACCTTTATGTCATACGATTTATATGAGTTATTCTTAAATCTAATGAATTCATGAGGTATGATAAATTGCTTATACTTTATGAGTAAGGTATGATTTCATTGATTCGTATGAATACATGGACTAATGTTTTCATTCCGTACTTTTATATCCTTTACTAATCTTTTTATTCTCATACCATGTTTTTGAAATGTTTTTCACAGGTCAAGGGAAATGTACATGATGTGATGATAGTGTCGAGGAAGTGTCAAGAAATAATCCATGTTTTATTTTAAAAATGTCTCCTTTGATGGGAAAAATGAATACTATTTTTATGTAACCACCTTGTTGAGATGTGGAATGTAATACCTGATTTATGATCTAATTTTCTAAAACTCTAAACCTGAAAAGATCCTCAATGTGTGTTCTTGAAATAACTCAAGATTAAGTAATGTTTAAGGCTGGGGCCTTATAGTTACACATTCCATTCTAGGATATGATTTAATTGTTACAATCCTATCCTTTATATGAATGGGTTATACATAATGTGATGGAATTAATGAGACCTTTTTATTTTCTATATGTTATATGCTATTGAAACCCTATTATATTCAATTTTTATTCTTTGATTAAATGATTATGAAACCTATCTCTTTTTCATAGGTTATGATATGATAAAATGATAATGATACCCATTTCATTTTTTTTGGGTTGGGATATGATGTTTATAGAACCAATCCCTTTTCATGTGTAAGGATATATGAATGTTTTGTTGAATATGTATGTATGATTTAATTATGTGATGGGTGGGACCTATATCTCCCTCCAATGAATTGGTTAATGAAAATTTGTATATGAGCTTAAAGGGTACCCATGTTTTATCCCGTGATCGAAAACTAGAAGTTATATGGGCTATATCCCATGCCTAAAAGAATTAGGGTACATAAGTTTTAGCCCATATCTGTAAATAAGAAGGTTCATGGGTGTTATCCCATGCCTAAAAGAAATAGGGTGAATGGGTTGTAACCCAAGACTAAAAACAAGATGGTACATGGGTTTTATGCCTGGCCAAAAGAAAATAGGGTACATGGGTTATAACCCAAGCTCGTAAACAGGTAGGTACATGGTTGGTAGCTCAAGACTAAATAAATGATGGTACATAGGTTTTAGCCAAAGATGGAAAAAAAGAAGGTACATGGGTTGTATCTGAATTTTAAAAGTTATAGGACACATTGTTTGTTATCCCAAGGAAAAAGTAGGTCCATTAAATGTAGCCCAAAATGAACATGTTATAAAGATATTTTTAGGTAACCTTGATATAAATATTTATATTCTTAAATGTGTGCCACAAATCCTATATGTTATCCTTTCACAATGATTTTGTGGTTTATGATTTTTATTTCATTATGATTCGAGTCTTGTGAACTTCCATTATTTATGAAATGATTCTTGTATATGATATTTGATATATAGGGTATGATATTATATCTTCATTATCATGATATCATACTCTTATGCTCATAATTATTCTTACATATCTCCCATATTTACACTTACTCGGAATTTGAGCTCACTTATTTTTATATTTCCTTCCACTGATTATGAAAAAAGGTTCTAGGTAGAAGAACTAGAGGTGGATATTATTATGGGAGATATTGGAGATATCCATGTTTTTTAATTTTGGGTCACTATAGTTGGTATCAAAGGAATGGTTTTGTCAACCATTGGATACTATGATGAGAAAATTTTATGAGATCCCTAGGTATATTTCTAATGATACATCTAGCGATGTCATTAAGGATCAGTATAAGGATGTAATAATGTTTTGGAAAATGTTATAAAATTTTGTTAAAGGATAGACTATTAAATTCCATAAAAATATATCCCTATCTAGATGCTACGAGTGGATGTGGATCTGGAATAGATGTACCTAGGAGTGAGAACTGTGAAAAGATGTTCGGGACTAATTTTGCGTAATCATGAACATGAAAATGGTATTATTGCAGTTATAGTTTGAGCACTCCAGGGGATATACATTTTTAATAGAAAAACTCTTTACAAACCATCATGAAAGATTTAAATAGAGAAATACTATGAATTAGATTATTTAAACCTTTGGTTTCATATATTAAAGAACTATGATCCATAATCTAGGCATCCTATAAGTACATTTTAATGATCATATTGTATCCGATTATTATAAATGTTTCTCACATAGGGATTTATCATTTTAGTAAATGGTGAGAATTACAATGAACATGGTTAACATTTAATGTTTCATATTTGAAAATTATGGGCATTATGAGAATTAATTTCCCAATTTTAAATATCATAATGAGAATTACAAATTTGTTATGAGTAATTATTATATATCTAAAGATAATGAGACCAAAACTTTTGTGTGAAAAGTATGTGATACTCTCAAATTATTTTTTTACATTAATCATAAAAACATGATTATATAGAGGTTGAATAACACTAAGTAATGATTTATATTTCATATTTTTGGAAAGATATATTAAGGGTTAAGTTGATGAATATTATGTAATGGTTTAAGAGTAATGTTGTATGAATAAAGTATTTGTGTTTTTTAATTCTAATATTATGAACTATATGAGTACTTTCATTTTTTTGACTAAGGATTGAAAAGGAAATTTTGAATGGTGATGAAGACAGGGAAAAGTGATATCTTGGAAATGTTTTATTTTTATTAATGGAAGGTAACCCTTTGATTAATGCATGACATTCAGATAAGGATGTTTGGATAAAGATATAATATATATGAATATTTAAATTGTATGATATGTATTACACTAAAATTTATTATTTAAAATGTGTTCTATCTAATCAAGGATGTTGTTTAAAACTCCTTGGATTTAATGAATACATCCTCTATTCATCGAAATAAGTAAGTATGCTTGTATTCCAAAATGATATATAGTAATTAAGGTTTTTAATATGGTTCAAGATATTATATGATGAGGGTATTCACATTTTGTTAAGGTAAAAACCAAGAGTTACATTGTTATGTAATGGGGAACAATTTTAAGATGATTTCATTATTTTCTACCTAAATCATTGAATTTTCATCATTCAAAAATTTTACAAGGTTTAGAATTTATGGAATGTATAAGACAATATACAATTAATTTTATGGATATTAATGTATTATCTCACCATAATAGGACATAAAAATATTGGATATCCTATTGTTGTTTATGGGAACTGATGATAGATGGGTCGACTTATCATGGGTCTCATGATCTGTTTGTTAATCAGTGAAATAAACTAATTTTCATTCCTTTATTAGGGTAAGAGATGAAGAAGAAATATATTAGGGCATAACCAACGGTTGATAATGATCATAAGAAAGGGAATAAAATATCGTATGTATATTTAAATATGTTATTGGTCAATAAAAATAATTAATATATGATAGTATCAACATTAATGAAAAATTATGTCCTAATACCTTAATTTTTGTTAATCTAATGGAATTTTTAATCAATATATATATTTTTTACTTTGATGACCTAAAAGTTTAATTTATCACTCAATTACTTATGGCTGATGACCTCAATATCTCCCTATAAATATTTACACTTTTCTTATATGTCAAATATTTATTCAAAAAATTATGTTCTCCTATGAGGAAACCTAGGTTAATATTACATTGGGTAACCGTTATGTTTAAAAAATTCCCTTTGTAAGGGATGTTTTGTCTTCATTTTTATGATGTGTGTTTTTAAGGATGAAACATATAGGTATTAAACATTTTATAACCTAGTTTAATTTTGAGTGAAAAATTCATTTTAAGGGGGATAGAATGTGACACCCTAAGATTTTGTGAATTATTCTTTATTGAATAAACTTATCCATTTTGATATTTTGTAGATAATGAATCACTAAAAATAGTTTTTTTGTATTAATGTACTATATTTTACTTGTTTTATACACAACAACATGTTAATTGTTGACTACACGCCACATATCCTTTTTCTTTCTCTACAAAGAACACTCAGGTTAACTTGTGTTATACACAATAATATAATTCCTTGGTGACTCGCATAACATTCAAGATGGATTTTTACTGAATAATAATATATTACATTATTATTTAATATAATAAGATAAAACATTGATGAAAAATTAGAGGATATTAATATTATTAATCAATCTATGAAAATATATGGTTTATACAATATATTATGAATTTGTAGGTTACTAATTAATTATAAATGAATATGAAAACTGATAGAATATAAATTGAAACATTACTATTGTCAAAATGTTTTTTACCCTACAGAATTAAAATTTTCATTATTTTTACCAATGAAGTATGTTAAGAATTACTTTCCCAAGAATCCATACGGGCACTTGTTAAATGCAACACTGACATTACACAGGATTTGGCGTACATTACACATAACACCAACTTGGCATATGATGAATTCAACATTGCTTTTATAAACTTTTTTTAAATTATTTAAATAGGGTAATTATAACCTAGAAATTAAACATAGTTATAAGAATATTAATAACTATATATATTATAGTTTCTTATAATTTTTTAATATAAATAAAACATATTGATAATGAAATATATGATTTCAAGTAAATTCCATTTATGGTAAAATACTATTTTATTAAAGGGACTGATTTTAATAATAATAATATTTTAATTTTCATTTATAAATTTATTTTTTAAAAATAATATTTTATTTTTAATATAGAATATTGAAATTATACATGAGTCATTTTTTGGGATTTTTCTAAGAAACACCATTTTTTATTAATAGGAAAAAATAATGTTTTTTAGTTAAAAATTACCTTTGTGTTTAATTAATTATTAATGTTAAATAATATTAGAAATTTTTTAAGGTCACATTATAATAAAATTAAACATATTATGAAAATTTATTTCACTATAATCAATTTCACAATGAAATTGAATATAAAATGTTAACAAAATTTTTACAATTTTTGATTTTAAAAAATCTTTATTTCGTCCCATATATGGGATCATAATTAACCTTAATTTTTCCAATTATACGATTTTAATTTTAAAAAACTGACATAAACCATTATATTCTATATAATATTTATATTTTAATAATATCAAGTTAAATTTTTACCGAAAATGTTTAGTAAATGTGATTAAAATTAATCACAATGATTATGGACAAATTATTCCTAATGATGTAATAAACCATAAAATCAAGGGCCCAAAAGATTTATAACCATGTACAAAACCAATTTTCATTCCCTATTGAGGACATAATCCATCCAATATTGAGTTTTTTTTTGTTTTTGTCTGACTTATTTTAGGTAATAACATGTGCACACCTGACTTGTTTCCAAAAATTCAAAATGAATCATTTTTCTTCCCTATAAAAATTTACAACCTCTCCGACTTCCCCAAACCTTTAAAAAATAATTTTATTAGACAATAAATTCCTAAAACAATTATTATAAATTTTAACATTCTACTATAATCTTTCCCTTGGAGAGAAGGTAATCTAAGGAAGCCGTTTGGCACAAACCAAAAGGAGTTACCCCATTAAGAGATAACGTCTTGTCTCTAGTCATTTATTTTATTTTCCTTTTACACCAATATAAATATATTCATTCTATTATTGTATAAAAACCATATATTTAATATATTAGTATGTTTTTATGTAAATTTTTTGACATAGACTAACTTAAAATTCCATATAATGGGTAACAAACATAATGTTCCGGTGTGATATGAACTACTTCCTCACAAAATGATAATAGTTCAATTTTCCATTACCACATATCGTGGAGGAAATACGATGGAAGAAATATTTATATATGACATATATTATAGTTATATTGTCTTTATGTTTCTGTATTTTTATTTGGAACATACCATTATAATTTCCATCATATGTAAATATGATAATATTTTTAGTAAGATTGGACTACCGCCCCCTCAAAATGATATGATTCATCCATACACTACATGGATTGTATCAAATATAGTTTTGGTTAATATCATATATATATATATATTATATAAAAAATATAATTAAATAATTTTTTTATATACATATATCTTTTACTTTCTTTCTATCCACATGATAATCAAATGAAAATAGTATTCTTTCATACAACAGCCTACCGCCTCCCTGAACGGTGTATTTCATTTAATAATTATATATTCAATAAATTATTATAAAACACATATAATGTATATAAAGGATATTTATATCATGGTTTACATTTTTTTTCATTATATAATTATAAGGACCAACAATATAATAAATCATGACACATAAGAAAAACATAGTGAATATTACCCAAAGAGAAACTATAAAAGATGATGGTAAACAATCTTGTAATATAATATTGTAAAAAAACCAAATATGATATTAAATAAAATAATATGTTTATGTAAATTATTTATAATAAATTTATGTTTATTATCAAGATGGTTCTAATGAATATAATAACATTAAAGACACAGGATGATCTGATTTCATATCACTTTTTATTCTTGTGAGATACAAGCTATGATCAGCTCTCTATCCTGTTGTATTTTGAAAGTACATCCCATGATTTTATTATATGTAACTATAAATAAAATTTATGGTTAATTACATATCTTTTTCATGAACATTAATTAATTGGGTTTAATTTTACAATGTTTTTAAATCAGTAAAATGTTTTGTCTCAAATTGCCTTCATTGAGACTCATTTTTTATAATAAACCTAAACACATTTCGAAGGTGTTTATACTTCCATTTTACATGTTATATCATGCAAAAAATGAAGATATTTTATGCTACAAAAAATTTCCTTTTTGTACATGCAGAGTATGATCACAAGTTTCACTATTATAAGAGTATATTAATACAATATCATTTCTTTTCAAGAATGTTTATGTTTATGGTTCCCTTACTAAATTATTATGTTCACTCACTCAATAAATTCATGAATTTTGTTATCCTATGTTTTTTTATTATATATTATTGCAGTGGAACAATTTTTTACTCTTTATTACATAAGATTGTTAGGAAACTGTGTTTATGAAATCCTATCATTACCCTCTCTTTGGTCATTAATATATGTTCCTCCAAATCCATGTTTTCTAAAAAGTGTATCCAAGAATATTATATGAATATCCTATTATAATTAAATGAATTTTTTCTCGTTTTTCATTTGACCAATGTTTTCAAAGGAATCTACATGTCTTTTTCTAAAAGAATTAAATTTATATCCTTTTTACGGTGTAACAAGAATATTGTTTTTCCCTCATATGACATGTACTTATTTATCCACCATCAATACATTGAATCATTCATTTCATGTTTTATGTTTATTTTTGCAGAAAATATTTTTAAAAATGATTTTCTAGGAAAATGTTTTATAAAACTGTTTAATTTTTTTATAATTTTAAATTTATTTTCAAGGGAAAGTGTTTTGAAAATGTTTTCAATATATATTTATAAGTTTTAAATGTATTTTAAATAAAATGAATTTGAATTGGTTTTCAATATTTATTTATATTTTTTCAAACCATTTTCAAAGAAAAATATTTTTACTACGTTTTGGAGATTATTTTTAACACTTCAACAAAAGAGGTTTTCAAATGATTTAAATTTTTTTATTAGGTTAAGTGGAATTTTCAATGAAAATAATTATAAAATGGTTTTATTTATTAAATATTATTTTTCAAATAAGAAAGGATGTTTTACTCATGAAATGTTTTTGAAATATATTTAAAAATATTCAATAAAATAAGACATATTTTCATGTTACTCATTCCATTCTATGAAATGATCTAAATGTTTCTTTCATATACTTTATATAAATGGGTTAGGCCCAATAGAATGGTATTTATGAAACACATTAATTTTAAATGGGTTATATTAATTAGAAACCCTCTTCCCTTCGTAGGTTATCCATTGATGATACGATTATGGATCATGTCTCTTTTACATAGGATACAATGTGATAAAATATTAATGATACCCATTTCATTTTGTGGGTTATGATTTGATGTTTATAGAACCAAATATTTTAATAGGTCATAATATATGAATATTATGTGGCCCTTCCATTTTTTATTTAATTATGTGATGGGTGGGAATTATATATCCCTCTAAATAATTGGGTAATGATAAGTCATATATGACCTCAAATGGTACATGATTTGTATCCCAAGCATAAAAACAAGAAGGTAAAATGGTTGTAACCCATTCCTAAAAGAGAGAGGGTACACAGGTTGTATCCCTAGCTTGTAAACAATAAGGTATATTGGTTGTATCCCAAGGTGAAATTAAATTTGGTACACATGTTGTAGCTCAAACCCAAAAACATGATGTTACATGGGTTATAGTACATGTCTAAAAGAATGAGGGTAAATATGTTATAGACCAATCATGTAAACCAGTAGGTACATGGGTTGTAGTCCAATAAATAATGAATGATGGTATAGATGTTGTATCTCATCCTGAAAAAATAATTTACGTGGGTTTTAGACCAAGCCTAAAACTAAGAGGGAACATTTTTTTATCCCGAGATCACAGTAGGTACATGGGTTATATCCCAAGACTATACGTTATAATGGTCTTTTTAGGTATCATAGACATATAATTTACTATTCTTATATGTATTTCACAAATCCTATGTCTTAACTCATTATTATGATTTCATGTATTATGATCTTCATTTCCTTATGATTTATGTTTCGGGAACTTCCATGCATTATGCCATGATTCATCTAAATGATCTTGGATATATAGGGTATGATATTATATTTTAATGACAATGTTATCAAACCCATATTCTCATAATTATTCTTATATATCTCCATTATTTACCCTTACTGAGCATTTGAACTCACTCATTTTTATGTTTCCTTCCCATGGTTATAAATAAATGTTTCAGGTTGGAGTACTAAAGGTTGAGACCATTATGGGATATATTGAAGATCATTCACCGACATAGAATATTTTGTATCCAAATTTTAAAACAAACTATAATATTAGAGTCCTGAGGTATGCATTTTTATAATGTACAAAATATTCATCAAAAATGATGTAATATCTGGGTATGTTAATCTAGATTTGATATAGTTGGTATCAAAGGAAAAGTCTATAAAAGTATTAGAGACTAGAATGATAACACAATAGTGAGATCCATATTTCTATATATGTGGATATATCTATGAATGTATCTATGTATAAGTATAAGGAAAATTTTATACAATGGAAAATGACATAAAATTTTGGTAAAGGATCGAGTAATTTCTTCCTTATTATTACATCCCAATCAAGAAAATACAAGTGGATGTGGCTCTGGAACAGATGTACGAAGTGGTAATAACTCCCACAAGATGTTTCAGGCCTAATATGTGGTAATCCGGTACCTTAAAATGGGCCTTGTTGCACACTTGGTTTGAAACTCATAGGGGATATGATTATGGAATTTATAAATATTTATGAACCATCATGAAGGATTTAAATAAATTATTCCTATGAATAACATTGGATAAACCAATGGTTTTGATTTTTTGATAAGTAGGATCCCTAATATTGGCATCCTACAATTAAATTTTCATTATTATATGGTATCTCATCATGATAAATGTTTCTCATGTTACTCATTCATGATTTAGTCAATGGTGATATTTATAAGGAACATGGTTAACATTGAATTTATCAGATGTGGAAATTAGGAGCATTCTGATAATTTATTTACCACGTGGAAATCTCATATAGAGAATCAGGAAGGTGGTTGAGTATTTGTTATATCCTTGAAGATAATGTGACCACAAACAAAATGTGAAAGTTATCTAATGATATTATATTATTGTTTACATAAATCATAAGATTCATGAATAAATATAGGATTAGGAACCTTAATTCATGATTCATATTTCATATTCATGGAATGAGGTATTAAAGAATAAGTTGTACATGATTAAGTAATAGTCTAATAAGAATGATGGATGAATAATATATATATGTTTTGGAATTTAATTGTTATCAATTATATGAGTATTTTTATAATAAATGTTCATTCATGATGGAAAAGGACATGTTTAATGGTGATAAAGACACAAAAAGGTTATTTCAGGGAAAGGTGTTATTTTGATTATGGGGGTGTAACCCTTAACTAATGGATGATGTCAAGATAATGATGTTTGGATAATGATATACTGGGTATGAATAAGTAAATTGGATAATATGGATTAACCAGGAATAGGTTATTTAAAAGGTGTTTATTATCATCAAGGATGAAGTTTATAACTTCTTATACATGAACAATATATCCATTACTCATTGGAATAAGGAAGAATGAATGTTTTTCAAAAGGATTTATGGTAAATATGGTTATTACCATGTTTCAAAAGAATATATGATGAGGGTATTCACATGATTGGAATATTAATACCAAGAGATACTTTATGATATATGGTGGATCAATGTTAATCCAATTTCATGACTTTCTTTCTAAAGATTTGAATATTCATTTTTGAGAAGGGTTATAATGTTAACCATTTATGGAAATTTATGTCAGTATTCAATTAATGTTTTGAGATTAATGTAATATCTCACCAAATGTGGATTTATTCATAATAAATAACCTGTTTGTGTTTATGGTAATTGGAGATATATGGGTAGATTATCATGGATATCTTGATCTTTTAGTAATCCATAGAAAAAAAAAATAATTCTCATTAATTTCTTCATATAACAGATGGAGTTCAAATATATCAATGCATAACCAAATGTTGTTATAGTGCATTTGAAATGGGATAAAAACATGTAATTATATTTACATGAGTTCATAGTAAATAAAAAGAATTAGTTAATCAATGGATAATGTTAAGAAAATGTTTTTTCCTGATAACTTAATTCTCATTGAGCTGATGTCCTAAAAATAATCATATATTTATGACTTTGGGGATGTAAAATTTTCATTTATCATTCCATTTTTTGTGATTTATTACCTTAATCACCCCCTTTATATATTTAGAATTTTCCTCCATGTCCAATCTTCACACCCAACCTATGTTATAATAAGAGGAAACTTAACTATATATTACTTGGGGTAACCATTATGGTTCCAACAATCCATTTTTTAAGATAATTTTTGGTATTCATTATTATGATGAGGTTACTATGAATTATATATTCATGTATTAAAAAATTTATAACCTAGGAAAATTTCAAAGGTGAAATTTTTTTTAAGGGGGGTAAGATGTAACACCCTATGATTTTCTGAATTTTTTTCGAATTAATTTTTTCTTTTTGATAATTTGAATTTCATGAAACACTAAAGATAGTTTATATTATATTAAAGAAGAATATTTGGATTGAATTATATAGAGCACCATTTTTACCAAGCACTACATAGAATATAATCTTTGTCTTATTCTACACAGAACATTGAGGTTAGCTTGCGTTATACAAAACAATGACTTCTCTTTGAGGACTTGTGTACCACACAAGACTAAGGTTTTAAAAAAATAATATATAATATGATTATTTAATATAAGATGATAAAACTATGAATTTAAATTAGTGGTTATTAATAGTAATAACTAATATATGAAAATAGAAGGTTTACACAGTATAATATGAACTCATAGGTTAACAATTAATTATAAAATAATATGAAGACCGATTAAATATAAAAGGAAGTAATATTATGGTCACAAATCTATTTTACCGTAATAAATTAAATATTAATTTATTCTTAGAAATTCACTAAGCCAAATATTCTTTTCACATGGAACTATCTTCGAGTATGACGCACAACACACTGACTTGGCGTACGATGCATGCAACAATGATTTTCTACGAAACATCTTTTTTTATAATTATTTATGTGATATAATTATATAGTAGTTGTTAAAATTAGTTATAAAAACTGTAATAAATACCATTCCATTATTTTTTATATTTATATTATATAAATAAAACAGATTGATAATGAATGATATAATTTTTTTCAGAGTCCTTTTATGTTAAAAATATTGTTTTCTTTAAAAAACATATTTTAGAAAAAAAATTATTTTATACAAATTTATAATTTTAATTTAATAAAATAAAATATATTATTGAATTTATAATATCAAAATTAGCTTTTGGTGATTTTTTTTATTTTTCTGAGGAACATCCTTTTTTTAAAGAATAGTAAAAAATTCTACTTTTTTGTTAAAAACTAGATTTTTGTTTAATAAATTATTAATGATAAATAATATTATAAATTATTTAATGTCACATAAGATAAATAATACATATATTAATAAAATTAAATTAATTATAATCAATTTCACTTTGTAATTGAATAAAAAATCTTAATAAACATTGGAGAATTTTTTACTTAAAAAAATCGTTATTTCATCCTCTCATTCAGATTAACATTAATATTAATTTTTCCAATTCTATGATTTTAATTTATGAAAACTATAAAACCCCATTTTATTCAGTATTATATTTAGATTCTAATAATACCATGTTTATTTTTTACCTAAATGATTAGTGAATGTGATTAAAATATATCACAACGTTAAGGCCAAATTATGGACAGAACCATAAAATAAATGGACCAAATAATCTATCCACATTCTCCACACTTATTTTATGACCATATTTAGTCTATAGATCTTACATTATTGTGAGTTTTGGTTTTCTATGAATTGTTTAGGTAATAACATGTGCACACATAACTTTTTCTAACAATTCAATGTTAGTCATTTTCCATGCCAATTAAAATACATTATCTATCCCACTTCCTTTCACATCTAAAACCTCTTAATTTCATCAAATCCATACAAAATAAAATTATTATAAATCATCCTTCTATTCTAGATGCCTTTCCTTGGGAATAAGTCAATCCAAGGATGTATTTCCCACAAACCAAAAGGCATTACCCGATTTACTGGCAACATCTTATATTAAGAGCATTCATTTATTTTTCATATCCACCACCTCTAACTCGATTTATTTGATTATTATAAAACAAAAAAGTATCCTAAATATACTATGATGTTTTATTTGATTTTTTTAATCTAAAAATACACACACCTCTATCTAATGGGTAAAAAATATATTATTTCTATGTACGACGAACAACACCCTCATAAAACGATGGTTGTTCATTATTCATTACCACCTATCATGGTGGATGTTATAATGGAAACTATGATTATACATTATATATATTATTTTTATAATTTCTATATTCTACTGTAATTTTTCTTCTGAACATAACAATGTACTTTCAATCATATGAAAATACAATAATGTTGTTTAAAGAAGTATGAACTACTACCCCATCAAAAAGATATGATTTTTTCATACACTACATGGATTGTATTAAGGATGGTTTTAGTGAATATATATGATATTTTTGATAACATAATGCAAATTTATAATTATATATATAAATATATGTTATACTTTCTTACACTCAACATGACAATTAAACAGAAGTAACATTCATGCGTATGTACGACCTACCATCACCATAAATACTGTATTCCGTTTCATAATTATATAATATATAAATTATTATAAAAATATAATGTATATAAAAGATGTTTTTATCATGATTTATATCATTGAATCTTGATATATGAAAAAGGACCAACAATATAAACAATTAATACACATATGAAAACAAAAATGAATATTACCCAAAGTGAATCCTTAA
This sequence comes from Viscum album, assembly GCA_963277665.1. Taxonomy (NCBI): domain Eukaryota; kingdom Viridiplantae; phylum Streptophyta; class Magnoliopsida; order Santalales; family Viscaceae; genus Viscum; species Viscum album. The sequence goes on from OY728159.1 coordinate 1,276,680,496, forward strand.
CATATGATGGTAAACAAGAGATTAATATAAAGCGGTAATAAAAAATATTGTATTAGATATAAGAATATTGATATTTAAAATTTTTATAATAAATTTATATTTATTATAAAATTGGTTTGAATGTATATGATGAGAGTAATGATAAATGGTAAGGGAATTTCATCTCACTTTTTATCCCCAGGAGATACATGCCATATTTACCACTATTTTATTTTTTGTGGTGTACGTACATTCCATGATTTTATTCTCTATATATTATACCTACATATATGGGTAATAAAATATTCATATTATTAACTTTAAGTCATGTGTTTTATGTTTTACAAGTTACTAAATCGTTAAAAATGTTCTGTCTCAATTTTCCTTCTTTGAGACTCATTTTTTGTTATGTCCCTACTCTCTTTTTTGAGGTGTATATACCTAAATTTTATATGGTCTATAATAAATATATTTATTTTAATGATATTTGAAGCTTTATTTATTTTCATTTTATAAAATGGATCATGTGATCCCATGTTACCATGTTATAACTGTTTATTTAGAAAATTTCATCACTTTTTGAGATTGTTTACATTTATGCTTCCTTTGATTAATTATTTTGTTAAATCTCTCAATACATTCATGAATTTTTTTATCCTATGGTTATTAATGAAATATTCATGTAGTGGTACCATTTTTTAATACTTGGGTTAAAAGATAGTTTGGAATGTTTTTTAAGAAATCCCTACATTACCCCTTCTTATGAAGAAATATATGTTCCTTTAAAACCTTATTTTCTTCTAAGAATATTCTAATAATATCCTATGATAATTAAAATAGTTTTTTACAATTTTTTATTTTACCAATGTTTTCAAAGGAATCTTCTTACCACTGTCAGAATGAGGGAATTTTATATTCTTTTTTCCATAGAAATTGAATGTTTTCTTCTCCTTGTATGACATGTATGAATTTATCCATAATCAGTCATTTGATGATTTATTTTCAATATTTATGTTTATTTTTTATAGAAAATATTTTTATAAAATATTTTCTAGGAAAATTGTTTTCAAAAACATTTTCAATTTCCTTTTATATGATTTCATAGGTATGGTTTTCAAAAAAAATCTAGATTTATTTATTACTTTTCAATGTATTTTTAAGGAAAATCATTTTCAAAACAATTTCATGAACTATTTATAAGTTTAAAAAGTATTTTCAAATAAATTATTTTCTAAATTTTTTCAAGCGTCCTTTATATGTTTCCATATTGTTTTCAATAAAAAGGGTATTTATAATGTTTGGATCTTATTTTATATGTTTTTTGAGGGAAAGGTATTTCAAATGACTTCATGTATTATTTATAAGATTAAAATTTATTTTCTATAGAAATTTTTATTAAAAGGTATTATGTATTTAGAATCTTATTCCATAGAAGAAATGATATTTTCCTCAAGAAATTGTTTTAAAAGATATTTCCAAATTAATTTCTATCTAAGATATAATTTGTTGATGTTACTCATTACCTTAAATTAAATGATCAAGAAGGTCCATTCACATACTTTCTATGAATGGGTTATGCTTTTTGTCACAATCATTATGAAACCCATTTATTTTCCATGGGTTATATTATTTTGAAACACTCTTATTTTTATGAGTTATGCATTGATGAAATATAATGACCCATACTTTACATACATTGTTAATACTTAAAAATTGAAGCATACTTATTAAAACATATAACAAAACCACGAAAGGACCGTATAGGTATAGTGTCTTTAGAAACTGGGAAACATAAACAACTGGTTCATAAAGCGTCTACATTGTCTCCCATTTATTTTATCATATCTATAGTACCTTTGGCATATCTTACTTAATAACCTTCTTCCTGTCCTGGAAAAAAAAAACATACAAAAGGGTGAGATCAAATGCTACGTAAGGGTAAACAAAATAAATATCAATCACATCATATACATAAGCACACAACTTTTGGAAATCTTAACCTGCAAAAGAGATCATAATTTCATAACATGGGATAAATCATGGCAGTGAAATGTAATAACAATAATCATAACATAAAACATGAAACATTGTGGCATACACACATAATCATAGAGAATCATATCTTATTAGTCAAGACTCATTTCCAAGACTATCTTAGTGGACAAAGTCCATTTCTGTACCGAGTCACCCTCATTTCAGTCTTGTTTCACTGAACCGGTATAACCTACCATTCGAGCCATGTCTATATCATGAGATATAAAATCTTTATCCAATGCATTGGACGGAGATATAGGTCCCACCCATCTCATAATGATACCATTCTTATGTGTGCCACAAAATTATAAATCATACATCATTACATAACCCATGTAATAAAAAAGGGGAATCTTAAACATCGTGACATCATAAAACAATTCATATAAGATAAAGGAATTCATAAAAATATTTCCATCACAACATAATCAAATAGATGTAATAATAGGGATAGAAACAGAACCCTATATTGTCTTAGATGGAAAATAATTTTGATAAAACTCTTGAACTCCATTCTTGAGGAAAATATCCTTTCTACTTCAAAAACATTTATCCTTTAATAACATGTCATTCAATTTTAAAATAAAAGAAGTTGATTAAAAATAAACTTGAAAACATTTAAAGGAAGCTTCTTGGAAATAATGTTTTAAAAATCCATTCATGCCGTATAAGTTAATAAAACATTCTTCTCGTACTTTTGTCGAAAAAGTCAAAAAAGTACCTCGTACGAAAAACGACAACAGATTCCTTTAATATCTTTTACTAAAAACTCACCGAAGGGTAAAATAGGATTTAAACAATTGTAGGTGGATGGAAATAATATTACATATTGAGGAAATATGGATGTGGATAAAATACACCCCAGTAAATACTAAAGTATAAACAATCTCGGATAAAAATGAGATTGTGATATTTCACTTATCTTAGGACAGTTTTGCTTCGTAAGTGTCCGATCCACATGTATAATGATTTAAATAATGTTATTGACTTTTTATAGAATCATAATTATTTATATGATATCATATATGGTCATTTTCTTAGCTTCTTAGTAGTAATATTTCATTGCTACTTGTTATTCGTGTGTTTTTAACTTTTTGTTCTTATGCGTGTTTTGTCGAATAAATTCTTATTATTATATTTAGGTTATAGATACCTCATTTCCAGAATGGTATTAGTGTAATATATATCATATTCATTCATTCAATTCATTTATATAATCATTATGAAATGAAGATCATGTAGAACGAGTTGCATCACATCCTGGAGATGGTATTCCGTACGTATGCACGAGTGATGATATCGTTCCTATGATCATGGAATTGTATTGGAGTGTATGTATACTATTACAGAATAAGTATCACTTTATAATAGTCATATATAGTCATTATTTACACCATTATACCCATCCAAGTAAGGTGGTGGTGGAAAATAGATTACACCATGGCGTGGAGACGGAATTCCATACGTACGCATGCGCGGTGATTTCTTTTACCGTAGAATGGATAGATGGTGAAATATGGTTGTTTCATACTTATAATAAGACATCCGTATATGCGTTATACTGATGTTATTACTTCATAATGAAACAACTAAATAAGAAGAAGTGGAAGAAGAAATAAAGATGAAAGAATCGGTAACAGACATTACCTCTTCTTTGAAGTGCTTCTTTGAGACCATCTTTTAGGGAACTAAAATCGGTCTTTGAAGAAGACCAGGACCTCTAGGATGTCATTAGGGAAGTGGAGAGGGGGAATTGGCAGGGTTTGGCCGAGCTTGAAGGCTCAAAGTGGTGTGAGGATGAGGGGAGGAGGTGCCCTTTTATAAGGGAGGAGAGGGGCACCTTTGGGAAAACTAAAAATATTATTTTATTATAAAGTCAAATTGATATATTTAGAAGATAAGGTGGGGATGGGTCGAAATACTCTCATCCAATAGAATTTGGACATATTTAGGTTCCTATTTTAACCTTATCATTTAGATTTAAGATTAAGTTAAATTAGTTTAGTTTTACCATGTCTTCTTGTGTTCTTATACTATAAGGTTAATAAACTTACTATAAGCAGTAAAACGAACCCCAAGTTGTTTATTATTAATATATATAACCTTATCTAAGTTATTTGGCCGAACCATAGATTTTTAGTAATAAATTAACAATTACTAATATAATATTTGTTTTAAAAACTATTTTATGTCAATTTTGACACTATTTATTAATTGATTTTTGTGAAAATCATAACAGAATTATTAGTTCAAAACAAGTTAATTAAATAAATAATAACATGTCATATTAACCTATAAAATTAGTGGAATTCATAAAAAGTCTCAAATTACATTTATTTTGGTGTTTATAACATTAATTATGTCAATATTTCATTAATAAGATAATTACTGCATCATTTTTGTGTCACAAATAAATGAAATTATTTAATGTCTAAAAATTACAAATAAAATACCATTATGTAGGAAATCTTTTTATCTTTCTAATGAATATTTATAGTAGAATTTATATAATGCATAACCCCATATTAAAAATTATTTACTTATTAAACTTTGATTTTAACATTTTTAACCCTTCTTTAAATAAATTAATAATAAATGTCCAAATCTAATACAAGTGGTCCTAAATGGTCATATTGTATTCCTAAGATTGTTTTTGGTCGAATTACACTTATCAAATAGAATTAGGACATGTTTTAGGGTAATAATAATATCATCTTTACCCTTAATTACCCTATTTACTTTTAACCGTGGTAAAAAAAAGTAAAAAGATACTATTCACCAAAAATTATTTTCATCTCATTGAACCACATTTTAGTCTTTGATATTAACCGTGTCTCTCAAATTTTCGAAATTCCACTAACAGAAGCGGTAAAATTATGTTTTATGAAAAATTCAGTTTTTTAACTACCACTTAGTGGTTTCACTATTCATCAAAAATTGAAAGTTTTGAGAAAAATACCAAAATTTCACCCTAGGCTAATTTCGATATTCCAAATCCAAAAAAGAAGTCCATTTTGAAAAATAAAATTTATAAAATTTCAAAAAGTGGTTATTACTATTCATAACAGCTAGTTTTAATAATATTTTAATAGCATATCGTTGTTTAGTGAAACTCGGTATTGCGTACGACGCAAGCTATCGAGGAAGGTCGTGATTTCGTGTAAAGCAATCCAAGTAAGTGTTGTGTAGAAAAAAGATTCCTTTGATGATTTATATAACATAAAAGTCTCAGGTGTTACATTCTACCCCCCTTAAAATTAATTTCGCCCTCAAAATTCGTCACATTGTAACAAACAGATGAGGATACCTCTCCCTCATCATATCCTTAAGCTCCCATGTAGCTTCTTCTAATTGGTGGTTCCTCCATAAACCTTTCACCAATCGAGTGGTCTTGTTTCGTAGAACTTTTTCTCTACGATCCAGAATCTCTATCGGTTGTTCTTCATAAGAAAGATCTTGCTCCAGTGGTACAACTTTTGAGTTGAGTACATGGGAAGGATCAGGTATGTACATTCTCAGGAGAGATACATGGAACACATCGTGAACATGAGAGAGATTCGGTGGAAGCGCCAATCGGTAAGATACCTTCCCAACATGATCCAGTATTTCGAAAGGACCGATATATCTAGGGCTCAACTTCCCCTTCTTTCGAAATCTCATAACCCTCTTCCAGGGAGATATTTGTAAGAACACTTTATCACCCACTTCAAACTCTATGTCTTTTCTTCGGTTTTCGGCATAACTTTTCTGTCGACTCTGAGCTGCTCTTATGTGTTGTTGAATAGATCTGACCTTTTCTGGCATTTCATCAACGATATCAGGTCCTAATAGCTTTCTTTCCCCAACTTCATCCCAGCAAGTTGGAGTCCTGCATTTCTTTCCATAGAGAGCTTCATAAGGAGCCATCTGAATACTCGAGTGAAAGCTATTATTATAAGAAAATTCTACCAAAGGTAGGTGTTGATCCCAAACACCTTTGAAATCCATAGAGCAAGCTCTCAACAAATCTTCTAGGGTTTGAATTGTTCTCTCAGACTGACCGTCTGTCTGAGGATGATAAGCAGTGCTGAAACTCAACTATGTATCCAAAGTATGCTGAAGACTTCGCCAGAACATCGAGGTAAATCTCAGATCCCAATCAGATATAATAGAAAGTGGTACTTCATGCAATATTACAACTTCCTTTACATATATCATGGCAAGCTAATCCAGAGAGAAATCCTCTCTAATAGCAATGAAGTGTGCAGTCTTTGTAAGACGATAAACTATGACCTAGATAGCATTATTGCCTTTGGATGTTTTAGGAATTCCTATGACAAAGTCCATAGTGATGTTTTCCCATTTCCATTCGGTTATGGGTAATGGTTGTAACATCCCCTTAACTTATGTCTCTCAGCTTTAACTTGCTGACAAACCAAGCATCGAAAGACATATTCAGCAACATCCTTTTTCATGCCATCCCACCAGAAGTACTCTTGCATGTCCCTATACATCATCGTGCTTCCAGGATGAATAGAGAATGAAGAACTATGAGCCTCATCCAGCAACTACTTCTCTAATTCGGGGATGGGAGGAACACAAACCCGATTCCTGAACTTTATTATCCCATCACAATCAAGGTTGAATTCAGGAACGTTTCTCCCCTTCTTTGGTTACTCGACATCTTCTTTCTGTGCATCTTTAATCTTCACATGTATATATTGTTGAACATTCATTTGAGAAAGATAAGATTTTTCCCCTTCTATTATAATTCCAAGATCCATTCTTTGTAAATCCATAAATATTGGATATTTTTTTATCCTCATCGTGGATAAACTAGCATGGTCTTGTCGACTTAATGCATCTGCCACCTTGTTTGCTTTCCCAGGGTGGTAATAGATTCAGCAGTCGTAATCCTTAATCAGCTCCAACCATATTCTTTGACGCATATTCAGCTCCTTTTGTGTGAAAATATACTTTAAACATTTATGATCAGTATAAATATCACACCTTTCACCATAAAGGTAATGCCTCTAAATCATTAATGCAAATATTACCGCAGCTAACTCCAAATAATGTGTTGGGTAATTTTGCTCATGGATTTTCAACTGTCGTGAGGCATAAGCTATCACCAAATCATTTTGCATAAGAACACACCCCAATCCCTTCTGGTATGCATAACTATAGATCACAAACCTTTCTCCACTACAAGGCAGTGTGAGAACAGGTGTACTAGATAACCTTCTTTTCAACTCCTTGAAATTCTCTTCACATTCTTCCGTCCAGACAAACATAACTCTTTTCTGAGTCCACTTGGTGAGTGGATTAGATAATCGTGAAAAATCATTCACAAAACGTCGATAATATCCAGCCAAACCAAGAAAACTTCAGATCTCAATTACTGTTGTTGGTCTCGACCATCTTTCGATCACCTCTGTTTTTTCTGGATCCACAGATATCCCCTCTTTTGAGATTATGTGACCCAAAAATGCAACTTTTTGAAGCCCAAATTTACACTTGGTAAATTTGGCATAAATCTTCTCCTTTCTCAGGGTCTTCAATATAATTCTCAAGTGATCTTCATGTTCTTCATTGCTCTTTGAATAGACAAGAATATCTTCTATAAAGAATACCACAAATTGATCAAGATAGTCTCTAAAGACTCTATTCATCAGATCCATGAAGATAGCAGGGGCATTAGTAAGACCAAATGGCATCACTATAAATTCATAGTGTCCATACCTTGTACGGAAAGCCGTCTTTGGTATATCCTCCCTTTTGACCCTTAATTGATGATACCGTGAACGAAGATCAATATTATAAAAGTATTGAGCTCCTCATAGTTGGTCAAATAAGTAATCAATGCATGGGAGAGGATATTTTTTCTTGATAGTGATCTTGTTAAGTTCTCGATAATCAATGAAAAGTCTCATTGATCCATCTTTCTTCTTAACTAATAGAACAGGTGCTCCCCAAGGTGACGCACTAGGGCGTATGAATCCCTTATCAAGATTCTCTTGGAGTTTCTTCTTCAATTCCTGCAACTCAATTGGGGTCATTCTATAAGGTGTATTTGAAATAGGCAAAGCACACGGTATGAGTTCTATTGAGAACTCAACTTCACGATTTGGTGGAAGTCCCGGTAATTCCTCTGGAAAGACATCATCAAACTCCCGTACAATGGGCATATTATTAATCGTGAGTTTCTGACCAACAATTTGAGATAAATAACCTTCATTTAGTGTAATGAAGACCAATAAGATGGAAGAAATTTTCACTGGAAGGTTATGTTCATCCTTGCATTGATAGACGATCATAGATTGACCTGGAATATGAAATGTGACTTCCCTTATTTGGAAATTGATATGAGCTCCATATAAAGAAAGCCAATCCATGCAAAGAATCACATCAAATTCCACTATAAGAAGGATCACAAGATTTGCAGGAAGCACTTTCCCACAATCTTCGATCGGAGAAGAATTATAAACTTTTGATGCGACTGTTGTGCCATTAGGTGTTGTCACATCTAACTCCACATCTAATTGTTGTTGTAATACGGTGATACCCTTAGAAAATTCATCCGAAATAAAAGAGTCGGTGGATCAAGAATCAAATAAAAAAATTTCGACTTTAGAGTGGATGGTAACTGTACCTTTCACCACATCGTTATCGTACTCCACATCGCTGATAGAAATTTCATGTAAATTTTCTTTGTCTTTAGCCTTAAGAGTTTGTTGACGTCGACCATCATCATCAACCCTTGGATTAGGGCATTTATTGGCATAATGTCCCATCTCCTTGCACTTGAAACATTGAAGTGTAGTAGGTTCATTATGTGTATTCCTTCCTCTGTTTGCATCATTAGACATCTTCTTCCCATCATCGCGGCATTAAAATTCCCGATGACCTTCCTTTCCACATTTGAAACATTTAATTGTCCCTTTAAGACAACTCCCTCCATGTTTCTTTCCACACTTTGAGCATAAGGGAAAGCTCATCTTCTTTTCAGTGTGCTCTTTATATTTTCCATTGAATTCCATTTTCCTCTTCTTATCAAACCCATATGACTGATGGGTTACTCCAATCTCCATATTGACTTTGAGAGCACATCGAACGATTTCCTCATAGCTATTGAAGTCCCTTATGGCTAACGCCCTTCGAAGACTTGGTTTTAAGCCACTATAGAATCGATTGATATTACTCTCAGGTTGGATAATAATACTAGAAGCGTACCTTGCATGTATTGTAAAATTTGCTTCATAGGTACCAACAGATTCATTATCCTTTTGCTTCAGTTCAAGAAACTCTTTATCCATCTTTTTTCGGAGAATATGACGGAAGTACTTATTGAAAAATAAGTTCTTGAACTCTTCCCATTCCATGGACTCAATTTCATCCCTGTGCCTCGTATTCTTAATAAGATTACACCATTGATCAGTATCTCCTTCCAAACGATACACTGCTAGGATGACTTTATCATGTTCAGAACATTGAAGAACTGAAAATATCTTTTTAGTAGTACTAATCCATTGTTCACCGACTAATGGATCAGTAGACCCGCTGAAAGAAGGTGGACGCTGCCTCATAAAAAATTCAACAGAATGTTGCTCCTTCCTTTGCTCGTTTGGAAGTCCTGCATGATTCATAGCCTGAGAAAGTTGTGTGAGCATGGCTACAAGATTTTGAATTCCAACTCCCATAACGTGTGGTTGCTCAGGGGGACAATCATTGCATTGCCCGTTGCATTCCGCATTAACACGGTTCCTTTGGGTTCCAGCCATTGACTAAAACCAAGAAGAATAGTGTGAGCAACACTAATTATAATAGGAAAACCACATAATCAAGAATAAAATTTCACACTTAAGGTCTTATCCTAGGTTATTCATGGCCATTTCTAAAACACTAATATTGTGTTCTATGCTTAGACTTATCCTTATGGATCTTACTAAGGCTTTCACATCCTAGTTTCCAAAGGTTGACTATACCTTTCCTATGATACCAACTATAACGACCCATACTTTACATACATTGTTAATACATCAAAATTGAAGAATATTTATTACAACATATAACAAAACCACGAAAGGACCGTATAGGTATAGTGTCTTTAGAAACTGGGAAACATAAACAACTGGTTCATAAAGCGTCTACACTGTCTCCCATTTATTTCATCATATCTATAGTCCCTTTTGGCATATCTTACATAATAACCTTCTTCCTGACCTGGGGAAAGAAAACATATAAAAGGGTGAGCTCAAATGCTCAGTAAGGGTAAACAAAAGAAATATCAATCACATCATATACATAAGCACATAACTTTTGGAAATATTAACCTTCAAAAGAGATCATAATTTCATAACATGGGATAAGTCACGGAAGTGAAATGTAATCACAATAATCATAACTTAATACATGAAACATTGTGGCATACACACTAATCATAGAGAATCATATCTTATTAGTCAAGACTCATTTCCAAGACTATCTTAGTGGACAAAGTCCATTTCTGAACTGAGTCACCCTCGTTTCAGTCCTGTTTCACTGAACCGGTATAACCTACCATTCCAGCCATGTCTATCTCATGAGATATAAAATCTTTACCCAATGCATTTGAGGGAGATATAGGTCCCACCCATCTCATAATGATACCATTCTTATGTGTGCCACAAAATCATAAATCATACATCATTACATAACCCATGTAATAAAAAATGGGAATCTTAAACATCGTGACATCATAAAACAATTCATATAAGATAAATGAATTCATAAAAATATTTCCATCACAACATAATCAAATCCATGTTATAATAGGGATAGAAACAGAACCCTATATTGTCTTAGATGGAAAATAATTTTGATAAAACACTTGAACTCCATTCTCGAGGAAAATATCCTTTCTACTTCAAAAACATTTATCCTTTCATAACATGTCATTAAATTTTAAACTAAAAGAAGTTGATTAAAAATAAACATGAAAACTTGTAAAGGAAGCTTCTTGGAAATAATGTTTTAATAATCCATTCATTCCGTATAAGTTAAAAAAACATTCTTCTCGTACTTTTGTCGGAAAAGTCAAAAAAGTACCTCGTACGAAAAACGACAAAATATTACTTTCATATATTTTACTAAAAACTCACCGAAGGCTAAAATAGGATTTAAACAATTGTAGGTGGATGGAAATAATATTACATATTGAGGAAACATGGATGTGGATATAATACAACCCAGTAAATATTAAGTATAAACAATCTCGGATAAAAATGAGATTGTGATATTTCCCTTACCTTAGGTCCATTTTGCTTCATATGTGTCCGAACATCCTGTATAATGATTTAAATAATGTTATTGACTTATTCCAGAATCATACATATTTTTATGATATCATATATGGTCATTTTCTTAGCTTCTTAGTAGTAATATTTCATTGCTACTTGTTATTCGGGTGTTTATAACTTTTTGTTCTAATGCGTGTTTTGTCGAATAAATTCTTATTCTTATATTTAGGTTATAGATACCTCATTTCCAGAATGGTATTAGGGTAATATATATCATATTCATTCATTCAATTCATTTATATTATCATTATGAAATGAAGATCATGTAGAATGAGTCGCATCACATCGTGGAGACAGTATTCCGTACATACACACGAGTGGTGATATCATTCCTATGATCGTGGAATTGTATTGGAGTGTATGTATACTATTTCAGAATCAGTATCATTTTATAATAGTCATATATAGTCATTATTTACACCATTATACCCATCCAAGTAAGGTGGTGGTGGAAAATAGATTACACCACGGTGAGGAGATGGTATTCCGTACGTACGCACACGCGGTGATTTCTTTTTCCGTAGGATGGATAGATGGTGAAATAGGGTTGTTTCATACTTATAATAAAATATAAGTATATGAGTGATACTGATGTTATTACTTCATAATGAAACAACTAAATAAGAATAGGTGGAAGAAGAAATAAAGAAGAAAGAATCGGTAACAGACATTACCTCTTCTTTGAAGTGCTTCTTTGAGACCATCTTTTAGGGCACTTAAATTGTTCTTTGAAGAATACCAGGACCTCTATGATGTCACTAGGGAAGTAGATAGGATGAATTGGTAGTGGTTGGACGAGCATGAAGGCTCAATGTGGTGTGAGGAAGAGGGGGAGGAGGTGCCCTTTTATAAGGGAGGAGAGGGGCACCTTTGGGAAAACTAAAAATATTATTATATTATAAAGTCAAATTGATATATTTCGAAACTAAGGTGGGTATGGGTCGAAATACTCTCATAAAATAGAATGTATACAAGTTTAGGTTCCTATTTTAACCTTATCATTTAGATTTAACATTAAGTTAAATAAGTTTACATTTACCGTGTCTTCTTGTGTTCTTATACTATAAGGTTAATAAACCTACTATAAGCTGCCAAACGAACCCAAAGTTGTTTATTATTAATATATATAACCTTATCTAAGTCATTTGGCCGAAACTTAGATTTTTAGGAAGAAAATAAAAATTATTAATATAATATTTGTTTTAAAAACTAGTTTATGTCAATTTTGACACTATTTAGTAATTGATTTTTGTGAAAATCATAACAGAATTATTAGTTCGAACCAAGTTAATCAAATAAATAGTAACATGTAATATTAACCTATAAAATTAGTGGAATTCATAAAAAGTCTCAAATTACATTTCTTTTGGTGTTTATAACATTAATTATGTCAATATTTCATTAATAAGATAATTACTGCATCATCTTTGTGTCATAAATAAATTAAATTATGTAAGGTCTAAAAATTACAAATAAAATACCATTATGTATAAAATCGTTTTATATTTCTAAGGAATATTTATAGTCGAATTTATCGTATGTATAACCCCATATTAAAAATTATTTACCTATTAAACTTTGATTTTAACTATTTTAACCCTTCTTTAAATAAATTAATAAAAAATGTCCTAATCTAATACAAGTGGGCCTAAATGGTCATATTTTATTCCTAAGTTTGTTTTTGGTCGAATTACACTTATCAAATAGAATCAGGACATGTTTTAGGGTAATAATAATATCATCTTTACCCTTAATTACCCTATATACTTTTAAACGTGGTAAAAAAAGTAAAAAGTTACTATTCACCAAAAATTATTTTCATCTCATTGAACCAAATTTTAGTCCTTGATATTAACAGTGTCTCTAGGATTTTCAAAATTCCACTCACAGAAGCGGTAAAATTATGTATTATGAAAAATTCAGTTTTTTAACTACCACTTAGTGGTTTCACTATTCATCAAAAACTGAAAGTTTTCAGAAAAATACCAAAATTTCACCCTAGGATAATTTCGATCTTCCGAATCCAAAAATGAAGTCTATTTTGAAAAATAAAATTTATAAAATTTCAAAAAGTGGTTATTACTATTCATAGCACCTAGTTTTAATAATATTTTAATAGCATATCGTTGTTTACTGAAACTCGGTATTGCGTACGACGCAAGCTATCGAGGAAGGTCCTGATTTCGTGTAAAGCAAGCCAAGCAAGTGTTGTGTAAAAAAAGATTCCTTTGATGATTTATATAACATAAAAGTCTCGGGTGTTATATGAAATGATTTGAAACCTATGTCTTTTCTATGGGTTATGATGTGATAAAATGTTAATGAAACCCATTTAATTTCATTGATTATGATTTTATTTTTATAGAACCCATCTACTTTCATGTTTCCTGATATATGAATATTATGTGGCACATGTATATATGATTTGATTATATGACTGGTGGGACCTATATATCCATCCATTACATTGGGTGATGAAAAGTTGTATATGATATCAATGGTTACATGGGTTGTAGCTAAAGCCAGAATGTAAAAAGGTACATGCATTGTATCCCATTATTAATATAAAGAGGGAACACAAGATGTAGGCCAATCCTATAAACAAGAAGGTATGTGGGATGCATCCAATGCCTAAAATAAAGAGGGAAAATTGGTTATAGCCGAAAACAGAATACAATAAGGTAAATGGGTTGTAGCTTAGGCCTAAAAGAAATTGTGTAAATGGGTTGTAGTCGAACCCTATACACACGAAGGTATATGGGCTGTAGCATAAGGCAAATATAAGTATGGTACCCTGGTGTAGTGAAATCATGAAAATAAGAAGTTACATGGGTTATAGCCAAATCCTAAAACTAAGAGGGAACATAGTTTGTTATCTAGATCCCACAACTGGTACATGGGTCATATCCCAAGACTAACATATTATGAATGCCCTTATATGAATCCTTTACATAAAGTTTTCTTTTCATATATGTATTCTAAAAATCCAATGTCTTATCCGTTTGTTAGGATTTCATGGAATATGATCATTATTTCTTTGTGATTTATATCTTTTGAACATCAATGATTTATGTCATGATTCATGTAAATTATCTTTGAAATGTAGGTTTTGTTCATATATTTTCATGATCATGTTCTCATTCTTTTACGATCAATATTATGCTTACATATCACCGTTATTTACACTTATTGAACATCTAAGCTCACCCCTTATAATATTTCCTTCCCCTGGATATGAAGAATTTTGTTCTGTAAGAGTAATTAAGGTATATATACTTATGGGAGATATTGATGAACCTTCTCCAACATAGAATATTTTTTTTCATAGTTTCCAAATATATTAAAATATTTTGGTCCTTGGGTTTGTATTTTTATAATGTACTGAATATTTATCTAAAATGATGTAATATCAATATATATTAAGCTTGTATCTCTATGGGAACCATGTTGACATATTTTCAATAGGTGGATGAGAATAGTGAAAACATAATTATATAATAGGGTAAATTATTTTTTAAAAACGAATTTTTAAGCATTCACCAAAATCCTTATCCTTGTTTTACACATTTTATCAGTACAAAGGTGATAGAAAATTAACATTATTACTATTTACAATCACCAAAAATATAAATAAACCAATTTAACAATTCTGAAAGTATTAATTTAAAAAAAGTAAAAAAATTTCATTTTTCAATTACTTTAAGTGGGAGGAGATCATTTTAATATAATATTTCAAAATTCTGTGAAAAACTTTTCTACAAAAATATATTTTTTCTAAAAAATTAATTTTTAATATGTATTACATAGAAAAAATAATAGATAAATTTTAAAATGTATTATTGAATATATAATATGTAATTTTTTTTAAAAATCATTCACAAATAGTAATTAATTTAATTTGTTTACAAAAATCACACATTCCATGTTTAAAAAAATCCAAAAAAAATAACTATTTTACATTAAATGAGATTTGTTTTCATTTATAACCATTTTATAATTACTATATTTGTATAATATATTTGTTAAAAATAAAAAATTCCTAATTTAGTTTAACCTATTCATACCCTTTTATCCAATGGATATGTGAAAACTATCAAATTGAATAATAATATTTAAATTATTTAATGTGTGTTGGTTAAATTTAGTGTTGTGATTAATGAAAGGTATAAATGAAATAAACATTATTTATAGAGAAATTTATCATAATATATATGGTATTTAATTTTTACCCCCTTAAAATTTAATTTTTATCGTGATATTCCATCACTCCAATACAAACAACTGATCATATCTCTATTATAGTATTTCCTCATGTTCTGAAGCTTATTTATAAAATTTTTGATTCATCCACCGAACTATAAATAGTTCAATATTCTTGAATAAAATAACCCTACATATATAATATATGATTTTTATTATTTTTTCTTTATAGAAAAGATCAATTTTTAGTGACATGGCCTCTATTTTCAACCCATGTTATGGATTATGAATGTACACCCTCTGAGGTGATACATAGAGAACATTGAGGACATGAGATAGGATTGGTGAAAGTTCCATGTGATACGAATCCATCCATAAATGATCAATAATTTAAAAGGGACCAATATGTTTACAGATCCATTTTAATTTATTCATGAATCTCATAACCTTATTCCATGGGGAAATTTTAAGGAATAAAATTTCACCGACATTAGTATTCAAACCTCACTGATGATTTTCAACATAAATTTTATATTGACTATAATATTATATTATGATAATGTGAATGGATCTGATTTTTTTAAGAATTGTATTATTTGGACTCATTCCCAATACCTTTCATTGTTTAATTTTGTCACAGCACATTTGATTTATAAAATTCTATCAATAGGGGGAACTATAAGGATCTATTTAAATGTTCAAATGAATTATATTATTGTATGAAAACTCAACTAACAAATGGTGTTGATCCTAAACAAACATAAAATCCATAAAAAATGATCTTCTCATATCATCTAGGGTTTAATTATTTCTCCCAAACTAAAAATCTATTTGAAGATGATATGTTGTAATAAAACTCAACACTTTATCCTGAGATCATTGAATATATAACTATTACATTGAACTAATCCCCATATCATGGTAAGAAATAGTAGAATTTAAGACCCTATGAAAACCTTCCACTTCATTAATGTATATTCGATAAATATGATAAATATATAAATATTCGATAATAAAAATGAATTCTTCTGAATTCATATAGAGATAAATTATAATGAAAATTACATAATTTCCATTAGATGTTTTGGGGAGTTAAATTACAAAATCAATGAAGGTGTTTCAAAATTTTCATTATACTGTGGGTAATGGTTTTATCATCCCCATGGACTTATAACTATGAACCATAAATTTCCTACAGACCAAATATCAAGAGACATAATTTTCAGTATCTATTTTCATGTTCCCCCAACATAATTACTTTTTTAAGATATGTATACATATTTTTACATCAACGATTAATTGAGAATGATGACATTCAATATTTATACAATAAATACTGATTCATGTAATTTACTAATGAGAAATATACACGGTTTTATAAATTAATCATTCCTCCACAATCTATGTTGAATGTAGATAAATTTATCCCTATCTATTTTGTCTCTACATATTCTTTTCCTAATTATATAATCTTTACATGGATAAATAGATAAAAATTTATATTATCAATATATAATTTACCTCATTTATTCAATACTTTCATATATATCTTTTGAAAATATAAAAAAAATTTATCTTTTTTATCCTTATCACAGATAAGCTAGAAGGATCCTTCCGACTCATAGTATATTCCTCCATTTTTTTCATATAGTTTTATGTATTTACCATTAATAATAATTTCTCAATTCTAACTGAATTTTTAGAATAATATTTAGCTCTATCTTACATAATATATAGATAAAAGGTTATGATTAGTATATATATCACAAATTTCACTAAAATAAAATTTGATTCATATATTTAGTGTAAAAATATCTATAGTTTACATCAAATCATGAGTTGGGTAATTTTTCATATTAACATTAAATTGGTATAATGAATAATATATCACCATATTATTCTTCATGAGGGAACATCCAATATCCTTCATAGATGGGTCAATATAGATAAAAAACCCATCCCCATTATTGGGAAGTGTGATCACATGTGCACTAACTAATCCTCTCTTCAATTACATGACATTTTCATCTAATTCCTCTATCAAATAGTACAGGAATCCCTTTTGGGATTATTTCATGAGTGGGAAAGTTAGTTGTGAATTTGTTTCTATGATGTGTCGATAATATCTACCAAGACAAGGAAAACTATGTATCCCAGTCATATTTGATTGTATGAGATTCACCAAATAACCAATATATTTTTCGGATCCATAGATATACCCACACATAAAATTAAATATTATAGAAAATGATTTTTTCTATATCCAGACTTCACACATGGATAATTTTTCATTATATTCTCCATATTTAGGGTACTTATTATGAACCATAAGTGATATTACTTATCTACCATTCCATTTTAGTATATAAGAATATTATCTCTATATAATATCACAAACTGTTCAAGGAAACCTCTAAAGATTCCATTCATTAAAACCATGAACATCTCCAGTGAATGAGTAAGGCCAAATGGAATCATTATAAATTCATAATGTCTATACCTAATATGGAATGTCTGGGTGTATATATCATAATTTTTGACCCTAAATTGATGATATAATGAAAAATAGTAATTCATTGTAAAATATAGAGCTGCACCCAATTGACTAAACAAATCATCAATATGGGGAAGAGAATACCTATTCTTGATAACAAAATTGTTATGTTATTGATAATAAAGGTAGAGTCACCTTGGTTTACCATTATTATTAACAAAAACAATAGGTTCACCAAAATTAAATGAGAATAGTTGAATAAAATTCTTTTTAAGATTATTATATAGTTTCTCCTTGAATTCCAACAATAAAGTCGAGGTCGTTTTCAATGGATCCATTGAAATATGTTTTTCACGAGGTCCAAGTTGAATTGAAAACTCATTATCAATATTTGGTGATGGTCTAGGGAAGTATTTTATAAATACATAACAAAACCCCATATAATATTAATACCATGTATATAGATTTTATCTCAAACCATCATAGACCAATACCTCTTATGAATAGGAATAAAGACCCATATATTGGAGTTTATTTCCAAATTACATTTATATTTTTCTTCAAATAAATTGATGATCATAGTTTGGTTCAAAAAATAAAACATGAATTACCGTCCATGTGAATTTATGTTATATTTTATTATAAAATAAAATCAGTAAATAAGGTAATATAAAAATTAAACTAGAAGCATAATAATGGTATATACTAAAACCACATTCCCACAAACTTCGTGCTTAGATGATTCACATATTTGAGTTGAAATATTGTTTTTATTAAGATTTTGTAATACTAGTTCAAAATATTATAATGTATTATATGAATTAATATTACTTAGGACTTATCTTGATATATAATAACTCATAAAACTATGATCAAATAGGGTACATCAAAATTCGATAACACCTATTACCACATAAAAAACATCCTTCAATTTTGAATCTATTACTATTACCAAAACAGTGGTCATGCCCATCAGTTATCATTACTCAATGTGATTAATCATCGAAAATAATTTATAGGATATCTAAATTATGACACCAAATTTTCAATATATGACACCTTAGTGTAAACCTTTTTTATTCATGGTCATAAAATATTTAAATAAATCTTAATTTTTCGCATAAAAATAATAATATCACCCATGAATAATCCCCAGGAGTGTGAGTGAGGTGATCAATTAGGGAATACTCACTATGAACTTGAATGAAGGCTGATATTTTTATGATGATATATTTTCATGGTTAATACCAGTATATGTATATGTGTTAAAACCAATTTCACTTTAAGTGTCTACATAGGGATGTTTTCCAAGGAAACCCACATTTATTTAATTAATATAGCATAAAATGTTATCCTATGTATAGAATTATCCTAAGGTTCATAGTAAAATTTTCATATCCTTCTTTCCAAAGGTAACTAATCCTTTATATAATACCCAAAATAGAGACCCATATAGTTCATATAAAAATATGACATCTTACTATAATAATTTTCATGACATAACATTATGATCACCATTAGAATTGTGTAGGTATAATTTCGTTGGAAACTATTACAAATTAAGAACTTGTTCATAAGAAATATATATCATCTCATTATATGTTACCCCTAATAATGAATCTTATAATAGATATCATATTTAAAACATTCCTTCACAGCATTGGGAAATGGAACACAAGAAATGGTGAGCCTATATTCTCAATAAGGGTAACTAAAGGATATATCAATGGTCAAAAAATATAACATGATCATAAGGGTATAAGAACATGATATTACAATTTTAAAATCATATAATTAATATTATATATCATAATCATGATTCATATATTTACTAATACAAGTACATAATATATGACTCACTGAGGAATCAATTAACATGATCCATGAGATCATAACATTGTAATACGATATAAGTTTGTGAAATAAATATAATAATATTAATTTTTCTTAGTCAGTGAAAACTATTGGTTCTATCTTTATGGAGTAAGTTCACTTATCATTTCATGATATCATTAGACAAGGTTCACAAACAATATAATCATAGTGAACAAGATCTATTACTCAAAATGGTTCACACACATTACAACCCTTATTTCCTCATGAGATATCCATCTTTACACAATTCATTAAAGGTCCATGTAATTTTTGGTAGACCCAATGAATAATCATAACCCATTTATATGGGTTCCACAAGATAATAATCCATTCATCATATGTAAAATCCCATAGAATGTAAATCAGTTTCATAAAAAACATTTCATTAAGGTATAACTAATAGAAAACGAATGGGTTACACAAAAATCATTTCATCATAATTATAAACCATTGAAATATATAAGGAGGATAATATATGTGGATATATCACCATTAAATCATATGTAACATCGAAGGATATCATTATAGATGATTTTTTTTAAATTATAAACAGTAATATTTCTTTACAAAAATTCCAGTTTCAATTTAAAACCGCTTATTTAAAATTAAAATATTTAAAGGATATGTTGGATTTTTTTTAAATTGAACTTGAATAATTTTAAATAAATTATCAAATAATTTAGTGGTTATGATATAAGGAAATTTCATTCAAGCTCTATATATTAAAAAATTAATAATCTCAGATTTCCTTAAATTTTCAAAATTATATAGTTCATAAAATAAAAGAATGATTCTTTTTTTAACATTATTTAAAAACTAAAAAATAGATAAAAATTTCCTAATAAAATTATTTTAGAATACTAAAAAATATTGAAAATAATTTAGAGAACATTGATAAAGAGGAAATATTATTTTCTATAAAATATATAATTAATGTGAGTATTCCTCAATAAAATATTTCAGTATATTGATTTATTAAAGTGAGTATAGTGAAAGACAAATGAGTTATTAATAAATAACATTATGTGACTAAAACAAATGGTATTATTGAGATATATATCATGAAATTTCATCTTTTGACAACTAACAATAAACAATATTGGTTAATAATGGGACTGTAACATAAATAACTTCCCACTTGTTTGAACTACTTCAAATGTTCATTAAACTCCTGTATAAAAAAAATTAAATTCATTATAATTATATAAAATTATAATTTACATGATAATTAATTAATAACAAGATATATTTATTAAATAATACCATTATGTTCATTACTTTATACAACATGCAACATAGAACTCAAACGAACAATAAAATATATTTTTAAATATAACCATCATAATATTGATGTTAAATTGGTTGGTATGAATAAGATTAAATAATTTATCAAATATATTTTAATTTCCCACATCTTATAAATTTAATAATTTATTATTTCGGAATAAGAACCCAATTTTTATAAAATTTATATTATAATCAAAATTATATCCCCTTAAAAATGATTTTTATTACATTTTGTGAGAAAAAAATTATTTAATTTTTTCAGTTTTAAAACTTTTATTTCATAAAATTAACCAAAATTTTTAAATCATAACATCAAAATTTTCATTGATTTAATTTATTTTATTTTTCTAAAATGATTATTTTTCTAGTGAATAGTAAAAAGTCTTAATTTTATTTAAAACATTAATTTTTTTCAAGCATTTAAATTGTTACACATTGATTTAAATCTTTGAAATGTATAATTATTTATTATATATTTTATATAACATAACAAACTTCATTGGAATCAAATTTTTGGTTTTTATTTGGTATAAAAAATTTCTTACATAAAATGCATTTTTCAGAAATTAGGTTTTTTTGTGTGCAATGTGTTCTTGAAATAAATAAATTAAATTAAAAAAAATTGTTGAATTATTTTAAATAAATGTATATATAATAATTTAAATAAAACCAATTTATATTCCTTTACTATTACTTATGTATATGTTATTAATAAAATAATTTTTATGCATAAAATTTATTTTTTTTAAAAAGTACTTTTCATCATGTATTACAATCATATTGAAAAATTAATTTCTACAACTTTTAGAAATTAAATTTGATAATATAGATTCAATATTTTTAATCTTTTTTTATTTATGGTAAATATGTTTCTTTTATTTTTTTCATTATTTATAGTAATTGTAAAAAAAATGTGTCACATTTGTAAATGGTGAATCAGGTTAATCTAGAATAAAATGAAGTGATAATGGAATAAATTTTCATACCAGTTACTATTGGATAAATTTAATAAGTCTATTATCACCTAAAGATCAAATAATGTTTGTTTAATGGGAATTTTCCAAAAAATGTCCAATATAATATTTAAATCAAAGAAAAGTACAAAACCTAACTCTTATTGTTTTGAATAACTCTTATAATTCCACATATGAGAAGAAATAAAATTATAAATTGTTCAAAATAAATATATTAATAATAATGATATTATTTTCAAGATTATATTATATTTATAAAATTTATATATTAAATAATTTCTAAAAATTTTTATATAGTGAGGATGCAATTTTTATTTAATTAATAGAAATATAAAAATAAATGATTTATAAAATAAAAAAATTAAAATAATTTTAGTTATTTATAGTTTTCTATAAATGTTATAGATATGTAAAACAATATATTTTAAGGTAAAAGGATTAAAAAATAATTCCAACTATTTTTTATCTCTATTTAGTAAAATTAAATGAATTGTGTAAAAATTGAAATTAGTTTTTTATTAATAAAGTTATTATTTTATTAAATTATATAAAAGTCATAAAATTATGGAAATCGTGATTGATGGATATGGAATGGCTAAAATATTATCCATTTGTAATTTATGGACCATTTTACACATTATATGTAAATTCATGACCGTTTAAGTGTGAGAAATATATTATCGTAGTTAATGCTAATATAGGTTAACAATGTTTTTAAAACAAAAGATAATGTTTAAAATAATACATAAAAATAACAAATTTTTTAATTTTAATTGTGTATAAACACCATCCAAACATATCATTTAAACCCTTTTAATTTAAAATTAGTTGGGAAATATGATAACCTTATTTTATTATATTTTATTTTTTGAAATTCTAAAAGTTCTCCTTACATCAATTATAAAAGGGAACCTCTCATTTCTCTTCACCCTACCACATTTATCCATATAGATCAACCCATACCTACTATAATGCATTATAAATTTCCTTATCCATATTATTGATGAGTCATGACTACCAAAAGACCAACACTAGGGTCATTAAGAAGATATCTAATGGTGTTGTTTTAAAGAAGGCTTAGTCACCATAATTGATCACGTTATTTTAAATTATTCGCTTACAACCTATATATATTTTATTTAAAAAAATAAAAAACTATTTATCCTCAACATATTGTTTAAGATTATAAAACCACCTTTATTCTCAGCATTTCCATTAAATAGGAAATGAAAATATCACTGTGTTTATGTACAACGTTATGTCTTCACGAAGTGCTATATGTTATTTATAATCATCATGTTTGGTGGTTGAAATTTTGATGAGTTTAATGCTTATATATTATAATTATGAAATAATTATACTTCTGGAATGTTAATATCATATATACCTTCTTACCTTCTAATTTGTAGGGACATGATAGTGTCATTCATTTGTATATATAGACTACCAACACCACGAAGCGTTGTTGTTCATTTTTTATTTATACTATAAATCGATGGTAATAAATACTATATTGATGAATATATATTATTTATATGATATAATAATTATTATATAATGATTAATTAGTTTTTACCTTTCTTTTTTTCATCTATCCAAAAATGAAAACAATTTCCATGCATACATAAGACATACTGACTCCATAAATGGTTCAATTCATTTCACTACAATTACATTTATGGATGATGATAAAAATTATTTAATTAATATATATTATGTTTTACCATGATTAAAATTATATAGATTATGGATCTATGAACAAATTACATGGACAAAATCAAATAAAACTAAATAAATGAAATTTATAAAAAAAAATTATTATAATTAATACATATATTATATCATATATTTGATTATGATTATGGTATAAATGTATAATAAACATGTTGTTACTATACATGAGCGTACATATGGTAAGAATAATTTTATACCTATGAAATGGTATTTTCATTTCACTTTTTCATCTATAATACACAAACCATATTCGCTACTTGTTTCTTTTATATGATGTATATAATTCCCATAAATTAATTTTAAAATTTGTGTTATTAATTTTTTGGGGATTTATATATCCATTTAGGTTATTTATTTTACTATTATAATGTGTCAAAAGTTACCAAGTTGGTAAGGGTTTTATTTTAAAATATCATTTTTTTCAGTATTATTTGTGGTTATGTTCGGATGATGAAATATTTTGGTATATCTCCAAAGAATCCATTAAATTTTATTTTATGATGGTTATTTTTGAAAAATATATGTTTTATATTCATTTTCCTTACCTAATGTTCTCATGGTACTAAATATTTTTTTTAATGAAAACCAACTTTATTTCTCACATCGGTCATAAAATAATTTTTCTTACATTTCCTGATTTTTTTAAAAAGTGTAAAAACTGTTTTTTCTATTATACTAAAAATATATAAATAAAATTTTAAACATTAATTATTGTAAAAAAATGTTTTCAAATATAACTTCTAGTTTATTTATTATATAATTTTTTTAAATTTTTTTTAAAGAAAATCAAATTGATTTTTTAAACCGATAATACATTATTTGGATTTCCTCCCATAATAAATACTTTATGCATGAAAGATTCCATTTTATTACTCTAGTTTTTATTTGAAAAAATTAATGTATATAATATTTTGGAAATATATTTATCATAAAATTTATTTGGAAATGGAAAGGGTTTTTTTCTGATGAGTTGTTTTAGCGCTCTTTAATGGAGTCCTTATATTTGATAACATCCTTTGTCATTGATTATTATTTACTGTGGAAATAATCCATTTACACTATTATTATGATTTATCCAAATAGATAATGTTTAAAGTGAATGACATGTTTGTGAATCCTTTTTTATTTTCCACCTGTTCTCCTCTAATGAATGGATGAAATGATGGGGAAAATTTATTTCTTTATATAGGTAATGATGTGATTATATATTGAATGATTAAAAATCTTGTGGCACATATATATGTGGAAATAATTTTGTTATGATGGTTACATTATAATCAAGGATTTTGGTTATGTTATATTTGTTGATGACGGTTACGTTATAACCATAGATGGTGGTTACATTATAACCAAGGGTTTGTGGGACTATAATTTTATATCTCTTCAATGAATTAGGTCATTATTGATATTCCATGAGATAAATATGTCTATAATTCAGATTAGACATAGTTTAGTAAAGGATTTTTTTAATAATTATAGTAATGGGATTGAACCTTAACTATTATGATGTTTTTGTGAGTTATCCCATAATACTATAATATCATTAGAAATGATCACAAACTACTATGGAAATTGTTTTATATATTTATGGTATTGTACATGTCCATGAATTAATCCAATTTTATGCTCTCATACATCATTTCCTTGGAATTCTTAATATTATCATCTTATGTAATTCCATTATTAATTGAATGAAAAAAACATTCAGATATTTGGTATTCATGGTATGATTTTAAAATGTGATTCTCATATTCTCATGCACTTATTCTCGTGTTCTATTTGAATGGCCAATGGCATCTCCATATTTTATCCTTACTGGGAATTTGAGCTCAACCTTTATTATGTTTTCTTACTGTATGTTTTGAAGAAACGTACTAAATACGATATATCTTATAAGGGTTATAGTTACAAATAACATAATGTAAGCCAATTATGAACTAGTTATTTATATTTCTTGGTTTCTAAAGATAACAGTCCTATATGATTCTAGTGTGGATAATTATGTTATGTAATGAATATTCATTAATTATGATTTGATATCTCTATACAGAAAGTATGTGTCATTATAGTTAGTATTATATAGTGGTTTAGTTAACATTTGGAAACAAGGAGAAGTATTATTTTTTGAGAACCCTATGGATATGTTCAAGTATACGATAAAATCATAATATTTTGTTAATAATCATGAATGGAATAGGTTAAAACTTAGGGTTTACAGAATAATGTGACTTTATTTTGATACCCTATAAATTATTTTTTCTGATTATATAGCTTCCCACAATGATTATCACTCATGCTAGGATTTTTTATTATGTTAAACATATGTAACCAAAGTGAATCACATTAATTCTGAATGTGGTGGTCAATGTAATGATTTTATTTTTGGGAAAAGAATCTAAATAATAGATGGAATTAAAAACAATGTGATTATATCTGATAAATAATTTATTATATGATTAATAATAACATGATTAGTGACTTTCCAAAAACACATAATAAGAGAATGATGGGGTTTCATGGAGACTATATAGGGTATAATATTCATCTTCCAACATGTATATGATATTGGAATAAGTAATTAAGTTAATAATTATATGTTATCGAAATATTTTTTTAGTGTGGAAAAGGGAAAAAATGAAATTTTCATGGAAAAATGAAATTTTTTGTTAACAAAGTGGATGATAATAAGGGTCTCCCTATGGTATCCTTGATGGTTAAATTTCTCAAATGTGAAATGTTTTGGTGATATGATAATTGATATCATATTGGTAAATTTCATGAAGAGAATAAATAAGGTTGTATGAGTAATTGTTTTAATGATGATGAATAGGAGACTATGAATGAAATACGTAACATATGAGATATTATTACTGTATTAAATATGTTAAATGTAAGAATAATTATTAAATTGATGTTGATGAATCTTAAGTCATGATTAATATATTATATTATATGAAAATAGTAATAGGGAATAAGATAATGAAAAATGTTTAATGGTTAAATAAGTAGAAGAATAATTGAAGTGTTTTTGTATTTGGAATAAAGAATTATTTGATAATAATGGTATTCTCATTATGAAAATCATGAATCATCATTATAATTTTCAATGGTAGTTTTTATTTAATTATTTGGAAACACATTTAGGATGGTACTATTAACCACAATAATTGATTTACATATATGGTGATATTTTTTGGGAAGAGATGATTTAGGGAAAGAGACACATTAATATGAATCTGATACATAGTTAATAATGATTAATTGGGTTAAAGAGATGATTGGAATTGATAATATTGTTATCCTTGAAATTAATTAGTGATTTGATGGTAAAATGATTTAGGTCATATTTTATGGACATTATTGTATTGTTGGACTTATTTAATATATACAATAGTCTATTATTTTACAAGAGGAATATGTATTATGTAATTTTTTTAGAATGTATGGTTTTATTAAGGTTTTATGGTTATTTCAGTTATTACTATATACTAAAATAATATATGATGAAATTACTCAAATGGGTGGAATAGGAAATTATGATGTAGTTTATTTTATATTGATATTCTTTTTTTGATCAAATTATTCTATTTTTGGGTTTCCAATTAGGGCAGTCATATCGTTGAGTATTTTTAAGGTCAAATATTTGTGGAAGGGATTAAGTTGAACCATTTGGGATACTACGATGGTTTTATAAATTCATGTATTATATTACATTTGATAATATTTTTGGATTTGATAATTTTTATGAGACAGTATTTATGACCACTTATTCATTTATGGATCTTATAATTTGTTAAAAGTTAGTTTTTCTCATTAGGAATGAAAAATTAATCTTCAATATTTATTTCGAAGAGAATGATATGTTGTGGAAATTTATTAATTCACAAATAAAGGGTAAAATTGTTCCAATGTTTATGAATGAAATCAATTATTTATATTTTCTCATGATTTTGAAATAATCCCTCAAATTTAAAAAATTGATTTTGAAAGAAAATTTTAATATTTTACCTTCATATCCAATGTATCGATTGTCAATACACTCAACATAGATATATGGTTTTGGTTTTCGTGATCTTTACACTGACCATGTTCCTTATCACTATTTATAAGTCCTTAGATATTAGTTTTCTATTTCATGTTATATTTACAGCTTCTAGTAACATTTAGTTATTTGAAAACAAAGTTATTTCCTATTATTTAAACCCTTTATATTTTCTTATTCCACTTTTATATAGTACGTGTCATTAAACCTTTTTATGATTTGGGATTTCCAAAAAAAAAATAAATTTCAAATAAGATACATTATAATGTATGTATAGATTATTAAGACACAATTTATTAAAGGGGGTAATGTAACACCCCATGATTTTTTTAACGGAAGAACATTATGTTTGGTAGCATATATGACACATAATACTGAACCTAGATGAACCTTAAAATATTATAATATATGTATAACCATTATTATATATCCATTTAATTACAGGGTAATAAAGGAATTAATAACTTTCTAAAATATATAAAAATATCCCATTTACATTAAATTTATTTATTAATTATTAGAAAATATAAATCCAATTTTTAGAAAATATGTATTATACTTAATAAAATAGATTCCCTTTAAAAAAATTTATTATATTTTATGAGAAAATAATATACATAATTGTTGAAACTTTTAAAAGATTTATTTCATATAATAATATAAATTTTGAAATATTTTTCGTAAAAATTATAATAGTGTGAATTTATGTGATATTTCTTAGAATAATGATTATTCTAGTAAATGGTGAAAAAATTTGATATCTTCTTAAAAATTTATTTTTTCTAGAATATAAAAAATTAAATTTTCTAACCTGGTTTCAATGAATAATTAGTTCTATTATTTTTACAACCCATACCACAGGGCCCACATCGTGACTACCCCAAGACCGCCTACCATAGGCCAGGGGATGGCGACTAGAACCAAATGTGTAAATACCTAAATTGGGAAGGCATTGCCTTTATAAACTGAAACAAACACAATAGTGTATGCCAGCAGAAGTAAAACACTAAGTAAAACTATATACAAAAGTTGTTTTGGAAAGTAAAAGGGGGCCAAAAATACATGCCCAATAGTAAAGTACAAGGAAACAGGGAAGTACGAGTATAAGTGAAAGAAGAAGTAAAGCAGTTACTAGGTCGTCCTCTGGGGTTCCTTCCTGAAGAGTAGGTACATATGGCCACCTCAACACTCCACGTCCATCCTTCTGCTCTGTGCACCGTCATGTTGAGTGGTCCACCTCCGGGTATCGTCGAGTCCTGCTACTCTCTACCTCAGTCAGCAATGTTCGTCATCTACAACCAACACAATGAGGTGCGGGCATAGCCCATGAAGGGGTGAGTATAACGATACGCAGTAGGGACCCTGAGACCCTCAAGGTCTCACTAAATCCAACAATGATAAACCAAAAAGTATGAAGCCAACGGATAAAAATTATTTATTTATATGCCCATAAATATACCGAAGTTATCCAGTATCCCACCTCAATCATTAAGAAAACTCAAGAGTCGTTGACTCAAATCAATACCAGGATTTTATTCTAGGGGTGGTACCATGTAACACTCCCAGTCAAACTTTCGAAACCACGGCTGCTAGTATACTCCTCTATAGAGTACTATGGGCATGCTGGGTTACACAGAGGAACTTTCCACTATCCTGGACTGCTATAGTACTCCTCTTGTCTGGTATGGTGGGTATGTCGTGCTCACACAGAGGCGTTCCCCACCATGGTTCTTCCACGTCACGCAGAGGTGCTCTCCCATGTAGTCTGCTGAGGTACTCCTCCTGTCATGTACCATGGGTCTTCCGCATCACACAGAGGTACTCCCTACTGTAGTTATGTCGTGCTCACATAGAGGTGCTCCCCACTAGGCCAGTCGAAACCCTCAAAGTCGAAAGGTCAGTAGTCATCAGGTATCATCTAGCTTCTAGGTTTCTGTACTCTGCTCGCTAGTCTCCTAGATGATCTACTCCAAAAGCTATTGAACGATCCACAAAATGTCATTAAGTCCCATTTCAAAGTAACATAATGGTACGCCTCTTCATAGGGGTCTTAATGCAACAGACATTGCATCAATCGGACACTTGGTCTATGATTTATTGGCAATTCGGATTCAGGGGCCCGGTTGGTTTTTAGGCTCAAACCAACCTGACCATATCCCACCTGTGTTCAAACCTCATGTGGGGTAATTCAAAAGAACTATCTCATTATATTCCTTTCGTCACCATAGATGGTTCATCGATCAAACACTCGTATCCCATGATATGGTGAAAAAGGTGTATTCGGGCTAATCGTGTCTGGACTGGGGTTCGACCCGGTCCACGGGTCCGACCTGGTCCGCACATCTAACCCGGCCTTGAAGGGAGTGACCCAGCTTAAGGGATATCCCAACCTGAGGGGGCGGACCAGCCCGAAGGCTTCTCGGCTCGATGGAGTGGCTCGGCCTGAGGGGGCGGCCCGACCCGATGGCGGCCCAGTTAGCCCAGTGGACCGGTCGGCCTAGTGACAAGGAGGCCCGGTGGGGGTCTGCCTTAGCCATGGCTAGGGGGAATCGCATGCCCCTTGGCTTCCCGAATGGCAAAGAGGTTCGGGTTTGAGTCCAAACTGGCGCCAGGTGGCGTCGGTCCAGTACATGAGGGACCCACTAGGTCTCGCTCCTCCCAGCTGGCCGAGTGTCTAGCCGCTCCACCAGCACCACCTCAGCCTGCCTTGGCCGTAGCTCCCTTTCTCTATGTGGTGCGACGGTGCTGGGCCACCTCTACTACTGCCCGACTAGGCCGTAGCCTCTAGCTCCTCTATGCGACATGACGACACCGTGCTCATCATCTGACCTCCGCGGCCCTCCTCGCTGCAACATCTTCTTCTAGCGCAGTGCGACAACACCGCGCCCCTCCAGCACCGTCGTGGCCCGGTTCCATTCAAGGCATGATGGTGTCACGCCCCATCGTTAACTCGGTGGCCTTCAAACCTCTGGTTTCATTCGCGGTTGGCTCGACACCGGCAGGTTTTCTTTTATAGTCAGCCCAACGCCGACCGCTGTTGCTCCGCCTCCGTCGTCAACAAACAAGAACAACAATGGGGAGGGTCAGGATGTGTTCATGTGGTCAGACCCCTCCTCGTTATGGTGATATCAATCGGCAAATCTTAAAACATAAATTTAATGAAGAAGTACGAAAATAAAATCAACTCAAACCCCTACCTTCTTATGTCGATGATTGTTGACGAAGTCTCGGAAAGGCGATGTTGATTCCTCGACGTCAGAAAAATAAGTGGATAAATGTCATTGGCAGATGAGCATTCAGAGGGTATGAAGTCAAAGACGACATTCTTCACAGTCGCCTCCATCTATTTTGGCACAGTTGAAGATCGATGAAAGAGTTCGACGATCTTCGGTGCACGATGAAGATGCGTTCTTCGTGTTCTTCATTAAGAGGATGAAGTTCTCCAAATTCTTCAAAGTACTCTCTCAAAGTCCCACCAAAATGAACATTTCCAACCAAAAGAATAATAGTTTTGTATATTATTTAATTGTTGGAAAGAATTAAAAATATTTCAAAAGGTGGAGTTTAATTAATTGGTGAAACATAAAAAAATAAATGAAGTGGGTTGGCTCAAATAAATGGTGGTGGAAGGTGAAGAGGATCTCCACTTAATTGGGGGTTCCAAGGGGTTACAACCCCCGGGTGGTCCCCACCATGGAATATCCTCCCAAGGGAGGTTATGTGAGGGTCGGCCCCACATCTATAACCTATCATGGGAGGTTATGGTGTGGTTTCCCCCACCACTAACCTCCTCTTGGAGCTTTTAATCAACAATAATAAAACAAATTAACACATTTTTTCAATTTAATTAAAAACCCCCAAATCTAACTTCTATTATTGTCTAACTACCTTCGAGGATAAAGTATTATTAAGAGAATACTAGCGCCGAATGTTCAACGGTGCCCTCATATTTAAATTCCAAGCACAGTTTCAAAATATATTAAAACCCACTCGTACGTTTACTGAACATACCCGTAAAAAACATTATAAATTGATTCCAGGCACAACTGGCCTCGGAATCAATTGCCATAAATTTCCACGGGCTTGTAAAATCACCCTGTATTTTAGAAAAAAAATTCCACGTAAATTCCTGGTCATTATATTCTCCCCACCTCAGGTATTTATGTCTCCGTAAGCTACAACTCGAACAATGGGAACAAATGGGGGTATTGAGAACGCATGTGTGCCTCATGCTCCTATGTGCTCTCTGAGAGGTTCCCGTGATGCCAGAAAACACACACAAGAGGTATCAACCATCCACATAGGTCCCACTCCTGTAGATCCTCAATATCTATTGGAACCTCCGTGGAAGTCTCCTTGTCAACGATGTCCATCTCTCCATGGTCGATGATGTGGGAAGGGTCGTGCACATATCTCCTCAGCTGAGATATGTGTAAGACGTCATGCACCTAGTGCAACTAAGGTGGAAGAGATAAGCAGTAATCCTACTTGCCTACATTGCTGAGGACCTAGAAAGGTCAAATGTATCATGGAGATAAGTTGTTGAATTGTCCAAATATCCATAGACCTCGTCAAGGTGAGACTCGTATAAAGACATGGTCCTTATTCTCGAACTCCAGATGTCTCTATCTCCTATCAGCATACGACTTCTACCTGCTTTGTGTAGTCTTCATCTGCTCCTTGATGATCGGAACCTTCTATATAGTAGCTCGTACCATCCATGGTCCCACAAGTGCTTACTCCCCTAGGTTTGTCCAGCATAGAAGCGGTCTATAAGGTCGACCATAGAAGGCCTCAAAAGGTGACATCCCTATAGTGGAGTGATAGTTGTTGTTTTAGGAAAACACCACCAAAGGTAAGTGATCCTCCAAGCTACAACCGAAGTCAAGGACACATGATCGTAGCAAATCCTAGAGGGTCTAGATGGTCCTCTTGTTCTTACCATCTGTTTGAGGATGTAAGGTGGTGTTCAAGTGAAGGTGTGTCCCGAAAGCCTCCTATAACCCCTTCCATAGCTGTGAAGTAACTCGTGCGTCATGGTCGGAGAAAATAGAAGAAGGTACTCCATGAAAATGCACATTCTCCTACACATAGAGGCATCTCAAGCTCTATGTTGTGCCCTTCTCTCTGATCGGTAGGAACTAGGCCAACTTGGTGAGTCAGTCGAT
Source organism: Viscum album (assembly GCA_963277665.1). Classification (NCBI taxonomy): domain Eukaryota; kingdom Viridiplantae; phylum Streptophyta; class Magnoliopsida; order Santalales; family Viscaceae; genus Viscum; species Viscum album. The sequence continues at coordinate 1,276,713,600 of OY728159.1, forward strand.
GATCACCCATATCGAATCGTGACCCCAGGATGTATCTGGAAGACCCTTCATGAAGTCCATGGATATCCCATCCCACTTCCACTCTGGGAACTCTAAAGGCTGAACCAATCCGGCTAGTATCGTATACTCTTCCTTCAATTTCTAACAAGTGAGGCACCATGAGACAAACTCCACTACTTATATCTTTATACCCAGCCACCAGTGCTGTCATCAATGGTTTGGATACATCATCGCCACTCGTAGATGTGTTGTCAGAGGGGAAGTGTGGAACTACCTCAACACTTCCTCATGAAGTGCTACTAGTACCATAATATATCCCTTGAAGAGTATGACGTTCTCCCCTCCTTCTAAAAATCAATCAGGTGCCTACCCTAAGGATAACTGAACATGTCATGTCTCGCAGTCAGCATCCCCACACTGCACCTCCCTGACTCGCTTATGAAGTGGGGGAGTGACTGTAAGAGACTATAGAAAGGTTGGTCCATCCTTATCCACAATGGATATCTTTAAAGAATCCAGTTTCTTTGTAACATATCCTAAAAGTTGTATATCAGATATCCCACTAAGTGCATCCACAACAATGTTCCCCTTACTAGGAGTATAGACTATCTCAAAGTCATAGTCCTTGAGGAACTCAAGACAACGTCGTTGTCTCAATTATAGGTCCTTTTAGAGAGGATATACATGAAACTATTGTGATCGGATTACATGGTAAAATGTTATCCCATCATATAGTGTCTCCAAATCTTCAAGGAAAAGACCACTGATTCTAACTCCAGGTCATGGGTAGCCTATTTTTGCTCATGCTATCTCAAATACTGAGAAACCTATGCAATCACTAGTCGCTCCCGCATAAGGACACACCCGAGTCCAGTCCCTGATGCGTCGCAGTAAACTACATACCATATTCTCTCCTCTTAAAGCCTCAAGATGGGGACACTAGTCAGCCTCTGCTTTAGCTCCAGAAAGGTCTTCTAGTATCTCTTCATCCACGCGAAGGGTTTCCCCTTCTTCATCTAGGCTGATAATTGTGATACAACTCTGGAGAATCCTAGAACGAATCTCCAATAGTATCTTTCCAAGTAATACATCCCTTTTTCTTTGGGGGGTGGGGGTAATCTTGGAAACATATTTTGAAAATATTTTCCCATGTTCTGTCAATCTTGATTGGAACTAAAACTCAAAACTCCTACTTCCACGAGGGTAAGGCGGACCGACTCAAGAGTGATCGGTTTGACCCTCCTATGCATGAGTTTAAACTGTTCTGCCTAGGTTTCCTTTTTCACAAAATAAGGAAAAAATCATCCCAAAATTTTAGATAAACCGCAACCCTTTTTACTAATACATTCAATCTATGTATGAACTGTGGTTTCCCATTCTATACCCAAACTAAAGTCATAAAGCCTCAACGCAGCCCCCATGAGGTTCCAACCGTATCTCTCGCCTCAAGGGTCAGATCATACCATCAGAATAAGTGTTATTATCGAGTATCCTCCAAAAGGTATCTCCAGATGTGAAGGTCATGTCAATGGTTTAACCATAAACTTTAGGTCTAGGACAAGATTCGTGGAAGGATGGAATGATTGGTACCTATGCATATTGAAACGACAACTAGTAGTAGATAAAGATAGTACCTCAAATCATTCCTAAATCACTTGGGTAACACTCTTTGAATGCATAAAGCTACTCTCTTCCCCTCTCCTTCATCTCCCTAAGCATGGCTTGGACTATAAAGGTGGCTGGTTGTAATTTTCCAAAAATTACACCACCTCATGCTTTTCTCCTAGCTCTGCTTCCAAGTCTGCTACCCTGTAGATTCATCTATCCCAAACACATTCTCTTCTTGAATCTTCTTTCCCACTCATGTCTCTGAGATTGGCACCAGTTTTATGCTTTCCCAATGCAAACATTCACTGGCTGTATCCACTCAGCCAAATAAAATTCAACTATAAAGGTTCTCTATAGCATCAAGAGAAAAGGTGTTATCTCAGATGTCCTAAAACACCCCTATCTTAGTAGTTCGAGCCTCAAATCACTTATCTTAATGTATTCATCGAGTACCAGGAATGATCGGCACGCCTCGATGAATTCTCAGCTATCGACATGTCATCCTAATGAAGCTGTACAAGCTCTAGAGAACTCTCAACCACCTCCTCCAGCCAGTTCTCAGCCGCTTGTGAGTCGAGCTCCCCTCAGATCTTGAGGGGTATCAGATCCTAAAACACGTGTAAGGCACTAATCCTACATGTTTCATCTACCTGTACTGCTAGTTGTAACTGCTGACCAACAGGCAGTGACATAGCTGACACACTACATGATGTACAATCTCGGTCAATGGTCCACCTACCGAATTCTCATCACAATAAAGACCAGCCTCATGGTCACTCACTAGAAAACACTGGTAGTTAAGATCACCAACTTCTCTATGGGTTTCTCCACTAGGAGGTGAACTCTAGAAATCACTTCCAGCCAGTCCTCTGATGTCTAGGAATCTGTCTCCCCTAGTATCGTCGAAGGCCTCTCCCGTTGGAACTCATGCAATGCACTCAGTCGGCGTGCATATTCCTCTAGTACGACTGGTGGCATCTACTGCCCAACGGGGGGTGGTGGTGGTGGTACAGCACTCGAAGGTGCCAACATAGTAAGAGGGCTCTGCACTGGAGCCTTTTCACTCGGTGGTCCATCACCGAGTACTGTCTCAGAACTCTAACTGGCTATCTGTGTAGAGGCATCCTGAACAGATGCGACACTGTCAAAAGAATATACCTGGTGAGATGACCGGGTTGAAATAACTTATGAAAACATTTAAATGCATGTAAAAAATTAGTTTTTTCAGGAACTAAGTCAGAAATCAGATGTCTGGGACCTGGTGTATAGACACATCGGCTGCCCACACTAATACTGGACTCCATGAACTGAAAACCACACTTAGTACCCTTAACACTATTGCTTAACAAAAAATAAATATAAGAGTCTTACGTTCTACTGTAGAACCGAATCCTCGGATATCAATTTGTCATGAACCGTCACCCAGGGCCTGCATCATGACAACCCCATGCCCGAATTCTATAGGAAAGGCGCTGGCAACTAGCACCAGAGGCGTAAATCCATAAACTGGGAAGGCATTTCCATTATAAACTGATACACACACAACAGAGTACGTAAATGGAAGTAAAACACTAAGTAAAATTTTATACAAAAGATGTACTGGAAAGTAAAAGTGGGTCAGGAATATAATCCCAACAATAAAGTACAAGGAACGGGGAAGTACAAGTACAACTGAAAGAAGAATTAAAGCAACTACTGTGTCATTCTCCGGGGTTCCTACCTAAAGGGTAAGTACAGATGGACACCTCATCACTCCACGTCCATCTGTCTACTCCATGCACCATCACGCCGAACGGTCCACCTCTGGGTACCATCCAGTCCTACTACTCTCTGCCTCAGTTAGCACTATCTGTCATCTGTAACAAACACAACGAGGTGCGGGCATAGCCCGTGTAGGGGTGAGTATAACAATACTCAGTAGGGACCCCGAGACCCTCAAGGTCTCACTAAATCCAACAAGGATAAACCACAAAGTATGAAGTCAATGGATAACCATTACTTAGGTATATTTATATACATATACCTAAGTTATCTAATAACCCACCTCAATCATTAGGAAAAATCAAAAGCATTGACTCAGCTCAATACAAGGATTTTATTCTATGGGTAGTATCATGTAACACTCCCAGTCGAACATTCGAAACCTTGACTGCTGGTGTACTTCTCTATAGAGTATCTTGGTCATGTCGCATCACACGGAGTTGATTCCCACTATCCTAGACTACTTTAGTGCTCCTCCTGGCGAGTATCGTGGGTCTTCCATGATCACACAGAGGCTCTCCCCACTGTGGGTCTACCACGTCACACAGAGGTGCTCCCCCTCGTAGCCTGCTGATGTACTCCTCCTATCAAGTATCATGGGTCAGACGTGTCACACAGAGGTGCTCCCCACTGTAGGTCTTCCGCGCTCACACAATGGTGCTCTCCACTAGGCTAGTCGAAACACTCTAAGTCGAAAGGTCAGCAGGTATCGGCTATCAGTCATCTACTAGGATTTCGTACTCCACTCGCTCATCTTTAGGAGGATCTGCTCCACAAGCTACAGGTCGATACACCAACTGTCACAGAGTCCCATGTAGAAGTAACTCAATGTTCTGCCTCTCCATAGGGATCTCAACACAATAGACGGTGCGTCAATCAGATTCCCGATCTGTGAGTCATTAGCATTTCTATTCCAGGGGCCTGATTGGTTTTTAGGCTCAAACCAACCCGACCGTGTTCCAATTATGTCAAAACCTCATGTGGGGTATTCCAAAAGAACCATCTTGCTCTAAGCTTTCTATTTCTGTAGACGTTATGTCGATCGAACACCTGTAGACCATGATATGGAGAATAAGGTGTATTCGGGCTAATCGGGTGTAGACTGGTTTCCGACCCAGTCCATGGGTCCGACTCGGTCCGCGGGTCTGACCCGGCCCGGAAGGAAGTGGCCTTGCCCAAGGGGAGGGCCGACCCATGGGGGTGGTCTAGCCTGAACGTGGCCCAGCCCAAGGGAGTATCCCACCCTGAGGGGGCGGCCCGACCCGATGGTATCCCGGTTGTACGGTTGGCCCGGCGGCCCAGTTGGCCTGACGACCAGGAGGCCCGACGGGGGTCCGCCTTAGCCGTGACCAAGGGGGAGAATCGCACGGCCTCGGGCTTCCCGAATGGATTTTCTATTAGAGTGTGAGCTGAAACTGGCGCCAGGTGGAACCGGTCCAATAAACGCGGGACCCACTAGGTCCCGCTCTTCCCGGCTGGTCGAGCGGCCAGCTGCTCCACCGCGGCCTGCCCTGGCCATGGCTCCCATACTCCTTATAATGATACGATGTCACGCCACCACCGTAGCATCCCGCCCTAGCCAGGTCCTCTAGATCCTTTGCGTGGGGGAGATAGCACCGTGCTCACCGTCGGACCATTGTAGCCCCTTCTTGCAGCGCTCTACGATGGCACCACACACCTCCGGCACCTCCGCGGCCCACCTGGCCGTGGCCTGGTTCTATGCACAGCACGACGACGTCGCGACCCTTCGGTGACCCAGCGGCCTTCACGCCGCTAGTTTCCTTCAAAGTCAGCCCGACCCCGGCTGGTTTCCTTTACGGTCAGCCTGAGGATGACCGTCATTGCTCTGGCTACATCATTAACAAACGAGAACAACAAGGCGGAGTGTCGGGCCGTGTTCGTGCGGTCTATGCCCTCCTCATTATGGTGATATCAATCCGAAACTCTTAAACCATAAATAGAATGAATAAGTACAAAAATAAAATCAACTCAAACCTCTACCTTCATTTGCCGATGATCGTTGAAAAAGTCACAAAAGGCGGTGTCGATTTTTCGACGTCGGAAAAAGAAGTGGATAACCGTCGTTGGCGGAGGAGTGTTCAGGGCGGACAAAGTTGAAGACGACATTCTTTGTGGTCGTCTCTTTCTATTTTGGCACAATTGAAGATCGGTGAAGGAGTTCGACAATCTTCAGTGAATGATGAAGTGGCCTTCTTCACATTCTTCTTTGAGGGGATGAGGTCCTCCAAATTCATCAAAGTCCTCTCTCCAAGTCCCACGCGAATGAATGTTACCAACCATAATAAAATAATTGGTATGTCTATTATTTAATTTTCGGAATGAATTTAAAATATTTCAAAATGTGGAGTTTAATTAATTGGAGAAACTTAATCAAATAAATGATGTGGTTTGGCTCAAATAAATGGTGGAGGAAGGTGAAGAGGCTCTCCACTTAATTGGGGGTTCTACTGGGTTACAACCCCTAGGTGGTCCCCACTCTGGAATATCCTCCCAAGGGAGGTTATGTGTGGGTGGCCCCACATCCAAAACCTCTAATGAGAGTTTATGCTGTGGTGGCCCCCACCAATAAACTCTTATAAGAGCTTTTCCCCACCAATAATTAAAAAAGTTAACACTTTAATTTTATTCAATTTAATTAAAAAAACCCAAATCTAACTTTTATTCTCGTCCAACTGCCATCGTGGTGAGAGTCTTATTAAGAGAATACCGGCACTACAAGTTCAATGGTGCCCACAGATTTCAATTCTGAGCACTGGTTCAAAATATATATAAACCTAATCGTATGTTTATTGAACGTACCTGAAAAAATTTCAGAAATTGAATCCTGGCACACCAGGCCTCAAAATCAAGCGCTGTAAATTTTCACGGGCTTGTAAATTTCTCAGGTATTTATGAAAAATAAAATTTCCAACAAAATTCTAGGTCACTACAATTATATTTTCTAACATTCAATTATGGTAATTTATTTATTATTTTATGAATTTTTTAGAAATTTTTTTTTATGTAAAAATGCATTTTGTTGAAGAAATATTTTCAAGAACATAATTTGTTTTTTCTAATTATTTAAGTTAATCTATATTGGTAAATTATTTTAATTATATCGATATATTATATATTCAAAAAAATGTTTTGACTTTCATTTAAAATTTTTCTATGCATAGTATAAAAATAAAAAATGTTTTATGCTTAAAAATTATTTCCTTAATTATAGTTTCTATCACATGTTTCATGCTTATTTTAAATTTAATTTTTAAAATTTTTATAAAATGAATTTTTGAAAATTTATTGAAAATTTTAAAACATATGGATAATATTTGGTAAATAACTCCCTTTTATTTGAAGTCTATATGAATAGTAGTTGTGGTAAAATTTATAACCTCAATTAAAGGGTATATCATGTTAATATTGGATAAAAATAAGTTATATGGCCCTATGTTTTCAACCTTCATACTATTTGACGAATATAATTTTAACCTTGTAACCTTATGATGTAATATTATTTTATAATGGACACTATTATGTCAAACATACCAATATAATATTAAATAAAAAGAATGTTACAAAATGTCACTCTCATATTGTTAAATATGTATTATATTTACACTTAAGGAAAAATAATGTTATAAATTAATATAAATATATATATTTATAATAAGTAAAACATTATCATGATTGAAATTTATTTTTAATTTTTATAAATAATATAATTACATTAAATTCATATAAAACACTAATGTAGTAGTTTTTAAATAATTAAAATATAAAATAAATGACATTAAATATAATAAAACTAAAAAATATGAATTATTTATATTATAACATTAAATTTATATATATTTATGAAAATATAGTTATTTTTAAAAGGATAATAATAGAATTCAAAAATGTCCTTTGTGTACTTTAACAAAAACTAATTGATCGGTGCCAAATTTGAAAATAACAAATATTAAACAAAATAACAAATCATAAAAATATTGTCAAAAAATAAAAGTCATGAAAGAATAAAAGTTTGATATGATATTGTCTAATCTTTTTTCCAATTGATATTTATTATACATTTTTAACCATATATATAAAACTACAACCCTTTATGTGTAAAATATAAATTTCCCGGTTGATGTTAAAATTGGTACACAATGTTGTCAAAACAAAAGATACAGATTCAGACACTACATAAACCAATCCAAATTTTATTGGATAATGTGATGTTAATCGCATAAAAGTTTATATTTAAATACTCAAAAAATTTGAATCATTTTTTAAGATAATGATTATCAAACGTTTTAATCTTTTATGAATTTAAAAAAGCTTCCCTCATCCCAATTATACAAGTTAACTTATCCATTACATTCTTAACACCACTATTGGGATTATATATTGATAAAAATATGACAAAATATCTTTCATACTTCCTTATGCACATTTTGAAATGATTTCATCACTTTTGTGTACATGTGCACTACTACCTCCACAGAGTGATGTGATCTGTGTTTCTTTTATATTTTACATGATTGGAACAAATATTTGATTTTATTAATATATATAAATAATATGATATAATAAATATTTTGGAATGTTCTTTCAATTTTGACCACTCTTTCGTTCCATCCATTGGAAAAAGAAAAAGTTTCATGTATCTGAATGGCCTACAATCTCAATGAATGGAATAATTTATTTTCCTATATCTTCCATAATGGATGAATATAAAAACTTATAATTTAATATATAATATAGTTATATCACGATTTATATATTATGTATTATGGAAACATGATCAGAGTATAAGGACCAAAACTATCGACCAAAAACATACATGAAAAATAAAGTAGATATCTCCCAAAACAGTGATTTTAATAATCAATTTGTTTAAATAAATAATTTGTGGTATGATATATATGATTATTATTCAATAATAAAATTATAATACATATTTACTTTTATTAATGTTTTCTAAACACATATAAATGAATTCTGACCCAATGTACGGTATTTTCATCTTAATTTTAATTCTATGAGAGACATGCCAAATTCACCACTTGTTTATTTTATGTGGTCTTTATAATAACCATGAATTAATTTTATTATGAATATTATAAATTTTATGATTACATAAATTTAAATATAAGGTTATTTGTTCATGGGTATTATGATTAAAAGTTTATTAAATTTATAATGTTTTTTTCTTACAATCTCATTGTTTATCAAGATTGCTTATGGTTAAGTTCTAATGATGAAATATAATGTTCTCTCTCTTGTGGAGATCATTAGTGTTCATATATTTTGGTTATTTATGTTAAATTTTTTATTTTCAATTAATTTTTATTTTCAACTTACTAACTCAAACTATAGAATTTGTTTCTGAAAATTTGATTATTTTTCTCTCATCAACCAAAAAAACTTTTTCATCCATATCCATCACTTATAAAAAAAATTAATGAATGTTTTTAAAAATCTACTCGAAATTTTGAAATTTATTTTTATACATGATTTATTTTTTATGAAATGTTTTAAAGGGGATCTTCTTGTCAATTTCTAAATGCGGTATTTTTTTACATTTACAAAAATAATTATGGAATGTTTGCTTTTATGTTATGTGGAATGAATAGAGTTTATCAATATAATGGATGATAAATGTTTTGAATCTCTCTTTAGATGTTCCCAATGCCAGTTTGAAGAAAAAATTCCAACAATATTTTGGATATTCATTTATTCAAAAATTTATTATAAAAAATAGAAATATTATTTTATTTATGGAAATTTTCATTGATCTAATAAAAGAATTTTTTTATATGATAAATATGTTTGATATTAATTATGATTTGTTGGAGATATGATACATTGATTTAATCCATAATCTTTCAATTAATGGTTAATTTTTATATTTATTTGATATTTATGAAGGACTTTTAATTTTTATGTGTTATGAAATGTTGAATGGATGAAAGGATTATTGACCTTGTTTTATTTTCATTGGTTTTGAGGTGATATTATAATGAATGTATTATGGTCTTTCAGTATAAATATTTAATTATTTTATGATGTTATGTTGGTTATTTTATAACCAATCATTGTTTTTAAATTATAAGCATTTTTGTTTTTATGTTATAACTATAGATTATGGTTATTTTATAACCAGGGATGGTGATTACATTATAACCAAGTATTGGGGAGTCTATAATTATAAAAAACTAAAATGTAGTGGTTAACAATTGATATATCATGATTAAATATGATTGGAATGGGGAGTGAACCTATTTCAGAAAGGTTCCCTGTCCACTATAATATTATTAGGAGTTAGCCTGGACTACTACAATGGTTTGGGGTGTTTACCCATTCCACTATGATAGATTTCTTAATGAGAATTTACTACTATGGAAGTAATTATCAAGGATTATTATTATCCCACAATTACAATTCTCACTCCAACATTATGCTATCATGGAACATGTTCATTTATTTCATTATAATTAGTAACATATTATGTACTTATATTGTTTCCATGAACCATGATTATTATATATGATTTATATTTTATGGTTTTCAAAAGATATTTTCATGTTCTAATACCCATATGCTTATGTTATGCTTATGTGATCATTCATATCTCCCTAATTTACCCTTATCAAGATTTTAAAATTACCATTTATTATATTTAATTTACCCCTGTTATGAAGAAATGTATTAAATATGATATGTCAAAGAATGGTTCTAGTTTTATGAACATAATTGTAGACACTTGTTTACCATTAGTTTATGTTTCCTAGTTCAAAAAGTTACTCTACATATATGATTCTAGGGTGAATCACTATGTTATATAAGGAATATTCATCTATTAGGATGTGATTTAATTTTATAGAATGTATGTATTTTAAAATATTATATCATATATTATCCACTTACAAACTTCCATCACCCATTTATAATAATAATTTTTTAAAAACGTAATTTTTGGGTGTTAACTGTTTAATTTTTCAACATATTTTCAGTTTGGTAGTTCTAGTATTTGAACTATGATCATGTTTCCTATACATAAATAATTAAAACCATGATATAAATATAATAAATTATATATATATATCCATGAAATATATATATATATATATATATATATGAGTTACATAATTTATAGAGATGGAAGGTCATACAAATGCATGAATGTTATATTAACTTCATGTAAGATAGAATGATGGGATGTAAAATAATAATATACCATTAAGAATCATTATAATATCACACATATCATATATATATATATATATATTAAATCCATCCATATTACCATAAAAAAATCACATATCTAAATATGAATAACATCGCTTCTTGGGATGGTAATCCTTATTTATACACAAGTGATGTTATCATTTTCTAAAAGATTATAAATTTTTGGATTATGGTTATTAAATAATAATAATAAGAAAATATATATTATATATTAAATAAATTATTTTAAATTATCAATATTATTTAGGGTAGGTTTCAAATGTACTAAAATTTAAAATTCTCGTTTAAGAGTTACATTTATCATTGAGAATTCTATTTTGGATTATATATTAAGCCATAAAAGGGTGGTATTATGGATATAAAAGAATATATATGATGTGTATAAAGAATATAGTAGGTTATTATATTATTTCCTGGCTGATATAGAACCGTAAAACATTATGAATTATAGATAGGATCGAGGTGTACTTTTATAAGCGAGGGGAGGTTCTCCGTTAGTATTACATTATGTATTAATTTAATATAAAGTAATTATCAAGTCTAAATATCAATAATTTGATATAATTCTATTATAATATAATGATGAGTAAAAACCATATCTTATAATAAAATTCTGAGAATGTTTTGTTATCTTTTCACCCTTAACTCTTAGTTTTAACTATTGTTTACACTTTTTCTTATAACAATGTTTTATACTCATTAATGGTCAAGAATGTATCCATAAAAGGAAAAGTGACCCATAAATTGAAAAAGGGTGAAATTTTCAACCTGGTCCCATTTATGTTTCTAAAATATTAGATAGTTATTACTTTTTATTTATGTAATTACATATTGTTTATTATAAATATTCCTTAATTTCATTTTTGTAATAGTTAATTTACAATGAATTTTAAAACCTTATGAAAGGACATGAATTTTGAATATAATCCCTTTTAAAATATTAATAAGGCATACTTATATATAATTTTTTTGGAATATAATAATTTTACCATATTTTAAAATTATTAATATTAGGAAAATCAATTTTTTTTTTTCCGTTCTAAGAATAAAAAATTTGTTATCATTTCATATGAAATTAAGGTGATTATTCACTCAATTAAATTTTGAAATAAATTACCATGATTAAAAATAATTAATATATAAAAAAATTTAATTGGTATTATAATATTTTTATCTATAATTTTTTTTTGGATTTATTAAATTCAAGTGAATGGTATTTTGTATTTATGAATTATGAAAAATAATATAAAGAAAAAAATTAATTAAAATGGAATCAATTGGCTATATTTTTTACATATTTTTAAAATTTTAAAACTTCACTCATAAAATAATATTATAGAAAATTATTGGAAAATTCTAAACACATAACCATAGTATGAAATCTATTATAGTTGTTTTATCCTTATAGAGGAGAAAAAAATAATAATGTTCACTATTCCTAATGTCCAAAAATAAATGGGGACTATTTAATTTTTTTAAAAAGTTGAGTCTGGATATTTTTTAATTATTTAGGATTAAATTCCAATAATTGGAGGAAATTTATTTTAAATAAGATCAAAAAACCTGATGAATGAAATTATTAAAAATATTAAATTTTATAAATAAATTTGGATTTATTCTGGTCTTATTCCAAAAAAATAATAGCTGAATTTTAAAATCTGTACTTTTCTTTAAATAAAAAATGATGCTTTGGCCCCAATAATTAAAAAAAATAAATATAAAAATTATTTTCTAATTGTTAGTAATACAAAAACACACATATTGATAATAAAAAAAAAATTCCAGAACAAAAAAGCATCTCTTTTTCATTTAAATGATTTCAATTTTCATTTCTTATCATTTTATAACAAATGAATTTATTTAATACATGCGTGAACCATAAATGTTTTCATATTTTTTTTATATGTTCCACTTTAATGTTTAGTTGATAAAAGTACCATTAAATAATAATTTAACAATATTATGTCATGGTTTGTTCATATTTGGAATTGTGTGTGATGAATGCTATAAAAGAAATAAAATTTGTTTATTAAGAACTATATCATATAGTCATAGGATGTCACATCAGATGTTACATTGTTGTTTCTCATGTATTAAAATGATTTTATAAACTATGTATTAACATCTATAAATAACTATATATTGTGCTCAATTTATACTAAAATGTTTCCCAACCATGGATCCATCCTTATATCATTTGAAAATTATTATAAACTGCAAATTTCAACCCAAGGAAAAAAATTTTCAAGATAATTACCTTATTAAAACATAAAACTTATCTTATAAAGTATTAAATATTTTTAGGAATGATACATTTATCCGTTCCTTTCAATAGACATTTCCCTCTACTCAATATCATCATTTTTATGGAGTTAAATACAAAAAAAATAGTCTTCCACAATTAGTAAAAATATAAATATGTAAATTGATTTTGTTGGGTAATTTTAGGACATAATTTTGTTCAATGTACTTCAAAATATCATTAAATAATAATTTATTAAAGGTATTAATGTTATTTAATTCAATATTATAAATATAATATTCCATATATAAAAGGGAATAATTACTAAAATATAAAATGAAGTCAATAGATCAAAATTATCCAAATGCTATATGATTTCAATTATTAATATTAACCCAACCACATTTATATTTATTAAACTGTTTATGATTTACATAAATATATTTAGATAACATAAAAGTTTATATGTATTTTTTTAAAAAATGGAAGGATTAAATTTTATAAAAATTCATTCAACTTGTCATGTAGCCCCAATAAAACATGTTTTTTATTTTTTTATTATGTATAGGGTATTGTAAATTAATTTGATATTTTTATTATGGAACTGAAATAGTGACTCATTAATTTTCATTGAAAGTATTTCTTGTGGATTGGAAAACATAGTAATGAATAATATATTCCAAAAATATTAAACATCCCAAAACTAGTAATTCACAGTGAAAACATTTTGAGGAAGAAAAGAAATATCTGTTACATATTAAACACAGAGTTGATTTAAACTATAAGATGGATAAAAAATAGTAATATTTTCTTAAATATGATTCAATATATCATTACTTTTTCAAAAAAAATAGTAATAATAACATGTTATATTTTTCAAAAGAATGATTGATATTAAAATATTGAAGGGATACATGAAATTTTATAATAAACAACTATAATTTATTTAATGTACTTACAACATGGGGACATAATGTGTACCCATGACATTTTCTAACCAAATTTTCCGAAATGTTCAATTGATATAAAATATAATTTATTTTTTTGAAATTTGATAAAACCATATATTTTTTCATTTCAATTTATAATGAAATATTTTCCATGAGAAATTTAAGACACATACTAGCTTTATAAAAAACTAAAAATTATCAACTGTGAATTTTCATATGTCTCCCAAATTTAATTTACTTACTTTATTGGAATTTAGGATCCGAAATTATATATATATGAATTTTTAATGATGGATCATTTGTGGTATATTTAAATCATGGATAATATTATTTTCATGAATTTTCGTGGATAATAATACATCTTAAAAATAATATTTTCATGGTTAGAAAGCCATGATGGATAGTTCACTATCTAGTTAATGTTTTTATCACACTTCATGTGATATATTTGTCATGACTCTGATCCCAGAAGTCTGAAATCGATGCCTGAAACATGGTGTGAAATTTTCTTCATAAAAACGGGTTTACGCAAAAAAAATTGCACATCTTGTCCCAATAATGTGGATCATCTCAGTTTAGGTTCGTTGAAATCAAATGTTGCTGAAGCACTTCTTTTGAACTCATAACAGGGATATGATTCAAATTCATTTCATCAGAAGGAGCACTAAAACCTATGAAAGATATATTAAAATGTATGGTGATCATAAAAATACGCATTATGGGCGTTTTAAAACATTTTAAGGAAATTCCTTATTTTAAAAACAACCACCTTGATAATAAATATAAAACATTCACTTTGGAGTAAGATATTTCATTTCACAACACACCATCGATATATTTTGAGGTTACTTGTAGATTATTTTTAAAATATCGTTTTCATAGAAGATAACAGTGCTTTATACAAAAACATGAATCAGTGTGTGCATGTGTTTTTATGAAATTAAATGTGCATAATTCATAGCTTAGTATATATAACTCCTAAATCATTGTTGATAGTATACACATTTATATCATGATTCATTAGAGCATAAGAAAGAGATTAATTAGATAATTTTCCCTTGTGTAACTTTCCATTGTACACTTTGTTATCCCTTATGATTTCACTTCTATTATCACAAAATATTCTTAATTAATGATCCACAATCGCTTGGTTGATCATTTAGTATTCCATAATGTGGAAATGTATAATGGACTTTTTCATGGCCTTACACCAAGACTGTACGGGTAGAAACCCAACATAATCATGGTTAAATACCACACATAGTTGTGAACAAAACTAGCATCATGATCATGCATAATTTCACTTAACTCATGAGACTTCATCACTTTACCCAATGCATTGGAGCGCTGTATAATTTTGGGCTCACCTGTCACATCATTTCATGTCTAATACATTCCTTGTATGTCTTAGCATGATATCATATTCATATTGTCTTATATATACATTCTCATTCCATAATCATTTTTACATACATGTTAATAACTAGAATAAATCATTCAGAAAATGTAAAAAAAGAACCAGACATGTAGGATCAATATTTAACAGTGATGTGCATGAGCTAAAACAACTAATTATTGCACATGTAATAAGAACTAGTACTCCTAAAATAATGGGTTGTTACATGAAATAAAAACTCTTTCATTAAACCCCTTATAAATATGACCTTTTCCAACCCATGTTTATATGTTTTGACTCATTTAATCCATGAAATATTAATTGTTATATTAAAAGATTAAAACATTAACTAAAACGACTACTGGAATTTCTTGGGAAAAAATTGGAAAACCAAGTAGGGATTATTGCCTGTGAATTTTTCATGCATAAAAGAAATATTTAAACATGTGATATCTTGCATTAATGTACATTTATGCTTGAACATGAAAACCATTATACCGCCAACTTGAGAAATCATATTCGAAATGTATTCATGTGGTTTTAAAAATTATGAAGAAAAGTGATTCCATATATATAGAGTGTATGTTTGGGATCTCCATAACCCAAAACAAGATTTAATAAATTCTTGCAACTATTACATTCATCATAACCATGATTTAAATCAATAAGGACAAGATTTGGGAAATATCAGTTGTAAAATATTTATATATACTTTTACACATAACCATGCATACATGAATTTTAAATAACGGTATACATAAAAATAAAACATGAGGAACTTTACCCTTTATATTATGTTTCGTTAACAACACTTAAAAACAAAACATCACATTTCAAAGATCATAAACTCGAAATGGTTTGTTGTATTTATATATATATGAATATAATTACTTTTTGTTTTGAAATTATAAAATGGGTTAAGATGAAATTATATATTCATATATCTCTGACGAAAAGAAAAATAGATAAGAAGGGTTCACATATAGAAATTAGAGCATAAAACCTCTTGCATGTGTTGAATACACAAAAACACATTTAGAAAACCCAACTTATGTTAACATTTAGAATTGATATAAAATTTTATGTATATAGAAATATGGAACTCAATATTCATAATGATATAAAAGTTTTACAATGATGAAAACAAAACAAGTTGATCCTTTAACTGACTTTCAGTGTGGAAAACAGATGGTCAGGAAATGTTTTCACAACATGAGGAAGAAAACCAGCAATTTCAGGTGAAAAAAATACAACATTTATATAAGAGAAATACATATATTTCATATATATAATGCATCATAAATAAAATATAAACAATGACTTAAAACATGATAGAGATAGATAGCCCAACATGTTTCTTAAGGAGAGATCTCAAAAATAAATGGTGATTATAATACATACACCTATATAAAGCTTGTGGAAAACTAAAACTGAAAAAAATAAAATAAAAGTAAATAGAAAAAAATCAAAAAAAATAAAGTGGATTAGGGAGGATCTTGCTGGTATAAGTCAAGGAACTGATTCCATAAAATAGTAGGGAATACACGAAAGAGGATAAGATAAAGAAGAAGGAAGAGGAATAACCAGTGTGTGTCTACTGGTTTGAGCGTGATGGGGAAGATGACACAGAAAAGAAATTCGGGGATGAAATGGACTATTCAGATCACTTCATTTTTTATCGGATGGTTAGGAGGATTCTATGGGTTTAAAAAAGAAGAACTGTTGAGATTAGATCTTGAATAAGATCAGACAGATGAGGCATTGCATGGGATTTAAAACTGAGTGAATGTTAGTGATTATATCTCATATTTATCAAACGGCTCATAAAAAAATTGTAGCACTCTGCTGTCGCTAAGGGTTGAAAGAAAGATTAGGATCGACGACTCAGATCATGTGCAATGTGATCTAATGGACCAAATTGTGTTTTTTCCAAAAACGCTTCCCATAGAAAATTAGAGAGGTGTGTGCGGCCTCCTTATAAGATCTAGCCTCTGATACTCACCTTAGAAATCAAAACACACATAGAAGGGATCCTTACACACGGGCTCCCACCCCCCATAGGCTTCGACCTACCTATGCTCTACCACGGCCTCGCACCGCTATGGAACACTAAAGCACTCTTGCTCTCCCATTCACCCTTTTGGGTACCCTTGGTCGGCTGACCATGGCTTGGGAAGAGGGCTAGGCTCATCCACCTAGAGTGAGTCGCCTGCCTCGGCCCAGCTATAAAGGGATATCCAATTGGGTTAATATTTTTTTATTAACCCAATATTCAAAATAACCAGATATGAATAAAAAACATAATATATTTACTTTCATAAAATTTGATTTATTCATAACTATGGAAATTTAAAATACACAAATTAGACTATATAACTTTTTATTAATAAAAGTATTTAAAAAATGTTTTTAAAAAAGCATATTTTTATTTGAATTAATGTTGACTTATGTATCAAAGTGTTATTGTTTCAAATGTCATGTTTCCAAAGATAAGATCAATTAAATGTGTTCAATGAGAGGATGCTAAGCAATCATTCACTTAAAAAATTTCAAGGTGATTCTATACCTAGAAAAATATTTACATATTAAGTTCAAAAGAAATATTAATAATTTTCATACATGAGAGAAATTTATAAAACTAGAATTTTATAAAATATTTGAACATTAATGTATTGTTTTTGAAATATGTATTGGAATCATAAAATATAGATATGTGTTAATGAATTTAACGTATATTTTAAATACTTAAAAATTTTCATCATTCATAATTAATTAAACTACAATACCCAATGGCAATAATTATAGACGTTGTAAATTCAACAGTCGCCTAAATGGGAAAATCAAATTTTAGGTCTTATAAATGCGCGATTAGGGTATTCCAACTTCAATCACCGTGACACAGAAGATAGTTCTCTTAGTCCCTCTATCTCTTAGTATGATTGCTGCGGTTTTGGATAAAATGTTCTTAGTCATGGAAGATCCGAAGGAAATCTACAACTTTATTGGTATGTTCATGGTGATATGGGGTCTACTGGTGATCATGATTGGCCTACTTGTATGAATTTTTGGTTTGTTGTGGTATTTAGGTCTTGTTTTCATGTATCCATTTAAATTGTTTTTAATGAATAAAGTCTTGTTTTTTTATTTTTGTGGGAATTGATTATATAAAAAGTAAATTAATCTAAATGTAATAATTAAATCTATTATTACTACAGAAATTAAATTTGGGGTGTCACATTATCTCCTCCTTCAAATAATTTCACCCTCGCAATTCTATTACACCCGTAAGCCACTACCATCAAAACTAAAGAGACTTTATGCTCGAGGTCCCCTCCTCTAGGACCACCATTACGGATAATCCTTTGATGTTTTGAGGTGGATCCCAATATTAACTCCTAGATCCTTGATCTCCATATCCCATATACACCATGTGCAGTTAGGGCCAAACCCATGTATAAAACATTTAATTTTCTAAAGATTGGCATGGGAGGTGTGGATGTTAGATATTTGAGAGCGAGCTACCTCTCGATAAATCTCTCATACAATTTCTCATTTAAACACATAAAATTCGTAAAGCATCCCATACATACTGAAACTCAAGTCCTAAGAAATATAGGTTGCTCTGGTGTCACCCTCCAAGGATGTTTCATGAAACTTTTCCAGGGATAGGTAGTTCTAGGACAAGATGAAGTAAAGGAAGATACCTTCATGGTACTCCCCTATCCGCATGTACTCTACTAGTGGTGCAGTTTATATGAAGAGATAAACATGACAATTTCCCTTGTAGTTCCGATGGATGTATGGGATAAGGGATACTTTATAATGAGGTTTTCAAGACAGGAACAGGTTGGAAAATGAGTAGTATTATTATAAACATGTCTTGGTGGTTATGGATTCTAGAAATTCAGTAGGTAGTGATAAATGATTGATCAATGAACTCATGTTTTCCATCTGAAAAACAAGGGATATGTTTTACAATGTAAAGCGTAACCATATTTCAATATAGACATTAATTTTGTATAAACATAATAAGATACCAAAAACATAAAACATAACATGATTCATTTAACAAGGTTTGTAAAATCGAGGTTACATAAAAATAATGATGTCTTTTCACAGCTACTACTAGTGTTGGAAATTTCCCAGGTTCCCAGTAAAATGAATCCCAACGGTGGTTACAAATTTTTTAATCTCTTGGGTCCAGATGATACATGGGTAACTAGGGTCAAACCCATGTGGACATTTATGGTTCAGGGTGAGGAAGGCATGACATGTATGAAGTTAGGAAACATCTTCATGAACTATATGTCGATAACATAAACGACTAGGCTCGTGCTTTAGAGATTAAACGTCCATAACATAACCATAGAGAGCATAGATCAAAATTTGACAACGATATGCTGCTCGGAGGTCACGCCATTGTGTAGCCTCTTAGAAGTACTCTCGAGACAATGCATTATTATATAGGGTAATACAATTAAATAAACCCTCAATGTATTTTCCATGTGGTTCATAGAACTGAAATTGGGCACGCAACCTAATAATATAGTTGAGGCCTACTCCTCGGTGATGTTGGAGTACACGAGGATAATTGGACACATAGTAGAGCCTCTTTCATGATAGACTGATATTTTCAAATGTCTCACAGTTTTCCACACATGACTTTACCATTATAGTTTCTAATAATTTTTTTGGAAGAGACGCAAGGTCTGATTCATCATCCATCTGAATAATGAGAGTGATTTTTCATAGTATGATGCGATTAACTAATTTATGGTCGCTATATTTTTATAGGTTTTTCCTAAAACAGTCCTCTAATACCAATCGTCACGACCCCGACCGTAGATGTTTGAAATCAGTGCATGAAACATGGTGTGAATTTTCTACATAAAAATAGGCTTAAAAAAATTTCACATCTTGTCCCAATATATAGGATCATCTCAGTTTAGGTTCTTGGAAAATCAGATGCTGCTGCAACACATCTTATGAAAACATAACAAGGCTAATCTTCAAATTAATGTCGTCACAAAGAGCACTGAAACCTGTAAAACATATATTAAAATGTAGGGTGAGCATAAAAATTCCTAGTAAGGGGGCTTTAAAACATTATAGGGAAATTACTTTTTTAAAAACACCACCTCAAAAATAAATATTAAACATTTTCTTAAGAGGAAGATATTGCATTTCAAAGCACACCATCTATATTTTTTGAGGTTACTTGCAGATTTTTTTTTCAAAAGATCATTTTCAATGAATATAACCACAAATTCTACAAAAACATGATTAAGAGTGCAGATGTGTATGTATGAAATGAGATGTGAATAATTCATAGTTTATTCAATCCTACTCTAAAAGAATTGTTGAGAGTAAATGCATTTATATAATGATTCATTAGAGAATAAAAAGAGAATCATTGGGTACTTTTCACTTGTGTAACTTTCTATTGCACACATGGTTATGCTTTATGATTTAACTTCCATTATCATAAAATATTTTTAATTAAGGATCCATAATCCCTTTGTTGATCATTTAATATTCCACAATGAAGAAATTTATAATGCTGGACTTTGTCATAGCCCTGCGCCAAGACCGTATGGGTAGAAACTCAACATAATAATGGTTAACTACCACACATAGTTATGAACAAAGCCAACATCATGATCATGAATCATTTTACATAACTCATGAGACTTCATCACTTTACCTAATGTATTGGATCACTGTATAATTCCAGGCGCACCTGTCACGTCATTTCTAGTATAATACATTCCTAATCTGTCTTAGCATGGTCTCATATTCATAGAGTCTTATACTTACATTCTTATTCCATAACACTTTCTACATATATGTTCAAAACTGGAATGGATCATGCCAAAAGTGAAAAAAAAGAACTAGACTTGTTGGCTTCATATTTAACTGTGACATGCATGAGCTAAAACAACATATTCTAGCACATGTAATAAAAACTAGTAATCAAAATTTATGGGTTGTTACGTGAAATAACCTCACTTTAATTTAAACCCCTAAGAATTTGACCTTTTCCAAACAATTTTTATATTTTTTGATTCATTAAATCCATGAAATGTTAATTTTTATAATAAAATAATAAATCATAATCTTAAAAGACCGCAATCATTTCTTGGGAAAGAATTGGAATACAAAGTATTGATTACTTCCAATTAAGTGTTCATGCATAAAATAAATATTTAAACATGTGATCTCTTGCATGAATGTATATTTATGCATTAACATGAAAACCATTATACCCCATACTTGAGAAATCAGGTTTGAATTGTATTCATGCGGTTTTGAAAATTATGGAGAATAGGGTTTTCATATACGTAAAGTCTAAGTTTGGGATCTGCATAACCCGAAATAAAATTTAATAAATTCCTGAAACTGTTATGTTCTTCATAACCATGACTTAAATCAATAAGGATAGGTTTTGTGAAATCACAGTTGTAATATATTTATATATAATATTACACATAACCATACATACATGAATTGTAAATATGGGTATACTTAAAAAAGAAAAAACGAGGAACTAAACCACTTGCATTATGTTTCTAGAACAACACATAGAAACAAAAGATCAACCTTCAAAGATCATAAACCCGAAATGGTTTGTTGTATATATATATGAATATACATACATTATGTTTAGAAATTATAAAATAGGTTAAGATGAAATTATATATACATATATCCATGAGGAAAATAAAAATATATTTGAAGGGTTCACATATGGAAAATGGAGCATCAAACCTCTTTCATGTGTTGAATAAGCAAAAACACATTTAGAAAACTGAACTTGAGTTATGATTTATATGTGATATAAAGTTGTATGTACATATACATTTGGACCCGTATATTCATAAGGATATAAGAGTTTTCCAATGATGAAAACATAACAAATTTATCCCTTACCTGACTTCGGGTGTTCAAAAAGGATGGGTATGAAATTTTTGCATGTCGAGAAAAAGAAAACCAGTAATTTTAGGTGAAAAATACATGGTTTATATAGGTGGTATATATATATTGTATCATAAAGAAAATATAAAAAAAGACTTAAAACATGACTGAGATAAAAAACCCAACATGTTTCATAATGATAGAGCTCAAAAAATTTGTGATTATAATACATACACCTATATTATGTTTGTGGAAAAATAAAACAGAAACAAATAAAATAAAAGTAAACCGAAAAAAATAAAAAAATAAAGGGGATTGGGGAGGATCATGAAATTTTAAGTCAAGGTAAAGAGACCATAAAATAGCAGGGAATACACGAATGAGGAAAAGATAAAGGATAATAAGGAAGAATAACTAGTGGGTGGCCACAAATTTGTGGGTGCTGGGGAAGATGATGAAAATGTGAAAAATGGGGAAGAGATGGATGGTTTAGATCGCTTGAGTTTTGATCGAACAGTTGGGAGGAGTCCGTAGGTTTAAAAAATTAAGAATAGTCGAGATTATATCATTAATAAGATCGGATGGATGAGGCAAGGTGTGGGATTTCAAACTGAGTGAACGACCATGATTAGATCTCATGTTGATCCAACAACTCATAAAAAGCACTATAGAACTCCAAAATTTACTTAGGGATGAAAGCGAGATCAGGATCGATGGCCCATATTTTTCTTGATGTGATCCAATGGCTCATATTGTGTTTCTCCCAAAATAATGCTTCCCACATCGAATTGGGGAGGTGCGCGGGACTTCCTTATAAGATCAAGGCTCTGATACTCACCTTATGAATCACAACTCAGAGAGAAGGAATCCTTACACCTGAGCTCCTTCCCCCCACAGGCTTCGGCATACCTATGATCTGCTGCGACCTTGCACCGCTGTGGCGCGCTCATACACTCTTTCTCTTTTGTGAGCCCTTCGGGGAACCCATTCTCAGCTAGCCTTGGCTCGGGCTGAGGGCTAGTCTCAGGCATCTATTATGAGCATCCTCCTTTGGCCCAGCTATAAAGGGCATGCCAATTAGGTTAATATTTATTTTATTAACCCAATTTTCAAAATAACAATCTTGGATAAAAAACAGAATATCATTACATTCATAAAATTTGATTTATTCATAACTTTGAAAGATTAAAATACACAAATCAAACTATATAACTTTTTATAAACAAAAGTATTGAAACAATGTTTTCAAAAACTAAATGCAAATTTTTCTTTGAATTAATGTGGAATTATGTACCAAAATTTTATAGTTTCAAATGCCATGTTTCCAAATATAGGATCAATTAAATGTTTTCAATGATAGGACTCTAAAATAATCAATAACATAAAACATTTCAAGGTGATTTTATACGTAGAAAAATAATTAAATATTATGTTTAAATGAAATATTTATAATTTTCATACAGGAGATCAATTTATAATACCATAATTATATAAAATATTTGAACATTAAAGGAATGTTTTTGAAATATTATTGAAATCATAAAATATAGATAAGAGTAAATGACTTTAATGTATATTTGGAATACTTCAAAATTATCACCATTCATAATTAATTAAACTAAATTACCTAAGGGATATAATTATAGCCATTTTAAATTCAATGGTTACCGAAATGGAAACGATCAAATTTTAGGACATATAAAAGTGTGATTAGGGTATTCCATCTTCAAACACTACGATACAAAAGATGGGGTTCTTCTTCTCACTATCCATTTGTACGATTGTTATGGTTCTGGTTATAATGTTCTCAGTCATGTAAGATCCAATGAAAATCTACTACATTCTTGTAATGTTCGTGGTGATGTGGAGTCTACCGGTGATATTGATTGGCCTACTTGTAGGAATTTTTGGTTAGTTATGGTCTTTAGGCCTTGTTTTCATATATCCATTTCTAGTGTTTTGAATGAATAACGTCTTGTGTTTTTTAATGTTTTTCGGGCATTACTTACATGAAAAGGAAATTAAGCCAAATATAATAATTAAAAATATTTATACTACATAAATTAAATTTGTGGTGTCACAATATTATATTTGAAAAATGATATCATGTAATTGGAAATTTTTCTTGATAAAATATTACTTAAATATAAATTTTGGGTAAAATATAATGATTTATTTATAAAGAAAAAATATGAATTAAGTTAAATAATTTTATTTTTTAGTATATAATATTTTATAAACAATATAAAAATGAGAAAGGAAACATAAAAATTTAAGATGAATATATATACATTAATATTTTTAAAGATATGTTTTATATTTTGAAAACAACCTATAGTTAAATAGAATAGTCAATTTCAAATAATCTATATTTTATAAAAATAAAATGTTTTATCACCAATGTAAATAATTAAATATTACAACAATTTTTTTATAAAATGTTTAAAAGAAAAAATAAATTATTATTGTAGATTAATCATCTAACTCTAATTATTTTCTATTATTTTATATATTTTAATTATATAAACTAGAAATAAAATATCAACAGTTATTGTATATTGAATTAAAAATAGGAAAATATTAATGTGGATTATATAAATTTTATAGATAAGTTATTCATTTTTTCTTCTATGAAAAAACCATCTCTTTTTTAAAACAATCTATATACATGATTCACAAGATATATTACCAACTAATAAAACTCCATTTTTTATCTTTCAAAATGGTATTAATTATATTATTTAATTAAAATTGATTCATATAATTATATTTTATAATATAAAAACTATAAAAAATTATTAAATAAATATATTATAGTGTAATATTTTTATAAAGGATCAAAATCTATGGAAAAATTCAATTAACTACAATATTTTACAACTGAATAAAAATTTGAAATAAAATTTTAAATTAATGATGAGATTGTTGGGACGAATAAATTATATTGTTGATAATTCTATATGAGGACTATAGTAAGAAGTGTTTAATGGTATGTTAATGGAATTCATTAATTGTAACATTATATGAATTAAAAAAATTTATATTTAAATGTTTTTTTGTAAATGAATTTCTCAATTGAATTAATTTCTAAATCAATGTAATATTTATTATTCCTGTACTAGAAAATCATGATATGGAAACTAATGTTGATTATGAATATATTCAAATTTTGAAGAATAAAATTTTTTCACCATATTTTTTAGTTGATAGGATGTAATATTTTTTGATCCAATCAAAATATGAATATAAATGCATACAACTAGTACATTCACAACTGATATTTAACTATTGGTAGTAAAAAAGTTAATCGATGAAAATAATTAAGCAACGGAAAATGTAATATCAATGTGATATCAATTATAACTATATAAAAGGGTAATCTTCAAAAACTAGGTGGATATTATTACCATAAATCATCAAATCATTGACATTCATAACATTAAAACCAATGTAATCGGTTCTTCGAAAACAAGAACAAAGGTTTATAAGATCCTCCCTATGATCAGCATGAATTATAAACCTTTTTGAAGGTATAATGTTCTAAAAAAGAACATATTTACATAGTTATTGGATTTATTTATTTATGTGATAGATAATAATCTGCATCTCATTATTTTAATTATGCCTATTCAACTGGTCTTTTTTAATAGACATCCATGAGATATAACTTCGTATCCCAAAAAATAATTCAATTACCACATTCGGATGCATCAAAATCCTCACTGGATTATAATAATTAACAAGGATAATAAAATAAACAATAAAAAAGAAATGTAAGATATAAAATAAGATACCATACATAATTGAAACTCATAGTAAAAACTTATGAAAATAAAATATTATGAATTGAACCACTCAAAATATTAAGAAGACTAAACCTCATCCTATTTTTAAATAAGATAAAATTTGTATTTCTATTCTATTTCTTACATCCATAGTATACTTTTATATGTTATCATAATAAATATAATAGAGATAATTATTTATATTTGTTTTTTTTAAATACACAGCATATAATTGATAATAATTTTATTTTTATAACACTATATTCTGATGAATGTTTTAAGTTCACTATCCCAACATTATTTAAACACACTCTTATAATATATTTTATATTCTGTTATATAACAGATTTGGTTATATACATTAGAATATACAATTTTCCCTTACAAACTATAAAAAATATAACTCAAAAAAATAAACTCTAATTTAAATCAAACTCAACCAAAAGTGGATTTTTATTTAAGAAATAATGGACAATAATTATTCTATTCAACTATAAATAAATGGAGATTCTATTTCTTCAATAAATAGAAAATGATAGTTTTTGGGTTATTCTTAAACCATAATTTTTATTCATTGATATTAATATATTTAAAATTAAAAATATTTCTCATCATCCATTAGATATCTATTATATAATTTCATTTAAGAATATAATATTATATTATGCCTTAAAAATTTTGAATTTTCTATTCCAAAAAGTTATATAATATGAAATAGAACTCACAAATTATTTAAATGTTGATATTGAAGTATCTATTAATAAAAATTTAGTTTATAGTGTTCACTATCAATCATACATAATCTCATTTATTAAAAAATTTATTGGAAATTATTCATACCTATAATCCAATGGTAATAAATAACCATACTTATTCTATTAATTATCAATATTTAGTAGTTATACTTATCTTATCCCTTAGTCAAAAACCATTGTAGAAATAATTAAAATATTTTTCAGATTACTTAATTGAGATTAATTAATGTATCTCAAAAAACTAAAACTATAGATCTAACCACTATAAATTATATTTTATTAATCAGTACTCTAAGAATATATAACAGGTACCCAAATCCAATGACTTGAATAAAATTTAATCATAGACTCATTCATTCCCATCTACTCACCATAGGTTGGAAACATATATTTGATGATAATAAATTTTAAATATCATTTATTAAAATCATCAAAAATTCCAACAACAAATTATTTTCTATAAAAAAATCAATTTATATTAAAATACTTGGAGACTAACAGAAATGTAATTTACCATTTACACACAACCCTTTGCAACAAACTTATCTTTATTTTTGGATGTATGGATCTCTAGTGATAAATAAATGAACCATACCATTCTATAAATCATGCCCATTTATGTGTATGTGGCCACTGATGTAAACATTCTTGGAGGTGGGTATAAACATAGTATGATTTTTAGACATACTATATTAAATTTCTATACATGAAGAAAAAAAGATGATTTTATAATAAATAATTATAAATAAAACCATTTAATAAAAATACATTGATTTATAAAAAATGATTTACTAATATGATATCAAATCCAAAAATATAAATTATTTTTAAAACCCACCTTTTTGGAAGAACATTATACATAAAAAATTAATTTAAAATTTGTTTTGAAAATTTGTTTTCTTTTTTGACCCATAATTTAATAAAAATGAATATTTTGAATAGCCATTTTTTATTAACATTAACATAAAATCACTAGAGAATCCATATACCCTCAATATCCACTATAAACATCATATTTCAGAATGAATTTACTCATGTTAAGGTATGATAAAAAATAATATTAATATATTTATCAAATTCCATTATTAATTCTAATATGTGATCAGAGACATCACACATTGACTCATAATCCATATACCATTTTCATTACCATGATATCAGGTGATATATAGGCTTTAATTCTTATCCAATCATATGATTTCACACATTATTTCATAATCCCTATATCACCACTTAATAATATATAAATCTTATAAGATTGAAAGTGCCAATTATTATTTTACATAGATATAGATACATAATTTTATAAATATAAAAATTTCCTATATTGAAAATAAGAAAAATATATCACATTCCCATTTTATTTTCATAAAAACCATTGTATGAAAATATTTTTATAATTTGAATATAATCATGGTTTCTCACATAACCAAAAAAATTAAATAAAACTATTATCATAATTAAAAATAAAATCCCTAATATATTTTCAAATTGAAAAGAAAGTATCAAAGATTAATACTAGATTTAAATTTATATTCTCATCTTAATTTCCAAAATATTATTAGTGTTTTATGATAATCTATGATATCCCATAATCCAAATACTCAAAAAATATAAATTCATTAACAAATTTTAAAACCCCCCAAGTAATAGAATTTGGAATGGATTTTCAATATTTTCTATAAATCGATGAAAATATTGTATTTTTTTGTTCAAATTATTAAAATAAATAATTACCTCTAATGTGTAACACACCCCCATGATATTTTTTACAACCCCTGAAAAATTTTCTAGTTTCTAGGAATAAAATTTTTTTAGTCATATTGAAAATGTTCAGTTAAGTATCATGATCCCCTACTATAGTGTAATAAAAATTGAAAAATGTAAAACAACACATTTTTTCTTGTATTAAATATTAGAAAGGACAAACTAAACTTATCTATAATTTTTATTGATAAGGAATAATTTAGAGAATTGATATCATATATTTTCAAAAAAGTTTATAGAAAACCATATCTCTGAAAAAACCCAAACTACTGATCACCGTCATTATATAAAATAATTCAAGAATTCATAAACAATATAAAATGATATATATAATTAAAAAATAAGTTATTTTTTCCTTATAATCCAATATTCATACACCAATTTATTCAAATTACCAGTTTTATGATACAAAAATATCAATTGATGTTTCAAAAATAATTCCTAAAAAACTCATATGTCAGCCTATTTTTCAAAACTCATCCTTATTATATATCAAAAATTTATTTCTATATCCCCATATATAATAACCCATTGTAAAAAAATATATTAAAATTATAATTCTCATCATACTCTATTATATGGTGAATCACTATATTTAAAACATAGTACACCAATTTATTAACAAAAAATTGATTTTTAGATATTCATTTCATTTTAAAAATTAAATACCATTTATTTATTCACAAATCATATAATTAAATAGTTTAATATAATTAAACCTGATACATTATTATCAAAATATAAAAATCATATGTTTTAAAATGAAATAATTTATAGTTAAAATTTAATGACATTTCAAAGTCAAAAATATTTTATAAATAGAAAAAATAATTTATATTTAATGGTATGGACCATTTGACCTATTAAATTTTAGTAAATATAATTTTTGAGGTGTTTGTTGAAAGAACAAATGTGTATGAATTAACATGGAATGGTTAATGGGAAGGAAGTAATAAAATGATTTTGAATAAACTGTAACAGTTTGTGTGACTAAATTGTTGGTTTCTAAATATAAATTAATTGTATAAAAATTATTTAATTAAAAACACTTTTAAATTGAAATAGGTTAATAAGCGATAATATATGTAATATTTTTAATTGATAAGGAATATTTTTTGTTTCTTATGGCTTGTTGTGTGGTTTTATTCATTTAATGATAGGAAAAATGTTCGGGAATGTCTTTATTTGGTTAGTACCTCAGTCGTGAACCCATTGCATTGGTCCTATGTTTTTGATATTATATATATACCATTATATATTCCCTATGATTTCTATACGCTACCTACCCATGTCGAACACCACGTACTATCACATGTATATATATATATATTTATATGGGGTGTATTTTTTAATCATCATGGTGGTGAGACAGATGGTCATCCACCCACCCTTTCGTGATCCATCTTATAGGGTTTGGTGACATGAGTGGTTTATGATGGACAAAATTTATATATATGTCTATCTAGATGTGACATGATGAGATGTGATGGCTCATGTTTCATTAGGAAATATGGGATGTGATGAATTATGGTGGGTTTTGTTAATGGTTGAAGGAGAGAAGGTGGTTTATGTACTTCATGTTCATGATACCCTACTACAATACTATTGATATGTGATGTGAAGTGATTTCCCATGTGTCTGTAGGATATATTTAATGTGACTTGGTGACATAGATGTCTACAAGAGAGATATGGTGTGATGAGATTTGATTCGAAAGAGGAGGGAGTGCCTAGACATATATCGTTGGGGTGTGTGGGTAGGAAATTAGTGGGAAAGTGATGAAGGGAAGATTTCATCGATATGATTCATATTGTGTTATTATAATTGGATGTGTTATATAGTGAGTGACCAATGGAATGGATTGGTTTGGTTTGTATACATGTTTATGTTATGTTCATATATGATGTTCACTCCTGAGTTCATTAGTATGATATTTTCACATATACAGAAGATACTTTTGTTTTCCAACTATGTATACGTTTTTACTCTCCCTACATATTTATAAACTAATTTTCAAGTTTTCATAAGGACTTTGGGGATCATGTTAGACATTAATATCATATACTATAGAATATTTTTTGATTCTCTATATTGTATTTTCTTTTTTTCATTTACATTGGAGTCTTTTATCTAATTCAATTTTATTTATACATGCATCATTTGCTGGGTTTTTTATGTCTTTAATAATACAACATAAATATTATTCTTGTTGATGCATCATATTTGTCAATTTACTTCTATTATAGAGTTTGATATCTCTCATACATGATATTTCTATACCCTCAATTCTAATTTTCATTTTTAGGTATACTAGAGGTGGGACTCGGGGGGTCCTTATCTATTTCCCATAATTGTAGTATTTTTAGAGGTACAGGGTCGTGAAATTCCATTTGATTAAGAAATATAATGGGAATGGGAATTAATATTAATCTTATCATGTGACCAATTATCCCTAAAACATAATATACAATCATATAAACTAAAATGTTATCACAACTATTACTAAATTATAGAACACCATTCCTATGTTTCTAATATAATTGATCAATGATTCTATAAAACTCATGGTAAATGGTTAACCCATCCTCTGATAATCCTTTCATTAAAATCTCCAACCTTAGACCATCATTCCATATAATGAAAACCTAATTCCAACTCATCCATTTCCCAATTCAAAACAAGAGTACACTACAGTAGACACTTATTCTATAGTCAAACATGTATAAAACAATGAGTTTAAATATAATGATTCATCAATGATTAATAATATTAAAAATCACGTGTTCACATCAAAATCTAAATATTATCCACTCTTTAGGGAATTATTTTACTTTTCATTCACAATCATTAACATTCTATCAATAAAGATACGTTTAAAAAAATATATTGAAACACATCATATTTCATGGGGTATCACCATATATTAGCATAATATATTTTTATTTATTTTCCACTAATCATAGGACCCGTATTTAATTTATAACAATCCCTAATTTACTATATAAAACTATAATGCAGAATTATACACAAAATACAAATGAGGTAAAAAATTGATAACATGTTAAAAAAAATAATATCTAAATGGAATATAAATAAGTTTATAATTAAAAATATTATAATAATATGACTCATCTATATACAATCAATATTATAATTATTTTAATATTACAGAAATACATTCCAAACAATAATTTCATGAAAAAATGTAATAATTTTTTTTATTTACAAATGTAATTCTGAAAAGCTATACCCATCATCATGTTCATCCCTATATAGGTAATATATCATTTTAGACCCTAAATATAAATCAAGGATTTATATATGATAAAATGGTCCTTATAACTCTATGAATTAAAATAATTTTTCTCAAAAAGTTTTTTAAATATTATAAAATAATTATTTTTTCTTAATATAAATATAAAGGAATGATTTTTAAGCCAATACATCACTACAAAAATTCAATCATGTTTCTATAGAGACAAATAATACTTGACCAAAAATCCTAAAAAATTAACCTTACACAATTCTATCTGATTAGGAACTTTCAATAAAAACATTTAAACCACTAAAATCATGGTCATTACATGATATCAATTTAGGAATTATATAATGAATTTGTTAATAACTCCCACGAGTTCACAAACAAAATAATTTAGCTTATAATATCATAATAGATCATGGGATTCATAGGATATACTTCATAAACTAAATATCAAAATTCATTCAAAGAATAATTCATCATTTTTTTATAAACAACCACTCCTCGTTGGAAAGAATCAATTAGTTGTTTTCAATAACATAACCATTGGTGGTCTCCCCACCATATATGGCACTGTTCATCCCTTTAAATTCATCTTCATGTAACAACTAAACTATATATTTATAGGGAACCAAGCTTAAAATACATATACAATACATTAATTTTGTGGAATACATAATACATAACAAAAACAGATTCCGACAGACCGTATTACATTAGTATCTTTGGAATCTTGATACAAAATATTATAATCATGGTGAAAGATCTTCAACATCTCTCATAACGATCTTCCCCTTTGATTTTCTTACCCAAAACCTTTCTTTATATCCTAGGGAAAATAAAACATAAAAAAGGGGAGCTTAAATGATTAGTAAGGGTAAAAATGGAGAATATAAAACAACACATAAACATTTGAAAATAAAAACATGAAAATAAAACATCAAAATCATGAGCAATGACATAAATTGTGGCAGTACATAAGGAATAAATCATAAAGGAACATTAATCATGTAAAAATAGCATGGGAATAAAACATGTTATTTTGGAAAACCATTAAGCACATGATAGGGTTTCTATAGTAGCCAAGGCATTGCTTACAATACCATCATGCTATACAAAGTCTATTACTGAACCGGGTTTACCTGCCGTTCCACCCATGTATTACTGAACCATTTTTACTTTCTGTACCAACCATGTCTATATCATGAGATATAAATATTTACCCAATACATTATAGGGAGATATAGGTCCCACCCATCTCATAATGAAATCATTCTTTCGTGCACCAAAAAATAGACATAAATTATTCATCATAACCCAATGAATAAAATTGGTTTCATAAACATCATCCCATCATAACATAATCCATATAATGCAGTGGTTATAATTTCATCATAAAAAAATTAAAACTATATAAATAATAGGAACATCATACATGAAACATACCCATATTAAATATTATCATCATATATAGAAAATTGTTTTGATAAAAAAAATTGAATTTAATTCTTGGGGAAAAATTTCCATTCTTCTTTCAAATCATTTTATTTTCTTAAAATTCCCTGCATTTTTAAATGAAATTTTTTTTGTTGAAAATAATCCAGAAATCTTATGGAGGAAGAATCATGGAAATAAGGAATTATAAAATTGCAAAAATCCATTAATTCCATATTAGTAAAAAAACCTTCTCCTAGTACTTTTTCCGGAAAATTCAAAAAGTACATCGAATGGTAAAAAAAGAAAGATTCTTAACAAATCACATAGTAAAAGTCAAAATTAGGTAAACACAACTATGAACATACATGGAAGAATAGTAAAATTTTTATAAAAATATTTTTAGAATACATATACATGGATGATAAATATAACCCCAGTAAATACTTACGAATAAACAATCTCGAATAGAAACAAGATTGGAAATGTTTCCCCTTACCTTAGGTCCAATTTCTTCCATAAGTGTCCAAAACTCTTGTATAGTGGGGTTAAAAATATTATGAAATTGTATTTGAACAATAATAATATTTATAATATCATATATGATTAACTAACCACTATATAGTTACCGTTTATTTGTCTATCCCATGTTAAATCAACGTTTTGGGTAAAATCGTTTCATTTATTATACTTTTTTTGAGTTGAAATTTCTCATATAATTACATAGATGATGATTCATTACTTACAGAATGTAAAAAATGATTTATATATAATATATATTCAATATATAAATATATATAATCGATCGATAAATGGATTGAAATACACCATTCATGGAGACGATAGGTCGTACGTACACCTGAATGTTATTTTCGTTTCCTTATTACATTAAATGGAAGTAAATGAAATATATATATACATGAATATAGTAGAGTTATTATGTCATATATTTGATGATTATTTTTTATATATACATTATAATCATTCTTTAATGGTTAACATGAAGAATGAATCTCATCACGTCGTGGAGACGGTAAGCCATACGTATGCACGCGCGACAATATCAATCTCATGCTTGTGAAATTTTATTTAAGGGTATAATGAATAATACTTCAAAATAAATTTAACTTTACATTAATATTATATAGTTATTTATTCCATTGTTATACCAATCCAAGTCGTTGGTTATGAAAAACATATTACACCACTATGTAGAGACGGTAGG
The DNA here is from genome assembly GCA_963277665.1 of Viscum album. Taxonomy (NCBI): domain Eukaryota; kingdom Viridiplantae; phylum Streptophyta; class Magnoliopsida; order Santalales; family Viscaceae; genus Viscum; species Viscum album. The sequence goes on from OY728159.1 coordinate 1,276,747,939, forward strand.
TCATACGTACGCACGTGTGGTGATTTCATTTTTTTATAGGATGGATAGAAGATGTAGTATGATTGTTTCATATTCATAATAGCATATTAGTATACATGTGATACTTGATTTATTACCTAATTATTAAACAACTCATATAGAGAAAGTAGAAGAAGAAATAAATTTGAAATAATCGGTAATGGATATTACCTTTTCTTCGACGTGCCTCTTCTAAACCTCCACTTCATGTACTGAGGATGGTATTTGAAGATGTAAAAGACCCCAATTATGTCTCTAGGGATGTTGAGAAGAGAAATGGTCAAGGATGGGCCGAGTATGAAAGATCAAAATGGTGTGAAGTGGAGAGGGAGGAGGTTCCCTTTTATAAGAGAGGAGAGGGGAACTTTAAGAAACTCTCAAAAATATTAATTTATAATAAAATAAAACCCCATATAAAAAGCGATAAAATGATGCCACCAATAATATGAGATGTGATAGGGTGGTAATACCATAAAACAATAAAATTTAGACATATTTTGAATTTATTTTAAACCTTATCATTTTGATTTATCCTTATTTAATCTATTTGATTTTATTTGTGGTTTTAATATTCTAAATATTAATTTATAATAAATACTTAATTATGTGTATTAAATTATATATAAATAGATAAATTTTGAAATTTTAGAACATATAATTTTCAATTCTCAGTTTTTAAACAATTTAATTATTTTTAAAAAATTTAATAATATGTTATTTTTATAAAATACCAATATTGTCAATATTGACAGTATTCAATTAGTTGGATTTAAATAAAATCCACACAAAAGATATGTTCAAAAAAAAATATTTACTAGATTCCTAAAATTTCATATTTATCTATAAAATTCATGGAGCATATTAATTAGTTCATATAATATTTATTTTAATATTCTTAAAACCAATTATTTTATATTTTTTAATTAAATAATTACTACAACCATTTTTATTGTTTTTTAATATATGTATTTGTTTCATAAAAATTTAAAATAAAATAATATAATTCATATAAATCCCATATATTTCATTAGAAAATATTTTCGGAATTTATCTTCTAAAAAACTTACTTTTTAAATGTTATCTTTATTAAATTAAAAAGGTGAAAACATTGTCATTATTTAAAAATAAAATAATATAAATGTCAAAATATTATTTATAAGTCTACATATGGTCCAAAATTCGACCCATGGATGATTATGGTTTATATATACTCACTAAACATTCCTTGGTCATGTTTTTGGTCATTTTGATGGGTATTATTATTTTTATACGTTCTATATTGTTGATTTTTCACTAAATAAATAATATCTGCTTCATTAATGTATAAGCTATTACGGAAATGAGATATTTTCTAAAAATTAAAAATAAAATTCCATGATGAATAAAAAAATTATATATTTGAAATAAGTATTTATAATTTAATTTATATTCTGTATTACATTATATTAAAAATAATTTTATTAATAATGTTTGAGTGAGACATATTTCACCTTCCTTTAAATAATACAAATTAAAGGTATTAATCTCATCCAAGTGGGTTCTAATAGATTCCATTTTGACCCAAGTATGTTTTATAGAAAAATATAATCAACTAATGATATCAATATAAGTTTTAGTATAATTTTATAATAATATTTTCACCCTTAATTACCTTATGTAATTTTAATTGTAGTAAATAATATTTACTGTTGTTACTATTCATAATGCCTAAAAATAAAATTTATCTATTTACACAATCTGTACCAAATGATTAAAAATATGGAATCAATTTTTACAAATTCAAAATTTATAAGATGTAATGATTAATTTAAAATTATTCCCATTGTCAAAAAAATGGTTTTTTTGTTTAAAACATTGTAAAACATTGAAATGTTTTTATCTATGAATTCAATGTAAAATTAATTATAATGACATAAATTATATTAAAAGGTAAAAATATATTCTATTTATACTTTAAAACCATTCAATATTATAAATTAACCGTATAAATTATCTCGATGAAAATAGTTTTTTAAGTAAAATTTTGCGTATTTTTACTATTCATCAAAAGTTGAAAGTTGTCATAAAAATATGAAAAATTTATCCAAAGTAAATTTTTCTATCATGATTCAAAATAATTAGATTATTTTCTCATGTTGAAATTATAATATTTTCAAAAATTAGATTCAAAATGGGTTCCCATCAAAATGTGGCAAAACTGCATTTTTTAAAAAATATTTATTTTACACGAAAAATTTATTTTTTCTTCATACTATGTTCTAGAATATGTGTAAAATGAATGATAATGTTATAAAATTTAAAATTTGGTTAATATTATTCATAACTGTTACTTCATAATAATATTATAACAATATATTATTCTTTAGTGAAACTCTGTATTGCGTACAACACACGCTATTGAGAAATGTCACTTTTGCGTGCAACCCAAGACAAGAATAGTGTTTTGTATATTACAAGATAATTAGTTGTTGCATATACTGAAATATAATATTGGTGTAGTGTAAAACACTATATATAAAATAAATTAAAAATAAAATATTTCTCATAAAATCTCAAGGTGTTGCATTCTACCCCCTTAAAATAAATTTCACCCTCAAAATTTGTTGGGGTTATAAATAATTTACTATTTGACAGTTTCATTCATATAAATTCACATATTGCGAAGTAATACTAAAACTTAATTTTAAAAATTAATTTTAGAAACATAACGGTCACCCAAAGTAACTTAGCACTGGGATGGAAGATAAATCTAACCATCATGTTCTGATAATGAATGGTAGAAAGCATGGCTATGAAAAATGAAACAATCACTAAGCCATAAATTTGTAATGATATATGTTACCATCTAATTCATCAGATATGAGGGTACTGGGACAACATTTTTGTTTGTCAAGATCGTTTCTCTATAGTTGATTAATTTTTTCATATGGAGAAATACTTGCTCGATTTTAATGTAATATCACTGTTTCTCATTCCATGAGAAATTTCCACTTCATCTTTTATTTTAAAAAATGTAGTGGAATTTTTCATTCATGAAGTGTTAGAATATAATGTGATAGAATGATAGGTCATTCCACTTGTCTGTGCCACAAAAAGGGTTTGCATAAGTTATTAAATATACATAAGTCCATTTATCGTGAGGTTAATCGTATATAGTTCCAAAAGTAGACTTATAATTTATCTATAAAATCATTTAATAAAAAAACTATTTTCTACAAATGAGGGACTTATTTTAGGCTAGTGGTAGGAAATAAAGGTATGTCGTACATTGATTTTGGGTTCAATTCTCACATCCTTGTCTAACGTGATGATTTGTTGCCCATCTTGTGGGTTGTCCTTTTTCTAAAACAATAATATTATAACATTCTAGAAATAATATCAAAAAGTTCTAGCCTTAAACAATATTATCTGATGTCCAACATAATCTTTTCCAATCACTAGACTTATCCAAAATACTTATATCCAATCTCATAGTATAAAGAAAAAGATTACTAGAGAGGTCATATTCCATGCATGTGAATACCATCATTTATCCCCCATATATTATAAGATATATCTTATTTTTCACATTCCAAACATTTGAATACTTTATTAATGTATTCTCTTGAAACATGAATTATTATAGAACCTTAGTGAAAACAATAATACTATCAATATTTAACTCTTTCCACATACCAAAATCCCAAAATTTCGATATACTCAAACCCTGATATCACTTTATCCATATATCTATCTTGAGCTCATTAATACTCTTATACGTATTATTTTTTCATTATTCCTTCATTATGCGCATATCATCAAATTTACAAAAACAATTCAATCACTTTTCATGGTTATTGGTACCATACAATTATTGAAAACCAATACATAGATATTCCAATATTCCACGATACTATAAGTGAGATCCCACAACACTATTTTGGAATCCCATTGCCTAAACACATAATCATTCCACCATTTAATTGTCGTATTCAGAGCCGCCAATAGTGATCTCATGTGACTTACCTTTATCTTTTACCTTAAGAGGTTGTTGATTTCGACCTTCAATAATCCTTGGATTAGGGCATTGGTTAGCAGGATGCCATATTTCCTTTCACTTGAAGCATTAATGTGTTTGTGGTGCATTCATTATAGTCTTTTCTCTATTCACATTATTAGCTACCTTTTTCCCATTACATCGACACTCAGCTACTCGATGACCTTTTTTTCCACACTTCAAATATTTTATATTATCTTTAAGACAATCTCCACCATGTTTCATTCCACACTTTGAGCATAATGAAACATTTTTCTTCTTTTCACCGTAGTTTTGAGATTTTTCCTTGAACTCCATACTTCGTTTCATGTCCAAACCATGAGATGGATATGTAACACCAACTTCCAGTTCTACCTTGATATCATAACACACAATCTCTTCATATATACTAATGTCTCTGAGATCTAAGGCCATTCTAAGACATGGTTTTAATCCACTGAATAATCGGTCAACTTTACTTTCAGGTTGGATGATAAATCCAGATGTATACCTTCCAAGACTTGTAAAACGCTCTTCTAATATACCAACTATTTCCTCATCCTTTTTATTAAGCTCAAGGAACTCCTTTTCTATCTTCATTTGAAGAATACATGCAAAGTACTTATTTAAAAATAAGTTATTGAACTCATCCCATTCCATGGATTCAATTTCATCTTGGGGCCTTTTATTCTTAACTACAGTATACCACTGGTCTGCTACACCTTTTAAATGGTAAACATCCTGAATGAATTTATTATGTTCCAAAAAAATTTGTATGAAAATTTTATTTTCAATGGTACTGATCAATTGTTATGCAAAAAGAGGATCAGAAGACCCACTAAAATAAGGTGGATGTTGCCTCATGAATGACTCAACAGAATATTGTTCACTTATCTATTCATTTGGAATTCCAGAATGATTCATAGCTTTTACAAGTATATAAATATGATTTTTCACTCCATATCCCATATAATTGGATTATACAAGAGAACAATAATTGCATTACCCAGTGCATTGATCATTAACCCTGTTATTTCGGGTTCCATCCATTATCTAAAATATAAAAAGAATACTGTGAGAGGAAAAACCTTTCTAGGAAAACAACATAATAAAGGGGGATTACATTCAATATCTAACATATTAGGTTTAATTATAATATTTTTATTGTAATTATAGAACAATATACTATACTTATACTTAACCTTAGGGAATTACCTAAACATACCATAGAAATATCTCTAGGGATCTCACTAAAGTTTTCGTATCGTAGTTTCCAAAATTTAACTAAACCTTCTCTTGATACCAACTGTAAAGGTTGGGATATATTTCTAGTGGAATATAATTGATACCTATCAGGGAACTTAATGGGTTGATACACCACTTCAGTGGAACACACCACCATCCCTAGTGGCATCCATTTCTTCATGAAGCCCTTGGACTGAGAGCCATGCATCATCCAATGGTCACACATAAGAGTTCCCAAGGATCAGATTAATTCCTACCTCTTTTCCTCTGATACCAACTATAGAAACCCAAGCTTCACATACATAGAACATAAATTTCGTTTTTTGAAATACTTAATACATAACAATAACAGACACCCAAAGACCGTATTAGTTTAGTGTCTTTCGAAACATGGTACAAAATCTTCTAATCATTGTGAAAGATCTTAAACATCTCCCATAAAGATCTTCCCCTTCTGTTATATTAACCAAAACCTTTATTCATATCTTGGGGAAAAGAAAACATAAAATGTTGAGCTCAAATGCTCAGTAAGGGTAAACCTGGAGAACATAAAACAACCCATAAACATTTGAATGTAAAAACATGAAAATAAAACATCAAAAGCATGAGTAATGACATAAATCATGGTAGTACATAAGGCATAGATCATATAGAAACATTAATCATGTTAAAATAACATTGGAATAAAACATGTAATTGTGGAAAACCATTAAGGAAATGATATTATTTCCATAGTAGACAAGGCATTTCTTCCAAGACCATCATAGTGGGAAAATTCCACTACTGAATTGGGTTTACCTACGGTTCCAACCATGTATTACTAAACCGTATTTTCTTTTTAATCAATCCATACCTACATAATTAGATATAAATATATACCCAATGAATTGGGGGGAAAATAGAGTTGGCACTACGTAATACACCACCCAAACTCTAGTGTTTAATGTTTTAGAATAATGGACATTATGCTTACCAGTTCTAAAATCTATTGTTTGTTGATGTTGATTTACTTAGAAAACCTCTTAAGTTGAGATACAATGTGAAATCTCATGCGATCACTATTTTTAATGAGGGGCATGGTAATGGTGTTGTGAAATTTACAATTAACTTCCAATATGGATGTAATATTGAGTTATTTGAAATTGGACATACCCTCTCCATTATATAATATTAATTTTCTATGGGGATCAAAATTTGACTCACATGATTATCTATTAATTTTTTAGTGAATTATATTATGTTAAATTGATCTCATATCAGTTCTGTGACTATCCTATGGTTGATGTATGTGGGAATGTTCTTCATGTAAATATTTTTATTCCACCATTTTTAAAATTTTATATTTAAAATAGATCTTATCATTGTCATGAATTTTACTTATAAATATAAATCTCACATCAATTTCATAGGAAGGGAAATAATGTTTGATATTATAAATTAACTAATGGTATTATCTCAATTTGATTATAAATATTAAATTCCAATGGATATAACATCTATTTTATGTGAATTTATTATTATTCAAAAGAATATTTTATAACATATATTTATTGGGAAACTAAACATCAATTATATGCCTATTGTGAGGGGTTTTTAAGTCTTTACATAATATTTACCAATTATTCCATTAAATGATGATGTCTAGTTCTCAATAAACTCACACATTGTGATAAAACTATCTCATATACATTATATTTAATTTCTTTGATTATGTATGAAGAATTAAACAATAAAATCCATGAAAATTATGAAAACTGATTAGTTTGGCCATGTGTGATACATTGGGGTGTGCCTGTCTATTTTTTTAGAATAATGAAAGATAAATTGAAATCAATATTTAATATTTGGAACTGAATAAGATACAAATAATTTGAAAGTACTCTATACCCTTTAATGATGAATTGTTTCACCAACAATGTAGATCACAATTCATTTCCAATAATAACAATCATTATGGATGCAGTAAATGGATGATTAAGATTACAGATGTAACAACGACATCATTTTGGAAGAGGTATGGGTAGAATTAATATATACTGATTCCATTTTCACTTTTTAATTTCCCATCTATCTTCATAGATTTAATGAAAAGTTTCTATAGATGTTACCATGATAAATATTTTGAAGTCTCTATAGATGATAGTCTTGTGGATTCAAAGAGTAATTATGATCATCAATATCACCTTATAATTATAATTTCGACATTAACATAGGAGAAACTGCATGAAAAACTTACAAAACCTGAACTTTGGATTAAAAAAAATAATTTTGGCCCATATAATCTCAAGAGTGGGAATATATATGAATCCATAAAATATGGTGGGTATTGACCTTTGGGAAATATAAACCATTATGACTAAGATCTAAGGTTTTCTTATTTTTTGTAGATATAATTGATAGATTGAACAGAATTTTCCACTACTATCTAATCTACTCTAAAAGATAACTCAAAATTAAACCTGGTTAATATGGATAAGTGAATATGAAGAAAATTTAAGGGAACTAAATATAATCTTATTCATTGATCATTTTAAAAGAATAAAATTCATTATAGAAGGGTTTATAAATGATTATGATGTATCAAAGAAGGTATTGGTATTCACGCTCATGAAAAATGATATGGGCATAACTTATTCCTAATGATAATTGTTTTCTCATGAAAAAAATTATCCAACTCATATTATAGAGTTAGTTGTGGTAATTTTTAAATTAAATATGTTGAGGAATAATAATTATGGATAGAAGTATGTATATTTAAAGATAATATAGTTTAAAATAATTATTCTCATAGAAATATTTGAACATACATCAGATAAGATGGATAAAGATGATTAATGATTATGACTGATACATATAAAAAGAACCTTGGAATGAAAACATTATGGTCGATTCCATCATTCAAATAGATTATACTAGTATATAATTGATCAGGATGAAAAATAAAATTTATATAGATTTTCAAAGGATGGATCAAGAAATATTGAATGAAATACTGGGTATTATATTTCTCAAATAAGTTTCTAATTGTCAATCCAAGTGATTATTAAAGAGGTGAATAAGGAATATATTGAGTTGCAGATGATGGTGAGAAATTTCCCAATGTATATACTTGATTGGGATAGAATGATATATTTCTAGAACTATATATCCATTTCATCCATACAAGAATTGAAATAGGATCCATTTGGGGAAGCCCATTATTCACCATTCTCTCTTCGTCCTTGATGTAAAATGATGTATATTGATTTAGAATAAGAATTTTTGGTGGGTTGGAAAGAAGATATATATTTTAGAGTATGTATTATTGATCTTGGTTTATCAATATTATTAGTATTATAGAATAATGTATACAATCATTACCCATAAGAAAATATAATGGGAAAAATTACAATGGATTATGTCATTAGACTCCAAAAAAATAAAATTGGAATAATTTAATATGTTTTTGTAATCTATCACCATAAAAATTCAGATAAAGTTATCATTATCATAGAATCATTATATCTAGTTAATCTTTCTAAGATATACATTTAAGAGGTTTTAAGTTATCATGGAGTCCCACATTCTATTTTATCTAATCTAGATTCAATAATTACCTTGATATTCTAGTGATTTCTTCACTAAGCCCATGATACATAATTGAGTTTTAGAATATCAAATGGGGAACAAAATTATTGATTATGTGTACTATGAACTACCCCCAGACAAATCGATGTAATTAATTTACCATAAACACCTCTCGTGAACATATATAATGATTTATTTAATGTGTATATATTATAATTATTAAATATTTATACTTTGATATTTAAAATATTACAACTACCTTCTAAACATTCAATCAATTGGAATACAGTGACATCGATAGTGTGTGTGTGTGGTCTACCACATCCATGAAGTGATGTGATACATTTTTCATATTATATTTACATGTAATGTAATAAGGATAATATATATATATATATATATATATATGATATCTATGTAATAAAAATTATTCTATAAATTGTAATTAATATTTAACTATCTTTTTTTCTAACTATTGTGATACAGCCAACCATATACTTGATCAGTGTAATTCATTTTCAATATATAACATTAATGGATTACTATGAAAAAAGTATAATTAAGATATTTGGTACTTATATAATGGGTGAAATTATTTATATTATATAATAATGATCAATACAGATGGTCTAATAAAACAAACCAAATGAAATATGAAAATTAGGCAGTTATAACCTGAAATGTGATTTTAAAGATGATTTTTCAATAAACCGTTAATAAATGGTTAGAAGTAAATAATATAGGATATGATAAATGTTATTATTGTTTACTAATAGTCTTAAAATTAATATATATTTAATATATAGGAGTTTCAAATTTGTGTGAATAATATGGAGACATGAGGTAATGTATTTTTGAATCAAATTGTCTTCTTTGGGACATCTATTTTTTTATGCATGTTGAGTCTTTTAAGAGCAGTGTATACAATCCATTTTAAATTTTCTGTCTTGCATTTCATTATTATAAATAAATTTAATGTTTTACATAATTTTATCCCTTTACGTGTCTAATTATTCAAATGCTAATAAATCATATAATATAATTTTAGTCTAAATTTTATTTCCATTGGACACAAGATATTTTCCAAACATACTTATTTGTTTGGTGTAAAATATGGTCGTGGATTAATTTTATGAATATTATTATGAATGTTATTTGTATTTTCAAATCCACATATTTTTAATTAGTTTGTGGTCCTAATTATTCAATCATTACAAATGTGGAATATTTTTATATTGTAATCTCATTCTTTATAAGGATTGTTTTTATTATAGATTTGATGATAAAATATTATGATATATATAAAATCATGGATTTTTTTCTCAAATATTATTTCATTAAAATATTTTTTTTCCTTTCATTTTTCCCACATTATCTACTTATGGGGTGTAAATAATATTTTTATGGTAATCTGAATTTATTTCTCCCTAAAATAAGAAAATCATTTACTTCTATATCAATTATTCCCTAAATTCATTTAATATAATTTTTTCATATTCACTATTTATTGTGCTGACAAATTTGTAAAAAAATTTATCTTTAAAAAATGTTTTATAAGGAATCATGATTTTTTACAAAAAATACCCTTTGAGATTTTACAAAAAATTTGAAATTTTTCTTCATTTTAAAATCTATGGAATGAAAGGTAGTTTTCATAATCAGGAAAAATAAATGATACAAACGTTCAATTAAGTGTCTTCAATATTATTTTCATTTATTTTTTTAATATTTTTTATTTTTTATTTTTTCAATAAGTAATTTCAAAGTAAAAAAGGATAGTTTCTTAAAGAAAAGTTCCAAGTGATCTTTCATAGTCATTTTCTATCTAATATGCCATACTTTTTTATCACTAATGATTTATAGAGGATATGATCCAGGGAAACTATCCTTATTCGCTGTTTGAATGATTTATGTTTGTTGTTACATGTTTTTTTAACCAATTCTTCTCTATGGGATTTGTAATGATGAAGTGATAAATTTTTTATTAAAACTATTTTATTTCCATGTGGTATGTTATGATTATATAGTGAATTTTTTATTTAAGTTGTGACTTTAAACGGGTTATTAAATGATTAAATATATATTAAACCCATTTATTTTCATCAGCTCTCATATCATGATTTCATTATTTTCTTATGTAAAGAAAAAGTATTGATAATGAGAAGGGTGAGACCTATATATTCCTAAAATATATTATATAAATATTAATATCTCATGAGATAATGTTGACTAGCATGGGTAGTAAACTAGTTCAACAAGGGACATTGTCCACTATGACAGTCATGGGAGTGAACTGTGGTTACTATGATGGATTGGTGGGCGAACCCAATCCACTATGATAGTCATAGGCGTGAACCTTGACTAAAATAATTATTTAGCGAGTAAAACCATTCCAATAAGATGTTATTATAAATGATCCTTAACAACTAACAAAATTACTTTCAATTATTATGTGTATAGCATAGTTCCATGAGTTATTCCAAAATTATTCTTCTATGGTCTATTTTATTTTATTCGTTTATGATTCATGTATTATGAACTATCTGGATGTAGTTTATGAAATCCCTTTAATATCTATGATTTGTATGGTATGGTTTCCATCACATATTTTCATGTTATCTTTCAATTATTCTCTTGTTATATTGATATATCCCTTCTTTACCCTTATTGATCATGTAAGTCCACCTTTGTTTATGATTCCTTTCCCCAATGTTTTATATAATGGTATTATTTATTATATTTATAACAATGGTTATACTCATAAACTACATAGTGTGAAATCATTTAGTCCACTTATGAACAAGTTGTGAATGTATCCATGTTTCCAAGGGTTCTAGACCTGAAAATTTTCAGTAATAAATAGTTATTTTAGGTAATGAATATTAATCTATAAAAATATGGCATCCATTTTTGAGAAGTTATTTGTCTTTAAAAAAATGGTTGTACTATAAGGGTAGTCACACTGAAATTCTTTATAATGTGTTAAATAATTAAAATTACTAAAATATTATAATAAAAAATAACATTATAATAAGTGTATAATGAATGAATATAATTAAATGGTATAAAAGTTACTATATATATGAATAATTTTATAAAATAAATTATTATTATATAGGTGTTTAATATTAATTAATGTGTTGAGGAGTAACTATAATACTTGATTCTCTATTCCCCTTAATTGAGTCATGATTTTATATTATGCACCTATTCATCACAAAAATGTATTATTGAATTCCACATAGATGAAATTTATCATAATTTTTAAAAAATTCATGTGGATTAAAAATAAATTTCATGTCAACTCCTACAATGTCTATTGGTTAAATGGTTTCATAATATGTTACCAATTTGTCTACATAAATTCATTTATAATTAGTTATATGATTTCTTATTACTCTATTCCTCATTGTTCAACATATTCATACATTTTATATTTCATATTATATTCTATATTTTCACTATGGGTAATATGGGTTTTTAAATTTAAACCATCATCTTTTACAATTTCCTTTCTTGTTGAATTATAATTTTGTTCTGAAGAACCACTTTCCACCTTGAAGATTGTTTCTCTTACATGTCCTTACTCTTTCATTAAACAAATATTAATTTTTTTTTTAGTAACACAAATATATTTTTGGTTATCTGATATTAATATTTTTAACCACTTTTCTATATAATTATTTATTTTCATTATTATATTGTAGGATTTAAAAAATGTAACATCTAGACCTGGATCATCAGTTCTAAGATGGATGTTCGAATGACCTCCGGAGTTCCTACCTGTATTACAAATGATTATGATTAGTAATGTGTGCCTCAGTATAAATAGTTGGAAAAAACCCTCAATCCAAATACACAATTACAGATAAATAACCAAAACTATAAAAAACCAACAGAGTATGTTGAAAATTAACACACCATAATTAATTAATTAGCATAGAAACAATAGCCCTAAATAGTAATACGCAAATATTGGATATTGATCACCCACTAATCCAACCACTTAAACAGGAAAAATGGGGACATATACAAGATTATATACACCTAACTCCAATCCACACCTCAACCCAGTATTTAAAATAATAGAGTGATATCCCACTAAAAGATCAAATATGGGCCTCATCCCCACAAATACTTCAAAAATGTATGGAACACACAGGTACCCATGTCTCATGGCTACCCAATCAAGATATGATTAAACTCAATATGACACAACCAATTTGTCACAATACCCATATAATAATATGCATGTGATATCTTATTAATAATTAAACATGTAATTAAAAAATAATGTAAACATGTCTTATAATAACAAATGTTACTATTAAGAAATTAACACCCCAATACTGCGTAGTCTTCAACATACTATACCCCCATGAACCCCCATACAAAAATGTATCGACTCAATTATAGAATATGCCAACCAAAAGATGTCATCAATGATCATGATATACCATTAGGATGATCTTAAAGGCGACAAGAAGCATGTCACTAAGAATCCATAAGGAATCAGGATAACATATCATTCAATACCCACTAGGCCTTGAGTGAACATGTCACTCGGTTTCCATAATACATTAAGACAACATTTCACACTTTATCCATGTGGAATCAATACAAAACGTAACTTGAAATCAAAAATTCATGGAGAGAACATGTCACTCTATATCCACAAGTTCATTATTCCTCAAAAACTATTCTTAGATTTAGGGTATTAAAGCTTTTATGCCCCTACAATGTTCATAGGTCATTTGTATCATTGTTTCATGTAATCTTCACTCTCGCTCTATAGGATAACCATATACTTATAGACCACCTATTCTGAGTACCATGTAATTCCTATAAAGGAATGATTATAGATATAATAGGAATCATCATTTAAATGTATTACAAAACATGTCCTCATATGAAATTTGAAGCAATAATATTACATTTGATCATCCTCAAACATGATATATATAATATACATAATCACCATGATAAATTCAAGAATGATATATGGTTATCATGGTTAGACATTCTCCCAGAGATGATCAAGCACAATAAAGAATAATGGGATACTCACACACACACATGATATAAAAGCATAAACATAGTTTGATGAGTGAAACACACACACATGGGATCAAGGAATCAATCATGTTCTAATAGATCTAAGTATCATATATAATAAAAACACAACAAATGGGAGAAATTTATTATATAGAACACTTTATTGATCAATCATCATCTATAAGTGGATGAAATCATAATTGTGCACACAGTTTAATCATGGAACTGGTGACTTTTTTGATTTACATTAGAAATTGACCAATTAATTGATTAAGACTAAAATATTGTTAATTAGATAAGAATTTATTTTTATTCCTAACACATTATTAATTTATGTGTTATTCAATTAATAAGGGTTACCTAATTAAAAATGCAATGAAATATGAATGATTCTATAGAGTAGAGTTTATGGGATAGAATACCTCAAAAAACAACATCCAAAAGCACGGAAAGACCCAAAACCTTTTCTTAGTCCATTAAATCCATTCAGCCTCCATTGATCTCCACATGTTTCTAATTATGCAAGATAATTAAAAATTGATAATTCTAAATTGATTACAATTAATTAAATTATGATGTGGGAAATAATTTTCAAAGGAGAATGTCATACATTCTAGAAGACTTTCTGGGTGCCACCACCAAACTAGAACCAGGAAAAACCACCCAAGGAAGGTTAGTAACATGATTCTAACATCATTCAAGGAAAAATATCTATCGTACTAAAAAAGGCAAAGGTAAATTCAAAATAATATAATTTTAACCATTTTACATAATATACCAAGTGATAGACTATAACATTAAATACATCCAATGAAGTCAGAAAACTATTAGAACACTATCAATTCTATGATAAGTAAAATCCCCAACAATCTCTTTGTGTTAATATGTGAAATTAAAAACAATTTGGTAAAAAATAATATATATCATGAATGGGCATAACTTCTGTGAATCATCCATAAAAAAACATTCATCATAATGGGACATGTGATATCATTGAAAATATAGAGACACAAGGTTATCATAAAATTTTAATGGTAAACAATATAATTATCACCCTATTATAAAATTGAGATCCTGATATGAATAAAACATTATTTGTGGGGATATAGGGGAATATAGTTCAATGATAATTAAATAATAAAAATATCATAAGGGAAAAAATATAAAGCGGATAATACTCAATGAATGAAATAATGAAAAAACCGCCAAAATCATGAATGAGACAATGATTGAAGGGAAAAAAGGATTGTTGTTGGATTCAACAACTGATCTCACCAAAATCCCTCCGTTTTTGATGGGATCCTTTAGAGGGATGAAGATAGGAGGGTATGGCAGAATTAATACTTGAAATTTTAAAAAATACTAAATATACCCAAGGGGATCAATGAAAAAAGAAAAAAACGACCTAATTAAATGGCTACCATGTATATTACTCTCACTAGAAAGAAAATACTACTAGAAAACATGAATTATTATTCCTCCTCACCAATTACATTGTGTAGGATCACTATAAAGATATTGGGTACTACTTGGTAAAAAGGCTACTTCCCATCCCATCATCTAGTTAGTGTTGGATAGTTGTTAGACAACGGCTACAACACTAGCCTCAACTAATCAATCCCACATATGTTGACTCTCAAGCTTCAAGTCTCTATCAAATATTACTCATGATTATAAAAACACATATCTATGATATTAAAAGTCCCCATGACATTTTAACACCCAATTATTTGAATGATTTATCTAGTACACATGAAATTAATTTTTTCTCCAATGTTTATAACCTATAACGATGTCAATTTTCATAACCTCTACTCTATAGAAATTCAATTTCCCAATAATTTTTCTTAACCTAATAATCCAGTCATCGAATCATATAGGATTGAAACTCACAATGAGTTACCTGTGGTATATATGTAAACACTAACTCACCATGTAATGTCGACTCTCATTCTATAATTCCCACGATACTACCAATTTTCAACTCTATGAAAAAACATCAGAATTTGAGAAAGGAGTCACTATTATTCAACAACAAGGCCATGATCACCCAAAAATTGAAAATAATACATTATAGTTTCATCAATTGATTCCACAAAAATCATCACGGTGATCCCCACACTAGGAATATTTTATAAAAAAAATATTTTAAAAATATAACTACATTCTCAATGTGGTTAAGTTCTATGATTATCAGTAAAAGGTAATCAAGAGGAAAATAATAAATACAACCACATAGTTGTAGATTCCAAACTGAACCAACGAGTCATTACTAACAAATAATACCCAATAAAGATGATATTTCTATAAATATCATAGATAATTAATAAACACAACTACCATAACTTTTGATACATTCTTTATTTGGTTCCATCTTATTAAATATTAATATGAACCACAAATTGGTACACTACTATCCAACTTCCTACAGTTGTACAAGACCTAAACAATATACACACCATGAAGCCACTACTCATATACCATAATGTATGAAGGAAATTTTTAATAGTTCCAAAATCCATATGTGTTTCTTAATAAATATTAATACAATTTATCAAATTGGTTCATAAAAAATGAACTATATATAAGGTTCTCATCTATGCATCAACACACCATGAACCAATTCCCCCTTAATTCACTCCAAATTTATATAGTACAAACTACAATATATTGTCATTATGTCGGAATAAATTTATTTAAAACATTTCTAATTAATTATTTAAATAGATATTTTGGATTATATTACACATTGACTATCCATACTCTTTATAAATGTTCAATGGTTAGTATTATGAAAGCCCATGAATCTTCCAATGAGATAGTAATTCACTTACTACCAGATCAGTGCTTCCCGCCATAGGATTATCCTTATTTAATTATTTATAGTGTTAAAATTTGTCTACCTATACCAAGTGAAGTCCATAAATAAATGAAACAACTAAAATTGGTCATCCATTGATAACCAATCAGTAAGAAAATTCCTTTTTTACACACCTAGATTCCTCTAAATGTTCTTCATTTCATCCTATGATCCATTTTTTTGTGGATTATATTCTTCAATATGATTTTTGTGGGTTATGAATTATGATCCAAATGATATCAAACCCTTATAAAATCAACTAATTCAATCCATGACATCTCCAAGGATAAAAAACACTGATTCATTGTACAACATTACCCTAATGAATTGATGATGAAATCACCTTCCATTCGGACATATCCAAAAACACACATCACCACTTCCAAGCCATATGATTATCATGATAAACATATAGTTTTAAAAAATAATTATTCAATCTATGAAATATTTTATCCTATCATTCCCTCACTTCCTCCTCATGGTTCATGTAAAAAATCTGAAATAGTCTCATCATATAGCTTACCACCCCACTCTACCATTTAAACTAACCCCATGAAAAATAATTTCAAACACATTAACAGAACGATATTTATTAATGATGAAATAAAACCCCATTTATTAATTTATAAATATTTATTTTAACTACATCCATGGACCTCTAGGTCTATACTCACTCATTTTCTCAACTATCATTGGTTACAGGGTTTCATTTTCACCATACTCAATCACTGACAACACTAACATTTAGGAAATGAATCTATAATATCTCAATATTTAAGAAACATTTTCAATCACACATGTATAAATTTGAGTAGTTTTCCATCCACCCATTCTCTAACACATTGAGTTCCAGCCTCCAATGATATTTACTTAGAATATAAAGATTATTTCATTCTAATCTAATATTTTATGAAACCACTATCCCACAAGTCGATTATACAATAATCCAAACACTCTAAAATCCCAAACTTGTCACAAATATACTATATATCATGTTTCAATATACTCTAAGGATTAAATGAAAATTTAAAAAACATCCTCAAATAATTAAAATGGTTACTCACATGCATATTACATCTTTTGTAATCACAACAACCCCTAATGAATTAATCTTGACTATTTCATTTAAGGAATATTTATACCTAGGTTAAAATTAAGTATCATGAATCTCAAACTCACCTATACCTAGAGTCACATATCTATCACCCCATATTTTAACACAGATATAAAATAATTTTTCACTAAGGGTAAAAACCCATAATACATCATCTAGGGTCATCATGACAACTATTTCCTGAGAGATTCACCATTAGATCTTCCTTAAAAATGGGATATTGATTTCTAAAACGTTTAGCCCAAATTCTATAAGGTACTATATGGATCACTCGTACTTTCGACAGTTGTACCTTAATTAATCAGAACAATAAAATGGATTCATACACAATATTTTTTTTATTGAAATTCATACAAGACAATAGAAGAACCGGGTAAACTAAAACATATATAAAAATATGTATTTTATCATCTTTATCATCACTACTATCTTTATCATTTTCATCATTATTATTATCATCGAATCCTAGGTGAACCAAAACACAGAATCATATTTCCTTCTACGATAATAGTATATGAATTAGGGTTCATAATAATTTATTTTCACCAATATGTAATATATGAAAACACATTTCAAGTTTCCGACACAATGTAGCTGAATAATCCATCTTTATTACACGCAATCAAATGTTATATACAAGTCATGTGAATCTTAAATGTTGAATACGACTTATTAAATTTTTCTTTCTCACATGGGAAGGATTCATATCCATTTGAAATAAAAAACCTTATAATCAATTTTCATAAAATAATGTGAGATAATTAAATTGTAACAACACAAAAGAAGAATATCAATGTTGCTCTATAGTCACATGAATATACATAAGAATGTTTTTCTTATTTCACTGGGATGAGTTTCCTCTCAATCTATGAAACATTCACTTTCACATGTCAACCAAAACCACAAAATAAAAAAACTAGACAATTTTTATTCTATTTTTGTAACATTCCCATCCAAATATCCTGGTCCAAGAAGGAATTATAAATGACCACAGGAACACCTCCAGTTATTCTATATGCTATTGATAATTAGTTAGTGTCTCAAGAGAAACATTAATGACATTATAACCTCAATAATATTAATCAATAACAAATAAATTACCATCATTATAAAAATATATGATCAATGTTTTTGGAAGGTATAACATATCATCAATAATTAATGAATGCCGAAATAATAGTCCTTAATAGTCATACTCGAATATAGGACACTGATATCCAACCAGGACTATCACATAAACTACATTAAATGGGGAAAAAGTACAAGAGGATCCTCACCTAAATCCATGTCATTCCTCCTACCAATCTCTAGAAACATAGTGAGATATAACATTAGATGATCACATCTAGACCTCATCATATCAAGTTCCTACAATAAGTGTGTTATTATCTATTAGTGAAATGACATGGCCACTTAAGAAGGGTGGGAGAAAACTCTATTATATACCCCCAATGATGTTTGAAACCCAAATAGTTAAAATATAGTACATTAATTTAATTATCATAGTATAATGTAAACATGAATTATATAACTGTTAAAACACAACATATAATAACTAAATTCCCATGTATGTATTAAATACCCATATACTGGGCATTCATGGACTTAACAAGATGAGATGATACCCAGCTCATACTTTCTATGGATCTATGCTAGAATAACCTAATTATATGATGTTTAAAATGATAAAGAGATAGCTAAAAATATACTCAACAAGGTATTGAAAAAACATTCCACTGAATATTCATAAGGAATAAAAATAACATGACACTAAAAATCCACTAAGAACCAAATGAAAATATCACTCGACTTCTACAGGACATAGAGACAACATGTCACATCACATCCACATGGAATTGATACAACATTTCAATCTGCATACAAAATTCCATGATTGATAATTTCACATGGAATTCACATGGTAATCATACCCCATGCAGATTTAAGGGTACAATCCCCAGAGGTATTATGCCCCATAACCTATGATCTGGTCAATTGTCATCTCATACAATGTCATGTGTACAACCCATATAAGGGTTAACCATATCTTGAAATTATTCCTAGTCTAAGTAATAAGTAATTACTTTAATGGAAAATTAATATATAAAACATAATAGAGCTTATAATGGAAAAAAAATCATTAAATCATTAGAATTTAGATAAATATATGTAACCAGACTTATGGAATCATTATTAATATATGGCTCTATCAGCAACACATATACCCAAATGTGATCATGAACAAAAGAAGGCCTCATTAGATACAAATTCACACACATGTGATCAATGGATCAATATGATTTCATCGTCTATACATGAATACAAATTTTACCAAGCAATAAAATGTGGTATCATAACAATAGGTATCATGTAGCATAATAAAACATTAGATACGGTCAATGTAATCTAAAAAAAATTTATGTATCAAGCAATGACCACTAGTGTCTAGAATCAAGCCAATGCATCAGGGTCCGCAAAGGCCATGAGAACATTGTCGTAATACATTAGGAATGGTCGCTTTAGTTAATTATGATTCAATGATCATTAATTAATTATGAATTACCTATTATTCATAACACATTATTGAATTGATGTATTTTACCTGAAGTTGGATAACCACATACCTCATTCCATAAAAAATGAATAATAAAATAGGTTAGAATCTATAGGATCACCTTCCTTAAATAATTACAATTCAACATTCAAATTATCATCAGCTATTTCCATGACCACCAAGTCCATTTGGCCTCCATAGATCACCATAAGGTTTTACTCCTACCAAATAATTTCAAGTAAATAATTATAAATAAATTAAAATTAATTAAATTATTACATGAAACTCACATTGAATAGTGAAAGGCATACTTTTAGAAAGTATTATTAGATTGTACTTCCTTTAGAGAACCAAAACAAACCACCCATTGAATGTATGAAACGTGATTTCAATTTCATTCAATGAATAATCACTAACACAAAACAATAAGAAAATTTAAAATTAAATTTAATTAATTTTGAAAATTTAGAATCAATTATTTTATTAATGTAACATAGACACAATGTCTTCCACTGGAGTTCAACCACTCCTAGAAAACTCTTGATTATAATATAAGATAAATCCCCATCTCAATTCCTTGTTATGTTTGTTGATTCAAATAAATTTGAAAAATAACCATTGAAAAGACCCTCAATGGAAGTTATATCAAGGAAAAAAATTTAATTACATATTTTTACAGTCCTGAGAAATTTTATATCCATGTCGATCCAAATCCCCATTATTCTCAGACAATTCTATAAAAATGAAGGAATAGTCCACTAATTCACTAATTGAGAACATGGAAGGAATCAAACATTGATAAATATTATTTAAGGGACTGTGATTCAATGATAACAATGAAATATATGTATAATGGGTGATTATTATTACCAATAAGTTCATACATGACAAAAAAACACAATGATCAGCCTCTACATGTCGAGAAAAGAGGCGAAGATCAAATAAGAATGTTAGATTTCACTCAAATTCTCTAGCAGATCTCACCATGATCCTTTTCAATTAAAAGGTAAATCAAGGAGGGATAAATATATTAGGTTACATTATAATAGATCTAATAACATCAATAGAATACTAAAAAACTAATGGGTCTATGTTGAAATAAAGATAAAAAAGAACCTGACATGAAGACAAAACATTTCACCCCACCGGTTGGAATGTTGTGGTGTGCTAAATAGTCGGCGATTCCTGCTAGGTTAAAAACACTCTTACTCCCCTAATCAGATACAATGTGTAGAGGAACTGGCTAGCTAATGATTCAGACATTATATAAGTGATACTATGAAATCCACTCACTCACTAGGGTGGATGATCGGCTAACCAGGGACAAGAGTAATAGAATTGGCTACTTTGGGCCTCCTTCACTTAAATCATAGGTCTTAATTACCCACATAGATTCACCTTGATCCCAAAACACATATCAAATATGTTAAAAAGTGCTTCTCCTAGGTTTATCACCATGTTCTACAAAAAATTCGTCTGCCTGGTGAGAAATTCAGTTTCCCCCCAAAATTCATTACTCATAATGTTGTGGATCATTATAATTGAGGTATTTGAAAATAATAAAAAGGCTATCAATTTAAAAATATTATATTTTATCATTTACTCTACAGTAATTTTGGATTTCATCTATGAATTTATAATGCTTAGATATTGAAATTTCATTGCAAATAATGTTTGAAAATGTAATTATTTTTATATATACGAATAATCATATTTTTGAAATTTACTTTAAAATTTATCTCTTTATGAAAATGTTCATATATATTTTCTAAATACTCGTTTTATGTTTCATATAAAATTTCCTCTTTATCTAAAAAATATATATCTTTTATAGAGTTGTGTTTTATAAATCACCCTACAATTTAATTTTTAAAATTATTATTTTTGGGAATAAATTTTTGGAATAAACCAATGTAATTTTTAAAGCCATTTTATGATATAGGTTATTTAAATTTTATAAAGCCTATTTTCATTCAATGGATTAATTATGATATACTGAAAGAATTATTTTTGTGAATAGATATGTATAAATTATTTTTATATGATGGGTGGGGTCTTACATTTTCCCCAGATTAATTGGTTAATGTTTGATATCACATTTGATAATGATGTTGTTTTTTAAAAATTATTGGAGATGTTATTGGTCAGCATATTATTCTGTGAAATTGATTTTGGATATATTTCTTTAGATTTTTTCTGTGTGAAAATGATTTTATAATAATTTTTGAAAAAATTTTATTTTGTGGTTATGATTTCATATAGTATCAGCTACATTTTTTTTAAATTATAATGAGTAATAAATTTCATACATTGATAGTAAATATTATTAGATTTATATTCATCACATTACATAATGATCCCTGATAGAATTATATAGGTCTACTTACATTGAAAACAATGACTTATAAAAAATTTCACTCATATGAGATATACATCAAATCCCAATAAGTTCATTATATATATATATATAACCCTTAATACATATATCATACGTACTACTATTCTTCATAACATGTAGAAAATAAAATTATGAAAGGGGGAGCTAAAATGACCAGTAATGCAAAACAAGGGAGATTTCAAGGCTTTCTTGAGAAAAAATTAAAATTATTATATGAGTATATGAGAATAATATTTGAAAATCATAACTTATATATAATACATCTAGGTCTTGTGTCCTTTAATATAACATTAACAATCATAATAATTTAATCATAAAGTAATTAAAGAAAATGATCTATAATAGAATTACATTAGTATAAGATATAAGTATTATTTCATAAAAATTGAATATAAATTTATTTTCCTAGTATCCAATTATTATATATAAGACTATCATATTTGAAAGAGTTCACTCAAAAAACACTCGTAGTAGTAACAATATACTCTCTTGAAAATAATATTGGATAAAATCCCAATAATGATCAGGGTTTCATAAGCATTTTATTCTTATTTATCTCATGTTATATAAATCCTTACCCAATTCATTGGGTCATGATATAGGACCAAAAACATCTATCATAATAACATAACCACTATCCTTGGTTATAACATGACCTACATTCTTATTTATAACATATGACCTTCTATAGTTATAACATAAAAATAATCCTTGGTTATAATAGAACAACCATCCATGTTTATATAGTAACCTACAACACATAATTAAATCCATACATATGTTTTCTAAAAAATTATAAAATAATCTTCTTATAATAAAATAATAATATATGAAAAGAAAACTATTTTTATAAATATTTCTTCTATTCATCATATTATAATCCATGGAAAATAATTGGGTTTCCTAAACAATTCATCAATATAAAAATTATCCACCGATAGAAAGAATAATGATGGTTTTATGTGATGGAATACCTAGAAAATCATAATTTTTATCAAATGATGTTATAATATATTAAAATATCATTAAAAGCTAACCAAAATATTTCATAGGGAAAAAAACAATTCTATTTTGATAATCACTATTAAACTGAAAATATTTTCAAAAATATATGGAAACCATAATAATTTAAAAAAATTATTAATGTGTAATTGAATATTAAAAAAATAGATCTACTATGATGGTTTAAAATTAGGTTCATTCTGTATAATTTAAGAGAAAACTATATTAAAATTTTAGGTAAAAAGTTAAAAAGTTCTTCTTTCAAAAAATGAAAATATAATCTCGTTTAAAAAAATTCGAAAAATTAATTTTATTAAAACAATTACATTAAATAATCATATATATAGAGTTACAAAATTCTAGATTTCATTTATTAAGAACATGGATATAGAAGAGAATGGTTTTTTGTCTAATGGGTGAAAAAAAAGTCGATCTCCATTAAAACCATATCATTGGTCTCTTGATTACTTAAGGTGGGTTAATTGAATTTAAAACATTATTTTTCATTGAATTACCATTGGATAAGAAATTTATTTATTTTCATTAGATATAAATCATAATATTTCATAATCATAACTTAACCGTAAGTAATCTCAATAAATAATGAGATTGCAATATAAAACTGTTACCCCTTTGGTAAAAAATGAATCATTATTAAAATTAATGAAGTAAAAATATATTGATACTAAAAAACCATTAATAATCAAAAAAAAAATCATAAAATATTTTCTTGGTAATTATATACAACTCATAATAGAATAACTAGTGTGTGAGGCATGTGCCTCATACAAATAAAAGTGATACGAAAATACCTTACCTTAGGTTCTTCTTCCTTTGTATACATTATAACTAACTATATAATAAATTTACATTAATTAAAAATCTAATATTAAATAATGATAATATATAACATACCACATATTATTTATTTATAAACATTTATTACTAGTTTCTTAAAACATATTTATTTAAATTAATATTCTATAGGATATCTACTTTATTTTTCATGTATGTTTTGGTTCAGTAGTTTTTGTAATTGTATTAATGGTTCAACAATTTTAATATCGATTATCATTATATTAAAAGTAATTTATTCATTATATACATTTTTATATTCATTCATAAATGATAGATTTTGAAATATGAATTACACCATTAATGGAGAAGGGAGGTCATTTGTACACATGAAATTTGTTTCAATTTTTTGAAAAATTAGAAAAAATAAGGTAAATAATAAATCACCTTTACATAAAAACTATAATATAATTTATTTAATTCATATTAAGTAAATATTTTCTTATTACCTTCCATGTAAAACATAAATGAAAATACTTTTATATCACATTGTGGTGTTAATAGTCCACATGTGTTCACAATTGAAATTATATTTTTACAATGGTTTTTAATGTAATAAGGTAGAAATTATATTATAGTTAATAAATTCTAATTATTTAATAATAATAATATAAAATCATTTAAATTTTCATAATAAAAATCTATAAAATATCGTGATGATAAATGGAATGTATCTCTACATAGAGACAATAATTTTTATGTATGCATGAGTAATATTTTCACGCTCAATTTGATGGATACAAGTTCAACAATGGTGGATTCATAATAATAATTACATTTAATTTAACATAGGAAACAAAATATATTATTTTATGAAGAATATTATTGATTCATAAGCAATAAAAAAATAATTAAAAAATGTGATCTTTTAAAGGGATCACACAATTATTGAAAAAACTCCTCTAGATCTCCTCTAAATGGAATTATGGTTGGTCTATGGGAGTTAAATAACCAAAATAATATTAATAAGGTTTCGAAAACATATATTGTTATATTTTTTCCTTGATATACAAATCAAAATGGTGTGAAGGAGAGAAAGTAGGTGTTCTCTTTTATAATTAAGTAGAGGTGTACTCTATGAATATAACAAAATATTAAATTAATATAAATTACTATTGATGTTAAAAATGGATCCAAATTAGAAATACAAGAATAAAATATGATGATATGTTTAAATAATCTCATGCAAAAAAATTGGAAATATTTTTCAACCATTTTAAGCCTTATCATTTTGTCAAAACCCTTGGTTAACCCTTTTGAAAAATACCATAATGTTATATTTTTTATACAGTAAGGGTTAACAATATTACTATATAATAAAAAAGAATCATAAATGGATCATTGATGTTTTTTAAAACCATATAACACTCATTTGGATGAATATATGATTTTTTTGTGAATTTTATATTATTTAATATATTTTTTTTATAAAGTATGATTAATTTCCTTTTAATACTATTAATTTCATTTAACTATAAATACATAAGGAACAAAGGGGTAATTAAAATTAAATTCCTTCAATATATCCCTTTTATTTCATATGGACCTTAAAATTTTCTGTTACACATTAACCCATACAAATTATATTATATTTAAAAATTTTAATATTATCCATTTTAATTTTTTATTGACAAAATAGATTTTTTATAACATATCAAAAGAATATAACAGAATTATATAATTTATAAAAATAATAAATAAATTTATATAATGAAAATAAATTCATTAATTTCAAAATAGACAATGATATTCATTCAGAACTTTTGTGTGTCTCATTATGGATATATAAAATATTATTAAAACTAATGGAGTTACGTTTTGTAACATTAATTTCTTCAAATATTATATTAGATGTTTTTATAAAAATGTTTCCTTTTATAAACTATATTTAAAAAATAATGTGCAAATTATTTAAATAAATTCATAAAATAAGAATTTGGGTTAAAGAATATGGAATTATCAATTAGTTTTAGCTTACATTGACATGATTTATCCTTTAATCAGGTAGAAAATTCAACCATGATAAATATTCAAATTGACCAAAAATAAATTTTTTTGATATAAAAATTTTAAACCCCTTCATAAAAACTATGGGCCAAATTTTATCAATTCGATAATTATAACTGGAAACAAAAATATTAAAAATATGTGTAAAAAATGCGGTGAAAAGTATTTTTTAGAGAAATAAAATTTTATTCTTAAACCCATATTTATTCTTATCCCATGAAAATAAAATTGTTATATGAATTTCAAAAAAATTATTGAATATATAATATAAATATTTTTTTAAAATAATTCACCATTAATAAATTCTTGGATTTTTTTTATAAAAACACTATGCACAAATGAATAAAAAATGTTCTCTAAAATGCATTTTTACCAATAAATTTTTTTATACTAAATTAAAATATAAAATTAATTTTAATGAAATTAAATATATTATTTAAAATAAAATAAAACTAATTTAAATGTTAACATTTAAAAAAATTATCATTTTTCTTTCTTGAAACAAAAATATAATTTTCAATAATAATTCTCTATTTTTTAACTATTCACCAGATAAACAATATTTTCAAAACAAATCTCAAAAATTAACATTAAGATAATTTTGATATGATGATTTAATTTTTTTTATTAAATATAACATTTCATCACAAAAAAATAGAAATTAATATGAGGGAAATCTATTTTTTAATAATAGCGTGTCTTCAAAAAAAATTATTTTCTTATTTCTAATGAATTAGTAAATAAATTGAGATAATATAGGATATTTTCATATATCTAATAATTTATTTATTCATATTCTTACCCAAAAATTAAATGGGTAGGTTATAATATCCATATAATAATATTTTAATAATATATCAGGTTTCATTTAAAATTACTATTTTCTGTAATGCAAACTATCAAATAAATTAAATCTATTTGAAAAAATATTTTTCATAAAATCATGTTGTTACATTTTAACACCTTAAAATAAATTACTCCATTGAAATTTATAATTCTAATGAAAAAAATGTGGACATTTTTGTTTCATTATATCCTTAAGTTTCCTTGTAGATTCATCAAATTTTTAATTGCTCCAAATAACATTCACAATGTGAGTAATCTTGTTATTCCAAACCATATCAAAGTAATCAACTATTTATAATGATTCTTAATTATATTAAATAGCATGTTACATTGTTAAGACCTCATATTTTATTTCTTGTGATGGGACAGACATGTACATCCTTAGTAGAGATAAATGGAGCACATCATGAACATGAGAGAGGTCTGATGAACGCACTAAGAATAAGATACCCTATGTACAAGATGAAAATAATTAAATTGGGAATATAACTATCTATATGATTTTACTTACTTCTAAATATAATTACATAAATCCATAAATAAATACATAGAAATTTCGTCTCACTAACTACAAATTTCTTGTCACACTAATAATTATCAGCCTATGATTTTTGTTGGTTCTAAGCATCCTTTAAGTGTTATAGAATTTATTTTACATTATTTTTTATTTACATGGATATAAAAGAAAGGAATAGTTTTATTCCTCTAATATGATACTTTTTTTATTTAATTAATTACCACTTAATCTTTAACTCTATCTAATCAATATAAAAGTTTTTTTTTCATTATTGAATCACTAAAAATAAATTTTAACTTATCATAACAACTATTGGTCAATCATTCTACCCTGAAAAATTTAACAAAACCAAAATAGCTTTAATTTGTTATCTAAAAACATCCATGTTTTAACTTTATCAATTTCAAAAACATTTTATCCTTAAGTATCCATTAAAATATGATGATCCAAAATTGAATGCAAATGATTGTAATGATTTGATATTATATCCCCCAATGATTAATATAATGATTATCTTGAAATAAGTATCACATCAATATGTATATAACCTAAATATTTACCAAAATGAATTAACAATAAAATAATATATTCATCCCAAATATAATTAACTTATTATAAATTAAATAATCTCCTATAATAACCAAAAAATCATTGAAATATATTTTTTATCACTGGACCAATAGGTTATCATTAGTTGATTCAGAATATCAAATGTGATATCATTATTCTATAATATATTTAGAGTGAGGTAATCAGTTCTCATAATCATATATGTTTTTAATAAATAATGAACAATAATATTTTTTTGGGGATCATTCATAAAAACATCAACATGAAATCCCAAACACTATACTGAAGGATAAATGTTCCCTAATAATCATGATTAAAATAAACAGTTGGGATTTAATAAGCTTATACATAGTCATTTAACATCAAATATAGTTTTGTATTATTATCATCATTACCCCTTAGATTTGGGAATTTATTTTCAAAATTCATAAAGTCCATGATCTTATAACACAAGATTGTAAGTGGTGAATACTTTGACGATTTATATATAATTAAAACATTAAATAAAATTTCCCCATAACATCAGTATTTGATTTCTTAATTCCCTTCTATTATTCTATTGAAATATTCACTATTTACCTTAAGAAAATTGTATTTTTGTATCATTCCACACATTTATAGTAAATGAAGTATCATAATATCCCCTCTTTTGTTTTTTATATTTCCATTAAATTTCATATTTCATTTATTATAAAACCCATGATTTTAAAGTGTAACACTAATCACCATCTCCAAAATTAAGTTACATCCAAAGATTTCTTAATATATTCTAAATTCTATTATGGATAATTACATTTAGAGATATGTATTTAATACACTGAGGAATTGATCAAACATAGTATCCGGTTGGATTATTACACCAAAATTGTACCTCATAAGTCATGTAAAAGAACCACCATACGTACAAATATAATCATTATCGTTTTACCTTATCTTAATGAATTCCTTTATAATTTTCATATTAATAATGTGATGATGTTATTTATTAAATAATATCCTCTTAAACTTATCCAAATCCATGGTTTTAATTTCATTTAATTTCCTCATTTTATTGATAATATTTCCCCATTAATTTGTCTCTCATTCCAAATGATAAAAAGTTAAAAAAAAAATTCATGTTCTAAACATGTAAGAATGAAAGACATATTTTCAGTGGTACTGAACCATTTCTAAATAACAGGTGGATCAATAAAACAACTACAATAAGTTGGATGTTTCTTCATAACACACTAGATACCGGATTGTCTCATCAAATTGTCATTCTGAAATTCAACATGATTCATAGCATGAAAAAAGTTTAATGGAATATATATGAATTTTTTATCCCAAAATTTATAACATGTGTTTTTCAATAGAATAATCATTTAATTATCCCTCAAAATCGTCTTTCACAAGAATACTTTAATATAAAACAATTTTTTAAAACAAAAATTTAAACTGTGAAAAATAATAATCATTTTGGATAACCACATAATTAACAAAAAATCATTTATAGGATGTGTAAATCATGACACTTTCTTATATAATTATTATTCCTTTTGAAACACAGACATATAAAAAAATTTGTAATAAAATGTTTATATCATCTCAAATTATTAATTTATATATATATTACTTCTAAATAATCATTCTTTGTAAATTTCCTCATAATCAGGCTGAAGGGAACACAAGAAATAGAGAGATCATTTTATCAGTAAAGGAAAATAAGGGGAACTTCTATGATCTATTGTGAAAAAAATTAATATAATGGTATGACAATATGATCATAACAATTAAAAATAATACCTTGTATATCATAGATACAAATATTGATTCTTAGAAAAAACATGGATGTAAATTATACATTAATCCTAAAAGAATTAAATATCATTATCCATGAGGGATTAGTATAATTATAATATAAAAATTTGTGGCTACACATAAGCATAGAAAATCATTTCCTTAGTAGTTATGGATCATTACTGAGAATATCATAGTGGGATGGTTTCACTACCAAAAAATTTATATATGTAAAGGGTCACTCCCACGACTAAAAAAGGTGGAAAATTGTCTTAATAAACTATAGTCACTCCCCATCATAGTTATTTTTATCTAATGAGATATTAATATTTTCCAAATGAATTAGAGAGATATTAGTCCCACCCATCCTAGGTTATAATTTAACAATTTTAATTAGTTATCACATAGAAACATTAACATTATTATAGAAATATTTATTTTTTTAAATGATAATTAAAAATTCATCATACCATCACATCGTAACTCGTTCAGTGAATAAGGGTTACAAAAAAATTTCATCCATTAATCATGGCATAACCCATGAAAAATTATATTTTTTCCGTAAAAAGATCCTAATAATTAAATTTATCTACACAATGATTGAATAAGGATCGTTCTACTAGAACATATACCTATTAATTCATAATTAATATAAAATTATATTTTCTTATATAAAAATTACATTAAATGATCACAAAAATATTTCTTTAGAAAAATAATCATTAAATTTTGGAAAATGAATAGTAAAAATAAAAAATATCAATAGCATTTTGTGAAAAAAAATAATTGAAAATAAAATTCCCATATTTTAATGTAAAATTAAAATAATAGGTATTTTATAGTAGTGGGAAATTATAATCATTCTATATAAGTTATAATTAAACATTTCATTCACATTGATGGTAAAAATTCAATAGTACCTCTTTTGGAAAATGACATGTAGCTTCACATTACACCATTATGTAAAATGATAAAATTGGGAAAATATTAAATTATCCCATAATATTATCATACTAAAAAATTATTGAATATATTTTAGAAATACATGTATCATGAGGAAACTGTTTTTTACTGAAGAAAGAAATAAATATAGTTTTCCTTCAAAATTTCTTTTTTCCCCATCATAGTTAATTTTATCTCATGAGATATCAATATTTACCAAATACATTAGAGAGAGATATTAGTCCACCCCATCCTAGTTTATAATGAAACAATTTTAATTAGTTATCACATGGACACATTAACATAATTATTATAATATGTTTTTTTCAGATGATAATAAAAAATTCATCATATCATCACATTATAACTCGTTCAATAAAAAAGGGTTACAAATAAATTTCTTCCATTAATCAAAGAATAACCCATGGAAAATTACATTTTTTCATAAAAATATGTTCATAATAAAAATTATCCACACAATGAAAGAATAAGGATGGTTTCACTAGAACATATACACATTAATTCTTAATTAAAATAAAAAGATAATTTATTATATAAATATTTTATTGAATGATCACAAAAATATCCAAAACATTGGAATCATGGGTGTGAGTCGATGATCCAGAAAATTATTATTAAAAAAATATTCAAACATACAAGGATAAATATTTGGGTAAAAGTTGGTGAATTATCACAAAAATATTTCTTTAGAAAAATAAACATTTAATTTTGGAAAATGAATAGTAAAATTAAAATATATCAAAAGTATTTTGTGAAAAAAAATTATTGAAAATAAAATTCCCATATTTTAAAGAATGATTAAAATTATAGGTCTTCCATAGTAGTGGGAAATTATAATCATGTTATATAAGTTATAATAAAACATTCCATTCACATTTATGGTAAAAAGTTAAAAGTACCTCTTTTGGAAAATGACATGTAGCATCACATTAAACCACTATTTAAAATGATAAATTGGGAAAATATTAAATTATCCAATAATATTATCATACTAAAAAATTATTGAATAAATTTTAGAAATACATGGATAATGAGGAAACTATTTTTTTTACTGAAGAGAGAAATAATGTTAGTTTTCCTTAAAATGTTATATTTGGTCTCTTAGGTACATAATGTATGGAAAATGAAAGGAAATCATGTATTTTAATTAAATTAATATATTATAATAAAATTAATATGATTCATGATATATATATATATTATTTTATTTTATCAACATAAAAAATTATAAACAATCCCAAGAAATAATGATATTATCACAAAAACACATACAAATTTGTTTATAATTGAATCATATTTCCCATGAAATAAATAAAATTAGATGGATATTTAAATAACTTAAACATAAATAACAATAATAGTATATAAAGTGAATGGAAATTATGTATACCACATAAGAAAACAATTATTTTATATGATTTGTGCCCTAAAAAAATAAAAGTAAAATGAAAATATCATACCATATATCTGATTTCAATCATACACATTAGAGACTAAAAAATAATAATTTTATATTAATAATAAATATATTAGATAATAATATTAATATATATTATAAAATATATTATGTATTTATAACCTTTTATCGACTAGTTTTTAACACAATCGTATTAAAATCAAAGGTTTGGTTGAAATCTCAATTGTTTTTTCTTGTTGGTTCTCAATCTATAGTTTTGTTCCTTCAATTTTGATCATGGTTTCATAAAAAAAATGTTGAAATAAATATCATATTTATTCACAATATATATATAAGTTTATATTTACAAATAAAATTCAGATATTTAAAATCTATTATATCATTTATGGTGGTGGCAGGACATACATACAGATGAAGGATGTATCTATATTTCGACATATGGAAGAATGAATGTTAAATAATAAATCACCATTATATAATCATTATTATATCACATATATCATATATATTCATTAAATATATTATTATTACCATTCAAAAATATTTGAAATGAAAACAAATCATCACTTTTTGGAAGTGGAAGTCTACATGCACTCATGATCATCATTATCATTTTCCAATGGTTTGGATGGTAAGAAGTTAGATTTGATATTATAATTTAACAAGTATGATTATTTCATAGTTATAATATATAAAATTTAAGCAAATAATAGTTCCCATACAAAAATAATGGTGATGAGATATATATTATATGATTATATAGTGATGGTGTTGTGTTTGTACACACAAGTGATATTCTCACATCGCATTTAATGGAAATATGGTGAATTTGTTTGCTTAAATACATTAAAAAATAATGAAATATATTTATAGTACTTAATTTATTATTTATTTACTATATAATATATTTATAAGTGGTAAATAAACAATTAAAAATAATTTGATCAGTTATGTTGATTAACTCTTCTATGAAATTACTCATTTAAATATCCTCTTAAGGGGTCTAGGGTTGGTATTTTGAAAATAATATATTATATATAGTCTGTATAGTGTAGTGGATATGGTATATTGGTATATTTTAGTTGAGATATAATGCTCAATATGGTGTCAAGAAGATAAATGAGGGGTACCCTTTTATATTTGACGGTATGGTCACCCATGGAATTTCCAAAAAATAATAAATTAATTTAAATTAATTTTCTGTCAAAATGAATCTAAATTGAATATAATCTAATATAATATGATTTTGAGTTAAAATAATATCATTAAATAATATTTTTAAAATTTTGGATCACATTATTAACTATATCATTCTATTTTAGTGCTTCATCATCCCTTTTTAAAATTAGAGTAATATTTGACTTTTCTACAATTTAAGGTTTAATAATGTTAATATAAAATACAAAATGACCAAAAAATGCACGATGGATGGTTTATAAAAACTAAAATTAATTCTTCGGGTCAAATTAAAAAAAATTATTATTTTTTCCCATTTCATAAATTATTTTTTACTATAAAATCTCATAAATGTAATTTTAATACTAATCATTTCATTTGACATTAAATAAATCAATAAAATGGGTGAATTAAAATATAATACCTCAAATAGTCTTTAATAATTAACAGAGGTTTATAAAATTATTGGGATAAATTAAATAATTCATATTATATTAGATCTATTAATTTAAAAATATTTTCGATTAATATTCTTTTGATTTAATAAAAACTGCATTATCATTGTAAGAGAATTTAAGGTCAATATATAGTTTATAAAAATTATAAAAAAAATTATCTTGAAATTTATTTTATTAATTAAAAAATAGAGACTTATATTTTTTAATAACATTATTTTTTATCTTTTTGTTTATATAAAAAATTACAACAAAGTGGGAGACATTTTGTATCTTTCTTTTCAATAAATATTACATGAGTTATTTTCAATGAGAAGATTACATTAGATACTAATTATTTTCAATAAGGTGATATTTTTCATAATAAACCACATCCAATAAGAATTATGGTCAAAAAAATGTCTTATCTGTATTTTTTATCCAAGATTAACCTCATTTTACTGTTTACCAA
The DNA here is from genome assembly GCA_963277665.1 of Viscum album. Taxonomy (NCBI): domain Eukaryota; kingdom Viridiplantae; phylum Streptophyta; class Magnoliopsida; order Santalales; family Viscaceae; genus Viscum; species Viscum album. Next base: position 1,276,782,803 of record OY728159.1, read on the forward strand.
TGTCATAAATTTAACAGCTATTACTATTAATTTTGAAAAAAACAAAGGAGTACTATTTATAATAAATTAACCTAATTACCAAAAATATGGGATAAATTTTATCTAATTTAATATATATAAATATAATTAATTATTTTTAAAATATGAGTCAAAAGGTTCGTGAAAATCACATTTTAGAAACATGGGTTTTTATAATAAAACAAGACATATTTTTATCCCATTTATGTAAAATATAAGGAAAATTTTAATACATTTAATTTATTATATAATATACAGATTTAATTGAAATAATTCAACAATAGTTATCAATTTAATTTATTATGATAAAAACACATTTGGTGCTTGGTATTGTTTTTCTGGAAAATGACTTTTTACATATAAAAATGTTTTTATACTAAATTAAATCCAAAAATTGATACAAATGAAATTAGTATGATTGTTTAAAATATTATAGAACTAATTTTTCATTTATACTATATAAGAAAATGGAACATTGAACATGATTAAAAAAATACAGTTTCTAATAAAAAATCAATATTTTTCTTTATTCATTAAGAAATAAATATATTCAGAAGAATCCCATAAATTTATCATAAGATAATTTTTATATGATTATTTTGAAAACATAGTCAGTGTTATGAAATATTATATTAAAAATTTCAGAAAATTTATATAATATTTTCAAAAAAAAATAAATTAAAATCATTTTGAAGGAAATTTAATTATTAAGATTAATATAACTTTTCTAAAATTGAATAATTATTTCAAAAGTATTAATAAATTTATTAATGATGAGTTTGTAATTTTTATTTATATCTTAATTTTTTTAATCAAATTTATACCCACCAATTAAAAGGCTAGGTTATTATGGTCACTTAATAATATTTCAATAATATATTAATGTTCGTTTACACTCTATGTTATGTGTAAGACAAACTATTTGAGAAATAATGTCTATTATAAAAAAAATTCATAAAATCTCATGAAGTTATAGATATGATCATGAGAATCTTTGTTCATAATATTGTGAATATACATTATTCATGATATTCTTTCTAAAAATATTATGATTCATTATTTTTATGTTTTGGAAATATTTCATGGCTATATGATTATGAAAAAATCCATGTATCATACTTATTATATCATATTTTGGAACTCTGAATCCTTTGTATATATTTGATCAATTATGATTTTAGGTTCTTTAGGTTGTATTTTTTGAAACTCAAACTCATTCATGATCTTTTTAATCATGTTTTTCTCTTATACCATAGTTTTATCAGATAAATTATCTTTATTCCTTTATAAATCAATTATATATTTTCCCTTAATAATTGTTTGGGTATTTTATATTTTTTTCAATCCACGAGTTATAATGATTTTTATAACCTTTGATATGATTATATGGGTATCTAGTTTCGTACAAATAGAGAGAAATTTTTACAGTAATTTTTTTTGAAAAAAACATATGAAACTAAATAATTATTTCATGGGGTTTTGAGATGTAATGTTTAATAGTGAAAGATCATAATTGTGGTAAGCTTCTATGACTGGGGTCTTTTGTATTAATAACATGTGGTCTACGTAGTAGGTTAGTAGTGAAAGATCCAATGTGACGATGTGGTAGGTGAATGCTTCCATGAAAATGAGTTGTGGCTGATGTTTTTAGTTATTCATAATAATCATTGATGTTCTTGTAGAATCCAACTAATTATAGTGACTTTTGGATTTTCAGCCGAGTTTTTGGAATATATGTTGTTTAAAAATATATTGTTATATTCATTTGGTGATTCTAGATAATATTGGGATTTCACACCACTCAGCCTTTGGGACTGAATTTTTATAGACCAAGTCGATGTTTATCGATCCCACTAGGGATGGATGGGGTATAACCCCCTTTGTGTACATTGTTTCCATGTTTGTGTTTTCATATTTTAATCCCACCAATAGAAAAAATTCTTGAAAACAATGTGAATTATATGTATGTTAAGCTCGAGTCATCTCACGTGGAATTAAAGATAGTTTATGAAGAAATAGTTTAGAAGATAAATAGAGAGAGTAGGAATGGTTATTCATAGTCAGTATCAGATAAATTTTTTGTTATTTTTTTTGTGAGATTAGTTTATTTATATTCTATTATTAAAACTATTTAATGTATGTTCAAACCGTTAAGATAATCATAAAAGAATGAATACATCCAAAAAACTTTGTAAGTTGAAAAGTTTTCAGTTTCCAAGAAATTACATCCCTATATAGATAAGAAAAGTTGGTGTGGGATATTAAATTCATTAACGTATGGGTAAAACTCCAAAATGGATGATTGATCATTATCATGATCTTCACTTGGTGTAAAAAATGTTTTGTTAACTACATATTTTTATTAAAACTCATAGGTATATGATTCAATAATTGAAATTATTTTTAACAACTATTATAAATTATATTAATGAAATTATAGGATATGAAAAATAACTAGTTGTATAAAAAATAATAGAAAAATGGAAATGGATATCCTATGTTGGAATTAAGAGACTAATAATTTAGGTTAAACATTCCCTTTATGATTTATATTTTTCTTATTCATAGTTTTCAGTTTCAAATATTTATTTAGTTTCTATTAACTTAATATTAATTTATTTAAAATAATGTTTAGAGAAAGGTGAACTGATTTAATAATAGTTTCTATAGAAAATGTAATGATAGTCATGAAAAGATACCTGCTGCGATATTTTATAGATTGAAAGATCATATTGTGATTCTTACTCAACTCTCAAAAGAAATTATGAGTAAAACTAAAAATATTGATCTCTAAATAGTTCTAATGAATTAACCACCTTTTATCGAGTACGTTATATTTTAAATTATATTATGCTATTTTATGTATTTCAAGTCACTAATCACCAAGTATTTGAAGAAAATAATAGTGAGTATATTTCCAGTCCTATAATGCTAGAACAATGATGGTGTTTTTTGAGATGTCTACCATTTTTAATGTGAGTCTAATTAATGGTGGAATATAATTAATAAAATGGTTAAGATGGACGAAATTGACTTAATGTAAAGGGTTGAGTTTAATAAAATATTTCACACTAAATATTTTCATTAAAATCATCACACAAAAGTAGAGGTACAATTTATTTAGTTGAAAAAAAAATTATAGGGGAATTAGTGGGTACATATTAATAGAACAGAGATTTACTCATTAGTTATACCACTAATTTTATTAATGAATTGGAATATAGGATCAAATGATTCCTTAGTGGCTTGAAATCATGCTTTAAAAAGGAATTACCTATAATATAAATTGATAACTATGAAAAAAAAATTATCTGAAATTATGTTATATATGAAAATTGTGGTCTATAATTTATTTAAAGTCTAGAAAAGAAAAATGGACTTAATATATAACATGATTGATGAATCATATGTGGTAAATAAATCCGTATCTAATATATGTTTACAAAATGTGAAAAAATCAACAAGTATATTTCCATGTAGTTATTGGTGGTTGTTTAAATCCGGTAATGCTTGTCCATCTAGATCCTGATTGTTAAATGGAAATAAAAAGGATGTCCAATGAAATAGAGGAGAATAATGAATAAAATTATTCTATACCGAATCATTAATGATTCAAATTTAATGTTCTTTTTTATTATCCAAAATATAGGGATAATGAGGATTGTGGTCATGAGAAATGGCTATAACCTTGGGAATATGGAAGGGCCAATAAATCAAAAACTAATAAAATAGATCTTGAAAACAACAGGTAAAAGAAAAAAACATCATCCACTCTAGAAAAAAAAAATTTCCTATTTGATTCTAGTCCTACCCACGACCTTATACCCATAATGTTTACTATTATCTTCAATGATTACATATATGATTTTTGGAGAAAACAAATATTATTATGATGGTTTAACCCCATGTATATAATATCATTCAATAGTTGTCTACATTAATTTCATCGAAATATAATTATTTTATATTTACTTTAATTTGATTTAAAATTAAACATTTATTACCTCTCTATGCATAGATCTTATATCAATTTCAGAAATAAGGAATCCATGTTTCTTATCATAAATAAACTTTTGATAATATCTTACTAAAATTTATTGGGATATCTTTCTTACTATATGTTCTTTAATAGTTAATCATGATATGGGTTTATTATTTTTACATAATATAGATAGGTTTAAATCTCATTGAAAATATTATCATGTGTCTGGCTTTCCTTATGTATTCACATAGTTATTTTTCTTTAGTAGGTGATAATAATAACATTTTTGATGAATTTTATTAAATTGGGAAATTTAACACCTAAATATTTCATTGTTATTGTCCCTTTAAATAGATATTAGGTTGAATATATTTTTTATATAAAACACCAATCTCAGACAAACCATGACAAATTGTAATGATATAAACAAAAAAATCATGATAAAAATTAACATGTTAGGAAAATAAATTATGTATCCTCATTAATAAAATTGTATGAATAATAAAATAAGAAATATATAAAAATAATATTAATAAAAAAAACTATATCCTAATGGTTTCCCATAATTATATTAACTCAAATTTTAAATATAGAAAAAAATTGATAATTAGAAAAATAACATAGATATTAAATGTTAATAAACTATTATTAATAATTTTTGTTTATATGTAAATTTAAAATATTACCATTATATATTGTCATATAGTTAATATATCTATTAGTATAGTATTATTATTGTAAAATAACTAATAAATTGGATTGTATAAATTCATCTAACCCCATTATGAAATTATTTTAGAAAAGGGTGTAAAAAGTAACCACGTAGTAGAGCTTTTTCTAATAAATATCATTTTTTCAACATAGGAAGAGAGGTAGATTTTCCAAATTTTTTCCATGACAAAACCTACGGTGTACTCTAATATGTGAGATTTTCAAAATAAATTTATGGGAGAAGTTAAAACTCATGGGAATCACTATGATATCCATTCTAGATGAATCTATACCCATAAAAACCACCACTCGATAACTTATTATTTTGTATTATATATATATATAATTCTTTAGTGGATATATAAGTAAATGTTTTGAGGATATAATGTAGTAATTATCAATCAATTAAATGATATATATATATATAATATGAATTTTTAGACATTTCCCAATTCAAATATTAATGGATAGGAAATGTAATTTTTAATAGATATTTATTTATAATATATACACACATCCAAGAGTTATTACCAATATTTTAATGAGATGATATTCATTTTATTATTAAAATATAAATTTTCCTAAAAATCATTCTATGATATATAAAAAAAATATTAAAAATATTCTTTAAAAACACTAAAAAAAGTCAATAAAAATTATTTTATTATTTTCAATTACAAAAACCCATGATTCAAATAATTTTTAAATTATCAATATAAGAGGATGTTACCAATTTTTGTTTTAGTTAAAATGGTACAATTTTTTATATGTTAGTTATTATTATAAATGATGTGTAATTTATAATTAAAATAAGTTTTTATCATTTTTAAATCTAAAATAATGTTTAAACAACTAAAAAATAACAAAATTATTTTTTATTTTAATTTTTTTTGAAATAAGAATGAAAAAATAAGGTATAAAATTTGTTTCTCAACAAATACAGTTTTCCCTATACCTCATGTTTTAAAATAACATATAATATTTTATTATAGAGAAATTAACTTTAAATAAATAGACTCTGGATTTGTATTCATCACATAAAAATTATGTATAAGTGGTCAGATTATTTTTTTACAAAAAAAAAACAATTACCATGGTAACTATTTAAACAAGGTTAATAGGGGAAAAGTATTTAACTTAATATAGATCAAATTTTTATAATGTAACATAATTTATATAACTTCTATAATTCCTTTTATAGTTAATAAATCCATTTAGACATATCTCTCCTAAAATTACTTTCCTTACTCACCCAACTCTATTGTTATTTTTTCATTAACCCACACATAATGCTTGTTTCAATTGAAATACCTCATTTTTGAATATATAAAATAATCTCACATACACTCATGTCAAACCAGTATATACCATTTAATTAAAATTTAAATAATTTCTATTTTATATGTCCCATAATACTAATAATCATCTTTAATCCCTTGGATAAATTATCATGTCTCATGTCCTCTATATCCCAAAGGACATTTAATTGAAGAATCTTATTCATAACCTGAGTATTGTCCACTCCCTATCATTGTCTTCTATATAATTATCCCTTAATCGTATACTACCCAAACAATTATAATGACATAATTATTTTTATTGTAATGATATTATTTTATATTAATTAAATAACCCTTCTCTACCTATATCCTATCCATTTTCAGAATCAAAACTTCTCTCATGTTATGTATGGATAATTTCATCCATGACCGACACATTTTATTTTTCCCCACCAACTATCATGGATTAATTTAAAATTGATAAAGAGATTAAATTTTATAATTATAATATTATTATTAATTAAATATAAATTATGTATTTTATTAACAATATTATAAATAAGTGGTTGATGTAAATTTTATCCCAAAATTAGCTTACTAATATGGAAAATGATTTACTCTTCATAACTACTAGCTTATTATCATTATGTATTCATGCACATCTTATCAATTATAATTTAACTATTTTATAACACACACACATATATATATATATTCTCATTTATTCTTCTAAAATTAATATTAGAGTAAAATCACTTTCATTATCATTCATTGGCTATAACATGTTGTTAATTGTGTCACATTATCCACCTACAAGATTAATATTATAAATTATCATCATTAATTCTTATAGAAACACAGTTAGTAGTATTATATCAAATATATTGGTAAATATTTTTTATATTTTTCTCTGTAATTATATTATTATAATGTAATTCATTATTAAGACATCTATTTTAATTTATTAAAACCTATTAAAAATTTTATCACTAAATTCATCTTTAAGAATCTAATCTAAAAATATAATTTAATGAAATTAAAAAATTATTAATCATTAGAAATATATAGTTTTAAAAAAACTCTTTTATTGATGAATAGGGTTCCAATGTATATGGATTCATATGGACACTAAAAATATTATGTGAAATAATAAAAAATAATGATATAATGATGAAAATAAATATTAAATAACCTATAAGTATATAATTAATAAATAAAGATAAAGGGTTGAGATGTTAATAGATATAAATAAGTCTCTGGAAAATGTTTTCATGTTTATTATATATGTGGTTAGGTTAATTTTGTGTTATTAAGAATAATAATAATGGTTTTCATCTCAATTCTAATTATTTTAGGAAATATTTAATATTACGAACCTACTATTTTTTTAACATGAAGCATTTAATACACCGTAGATTAATTTTTTGAATCATTTCGTAGAATTTATTTATTTTTAAAATATATTTTATGTTTCCTCTTTAATTTATTTTTAATAAAATGTTAATAAATCCATAAAATATATCTCTTATATAATTCCTTTTAATTGAGTTATAAGGTTCATTATTATTATGTTACTCTATGATCCCAATAATCATACATTTCATTTTTCCTATGATATTTACACTTTAAAAATTATTGTATGTCACTCTTCCATGTCTATATTATTCTTCTAAAGAATTTTTTTCATCATTATTTTGAAACATGAAAATCCATTACATAATGTCAGCTCCATATTTCTCTTCATCCACTGTCAAAAGTAATTTTTGTTATCTTTTTTTATTTAGTAGGTTTCAATAAATTTATATTAAAAATAGTAAAATGGTTTTTCTTTCATGGTCATATATTTTAACATCCACTCTAAATTTCAAATTTATAACCTTTGTGTAATTTTTAGGCTCCATTATTGATATTTCTTTACTAATATGTCTGAAAAAATAATCTTTTCCCATTTCAAAAACATGTTGTTTTAGAAATTTACTCCTAACACCAACTCTTTATTAATATATTAAAAAGTATTTTTTAAAGGTACTTTATTTATATTCTTCATTATTTTACTCTTTATGCTAAAATTTCTATCTTGAATGGGGTTAAATTTTATGAATCACAAAAAAATCCATAAGGAAATACATTTTTGGGGGACTAGAATTTTTCGCATTAACCAATAAAATTCTTGAAGATATTTATTTTTGATAATTTCATGACCCAACCCACAACAGCCCAACAGACTATTGGTTTTCAATGTATGAAAACCCAATGCCAGCCACTAATAGGTTTGGGGCTTGCAACAAATGTCAAGTTGGTATAACATTCAGATGAGAGGCCTTACCAAAGGTACCTATTCACACACACAAATCTTTTATCACATAATATGATTAATGTAAAAAACAATTGATACAAATGCATTCATACCATTAAAACCCACATTCAAAGTACGATAACAACACTAGAATGTGTAAATTTGACAAATACAAGATCCTTAAAACTATTAAGAATTATGAGTTTATAGAGTTTTCAAATTATAGATAAATGTTACACCTAATAAAAAACATGATACTTTCGTCATATGTTATGCTACATTGGATCCTAGTCTCGAAAAAACATATCAAACAAACTTTCATTTTCAAAAGACATAACATATTTCGATAGATCCCATGAATGGGTGGGTATAACATTACCCAATAGTAAAACCTCAAACAACAAAATATAATAATTAATATAGTAGTCAGATTATCATAGGTATATGTCAATAATAATATGAAACATTTAAAAATATTCATATATTCTCATGGTAGACTCTATATTTCAAGTTAATGTCACATTTACATTTTTGTCCTGTGATTCTACTTGAGATTTCATAGAAGAAATCAATTATGTGAACACACTTCCTAACTATGATGGGAATGATTCAATTTATATGAGATATAATTAACATCTATTCTCACGATATGGAAATACACATAAGAAGACAGAAGAGATCGATTCATCGATAAGGGATCACACTTAATTCTGTGGTGTATACTGACTACCTGATCTAGAAAAACCTACAATCTCAGGGAACAATGCCTGTATATGTGGTCAAATCGACATCCAAAACACCACTAAGGATGGAATTTGATAGTCGATTCATTTCCACCCCATTCCTCATGAAGGTTTTTTAATATCTCAATTAGAGTCTAATTATTTAGAAAATATCACAATCTTATTTACAGGATGTAATTCCATAATAAAATATAATAGGGACAGACTGATGGAATATACCCTAAGGAAACTAGTCCATACTAAAAATAATAGGGGCCTCAATCCTCTTGGGAGGAAGTACATGTCATTTATTTGGGGTACATGGAATGTCTTTCTCACCTAGGGTCTACACATGGATTTCCATATCATCTGGCATGTTTCTCAAAGTAAGACTATATCCCAAGGGGGTACATGGTGTTTATAGGTATACTAGTTTTTGATTTTGTACACCTAGCCATGCCCATGCACCATCTGTTATCCAAGTACACGAATTCACCTATTTATTCTTGTTGTGTTCAGAAATATAGATTATATTATGTACCATTTCCATTCTCATGATCCTAAGTGTACATGGGAAGTAACCTAGTCCGGTCACATGGAATGTGACACATACTACATAGCTTCTAATCCTTTCAAATCGACTGAAACCATAGTTCCATAGCAGAGGCCCCATATAGTGTATATCTCTTGATAATACACTAGGTTTTAAATGATTATCCAGAATCCATATGTATTCACATAGTTGTTTAATATTCTGATGAAACCCTCAATTAACACCACATAAAATATATAATATTCATTGATCTATGGTTATCTTGTGATTCCATCACTACTTTATAGATTCTTGCCATCATATTTTATCAAAAAATAGTCATCAAGTGCCTCTACATTACCAATGTTCCCACCCATGCATGGATTTCTATAATCTTATCTATTTACTCATTTTCACTATCATATCATGATTCTACCACCAAGTCTAGAATTGATTTTGTATTAATAGTCCACTTCAAAAAATAACCGGTGTGAAATGATTGATTAATGGGTATTCATCAAACCTTTTCCCAAAGAAATCACATGTGATTAACATGGAAATAAACAAGAAACAAATAAAAGAAACACTAGTGATTAAGAAACCTTATCCATTAAATGGGAAGGACTCGATCCACTTCTATTATAATGAAGATTAAATTAATAAATAAAAAAAATAAACAATCGATGCTTGAATCAATTTGTGTTAGTGAAATTGGTGTTTCTTCAACCCAGGATATAAAAATGGGATGAATCCTCATAAATATTAATGTATACCATGATATTAGATCAATAATTGATATTGGATATTTAAAGTTCATTTTCATCAATAATACCCTCTTGTTCCATTAGCGCTTTAATTACCAATCCATGATCTGTTGTAGTTCTTCTATGAATTTCATAAATAATTCATTATCAACAAACACTCACTAAAACTCGTGGTTATATATATAACCCTAAATTTTTCCACTAACATATATTTATAAGTTTTTAATTAAGTAAACTATTTAAATAAATAAAAAAGTATGTATTTTAATTCAATTTATTTTTCTACTACTGATATCACTCATGCCCAATACCCGAAACCATGAAAAATCATGTCGTTCCTACGATAAATACCACATTCCAATCTAAATTCAAGTCTTAGACATCCCATCTAAGTCACTAATTGAATGTTATTAAACTATTTTATAAAAAATATGTACCCATGATTTTAATATATTTAATATTTTTAAAATATCACTTATATTCCCGTTGGGCATCACAATATCAAGTCTTCTAGTGACAGTCTCTGAAAATATTACATGATATATTAAAAATAATTACATAAATAATAGAGATGTAATATTGTCGAAACCTTTGATATTTTCTACCTAAAAAGTGGTAAAGACTGCACAGAAATATGTGGGTACTAATCTCACAAATGGGTCTACCACTCCAATGGGATCTATTGAATATTATTATTCTTCCATTAGAAATGCACCAAGGAAATCACTATCCCAAAGAGGATCTTATCATTATAATAAATTCATTAAATCAATTACTCTACAATTCATTATTTATTATTAATTTTTGGCATTTTCTAGTCAAAAACATGTAATGGTTCATGCATGTAACTCCTCAACTATGATAGGTGAATGTGTCATGAACCCATTCTAACTATGGTAGTATAGCCAAGTGTTATGACACCTCACTGACTGCAAATAGTATCCAGAAATGGACAATTAATCTAAAAAAATATTCTCCCTATAATAATTATCCATAATCCATGTTATGGTGATAATTTTAGAAACATGTGCTCCCACTCCTAAAACTAAAAAGGCCTTTATAACTGGTCTACATAAGACTTACAATGGATCTGTTTAGTCTTTATTTGATCTGACATGATCTAAACATTTTATAGCATGGCTTCCACATTCTTTGGGCTAATGGGTGCAGACACTCCTAGATCTGTGAAACCCAGTGGAGACCTGCATGTTCATGAGTACAAGGCCTCAAACAGTTCTATATCAATGGTGGAATGGTTACTGTTGTCGTATGAAGCCCCTACCAAGGTTAGGTGATCCTCTCAATTGCAGATAATTCCTAATATGAAATCCAAAAACATTTCTCCCTGAAACATATTGTTCTTCTCTATCTATCCATCATTATTGGGGTGGAATGTCATGATCAAGAACAAATAAGATAAAAAGGCCACCTAAAATACTCCACATAATCACAATGTGGATTAATCATCACATTATAAAATTATCATAATGGGAACTATATGATGTCTGACTATATCATGCATTCATAGGCATCAAAATGCCTCTACTAAACTTTACTCTTCAATAGTTATGATGTAGATCGTCTTGGTGAGTCGGTCAATAATTTCCCAGAATGAATAGGGTAATCTAGACATGTAAATAATCCCCATCAGAATATACATATATAGATTATCCAACATTCAATCTGTCAGCTCTAGAGGTTGAGAAATGCCCACTAGAACATACCAATTAGCCTTCACTAGCATAGAAGTGATGAATCAATAGAAAAAATCTTCAACTGAGTTCATCATGTCAGACCACCAAAACTAACACCAGAGGTCTTGGTACATATATTCCACACATAGGTGTACCACTGAAGGAGATGTATGAATATCTCATATCCCCTCCTCCTATAAAATCACTAAAAACATCATCCATACTCAAAAAAGGTGAACATGCCTCTCAGATTCATAAAATAAATTAAGATCACATTCAATGGATATATGATTATATAAGGTCTCAAATTAATTATATCATTGGTGGCCATTCCTATATTATTGTAGCAGTAGTTGTGTATCCTATATCAATTGGAGGTAGGATGAACGACCCTCATCAACATGGGATAATTACAATGAGGTTAACTAAAATGATACATCGACCAAAAATAGAAAAAAATATCCTACTAAGATAATATGCTACCACATTCCCCTTCTCATTAGTATAAACAATCTAAAAGTCATATTCCAAGAAAAAATCTAGACATATCCTTAATAAAATGATTAGATACTTATATGAAATGACATAAATGAGTGTTTTATGTTAAAAATATATTATAAACTACCCTCCTATAAGATAGTGTCTCCACATCTTCAATTTGAATAATACCACTTCCAACTCAAGATCATGTTTCACATAGGTTTTCTCATTATGTCTTAACATCTTGGATAGATATGAAATCACCACCTTCCTATTGATCTGAAAAAACCATATCCAATCAATGAAGAATCATAGAAAACTATGTACATGACACACCATTTATGGAAATATCAATATGGGTACACTCAACAATAGCTACAAAAACAAATGAAAATACTACTGGTAAATTTCAATCCAATTGATCATCTACCCCAACTAGGTCAATGTAATCAAAGGTTCCGATATCCAAGAGAAATATAATACGAATATCATATCGTATCTTACCAGCACAATGGAAGATCCCCACTGCCATCATGTTCTTAGGTGGATCGCAGGGTAATAATTGGACAAACTTCACTAGGTTCACTGCTAAACACTTTTTCTTATATTAAATTGCATATAAATTAGACATCCAAAATGTAGATTATACACTTCAATAGTTCCCATAAAGATGGTGTTCTTAGAGTAACTCTGGTTTTATCCTCAAGTGGCTTGTGTTCTCCTCCATAGATACTGAGTACACTATGATTTCATCTATGAAGAGAACCATAATCATGTCTAAGAAAGAATGAAAGATCATTTTAATGAGTCTCATTAGAACATTTTTGTAGTTATTCATAACAAAAGGCATCTCCATGTAATCATACAGACCATAGAAGAATCATAATTTCTTCATTATTATATCATTTTCCCATACTCACAAAATTTGATAGTCTGATATTTGATCAATATTTGAGAAACACCACACCCCTCCTTAATGATAAAATAGTTATTCAGACTTGGGTAGTGGATAATTTTTATTTACAAGAACCTTGTTTAGGTGATTTTAGTTTACACACAACCCCCAGATCGCATACCCCTTCCTTGAGAACATCACAATAACTAACCATGGAGAAACCCTAGACCTCACAAAGCCCATACTCAGCAAATCCCCCAACTACACACTCATATCCCAAAGATAATAAGGATCCATATGATAATATGAAATATATAACAGGGCCATCCATTGAATTATGTCAATGAATAATTTTTTCACTCTATGTGGAGGTGATCCTAGTACCTCACCGTGAAATATTTCTTCCTAATCTACCACTACTATAGGAAACTGAAAACCCATAGAATCCAATCATCTATGTTTTAATAGTGAATAATTGGTTACAAACTTTTATGAAAGATTAAATCATTATCTAAATGGGTTTAATTTTTACTCATGATAGAAAACCTTATATCTCTTATGCAGACACACTACACCCTTCACCCAAAATTGTTTATCTGTTCAGGGACTATGTATAGAATGTCCATGCCCATGATGACATCACAAGGTCAAATTTATGATATAAAGAGATCACTAAAGAAAAAACCTCCCCTAAAAAATAAATGACATCATTAGTAGAATTTTGTGGTCACTAATTCACACTAGTATTAGTATCTAAGTATAATGTTTGATCTAAGGGAATGCCAATAATCTCTAGGTCTCAAACTAGGTAAATAGAATAAAAATATTGTCAAATTCCAATGTCTATAAAACCTAAATATAAGATATAAAAAAAATATATCATTCATATAATCTTACTCGGATCCAATGGGATCTAATCCCCCACTAACTGCAGCTTCTCTTGCCCTTTTCCAATATCTCACATGCCTAGTAAATGACCTCCTGGGGTGGTGGTGAAATCATGTCATATTGTTTATAGCCCTTGGATTATATCCTTTCTCTTTTTATGAACCAACAAACCTGTGGAACTCCCTACTCATATTATTTTATCTACTTATGTGTCTTATACACTATCTCAATGTGAGATATATGGCATGTTGGGAAATCTAAGGCAAGATATCTACGACCATTATAAGTGAAAAAAGCCTCTCCCTAGAACAACTTGAACCATCCTATGATCCATAAACAACATAGATTGAATCCTATGAAAAAATTTAAAATTGTCATTAATTTTTTGATTTATATGACTATCATCATCAATAATTCATTGAATTCTCTTCTATTGTGTGTCACCACATGAACCCATAATTGGTGTCTTCTTATATTGTGAGCTCTCTGCTACCAGAGCATGCTGAAACATACTATCAAAGGTAATGATTTATTTTTATATCACAATAGACCACATATCTCTATGTAGGGATCACTAAAATTTCCATGATTAGAACAAGTGATCACATAAAATTTCCATAGTGTTTTGTGAGATATTGGTAAACCTAAAATAATATTAATCCACTGTCATACAGCCTTGTTGTAGTTGTAAAAGATCCTAGATGTGATTATCCCCCAACATAGCTTGATACAAATATCCTCTAAAAAGTTTCTCAAACATTGCCGACGATGGATTCACATCCTCATAAGATATAACCAGTAGGATCCATTATCTTTTGGTGGATCCATGAATCTGGCTTGCTGATTTGATGACTATCTAGTCTACAAGTTTCCTTATGAGTCCAAAGAGTCATCTAACAACACTAAGACAATTCTCAACATCCAAAGGTCTAATCTCACCCTATAAACTGAGGGGTATAATGTTCTAATACTAATGAAACATGATCAACTACTTAAAATATTCTATTCATACTATTGGTATCATCTTCGGGTCAACAAGTGGAAGTATGACCAGTAAGTCATCAGGAGGTACCACCTCCTGAACCGGTCCATGTATCGAAGCCTCATCACTAAGGAGATTTTTCTCATGCTTCTTTTTTGAAATCTTAACTAGATATCATCATGGAGGAATTATAATATAGATAATATGTACCGTGTTAAATGATTATATCTTGAGATCTAACTCGAAAAAGACATGGATTCTACAACCAATTCTTATGTGATGTGTTTTCCAATGTTTTCCATGAAACCAATTCCTCTATGTAACAATTCAAAAAGTGTGAATTTAATGTCATGGTGTATGGATATATAGATTGGATCCCCAGTACAGGGGTCCTTGACCGGAATATTGAACTCATAACACTTAACACCATTTCCATAAATCATAAACCAATTTCATAGCAAGAAAAAACTCCAAACTCCCATCCTAGGGTGAACCAACCTCTGAGACGTCTTTATCACAAGTAGATCCAATATGGCCCATTTGTCTTGATGTAAGACATGGGTGAAAACTCCATGCCCTCCTCTAAAAGGTCACGTGCTGGTAACCAGTGATGAGTATAAATAACCCTCACATGGGAGGTGTTATCCTAAAAAACCTATACACATTCACATATATAAAAACACATACAATGTTGAATGTATAGAAAAAACTATACCATTGAGTCCATAGATTTAAATTCATCAATAAGATTCTAAAAACAATACTAGAAAGAATAAAAGAAAAATAAAGGCCAACCAAAACTGGAAATAATTCAAACCATCTATAGTGAGTGGAACATAGTCAAATGTGGAAATTGGTATGAACCACGGTCTTTCTATCATAGTCTAAGATTTTTCTACTCCTAGTCAACCAAAAACCCCATAAAACAACCTAAATTAATTATAGGACACATCTTGTGAAGGAAAATCCTATGCATGTTTGTATATTATAGTAAACAATAAGCTGACCTAAAACAACAACACATAAGCCTCAGGATAGTAATATGATTGTCAACGTGATATGACTGACTGAAAATTACATTTTTATTAAAGATAAGACACGTTTTAGGACAATGTGATAAACTAAAACAATTAACAGAAAAACCAAAAACATCCATAGAAATCAACCGGTGTTGCCCCACCCAAGCAACTCTGTCATGATGAAAAGACTCCAGTGATGCAGAACCTCAGCAGACAGTCCCGTGCAGATGCACGGGCACAGAACCAATGGCAACACCATACCCTCTTAGCATCCCAATAAAAAGGTCTTCCTCGATGAAGACTTCTTGCTCTGATCCTCATCCGGAGCAGGTCCAAGCCGAATGAGGGGAATGAGAACAACCAAATAGATTTTGTCATGGTATATAGTATGTCTCAAGATAAGGTAACAAATGAATTGTTAGCCTATGTTTCTACACTATAGTTCATAGAAACACTCCCCTCCAATAACTTAGTCATTGAGTCTGATAAAAATGACGGTGTTCATCTAAGATTCCATGTTCATTAAGTCACACCATAAGTAATTAAACATTATAAATTATATGTGGTTGATACCTAGATAGAGGATCACACCATGGGATATTGGTTATACTGAAAACCCAATATAGAATAACCTGATAAGTCCACCTGGGGCCTCATAGAGTGATTTAATAAACTCTATCAGATACTAATCTCTTATAGAGGATCACAATAATTTAATTAGGATTTAATTCCATACTATACCCACATATGGATGGATTAAGGGAACACGCCATATGAAAATTGGTCCATACTAAATAGAATAGAAGCCTTATACCTCTGTGGAGGAAGTACATATTGTGTACTAGGAGGGTACAAGACATGTACATCTCCCCATGGTCTAAAAATTTCATTCCATCTCACGTGTAATGTTATAAAAAGTACATGATATTCTCCATGGGGTGAAAAATATGTATAGGTCCACCAGATCACTCTTTGTTACACCTTTTTGATCATGTGTTCTAGGACGTGTCCATATATATGGCTTATCCAAGTTATTTTGGCTATGTCTAAGTACATGGCTTAGCATTTATACTCAACCATGATATTGTTGCAAAGGGTAGAGGAAGCGTTTATGGGTCGGGTCACATTTCATGTGACTTGTGATCCTTTGTTCTCTTTGGAATCTATAGTTTCTGATCAAGGGACCCACACCTTATATATCATAGGTTTACTCACTATGTAATCTAGGATTTTCCCAAGACCATAGGTCTTAATGTGGTTTCTAATTACACATAATCTAACCTTTATATCCATTATCAATCTCTATTAAAATTTTAGATCTTATTTCATTGAGTCCATCCATTTATAATGGCCATGTTTCTGCTATTTGAACCACTTGGGATATAGAACAGTTTTTCCTCTTCATCACATAAACACCCAACCATGCACAAACATATCTAATAATGTCTTATCCATCATCTTCACTACTATAGATCAATTTTTGGACAACTCTCAAGCATATAATGTGGTATCAATCTATTTTTCTGAATAATTTATGTGAAACAATTGATTATTGTGTATTCATTGAACCTCCAGTTAAAAAAATTATCCCTTGATAAAAATGGGAAGAAACAATGGTGATATCCATGAAACGAACGAATAGGAGCAAAACTCATCCATTTTTTCATGTTTCCCTTCAAATGTTTCTATTAAAACAATGAACAAATTAACCAACAATAACCAACTAAATAAAAGAATAATTCAGCAGTAGATTCAATATTAAATTGTTGTTATTGGAAATGATCTAAGTTCAACATTGGATATAAAAAAGTGATGTATCCACATAAATAAAACATCATACATTGTTATTAGATCAATAATTTATAAAAAAGTTTCCTAACCAGTTTTGGTTGATGAGTGGTACCAGTTCTATTTGTGCTTCGATTTATAATCCTTGATGTTCTATTAGTCATTCGGGAATCCACTAATAACAGACCGCCAATGGAACTTAAATGAAATATAAGGGTTATTTAAATAAAATTCATTTTAGTGATAAAACTATAATTACATCGTTTTAATTGGGGTTAGGCTTTAAATCAATTTTTAAATAAATATTTTAATTTATTTAATTATCTCTCCCATCATGGGGATAAATCCCTACACATGATTCTAACAAAGATTTTGTCATAACTAGGGTAAACCCTAAATTTATCGACTCAAAAACAGTATCAGATTTCCCATTAATTTCCACGTTCAAGCATTCTTATACTATTTCAACAAACATTTGTTTAGGTTATATTGATTTATTTAATACATCTAAAATAACATTTCTATGATAAACTAGTCATGAAATATCACATTGTCTTATCACCTACCCTTAAAAATACTAATAGATATATTCTAAATATTTCAATTGAAAAAACATAGACAATGTAGATACCCACTAGTGAAAAATTCTTTTTCTCATATTTTTTTAGTATTTCTTTCATTTATTAGCCGTTGTAGCTAAAGGAGGTGCGTTAAATATTTTCTATAATTTGAAGTAAAAAAATTAATATCATTAATATATAATAGAACACATTTCTATGTAGGTTATTTAATAACTAAGAAAATAGAATCTACAATGTCAATTTCAAATATCAGCTATGTGAAAAGTATTCAGGATGAAGGGGATTTTTGTCATATATTTAATACCTAATGAAAAATGTCATATAACACATTGGTTATTATATAAATGATGTATAAAAATGCCACACTGAATCCTTTTTTAGGTTGGTTAATAAATAACCAACGTAAAGAACACTATTCAATGTAGGTTATATGGAAGCCGACGTGAAAAGGGATCGAGATGAGGGGTTATTATGCCGATTATTGAATATTTTATGTAAAAAGAAATATACCACATCATTTATATATAAAAAGACATTAAAACCCATTAAATGATATTTTAATGAAGGTTATAAAATAAATATTGTAAATATTTTATAAAAAAATTATTCATTTTTACCATTCTTCTCCACTGCCGACCAAACTATAAAAATACCGAAATTTGAAAAAACAAAAACCTGAAAAAAAAATTACACATTCATAATTAAAACATTATAAAATATAATATTAACTAAAAAACAAAAATCCAACAAAAACAACTAAAAAATTCACAATTATAATTACAAAATAAAAAATTTAAACATTCCTTAAAAACTAATATCCAACCAAACCTGTAAAATGATTTTCTCATTCCACTTTCATATATGTATGACTTGTTTCACTATAAGGGGGAGATTCATAAAAAATCGTCAAATTAAAATGAAATTATTCAACATGTATAATGAATAAATAATTGAAATATTATGGAATAGTTTATAAGGAAATTTAAGCTGGATGAATATAGTAGTTGTTCTAGTTATAATTATTTCATATATAAATCATAACAAATAATTTATGTATTTTGTGATTCCTTGATGTTTATGATATTTTTTAAAAATATTTTTTCAATTCCAAGTAACATTTTTATGTAATATATCCAAATAGTTCTAATTATTAATTAAAAATTTCCTTTAATTTTACATATTTAATTTTAGCACTATTTTTATTTAAGGGTTTTCAAATGAAATACCATCCCCAATTATAAAATAATATTTATGAAATAAAATTATTATTTATTATAAAATTAAAACTATTATTAAATTAAAACATAGTTTTACATCTTGTTCAATAAATTTCTATGCACGTCACCATGGATAGAGCATATCCAATAATTATATTCTCCCATAGAAAAAAACCCTAACATACAATGGTTTCTGATATAATAGAAAACATAATGTTAGTGGTTACTATATTAATATACAAAAAACACTTTTTTATATATGGTTCATACCTCTCAACATTGTGAAACATTCAACACTATGAAATTATATTCTATTCAAATCATTCATCAATATGAATTGTTATTTATTCATCATTCATTATTCATGATTTATGTGAAATGAAATACTGGTATATTAATCAATATACAATTTTCATTTTATTCTCCTCAAACATTTTATATAAATACCTAATTCAAAGTAGGCATAAGTATAAATATTCAACAAATTTAACTCAGGGAAAAATTTATTTTATGACTTACATGGAAAACATGTATCTTTTTATGCACAACTTATCTCTAGTTACAAGCTCCATGATATCATTTTTCAAAATCCAAAAAGTTTGTAGATGACCACATACATTAGCTTCCATTGGAATCTAATAAACACCCAACAAAAACAATTAATATATTGACAATATGTCTTGTCTACTAGAATCTGTATCTGAATTCATAGCACTTCGTCTTTATTGTTCTTAATATAGAATTTAATAACCTTTAATGTAATCATGTTAATAAATATATAAATTTATTAACATTCCAATGTAAGAAAATATTTAATATAGAAATAATATAAAAGTTAAAATCTATACATACCTCTATAGTAATATGTCATAGAAGTCTAGATAGAAAAACCAAAAGGTGTCCAAAACTTTTACCAAATATCCTCACCTCAGATTTAGGCAACTTTACTCCTGGTGATATAAATATTATATCATGTACAATGAACCTATGATTATCTATCTTTAACCATGGATGATGAATGGTATCTCCAATACAATATATTATCCCATATAAATTAATATGACTGTGATTATCATCAATATTTGACTCATAGTAACTGGGAAGCTATGGAAAAGGGTGTGTAGGAGTATGATAAAAATGGTTCTTTTGGTGGGGGTGGAGGAGTGGCTATAAGAGTAGGATACAAAATGGTGTATGGAGGTAGAGGGGGAGGAGTGGGAGCTTCTAGCGGAGATGGAATAGTAGTAGATATAGTCTCAAACTCTATATTCATTTCTAAAAACATGTATTGTACTGACACTATGACCTATTCCACTATAGTCACATTATTATTTTGAACATTAACCTCTAAAGATTCGATTTTTTTATAAAACCCTCCATTTCATAACCTAATGAACATAGTAACACCATTCTCACTAATACACCCTACGGGTATCCTCATACATGCCCCGCGTGTTCGGTCTTTCCCAATAATTTATACCCTCTTTGAGAAAAATTATGATGGTATACATTCCAATATTGGATATCCTGATAAAATATCCTCTATTTTTTTTTTAAATTAAGAATAATAAATTATTAAGAAATCATTAGTAAGATCATTAATATACGAAAATTTCAAATTTTTACATTTAAATTACCAAAAATTATTCTTGTCTTGTAAATTCATCAATTGTATTCCTTGTGTATTCATCTATAAGAAGATATATATTACATGGATTTTCATGTAGACTATGCCCAAAAATGAAATCATAGGTGAGGGTTGATTTGAAATCCCACATTCTCCTAATATCTAATGATAATCATTTTCTCCTAACTCCCCTAGTGTTAGTTATATCAAATTTCATCAAATAAGAAGTGGAAAACATATTATAATATAAAAATTTCAATATTATTAAAAAATAATCTACAAGAATTCCAAAAATAGTCCCCCGAAACAAAGATTATATCACTTTCCCAACACTTCTTCAATCAATAAACAAAACACAACCTTTAATTTAACCCTAAACAGATAATGAAATCATGAATTGTTTTTCATTAGGTTCTCTCGGAATACCATTATCATCAAATTCTACCATTATCCTTATTCCTAGATATGAGCAACTGATAATTCGGGTAAACATGTTCCACCACATTTACCAAACAATGAACTCTTATCTGGCTCTTTGGGAGTATATTATGGCTGGTGATGACCAAGAGAAACATATGCATGTTACTACCTAAAGGTATGATCAGAAACCTCATCTCCAAAAATATGCGTTCGATCAACTCATTGATCAGTAATTTTCTTTATAATCAAAGAAACTGACATTTATTACAAGAATTTACAACTTTAACTATTACAATACTATTTTAAATAAAAAATCCAAAATTATAAGACAGAAAATTAAAATAAAACATAACAAATTATTATTAATATTTTTTAAAGTTATCTAAATTGATAACAATAGTAATGATATGTGAAATATAATTTAAATGAATGAAAAAAAATCCAAAATTAGTGTAGGAATATTGAAAATGGTCCAACTTAATAAATAATTTTTAACACAAAGAATTATTATTTTAATGGATTCTTATAAAATATTTTTGTTTTTATTTAACATATTAGATTTTAAAAAATTGTATTTCAACAAAATCAATAAAATATATATGGTACGTAATGGTAATCATGGAAAAATAAATAAAACTAAAATAATATAAAATAAAAATAATTTAATTATTAGTTTTAATATGTGTTTTAATAAAGGAAAAAAACTAACATATCTAACATTTTATGAAATGATTAAATGTAAAAGATAAATAAACAACTATTAACTATAATAATATGAATGTACTAATTGATTGTTTTCCTAAATTCAATATTTATAATTGTTCCATATAAAACAAACTATGTCCTTGATGTGCTAATCATTATTATCTGTAAATATTTCCCCGAAAGTAGGGATCTCACATAAATCAAAGTCTTATTTAATTTGATCATCACCAACATATGGTTTTTTTCCTTGCAAAGAAAATGGAAGTACATTTCAGATTGATCCAGAGCATAGAATTTGTTTTCATGTTTTTTCATTATAAAATAATCAGTTGTGTCTTCTGATCAATTTAGATTAACTAGTGTAATTCTTAATTCGTTGTGTCTAACACCATTTTTAGTAATAAACTATTTTCAATTGAACCCTAGAACATTATATTTTATGTAATGAGCCTTTAATTTTTTTAATGAATCTATATTATTAACATGATGCATTAATTGGGTTTTATTCTTTCAAACTCAAAAAATTCACTACTTATACCAACAATAATACACAACAGTTCTGAGCTGCACATCTATTGTCCCAATCATTTGTATTAAATGTATTTCCCTTAAATTAATACCAAGTCTATGTTATCAAATTAAAACTCGGACCACCCACTATGAATCTTAATTTTTCTAATGCCTTTAATAAACTAAACACAGTATTTTTATACCATAGAAATTGATTTATTATGCTCATTCAAAATCCCCATTACGTTCTTCTTTGGTTGACATTGTTTCAACAAATTTATATAAAATGTTATATATTTTTGAGTATCATCTTTGATATTCAAAATGTATAAAGGTACCTTCATTATCAATTCACCTGACAATGATTTGACTTTCAATCCATGAATCCCCTTTACCCCATAATATACTCATTCATGGTGAGATGGAGGTAGACCAATGTGCTCTACAATAGACATATATCTCATAAAATAATCTACAAACACATCTGAAATATACTTTTAAATAATGGAGGTTTCATGCCAATATGGATTTTTAACATACCCCTTCAATATCTTTATATAACATTCAAAAGGATATATCCAACATATATATACAGGTCTACAAGGATTAATTTATCTAACCAAATGAACCACTAAATGGACCATTATTTCAAAAAAAGATGTAGGAAAAACATTTCCAACTGAAAAAGTATAGAAATTTATTCATTTTCCAAAATATTCAAAGCATTCAGATCAATCTCCTTATGATAAATTGAATTGAAAAAATAACACTCCTTTATGAAATCAATTATAACATAGATGTGAAATATTCCATGCAATGGAACTGGTAGAAGTTGTTGCACCATGACGTGAAAATCATGACATTTCATACATATCGACATAAAATCCTTCTAAGGGAATTTTTCATACTATGTAAGAATAAACCTATGGCACATTGATATCATTAAGAAACTGAGAAAAGAGAATTTTCTCCCAGTTGGATATTATATGAAAATCTAGGGGGAAGAAATGTTCTCCATTCATCTAGAGTGGGATCTAACTCTAAATGTATTATCATTTATAGTAAGTCTTGCCTTGTAATTAACCTACAGTTAGTCTTTACATTAATTTCTAAAAATTGTCCAATCATGTTGTCAAATATATTCTTCTCCACATGCATAACATCAATGTTATGTTTTTCCCCGTGATATCTCCAATATGGTAGCTCAAAAAATATCGATCGTTTCTTCTAAATATGTATATCATTATTATATTTATTTGTCTTTACAAATGACACATCATGGTTTTTCAACCTCTCTAAATATTGATCAGTGGAAAAAGTTTTTGGAGAAATATTAATATATTATAATACATTGAATACCTTTTTTAATCTTCTATAATAGTTATCCATAGACCCGAACTTTTGATAACCCATGCATACTATTTACCTCCCTCTATGAAATTTATAATATTAAGCCTTTTTTCATATTGGACATCCCTTATGCCCCTCAACACTATATCCTGACAAATTTCCATACACTGGGAAGTCATATTTAGTTACTATAATCATTGCATGTAGTTTAAACTATTCCATTTTATAATAATCATACACCCTAATACCATCCTACCATAAGAGTTTCAAATCATCAAATAATGGTGATAATAACACATCAATATCATTTATGGGTTGCTTAAATCTAGAGATCATTAAACTCAACATGAAAAATTTGTGATTTATAATGTATTAATAATATTGGTTGCAAATTAATAATAAATCAGGCAATGAGCTGTATGTTATAACAATCCTTTGATATGTATTCATTCCATATGTGCATATCCCATGTCTGAGATTTCTAACATCATTTCATAATGTTGGAAACGGGTGACCAATTATCTCCCATTATGGACTATCAACTGAATGAAATATTTTTCCATCAAATATCTATAACAAGAATTCAATCATAACATTTTTTCATCATGTGAATTAGAAAATATATTTTTCAAACTAGGAATTATAAGAAGATACCAAAATAGCTTCATAGGGATTCATGTATGCTCCGAATATTCCTATTATTTTTCCTTCAACATATAATGTGATGTCCCACAATTAGGACACTATGAACTAAATTCATCATCCTCCCTATATATCTCACAATCATTAGAGAATGCATGTATTTTTTGTACACTAATAGTATTAGGAATAATATTTTATTCTTATTTATAATGTGAATGAAGAAGATCATTGGCTTTAGGAAGAATTCCTTTCAAAAACTATAGCAACTCAGTAAAACATTTGTAACACAAACCATGTATTTCCAAGAAGTAAATTAATATTAACATTAATGATAAAATCATAAAATTTGTACAACCAAGATACATGGTTATTTATAATCTCCCTCAATTTTCAGTTCGTTCACAATTTTCATTGCTTCAATATCGTGAATCATTTCCTCAATTTCATCAGAGTTACCATATTCCAAAGCATATTCATCAATATATCAAAAAAAATCAAGTCTCACCATAACAAATCCAATGGAATTAATATGTATTAAAACTATAAAAAATCAAATGATTTTTATCTCTGATGTTTTAAAACTATTCATATTTAATCATTTTAGTCTTGGAATGAAAAACATTTCATTGTTTGCAACATTTTTTAAGAAAATTATGAAAAAGTATCATCACCTTACTCCTACTCATCACTCATTTTATGTGGCATAGTCCAACATCAACTCATTAATAATAATAATAATAATTCAAAATTATATATCTTGTTATGATAAGAAAATTTCATATATATATGAAATATTTTATAATATTAATGTAACATAATTTTGAAAAACAATATTTTTGAATGTGAAAAATATAATTATAAATTCAATACAATAATATAAAATATGTTTAAATAAAAAATGATAAATAATTAAATGATATCCACTTAAATACTTAATAAATAAATACATATTTAGATAATGAAAATTAATATTTATATGATGTATTCTATAATTGGAAAGTAACACAATTTTAAAATATACAAACAATTTATGCTTATTTGATAATTATAATGATATTTTTTTTGAGTAAAAATATAGAAAATAACTATGTAAAAATAAATCATCATCTACTAGTGCGATGTATTGTTAACCCGTCACAATTTTTTGTGTGTCAATGTAACTCATGGAGAAATCAATACATATGAATAAACCCCTTGAAGTCATATAATAAGTCACTCACATTTTCTATCCCATTATTGTTTAACATATTTCTATGAGATATAGTATATGGATAATGTCCCAAGGTTACATCATTTTATGGAAATATTACTATTGTAAAAATATTCTCTTTTGAGAATTACCCCAACAATTGAAATAAAAAATTATCTAAAACTTTATGGAGAACAAATATATCATTAAACCTATTAATTTTTTTGAAAATAATATAACTCTATTGATTTACTCATTCCCCATAATGGATTTCATTTCATTATTTTGTTAATAATATAATATATGAGAATAATTCATTCCATCACTTGATTTTTTAATGATGATTTTTTTTGGTTCGTGGAGATTACTTTTTATTACCGTAAAATATATTCATCATATGGATCATTTATATCAACAATAGTTTGAAAAAAATCATTATATAAATAGGCCATCAATAAGTGAATAATTATTGAAGAAACCATCTTGTGGATGTATTTTTTTTTTTTTGAATGGTAACATTGATAAATAAATTCTACCTATAAAGTGCAGTCCTCGTATAGAGATTTTTATCCCCTAGATGAGAAAAAAAATAATGGAATGTCATTCAGGGGAATTGTAGGTAGTTTCACAACATCCACCCTATTTACTTTCCATATTAAACATTTTTCTAGGGGATTCATATTGCGTAAAAAGTGCACCTGATTTTCTTCCTCACAAAGAATCACCTAAAAAGAAAAAAAATCTATTTGTCCCAAAAATGAGTAATTCATAAATGAAAAAATATAAATTAAATTAAATTCACTAAACTTGGGCTTATATTAAATATAATGTGTTTAATCCATAGGACATGAAGATGAGTATAACTAAGGATTTTTCTAAAAGTATATCTTATATGGAAGAATTCTGGAGAAATGTAGATAATAAAACTTTTGTTATCTAATTTTCAAATACACTAAACCTTTGGTTCTTAGGATTATAAAATTTATTATTAGATTTCAGTTTAAATTTATGATTATAATGTGAAATATATAGAATTTTTAGCTTCATTAATATATCTTGGTTTAAAAAATACTATATAAATAATGTGTTTTTTGCACCATAACTCGGAGGGTGGGTTTCGGGAATCTAAATAAAGGTGTTCGAATCCAGTCATATATCATTATTTAAGGTAAAAATTTGTGAAATATATAAAATTTATTATTAAAATTTATTCTTTAGCAACACAGAAAATATGTTATATTAGCACTAAGAATAGTATTGTCTACTAAGGTGAAGTTAAAAGCTACCCATTATCAGTGCTACAAAAAGAACTAATAGAGATACACATTATTAGTCCTAATGAAAAGTACATATGATGGAGGAATTTTTCTATGTTTATTTAGTGCTATTATAGTATGGATTTAAAAGTAAAATAATTCATTTAAAAGAAGGAAATTTATTATTTCTTTTTTAGCACAATAAAAAAATTGAAAAAAAATTAATTTTTTATGCACCAAAACACCCCCTTTCTCTACGATTACAGACCCCTTTCTCAGTAACTTCTACTCTATAACCTACCATTTTGCATCTTAGAACCCCTTATAAGCACCTACAAACACCCCCACACTTCCTAATTGCATGGATTCCTCCCCCAAATACCTGCTAGTGTTTGGAATTGATCATATAGCCTCGATTCTATGCTTCTATTCCCTTTACCACTCTTTCAATCATAATTTGTTATATATTTTAAAATATTTCTATTTGTTATAATATATTTAAAACTATGTAATACATACAAAAACAAATATATTTATTTGAATATATTATATATTCATTTTCATTTTCATGTATTATAATTTAAATTTAAATATATTTATATTTATTTGTATAAAGACATATGTATATAAAAATTCAGTATACATTTGTAAAATTATATATATATATATATTCCTATATGATAAATATAATTGTTTTTGAATTAATCTTTAAAATATTTCAATACATTGATATATAAACACTATACGTGACATATATATTTATATGTCTATATATTTACATACATATATTTATACATATTTACATGTTATTGTATACATATATAAAAATTTATTATAATTTATTTTCTAAATATTTGATGAAAATACATTTACATACTAGATTTAATGATAAAGGAATATCTATAAAATTAAATTTATATAAGATTTGTATATATAATATTTATACACAAAAACATAAAAACATATTTACACACCACACAAATAAACAATTAAATTTTTCACAAACACATTAAAATATTTACATATATATGTATTTATATAAAAATAGTGGAATCATCATGTAAATATATATTGTTTACTAACACACATATTTTTATATATCCCAATTTCTTTTATCAGTATATATATACACATTAATGAATTTTTATATGGTAAATAAAATGGGTAATTTTTTACATTAAATAAACTATATAATACAAATTTATTTTATTTGGTTTCTGTATTTTAAAAAACATTTTTATGTAAATATTTTTAAACATGTATCTATTAAATTTATTTATTAAAAGTAAATATAACAAAATATTCATATATTTAATAATAAATAGAAATAATTTAGGAAAAATTTCAATATTTACAAACCATAAAATCTATATAAATATATTCCATGGAAGTACTTTTTGTACATACTAAAAACTAGAAATAATACTCTCTTAAACTATAAAAAATGATATAAATATTAAAAATTACGGAATCCCAACTAAAAAAGAAGTTTTGGACGCATTAAGGCCATTTTAGGCCTAGAGAAGTCTCCAGGGTTCCCCTTGATATTGAAACATGTGGATCTCTTCAAGGGATTCTATTTGATATGTGGTGGAGCCGAAACAGACACATGGATCCAATATTATGATGATTTTATGTTAAATTCATGTATTCAACATATCTTTTACCATCTCATTAATAATTATAAAAATAATAATTAATTGTTTTTTTAGTTAAATTATAAGTCATTTTCACTGTAAATATTATATATTAAGTGTAAATGTATATTTAGGATTATCTATGTCATATTTTATGAAATTTTTTATATTTATATGAATATAAATATATTCGTATGTTTATATATTATATATAATGAAATATTTTTTATTTTATGAAATAAATAATTTATTAGAACTAGAATAATAACACGGATAAAGGGATGCATTTATAAATAATTGTATAAAAACGCTAATAATGCCCCCCCCCCTCATTATCTGTGATTGTTGCTAATGGTGATAATGGACCACGTTCATCATAGATTTTTTGATAGCACTGATAAAGTGATCCCTTTTCCAAGACAATATTATTAGTTTTGATAAAGCTGCCTTTTATCAGTGCGTTTTTAGTAGAACTAATAAATCATATTGCTGTATAGTCATATATTTTTTGTAGTGAAGGGAGATGGCGATGGTATATTTTTTCATTTTACACTCAGTAGAATATATCATTGATTAAGAAATAATATTATAAGGATTATTTTTTATATGTTTGATGTAATTTTTCTTTAGATCAACAAAACATCACGTGAACCATTTCCCAATAATGAAAGCAATATAGCTGATTGACATAATAGAATTAAAGAGATCATTCGAGATGGTTGATATGATTTTAAAAACTCACAAAATATTTCAAAAAATTATTATTATTATAGAGTCTTGGAAAATAGATCCTAAATGTTTCAAGTACATATATAACATATTGGCTCGTAAATTATTCTTCGAGAAATTATCCAGTAAAAACTCAATGATTTTATTGAATAAGAAATAATTTTACCCAAAACTGGTAGGTTTTACCAAAGGGTGTTTATAATATTTTTCAACATGGAAATATGTTTTTAGTGATGGAAGAAGTGACGAATGAAATTAGTAAGAATTATCCATATGAATTTGTGGTAAGAAATTACTAAAAATCATATTGTGAAAGTGTTTCATATTTAAGAAAATCCTAATGGTAAATTTAAAGGATGAATGAAAAATGTTATTCTTTTATGAAAATAATATTCTCCACATAAAGGCTTAGATTTTGATGAAATTTTTTTATTGTCCGTAGGGTTTGAAATGATATAAATAATACTTTTTATTTTTCTCAATGAAATTAAATGGATTTCAAAGTAATTTTAATGTTATTTTTTATTGATTTTTATCATGTTGAACATGTAAATATAGAGAAATAAAAACTTTTTATCATTAATGGTGATTTTTAGTGTGAAAGATAAAAATGAATTATATGGTCTTGCGAATGAATCATGATATTATTATTCAGTATTGGATAGTAGCTCAAAGTGTATGAAATTCATGAAATATATATTATATTAAAATATCTTGGTTAGGGGAGATGACACAAATAATTTTTTTATGACTATGTATTGTGATTGAATAATTTTTTTTCGATATAATGGAGAAAAATGTTAGGAATTTTTATCCTTAATAGGGAAATTATTTTAAATTTTTATTTCTTGTAAGATAATTATTCATAGGATGAAAATATATAAATTAAATAGGTTATATTTTTCTCTAATTTAAAATTTATTCCCATGATTTATATAATCATATTGGAATGAAGGACCTGAGAGAATAATATACTCATTTATAACTTGGAAATATGATGTACATGTATGATAAATGACATGTTTTGAATTGATGTGGGTCTTATAGGATAAATGTCATGACCTGACCCACCTTGGTCGGACTCGTGACTATCCCATGCTCGCATCCAATAGGCTAGGGGCTAGCGACCAATGTCGAGTAGGCATATCCCACAAATGTGAGGCATGAACCTAAAATGCCTATACACACGCACAAATCTCCAAGACCACGCAATGGTGAAATGTAAAGTAACTTAAATATTGAATTCATAAAACTAAGATTCTCCAATACTGTAAGATAGTAAAGTACTGAAAATATAAAATGGTCTAGAACAAGATCAACCAAAACATTAAAGATCCAAACCTTCTCTAAGGGAAAGTATGAAGTCAACAGTATACTCCTAGTATACACCTTGATCTGTCAATATCCAGCTATGCTCCACCCACTCCCTATCCTCCCAGGACAATTTGAAAAGGGTTGTTCATTTTCACAAGACATGTCAAATGTTGGAAAAGCCAGTGTATGGTTGAGTATAACAATACATGGTAGGACACCCCAAAATAGTATGCATGAAGCACCAAGTATAGTAAACTAAATTGAAGAAATAAAAATCAATGTATAACAGAAACAAAACCAATATATACTCCATAAATATACCCCTAAACTATGATGTAATATCCAAATATCATCCATAGGATTCAGTTTGAAGAAACATACATTTTAGAAGAACCCACTATATTATTCATGCTACCATCGTAGATATTCAATGAAGAGGTTTTGGTCATCTGGACCTACCCAATGAAGCTCACTAGTCTTCGGGGACCATGATACACATACATAGGGTCATGTCCAAAACTATTGGGGGACACCACAAACCCAGTATAGATCAACCCACTATATAGGGTATCATATTTCAATGATTCAGAAAGCCCAACCAATATGGCTAGCTAGATGGAGGATCAATTCCCTACTCTAGGAGGTCACACTAATTCCACAAATTCCAACAATGGATTATAGAGGATCATACTCTATTCTCATAGAGGGTCATCGTGACTCGATCATCGACTTTGCCTCAAGAGGGGATCACAATATATTGATGTTGATGTAATTTCACATCGTACCCTTGTAAAAAAGTACCATAGGAATGAAATTAACCACAACTAGCCCAAACTAATAAAAATAAGATCCCCAAGTACTCTTGAAATTAGTATATGGTGTGTCCTAAATGGTACTGTAACACCCCGATATTTTTTGAGATATATTATTTTTAATTTCTTTGATGTCTTCTATTATACAATACACCATGATTGGCTTGTACTATATACAACACCGTATTAGCTTGCAGTATAAACAACACTATTCTTGGCTCGTGTTACACACAAATTCAAATTTTTATTGTGGAAATTATTCTACCCAATATCATGTATATATTTTATTTAATGTATAAATGAAATAAGTTTTTATTTTGTTATACGCAACACCAAAAGGATCTTTCACTACACGCATCTCTAACATTGCTTTCATTACACGCAATCACGACCTTCCTCGATAGCATGTGTTGTACGCAATACCGAGTTTCACTAAACAATGATATGTTATATAAACTATCCATTATGAATATTAATACCCACCTTTTGAAATTTTATAAATTTTATCTTTATAAATGGACTTAATTTTTGGATTTGGAATATTGAAATTATCCTAGGGTGAATTTTCGGTATTTTTTTGAAAACATACAATTATTGATTAACAGTGAAAACACTAGGTTACTATTTAAAAATAGACTTTTTATTTAAATAATTATTTATTTTATTTAAATTTATTTTAGGTAAAAATTGATACATAATACCTATATAAGTTCAATTTAAATCATTAGAGTCATTTTACAATAATTTTAGATATATAAAAATTTTATTTAACTTTTCACTGTCTTTTACCCACCACCTTGCAGAGTTTGAAAATTTACAGAAAACTTAATTTTAATGCCTCTGTAAGTGGAATTTCAAAAATTCGAGATACACGGTTAATATCAAGGAGTAATATTTGGTTTAATAAGATAACTTTTTTGGTGAATAGTACAATTTTACTTTTATTTACCACGATTAAAAGTAAATAGGGTAATTAAGGGTAAAAATGATATTATTATTACCCAAACACATGTCCTAATTATATTGGATAAGTGTAATTTGACCAAAAACAATCTTAGGAATAAAATATTACCCTTTAGGTCCACTTGGATTAGATTATGACATTTATTATTTTTTTATTTAAAAAAGAGTTAAAATAGTTAAAATCAATGTTTAATAAATAAAACATTTTTAATATAGGGTTATGCATAAGATAAAATAGATAATAAATATTCATTAGAAAGATAAACATATTTCCTACCTAATTTTGATTCATTTATAATTTTTAGACACTATATAATTTAATTTATTTATGACACAATGGTGATGCAGTAATTACCTAAATAATGAAATTTTAAAATAATTTATATTATAAATACCCAAATAAATGTAATTTGAGACTTTTTATGAATTCAACTAATTTTATAGGTTAATATGACATGTTAGTAATGATATAATTAACGTTTTTAGATCTAATCATTCTGTTATGAGTTTTACAAAAATCAATTACCACGTAGTGTCAAAATTGACCAAAAATAGTGTTTAAAACAAATATTATATTATTAATTTTTATTTTATTCCTAATAATCTAAGGATCATCCAAATGACTTAGATAAGGATACATATATTAATAATGAACTACTTGGGGTTAGTTTGGCTTGTTATAGTATGTTTATTAACCATATAGCGTGTTAAAACAAATAGACATAGTAAAAGTTAAATTATTTAACTTATAGTTAAATCTAAATGATAAGGATAATAGAGTAACCTAAACCTATCTAAAACCTATTGGATGAGAGTATTTTAACCCATAACCACCTTAGCTTCAAAATAAATCAATTTGGAGCTATTAAAAACCGAATATGACTTTATTATAAAATAATATTTTAAGATTCCCTAAGGTGCCCCTCTCCTCCCTTATAAAAAGGGCACATGTTCCCTCTTCTCTTAACACACTTTTGAGCCATTAAGCTCAGAAAAACCTAGCCCATTTCCCTTTTAATCTTCCCTAGAAACTTTATAGAGGTTCCGGTCTCCTAAAAATACCAACCCTAGTGCCTTAAGAGGATGTTAAGAAGAGTCACGTCAAATAAGAGGAGTCTTAGACACATATGAAAGAAATTGGACATAAGGTAAGGGATAATTTTTAAATATTATTTTAATTTGAGATTTCTTATACGTAACTATTTACTGGGGTTATAATTTTCATCTATGTCCATAAATTTTTTTTCCATAAAGTTTTTAACAGTCTTCAATATATGTTTAAATTCATTTTTACCCTTTTTTAACTTTTACATTGTGTTATGAAAAGAATCCTTCTTTTGTTTACCACATGAGGAACTTTTTGAAAATTTCTGAAAAAGTATGAGAAGAATGTTTTTTTAACTTATACAGCATGAACAGAATTTTACCGTT
Organism: Viscum album; assembly: GCA_963277665.1. NCBI lineage: Eukaryota > Viridiplantae > Streptophyta > Magnoliopsida > Santalales > Viscaceae > Viscum > Viscum album. The sequence continues at coordinate 1,276,817,237 of OY728159.1, forward strand.
TCATAATGTCTAATTTTCATGAAGATTCTTCTAAACGTTTTCATGATTATTTTCAACAAAATCCTTTTCTTTTAAAATTTCATGACATTTTGTGAAAAGAAAATGATTTTGAAGAAGAAATGATATTTTCATCAAGAATTCATTTCAAGTGTTTTATCAAAACCATTTTCCATCTAAGATGACATTATTTCATATTTGTATGTTTCAAGTATAACTTCTCTATGATTTACATGGTTTCACTTTTCTTATGATTAAACAATATCCATTTTTTATGGATTATGTTATGATGGGATGATGTTTATAAAACCCATTTTTATTCATTGGGATATAATGAATGATTTATGTTTATATTGTGGAACATGTAATAATGATTCAAATATTAGATGGGTGGGACCTATATTTCCCTCCAATTAATTGGGTAAATATTTATATCTAATGAGATATACATGGTTGGAACGGTAAGTTAATCTGGTTTAGTGATACATGACTGAAACGAGTAGTAAACTCGATTCAGAAAGAGACTTTGTCTACTAAGATGGTCATGGTAGCAATGCCTTGGCTAATATGGAAATCATATCATGTGTTTAATGGACTTCAACAATTAAATGTTTTATTCCCATGCTTTTGATCATGATTAATGTTCTTTTATGACCTATGCCTTACATACTGCCAAGATTTATTTCACAACTCAAGATTTTGATTTGTAAACATTATGTTCATGTTTTGAAGTTCAAATGTATATGGTTTGTTTTCTTTTCTCCATGATTACCCTTAATGAGCATTTGAGCGCACCATTTAAATATTTTCTTTTCCCCAGGATACAAAGAATGGGTTTCGGTAAGAAAAAAGGGGAAGATCTTTATAGGAGATGTGGAAGATCTTTCACCAAGATTAGAAGATTATTTTTTTCGAGTTTCCAAAGACACTAAACTATTACGGTCATTGTGTGTTTGTTTTTATTATGTATTATGTATTCTGAAAAAGTAATGTAATGTCTATGTCCATCAAGCTTTGGGTCTCTACAGTTGGTATAAGAGAAAAGGATTAGTTAACCTTTGGAAACCAGGATGCGAAAACTTTAGTGAGATCCCTATAGATATTTCTAAGGTATATCTAAGGGTGTTCTTATGGTTAAGTATAAGTATATGTTATAGTCCTAAAATTATGGTAACGATCTTATAATTAATCCTAAGATGTTATATATTGATGTACTCACCATTTATTATGTTGTTTTTCCTAGCATTATTTTTTCATCTCTTGCTATTTTTTTGGGTTTTAGGCAATGAATGAAACTTGAAGGAAATGTGTTGAATCATGTAATGGAAAATTCAATGATTGTCCTCTGGAACAAACCAATGTTATGGGAGATGGAGTGAAAAATCTTATTGAAATACTTACACAATCTATGAATCATTATGGACTTCCAAATGAACAGAGAAGGAAACAATATTCTATTGGGACCTTCATGAGACAACATCCACCTTCTTTTAGTGGGTCCTCTGATCCACTTGTTGCTGAACAATGGATCAGTACCATTGAATAGATATTTTCCATACTTTACTGTTCAGAACATGAAAAATTCATTATGGATATTTACCGTTTAGAAGGTGAAGCCGATTAATGGTGGACTCTAATTAAGAATATGAGGCCCCAAGATGAAATTGAATCCATGGAATGCGATGAGTTAAAGAAATTATTTTTCAATAAGTACTACCCTAGTATTCATCGAACAATGATTGAAAAAAATTTCCTTGAGCTTAAGCAAATGGATGATGAATCTTTTTGTATATACGAAGAAAATTTTACAAGGCTTGCAAGGTACGAATCTATCTTTATCATCCAAACTGAAAGTAAAGTTGATCGTTTATTCGGTGGCTTAAAACCAATCTTCGAAGGGAATTATCTATAAGAGACTTTAGTAGCTATGAAAAAAATTGTCTGTTGTGAAATCACGATAGAAATGTAAGTTGGTGTTACATATCCATCTCATGGTTTTGACAAGAAACGAACGATGGAGTTCAAGGAGAAATCTGAGAATAATGTTGAAAATAAGATGAATGCTTCTTTATGCTCAAGTTGTCGAAAGAAGCATTGTGCAGATTGTCTAAAAGGGACTAGAAAATTTTTTAAGTGTGGAAATGAAGGTCATCAAGCAGCTGAGTGTTGAAGTAATGGAAAAAGTGTTTCTAAGGATGTGAATAAAGAAAAGACTGCAGAGAACGCACCACCAACACTTCAATGCTTCAAGTACAAGGAAATGGGGAATAATGCTAATCAATTCCCAAATCTAAGGGTTAATGATGATCAACATAAGAACCATCTTAAGGCAGAGGAGAATGGGAAGTCACATGCGATCACTATTTGTGATGTTGAGTATGACAATGATGTTGTGTAATTATTAAGTGTTTATGTAATTGGATTTCAAAATAGTATCATGGAATCTCATTTATTGCGTTGTGGAATTTTGGAATATCTATATATTTGTTTTCAATAATTATATGGTACCGGTAACCATGAAAAGTGATTGAAATATTTTGAAAAGAAGATGATATACACATAATGAATCAATAAAGAAAAAAATGAAATGAGCTCATGACTGATATAAGGAAAAATTTATATCATAGTTTGAGTATATAAATTCTTTTGGATTTTGGTATGTGGAAAGTGTTAAATTTTTACAGCATTCGTGTTTTCACTAAGAGTCAATGGGTATTCATTTTTCAAGAGAATAAATGGTTAAGGTATTCAAATGTTCGTAATTTTACCAACAAGATATATCGGGGATAAATGATGGTATTCACATGCCCGATAGATGACATTTCCGGTAATAGTTTTCTTTATACTACGAGCCTGGATAGAATTATTTTGGATAAGACTAAAAATTGGAATGGATTATGTTGGAAATAAGTCAGTATTGTTTATGGCTAGAAATTTTTTCGATATTCTTTATGGAATGTTATAATAATGTAGTTTTAGAAAAAGGAAAACTTGTAGGACGGGCGACAACCCATCACGTCGTACAAGGCTATGGGAATAAAACCCACAACTAAAGTGCTACATGCCTTTATCGCCTACCACTAGCCTACAAGAAGTCCCTAGTTTGTAGAAACTAGTTTTAATATATTAGGATGTATGATATATGAAGAATAAGTCCATTTTAGGAACCATATATGATTATTCTCACTATAGATAGACTTATGTATTTTTGATAACTTTTTCTAACCTTTTGTTTGAGACAGAAGAAATGACCCATCATTCAATCACATGATCTACTAACATCAGAAATGACAAATTCAACTTAATTTTTTTAAGAGATGAAGGGGAAATTGTCCATGGAACGACCAACAGTGAGACTGTACCAAAATCAAGAAAGTATTTCTTCTAATTCCAATTTCTTCAACTTTAGGGAAATGATCTTGAATTAAAAAAATCATGTCCTAGTACCATTATGTCTGATGACTTAGATGGTACCTTAGATCATCACAAATATATGGCTTTGAGATTGTTGGATTTTTCAAAACCATGTCCTCTACCACTCTTCACCAAAAGTTCATGGTTATATTTATCTTCCATATACATATTTTCACATATGTTGTCCTATGTGGAAACCCAGTGTTGAGTAACTTTGGGTGACTATTATGATTCTAACTTCCCTTTTTAAAATGATGTTTTAGTATTCCTTTTTATAATGTGGGTTTCTATGAAAGAAACTTTCATGTAGTAAACCATTTATAACCCCGACGGATTTTGGGGGCGAAATTCATTTTAAGGGGGGTAAAATGTAACACCCCGAGATTTTATGAGATATATTATTTTTAATTTCATTTATTTCTTCTATTATACACTACACCAATACTGGATTGTACTACAGACAACACTGTATTAGCTTGTAGTATACACAACACTATTCATTGCTCGTGTTACCCACAAATTCAAGTTCGTTTTGTAGAAATTATTCTACGCAAAATTAATTATAGATTTTATTTAATGTATAAATGAAATAAGTTTTGATTATGTTATACGCAACACCAAAAAGAGCTTGAAATACATGCATCCCTAACTTGGATTACATTACATGTAATCCCGACCTTCTACAATAGAGTGTGTTGTACGCAATACCAAGTTTCACTAAACAACGATATGTTATATAAACTAGCCGTTATGTACAGTAATACCTAATTTTTAAAATTTTATAAATTTTTTTTACAAATAGACTTTATTTTTGGATTTTGAATGTCGAAATTAGCCTAGGGTGAATTTTTGGCATTTTTTTGAAAACATTCAGTTTTTTATGAATAGTGAAAACAATGGGTTACTATTTAAAAACCAACTTTTTATTTAAATAATTATTTATTTTATTTAAATTTATTTTAGCTAAAATATTGATACATAATACCTATATAAGTTTAATGTAATTTATTAGAGTCATTTTATAATAATTATAGACATATAAAAATTTAATTGAACTTTTCACCGTCTTTTATCCAACTCCTAGGAGAGTTTGAAAATTTACATAAAACATAATTTTACTACTTCGGTGAGGGGAATTTCAAATATCTGAGATACACGATTAATATCAAGGAGTAAAATTTGGTTCAATAAGATAATAATATTTTTTTTGTAAATAGTAACTTTTACTTTTATTTACCACGGTTAAAAGTAAATAGGATAATTAAGGGTAAAAAGGATATTATTATTACAAAAACCCATGTCCTAATTATATTGTATAAGTATAATTTGAACAAAAACAATCTTATGAATAAAATATTACCCTTAAGGTCCACTTGGATTAAATTAGGACATTTATTATTATTTTATTTAATAATGAGTTAAAATAGTAAAAATCAATGTTTAATAACTAAAACATTTTCAATATAGGGATATATATAAGATAAATTCGACTATAAATATTCATTTTAAATATAAAATTATTTCCTACCTAAATGTGTTTTATTTATAATTATTAGGCATTAAATAATTTAATTTATTTATGAAACAATGGTGAAGCAGTAATTACCTAAATAATGAAATATTAAAATAATTGATATTATAAATACCCAAATAAATGTAATTTGAGACTTTTGATTAATTAAACTAATTTTATAGGTTAATATTACTTGTTAGTAATGATTTAATTTACTTTTTTTGAACCAATAATTATGTTATATTTTTTAAAAAAAAACAAGTACCAAATAGTGTCAAAATTGACCTAAAATAGTTTTTAAAACAAATATTATATTATTAATTGTTATTTTATTCCTAAAAATCTTAGGATTTGAAAAATGACTTAGATAAGGATATATATATTAATAATTAACCACTTGGGATTCTCTTGGATTGTTATAGTACGTTTATGAAGCATATAGTGTAAGAAAACAAATAGACACGATAAAAGATAAATTATTTAACTTAGAGTTAAATCTAAATGATAAGGATAAAATAGTAACCTAAACCGGTCAAAAAACTATTTTTCGAGAGGATTTAGACCCATCCCCACCTTAGATTCGAAATAAATCAATTTTGAGCTATTAAAACCCAAATATGACTTTATTATAAAATAATATTTCATGTTTTCCTAAGGTGCCCCTCTCATCCCTTATAAAAAGGGCACCACATCCCTCTTTTATTCACACCATTTTGAGCCTTTAAGCTCAGACAACCCCTGCCCATTTCCCTTCTCATATTCCCTAGAAACATTATAGAGGTTATGATCTTCTCAAAAGACCATCCCTAGTGCGATAAGAGGAGGTTAAGAAGCGGCGCGTCAAAGAAGAGGAGTCTCAGACACAAAATGAAGAAATTGGACATAAGGTAAGGGATAATTTTACAATCTCATTTTTATTTGAGATTGCATATACGAAAGTATTTATTAGAGTTACATTTTTCATTTGTGTCCATAAAAATGTTTTCCATAAAGTGTTTAATATTCTTCCAGGTTTTTTTAAAGTCATTGTTACCCATTTTTGACTTTTACATTGTGTTATAGAAAGAATATTTCTTTTGTCTACCACACGAGGAACTTTTTGAATTTTTCAGAAAAAGTACAAGAAGAATGTTTTTTACCTATATAGCTTGAACAGATTTTTACGGTTTCACAACGTCTAATTTTCATGTATATTCTTCTAAAAGTTTTCATGATTATTTTCAACAAAATCCTTTTCTTTTGAAATTTCAAGACATTTTGTGAAAATAAAATGATTTTGAATAAGAAATGATATTTTCATCAAGAATTCATTTCAAGTATTTTATCAAATCCATTTTCCATCTAAGATGAAATTATTTAATATATGTATGTTTCATGTATAATTTCTCTATGATTTACATGGTTTCACTTTTCTTATGATGAACGATATCCATTTATTTTATATGGATTATGATAGGATGGGATGATGTTTATGAAACCCATTTTTATTCTTTGGGATATGATGAATGGTTTATGTTTATGTTGTGGCATAAGTAATAATGATTTCAATATGAGATGGGTGGTACCTATATTTCCCTCCAATGCATTGGGTAATGATTTATATCTCACGAGATAGACATGGATGGAACGGTAAGTTAATCTGGTTCACTGATACAGGACTAAAATGAGGAGTGAACTCGATTCAGAAAGAGAATTTGTCCACTAAGATGGTCTTGGCAGCAATGCCTTGGCTGCTATGGAAATCATATCATGTGCTTAATGGTTTTCAACAATTAAATTTTTTATTCCCATGCTATTTGATCATGATTAATGTTATTTTATGACCTATTCCTTACGTACTACCAAGAATTATTTCACAACTCATGATTTTGATGTGTAAGCATTATGTTCATGTTTTGAAGTTCAAATGTATTTGGTTTGTTTTATTTTCTCCATGCATACCCTTACTGAGCATTTGAGCTCACCATTTTTATGTTTTCTTTTACCTAGGATATAAAGAATATTTTTAGGTAAGAAATAAAAGGGAAGATCTTTTTGGGAGATGTTGAAGATCTTTAACCAAAATTAGAAGATTATTTTTCCGAGTTTCCAAAGACACTAAATTATTACGGTCATTGTGTATTTGTTTTTATTCTGTATTAAGTATTCCGAAAAAGTAATGTAATGTCTATGTACGTCAAGCTTTGGGTCTCTACAGGTACAAAGTCTGTCCAGCTATTTCATGTAATGACCATGTGAAAGAGCCTTAAGGTGCATATAGTCTCTACATGAATGGTTTGCAGAAGTACGTACAAGGTGTGTAGAAACACATCAAATCCTGGTCATTTTTTCTGTCCATGTATGAGTACCCATGTCGTGTCCTTGTATTGGTCCACATATATCGAGCCATGTCCGTATGGCAGTATGTGGCATGTCTATGACCATGGACTCCCACTACTATCTGTGTACTCCCTATGTACATACAGAGTCAATCATGGAAGATAAGACACATTGTGATAGGTATCACACGTCATGTGGTCCTCAAATCCAACCAACTCTAGAACTATATCTACAGGGCCCACACATCATGTCATCTCGTATTACACACCGTGTTCTGCAGCATTTTTGAAATTCATAGTTTCTTCATCTACACGGCTTATTCTATCTTCCAACATTTGATCCATAGACCAACATGCTAATAAACTCATGATTCAGCCTCATTTTTTCATTCCTTCATTGAATCAACATGTTTGATCACCATATCTTCCCAAAAAATGGATTCAATCAGCATTATTTATTCTATGCAGATGAACACTTAAGAATACGAATATTGAAAATGATCATCTTTTGATTCTCTAGCGCAACCACCATCGCACCTTTATATCATCATTTCGAATCCATACCAATGATATCAAATCATTGCGCCAGGAAATAGGTGTGTACCAATCGATTGATCATGATTTGTCGAACCCCAGGCCAGTGAAGAATGGCCATGGTAAAATGTTGAATTGGGGGATAACAACACCATCAATCAAGTAGATCTAACATTGATTGATGTTTCTGTCGATATCAGTTCATTTCAATTATAACTCTGAATAAAATTATAAACAAATTAAACTAACAAACTTCTCCTGATAGAGTCCTCACAAAATATACCTCATCCCACAATATGCTTGAGCAGTGAATTAATCCCTTCATTGATTGATTAATGTTCATAATTGAAATTAATAACACTAAAAATAAAACTATAATCACATTACCTAACATAATTTGGATCATTATTTTCTTAATAATAGAGCTATGTTGCATTTGTAAGTGAGATCCTTCAAAATAGACGTGCACAAATCGAATATCCTCGATCTGTTATCATTCATTGGAATGAACTCCCATATCTCTCTCAAATAATCCTACATAAGTTCCATGGTTATATAGTTAACCCTATAGTTAAGACATAAAGATACATTTAAATAAAATAAGTCATTGTTTCAACATAATGAATTAAAATAATTTTCCCTAAATTATTTTATTCATTTTATGTCTGTGACAACACTTTCACAAATGAAAAGCACTGACCAATATCAATTCACAGCTCAGGTAAAACCACCATTCTAAGATCATTAGTTCCATAATATTTCTGATCATGGAACCCATTTATGAGTTACTACACTTTTTAGGAAAATTTTCACGCCTGATATTTAATGTATTTATTAAATTACAATCATTTATTTTGAGCATACTGGGCTTCAAAATCGCACACTGTCTTAGTGAGTTGTATCTAAAATAATCCAAATAATATATAAAAAAAATAAAAAATTAAATAATGATATATTATACCATATTGGGGGATTTTCATCCCCAAACAAGCCAAAACAAGGGCTATACAAAGAGTTGTGGGGACTGGGAATGAATCTGAGACTCCTTGTCCCATGATCTCTCCTGACGATTCACGTGCTACAACCAGAAATGTACCAAAATTATTGATCACCCATGAAGGATACTCTCTTTATGATTATTGGTCTCCACTGGGTACTCATCAATATTTAATTTATTCTTGATGTCCATCTCACCCCAATCAATAACGTGCGATAGGTCATGCAAATACCTCCTCACATTTCACATGTGGAAGATGTCATGTACCTGTTCTAACTTTGGAAGCATTGTTTAGCAATATTCTAACTCACCAACTCTATGAATTATTTGAAAATGGACAATAAACCATCAATATGGCTTGCTTCCCAACTAAATAATTATAGTCCATGTCTATGTGAAACTCGTAGGAATCTATGGCCTCCCTCCTCGAACTCCAAAGGCCCCCATCTCATGTAAGCATATGAATTTTGATGTCTTTATGATGTCATCATCCACTCCAATATGATCTTCACATTCTCTATAGTATCATGCACCAACATAAAAACCATTAGTTCCAAATCCCCTAGATGTGTCCAGCATTATAGTGCCCTATATGGCCACCCATAAAATTCCTAAAATGGTTCCATACTAGTTGATTAATTGTAGTTATTGTTTTATGAAAACTCTACCAGTGTTATGTGATCCTCCCAATAGTGGCCAAAGTCTAACATGTAATAACACAACATTTCCTCTAGAACATTAATGGTATGCTTAGTATGGATATCTGTTTGTAGGTGAAACTCTATACTAAAGTGTATGTTTGTCCAAAATTCTTCCTTTAATCCCTTCCACAATCGGGATGTAAATCAATCATCATGTTCAAAAAAATTCATCGATGGAAATCCATGGAGTCGAACTATCTCTTGAAAGTAGAGGCACCCCAAATCTCTACAAGACACTGTTCTCATATAGATATAATGTGTACTAACTTAGTGAGTTGGTCAATGATCACCCAGATGGAATCATATCCCCTAAACCTATATGGTAATCCCATTAAAATGTTGATAAATATCCCACCCCACATACATTTCTTAACCTCAAGGGGTCGAGCTAAACCTACTAGAACATGGTTTTTAGCCTTCACTTGCAGATAAATAAGGCATTAAGAAACAAATGCAGAAACTCCTTCCTTCATCCCTGATAAAACAACTTACACCAGAGGTCCTGATACATATTCTCAACCTTTAGATATATGCCAAGGTAGATTCATGAATCTCTCTTAATACATAATCCCACAACTTCCCTCAAACCATCATGCATTATTAGGAAGGAATGATGATCTCCACAACTTTCGAAAATCCATAAGGAGCCTGCCTTGTGGATATCTAAGAACGTGGAGCCCAGTAGTTGCTATCCCCAATTTCTTCTTCTCTGAATCCATATAAGTGTGAATGGGTGGAAAGCATCGATTGGAGGTATTCTTTTCTAACTCCATCCATAAAGGAAAACTGCAATGGGGATAAAAGCTCTGAAACCTCGTTCAACATCTATGAACTATATCTCCTACCAAGATAATATGAAACCACATTCTGATTCCTTGGAGTATAGATAATATAAATGTCATAGTTCTATAGGAACTCTATCCATCTCCTCAATATCATGTTAAGATCCATCTGATATATGATATACTTGAGACACTTTTGGTCAAAATACATGTTGAATCACTTAACTGTCAGTTACTGTAGTCGCATCATCAATGAGAACACTAATGCTACTAACTCAAGGTCATTGGTCTCATTGTTATGCTCATGTGGCCTCAACATGCATGAACCATAGGCAATAATTTTTTTCCATTACATTATAAAATGACAATGTATTACCCCTGATGCATCATAGAACACTACGTACTTGACACCTTCCTCTAGTAACCATAAGATGGTTGTTCTCATCAACCTCTACCTTAGATACTAAATGCACGAATCACACTTTTCATTCTAAACATAAATCTTACCTAATCTAGTCATGGATTTAAAAGGTGATTCCACTCTAGAGAAGTCGAAAATAGACTCTTGATAGTACCCAGATAGTCCAAAGAAAACGCAGTTCATTGGTAACATTATTGGGAGACTCCCAAAAAAGAATTCCCTCATACTTTATTGGATCCATTGTAACTCTAACATTTGAGTTGACATGTCATAGAAAATGTACATCCCAAATCCAAAACTGACACTTTCATAGCATCCTAAAAATTTGGTTCTCTCGGAGTGTGTCTAGGACAATCCTAAAGTGTATTACATTCTCCACCTCATACACCGAGTACACTAGAATGTCATCAATGAGGAATACAATGAACCATTCTAAGATTGGTGGAAATATATAATTCTTGAGTCCCATAAACACTAATAGGGTGTTCATTAATCTAAACAACATAAATATGTACTCATAGTGACTGTAATAAATTCTAAATGTCATCTTCTGTATATCTTCTTCTCATACCAACTGATGGTGGTAGTCTAATTTGAGGCAAATTTTCAAGACCCATCAATAAACTTTAAATGATCAAAGAGGTCACTAATCCTTGGTAGTGGATTGTTGTTATTCATGGTAACCTGTTCCAAGTACCTTTATCGACAAACAACCTCAATCTCTTATATTCCTTTATGGAAAACAAAACTGGGGATACCCATGGTGAAGAATTGGGACTCACAAATACTTTCCTCCATTTTTCCTCCAACTGCATGCTCATCTCACAAATCCATGTGGGATCCATACAATATGCATGAATTGATATCAGTGTCATAACAAGGTGTAGATCAACACGGATGTGTAACTCCTGTTGGGGAGTTAGTCCTAGGAAATTTTCAAGAATGACATCCTCACACTCTACCACCATTTCATGAAATAGGGGACTCATCACATCCACTCCACATAGGGTTAGGCTATAAAACCAATGAGTAATTGGATGAACCATCTTATGAGTGATTCCATCCTCCACTACCCAGGATTCCTAATCACTGATAAAGGATAATATACTTCCATCACTATGTGTAAACCGCACTATTTTCCTAAAAAAGTTAATATGGACATAAACTGTGGATATCCAATCTATAATATGAATTACATCGTAAGGCCTTGATGTCGCTCTAAGAAGATCCCAACCAAAAATATCACTTCCATTATTCAGGTTACAATATTGGAAATAGTTCATGATCATTGAGTCCCCTCTAGTATGAGTCCTTAAGTTTAAGGGACAAGTCAACAATTTAACTGTAACATCCGAATCTGGAACAAGATTCATGGAAAGAAAAGAATAAGTAGAACCTGTGTCAATAAATGTTTCTACTAAGGTATAGAACACATAGATCATACCTGGTATCATCACTGAAGCCTCACATTCCAAGGCCTCGATATCTTTCATCTAGAATTATCCCATCCCACCATAACCCTCAGCCTGGGATGGACCACCTGGGGGTGGTGTCGGTTATAGGTCAAACCTCAGACCACCTCCTACTACCCTGCCAGCCCCTCTACCATGTACACCACACTATGGAATATCCTAATCCTACCAATATCATGGTATTAGTGGTCCCTCAACTGCCACCTAATCATCTGTATGACATTTCGTGCAATATCATCTCAGATTTCACGGATCGTTGAAAGAGAAACATTACATATCCCATGTCTTATGCGAGACACATTGAGAACCCTACAATGCTGGCCCTGAGTCTTGGTATAACATCTTGAAGATTTTGACCCACTTAGATCCCTATGAATGACATTGGATACCTTCTACTGATGTCTCTACTACATGGTTCCCACAGCTATCTCCCACCACTATTGTTTGCTCTTCCAAAAGAATTTTACCAAAACTGATCACACATGTACCTCAACAGAGGTGGAAATTCTTAGAGATAATAATATTTCATTGATTTACTAGAACAAGCCATTCTCAATGGTCCGAGCCATAAAAAACTAGTCCATTACCATATCCATGGAGTAATGCAGGAGTTTAGTAAACCTCCCAAAAAATTCTGCCACTACTTCCTCTGATACAGATGTAGAAACTCATGTACGTGTACCAATCACAATGTGTCTGGATAGAAATTCTATATGAAGATACACTCTATGTGTGTCCAAGATAGAGTTATCTCATCATGGGACTGAGTCCCTAAACTCAACCAACACTTAGCAATGACCGGAATAAGTGTCGTTGTGGGGACTACCATACATTATTTAAAAATACTTTGAATGGGGAAAATACGAGTTAATTACTATAGCTAGTCATCATCAACATGGATGTTTAGATCACCATAAAACCTAGGAGGTCACTACCTCTGAAACTCGTGCAACCCACTCAATCCGCATGCATCCACATCTTGTTATGCAGCTGCTAGATGTTACTCAACATGTGGTGGTATAGCTGGTGAACCTCATAGAGTTTCTATCTCTGGTACAATCCCCTATAAATATGCCTCATAATAAGTTGGATCATCCTCATGATCACAGAATATAATTATAGCTGTTTTTCTATGTTGAGGAATCCTGAAATAAAAAATGGATGTATCATTGTAAAAATAGTATTTTTGGGAACCTAACTCTATAAGGATTTAGAAAAAACAACCATTACTATATGATTAATGTATCATATTTTCCCTACAAATAGTTTTATCATGTCCCAAGTAAAAAAATGGGTTATTAGAGTCCTATTGAATGGATACGTCAGCTGCCGCCCCAACACTAGATTCCATGGCTAGAAATCCGAACTCAAAACTCATAATACTATTTCCTCAAAAATTTCACACCAACTCATGTCCTAAGGTATAAAAAACAACCTCTGATACACCTCTATCATGACCTGACCTACTAAGGTCCAACCACTAAATACCCCAAGATCATCTCCAACAGGCCATGGGTTAGTGACCATCACCAAGGAGGCATATCACACAAATGGGAATAATTTTCCTGAATTACTTATAGACACACACACATCTCAATGACCATGTTATTTTTTAATTTAAAATAACTAAAATAATCCATGCACACTTTTAATATCCCACAACATAAAATGATAGTACTATACTGAAAATAGAAATGGGGCTAAAAACAATCCTAACCAAAACTGTAAAGAGTTTACCTGACTCCAAGGTCAAGGACTAAGTAAACATTTCCCTCTCAGAAAACACCATGGTATTTTAGGAACTTACTATGCTCCACATGATCCATGTCATCCTAGACGATTTTCAAAAGGGTCATCGTCTACCTAAGACAAGACATGTGTTGGAAAAGCATGTGCGTGGGTGAGTATAACATTTTTCAATAAGAAAACCTGAAAACACCAAAAACAATGAACCAAGTATATATAACTCAGTAAAACATTTAAAAATTATTTTATAAAAATAACTAAACCTTGATATACTCAAAAAAGAGACCATGCCACTATATTTCAATAACCATATATTATCCATAAGATTGGGTTAGAATTAATGCAAATTCCAGTCGAACCCACTCTATGATCCATGCAACCATAAGAGACACGCGATGAAGTGGTCTGGTCATTGGGCCATACCCAATAATTCTCACTGGTCAAAGGGGATCATGATACATGGACATGGGGTCATTCCAAGAACTGTTGGGGGAACCATGAACTCTGTTTTGATCTGTGTGTTGCATAGGGGATCATATGAAAATAATTCTAACAACTCTACAAATATGGAATTCTAGATAGAGGGTCAATTCCAAGATGAGGGAGGTCATGATGATTCAATAAACACCAACTAGGTATGATAGAGGTTGACACTCAAGTCTCACAGAAAGACATAAAAACTCTATCAGAGACTCGTTCTTTATAGGGGATCACAATCCAGTGACGTAGATGTAATTTTTCTATGTATCCTAGAATAAAATGACAAAGGGAACACACTCAACCTATATTGACCGAAAAAATAAAAATGAAGAGCCTCTTTCAATATTGAAGGGATTACAAGACATTCTCTAATGGGTATATGCCCTTTCCACCTATCCCATGTCCTACCAGGGTGGAAGGACCTCACACAAACTATATTCTTCATATACACAACCTATATAAGGATGTACATAATGTGTAGAAACACATGGTATCCTACTTGTTTCTGTTGGTCATGTCTATGTACCGATGTTGTGTTCATATATCAGTCATTGTATGCTAGGAAGAGTACATGTGGGAGTACATGACATGCATGTTCCCATATACTCCAACCCAGATCTATGTACTTCATCTTTTCACAACGAGTCAACTAGGGAATGTCACACACCATGGGAAAAAGTTCACATGCTATGTAGTTCTTAACTCCATCCAAACCCTACCGATGCATCTTGGATCCACACACACCATGTAGCCCCATATTATAAGACATGTTTTTTAAGATTATCCAGAATCCCAGATTCTTCCTATGCCAACCCTGGCTAATCTTCTAGCCTCCAATCCATTGACCGCCATAATATGATACTCAATTACATGACTCATTTTTTCGTACCACCACCAAATAAACATGTTTCATCACTATATCTTCTCACAAAACTGATTTAATTGATGTTCTTCTTTCAATGAAAAATAATTTCAAACAAAAAGAATTTTTGAATCTTTATTCAATCAATTATTTTCTGAATCCACTATCATGACTCCATTACAATGTTCCAATCCCATATCTAAGATATCATATTGTTTCATAAATAAAGGGGTGCATAATGGATGATGGATTAAGAATTGTCTATCCTCAGGCCAATAACGAATGGTCATGGTGAAATGTGGAATTTGATTGGAAAAGACCCATAAATCAAGAGGAATGAACCTATTTCATGGTTTATATTGATCTTGGTTCATTTTAGTTAGAATGGTAAATAAATCCATCAACAAACTAAACCAAATAACTTCTCAAGATTAAATATTGGAATAATAAATCCCATCCAAAAATATGCACAATCTAGAAATCAATCCATTCATTGATTGTTTTATGTTCATTTTTGAAATGAATAACATTTAAAAAATAATCACACACCCTACCTCGATTTGGGTCGGTTTTTTGATGAATAATTAAGGTGTGTTGTGTTAATTGGTGAGATTCTTAAAAATCGATGTGCGTCAATAATTAATCATTAATCCATCATCAATCATCAGAAATGATATCCAGATCACTTTTCAATGATCCCCCAAAAGTTCTATCGTTAAGCTTCTAACCCTGTAATTCTGATATTAGTTAACATTTATAAGAAAAAAGTCATTGTGTCAACACAATGAATTAAAAAAACTTTTTGTAAAATTATTTTATTCATGATATTCCCATGAAAAATATTTCTCAAATGACCCACATCGACAACTATTAAGTAATTACTATGGTAAAACCACTATTATGTGATAAATAGTTCCCGCAAATTTCTAAATAGGTGGCCCATTTAAAGGTTATTCCACTTTTCTGTGAAAACTATGTGTGCACGCTATTTCATATATTTAATATATCTTAAACAATTCTTCCAGGAACACTGGGACTTGGAATCCCATTTCATCTTATTTAATGGTTTAAAAATAAACCATATAATATATATAAATAATTGATGAAAAAATGAGATGTTATAATCAATGTCAAACTTTCACACTTAATGGGATATTTCATAATACACTAGGTTCTCTTGACTATAGAGTAAGGTTTGGAAGAGGTAAATAATTATATATATATTAACATACTGTTATACACAATATAAGATACATTGTAAAACAAAATTCTACTTTTGGAAGTTATTTTTTTACTATAGGATAATGTGTTTTATGGAACGCCAATAGGTGAAATTGCATCACTCATAGCTCAATGGAAGTATGGTATATTGCGATATCATAATCCCAAGATCAAATTTTGTAGATCAAGTGGTAGTTTGAATGCATGTGTGTTGATGTTATTTCAAAATTATTTATATTGTGTGAAATTCCATATAAAATCATCATATCAATTAATCTATTGAAAATTTATGTTAAAATCATATTTTAATAACGTAAAACATCATTAAAGAGATTTTTTTAATGGGGGTCTTTTATAAATAAAATTCAACCAAGGATCTAGTCACATATATCATTATGGAACCCTTTTTAATGGATTCTTTCTAGTAATTAAGAGTATTTTTTGAGTGAATTATATACCAAAATTTCTCTTTATTTTATTCATTATTTTCCATATTTCATTCTATTTATATTTTAAAAAAAATGGGAGAATTAAAGATTTAAGCATCTTAAAAATATGTAGAGACAATATTTTATTTTAAATGTGATCATTATCAAAGAGATGAGTTGAGTTTTACAAAAACCTATTTTATAATGAGGTTGTTATGGATTGAATTTGCAAAAGATATCATGTGATGATTTTATTATTTCTAGAAAATAAAAAGTGGTGAATTATAACACATTTATTTGATTTAAAATCCCTTCTAGAGAGAATAATCAATGGGATATAATATTCATCTAAATGGAGAAATTGTTATTATATAATTTAACTGGCATTAATGGATATATTTCTATCACAATAATCATTGAATCATACAGTTTGGTGTTTTGAATATAATGGAATTGGTGGAATGTAATCAATTATTTCATGAACAATTAATTCAATATTTTGGGTTTATTTTGTAAATTATTTAATAGAAACATTGCTAGGGATGATTTATAATCTCTTAGGATATAAAGTTAGACACATAAGAATGACCAAACCCAAATATGAAGGTGTATGATCATGGTTTGTTATAATTATATTACTACACTATAAGAATGGATTTATAATAATTGTAAAGTTATAAATATTAAGCAATCTTATAAATAATTTACTACTTCCATTATGAGATGAAAAATCCTCTATACATTTAGATCACATATAGATGATTCATATAAAATAAATTGTTAATATTATAAATAGGATTGTAATTAAAAGTCATCATTATGTTAGAAATGAGTTAATATCATTTGAGAAGGATCATATGAATGTCTTATTGGTATTACATGATGTTCTGACAGAGGAATTTATAAGGAGTCAAATGTATTGTGATAACTGTACATAGAGAATTTCATGTCATGATGACTTTTTATTAATGTGGTCATGAAGTATGATATGTTAATTTATTTCATAGGTTTTAGATAGGTTATGAGGATGAAATCATAGTAATGGAAACCATTCCACTTTATCCTAAGTTATTGTGAAAAAATAGTAATTGGTACATGATATTTAAAACATGACACGATACTTTTTTGACATTATATTATATCCAGCTACATATATTCAATGGAATATTAATTTTTTAAAATAATTAACCTATCACATAAAAATATATTATTAATTCATATAATATTATGAAATACACTCTCTAGTTATCCTAAATATATGATATTTATCCTTCCACTTAATTCAAATTTTAGCATAAGCTAGTATCTATAAGTGGCACACCACAATCTACAATTTTTATATTAGAAAATAGATAATCTCATTGATTTTTATAAATATGTGTCAAAATTTAAATAAAAAAATTATGAGGTATTTTTTGGGCTATTTAGGAGAATAACAAGGTTGAAACCCATGACTAAATTGCTCAGGCACTTCTAATATGGTAGTAAAATAATGTTATATTTATTAGTATACATTATTCAACAAATAGTTAGTGTTCTAAAAAATACAATTTCTCCATTCATTGATTCCTGTATAATAAATTCATATGTTGTTAGAAGAATTTTAAATCTTACATACCATTTAATTACCATATAATAATAATGGTGAGTGAATCTTATATGAAACCTTATTCCAGGGTCTATTATTTCCCAATCAATCTCACAAAATCACATCATCATGATCATGATATATTCACACTAATATGTTTTTGAATTATTATAGTTTTATAACATAATATGTTAGGCACAATTGATTCACCTTTCTCGCCTATCAATAGTGATATAATCTATTCTATAGCTCATAATTGATACAAAAAAATTCTATGGTAAATGGGGAAAATAAGAGAGTAATTTATTGTTTGGACCAAATCTATATAGAAGATTCATGGGTGAATGTGGTACCATGGAGATTCTATGAGTGATAAATGTGGATCCTAATGTAAGAAACTAATTAATGAATATATACATCCTTCTTGATAAGTGCCTTATATCAAATAGTGTACATCTCATAAGCTTTGTTGGAAGCCTCAATGACATGGTGTTTTAAAGAGGTTTTTGGTACATAATTCATTGTATGATCCGAATAACTATCAAATAAATAAGATTAAAACAATTTTGAATTGATAATTATGTATGGGAGACTTTCTAAATGACTAAATTTGTTGGAACATGATCTAATGATCCCAATCATCCCATGTTATTGGATGGGGTGTTATTTGTACTTTTCCACAAAATAAGAGTCTAGAGGAATTATTAAATGTCTAGGAGGAGAACATTGCCCGAATAAATTATAAATTATTCAAAAATTAAATATTACAACAATTGAGACATTATGTGAATGTGTGATTGTGAAATTATAGGTTTATAGCAACAATATTGTGGGTGAAATTATAATGGATTCAATTGCTAACGTAAGACCCCTAAAATTCTTAATGGGTAACCTTTATTCGATGGTGTGTATGACTTGGAACACCCAACATAGGAAGTAATATAACCTCATGAAACCTTATTATATATTTAATATTTTAGATAAATTTAACATATTCCAAGAATGGAAATGCTTGAAATTTAGAGTAATCTTTTATCACACAAAACCAAAAATTTATCTAATAGCTTATGTTTCTTGTGTGTTAGATTTTTACTAAACAATAATAGATTATTAAAATATTATTATTTATAATAATAATATATAACCTATAAATTAAATATTAATTTATGAATAATATTAAAAAACTTTTTAAAATAGATGGTTTACAAATTTATAAAATGAATTCATTGATTCCCAATTAATTAGAAATTAAATTAAAAACCAATTGATTATGGTGGTATTATTTTTTTGATTACCATTGGGTTTTGACTTCCTAAATAAAATCAATTACCATTAACTAATGATATTAAATAAATAGATATAATATATATTCAATAAATGTTTTATATTCATCCAATATATTTGAAAACTATAATATAATAAGAAATTGATTTTTATGCTTTAAAATTTTATTGTTCTAAAAACAAATTCACTTATAAATGGTGAAAAAATTTAAATAAATATTTTAAAACCATTATAAATTTATATGTCAAAATAAAATTCATTTTTTATATTTAAACTTAAAAATTATCGTAGTATGATTTTTTTTATTTTTTCTATGCGATTTTATTTTTTTGACGAATACTGAAAAATACTAAATTTTAAATCAAAATTGCTTTCCACATTTTTAGTTTATAAAGTTAAAATATATTTCTGAATGTTTTTGAAGTTAATTTACATAAATTATAAATAATTTAATACAATTTAGTATATTGGAATAGTTTCTCTTTGAAATTGAATATAAAAACATTGATTTTTTTAAATATTTTACGTGAAAGAACCTACTTTGTCCTCTTGTCTATTGGATTAAATTTAAATTATTTTCACCAATTCTGTTTTTGGAATTTGAATAAATGGATTAATTTTTTGTGATTTGAATTATTAATAATTTTTAATAATAAAAACTAAATTTTTTAACAAAAATATTAGTGAATGTTATTAAAATTAATTAATTCAATTAAGAGAATTATTTTCTTTGAAAATGAATAAACTTTAATAATAATAACACTGAAGATCTCTACACATATCCAAAACCCAAATTATGGTCATATTTTTAGCCTATACTACATTTTATCAATAAAATCATTATCATAGAAACATGACATTGAGAAAAGGTGGGTAAAATTCCCTTTTCAAAATATACAAAAATTCCACTTCCCCTATATTATTAATAGGTACTCACCCATCCCATTTATTCACACTGTTAAGTCCATTTGGCTCACCCAAAATATTCCAAAATATGATCCCAACATCTCTCTACTCATAATATATTCCCCACCTATGTAATAAGGAAATCAATAGAGGTATCTTTGTCTAAACCCAATGGTGTTACCCAAATAGGTTATAACGTTCTTCAGTGGTCACAATTCATTGTTTACTTATTCACCCATTAATATCTTTTCATATATGTATTATATATAAATAATAATTATCCTCAATACAATTTTTTATTTTATTTTTGTATTTATACCTACATCTCTACACACATCTATAAGATGGGTAGTGAACTAACCGTTCGTGTACGACAAACTAGAGCCTCGTGAGGCGATGATGTTTTTTTCCATTACCACATCTCATGGTTAGGTATTAAGATGGAAAAAATATTTTTTATTATAACATTTATATTTATTTTGTATTAATACTTTTTAAATTATTATATAACACATACAATCATGCTTTCCATTTTGTGTAAATATGATAACATTATTTGTGGAAGTGTGGACTACTACCTCTTCAAAGCGATGTGGCTCATTTATAATATAAATAGAATATATAATGGTTTATATTAATAAATATCTATGAAATATATTTCATAAAAAAGATATTATAATTATTATATAAATTATTTCATTTTATTTCTTTAAATACAAAAATGAAATGGGCGTGGCATTCCTGCATACGTATGACGCACCATCTCCATAAACAGTGCATTTCATTTCATATATTGAAATATTAATTATTATTACTAATACATGTGTAGTTTATGATATATGATATTTATATCAAAGTTTAAATTCAAAATATGATGAAATCATTATCCAAATAATAAGAATAAAAATAACATTTCTAAATAGACTCGATAAACTACGCAATTAACACTAAAGATAATGAAAATAATGACATATTATTAAGAAACTAATAATAATATATTATAATAAGTTAATATATGGTATTAAAAATACATGTATGGTTTCTTTTTATGCTATTAATACTATTTAATCCATTATATAGGAGTTAAAATTCCATTCACTTTTAAGGAAGCACAAGGTAAGGGAGTTCGTCTCAATTTCATTTCATTGAGAAAAATTGCATGGTTATGAACCTAGAATAATTAATATGGTGTATATACTTATATTATTACAGGAAATATCATTAATAATTCATTATATATGGTATTTTTAGTATAAATATTAATTATTTAATCTAAGGGAATTTAAAAATAAAGATACCAAGTTGTAGAGAAATTTTATAATGGGATTTATTTTCTTTGGGTAATATCATTTCCCCATTGTCATTAATATTATATGATTATGTGTGAAAAATATTATTAATATTTTTTTATTTTCAAATTTTTATGTGGATTTAAATTTTATACACAGAATCAAATTATTGAGTTATTTTCACTTCAACATTATTTTCTTTTAAGTGTTTATTTACAATATCATTCTAATCGGGACACCTCATTCTTAACCGTCCATTAATGAAATTTATATGATCATTTTCCATAAAACCCTTCTATTTTAATCTCAAATAGTTTTTCATGATAATTTTCTTATAAAAATACATTTTTCCAATTTTTCACACTCAAAATGTTTTAAATTTTTTTTAAGAAAACAGAAATTGATTTCTCTCTTTAGTCTAAGAACCAATTTTATTTGAAAAAACTATTTTTTAAAAATGTTTTCAAATATGTATTTTAAAATTTTGAAAATTATATATCAGTGAAGTTTTTAATCTTTTTGTTTTATTAATAATATCAAATGAATCTTTTTACCTCTTTCTACATAAAAAACGTTTCTGAACTTTTTACCTTATTAATGGAATGTTATTTTTACCTATTATGGCATGTAAAAAATTAAACACCATTATTTAATTGAGTATTAATTTTCAGTTTTATATGGGTTTTCTTTAAATTAATTTTTTTTAATATTTTAAAATAAAAAGATTTTCAAAAAAATTCACAAAATGAAATAGATATTATCCACATGAATGATTTCTAAAGATATTTTTATTGTATTTTCATTATTAAATGATATAAACTCTTTATTTTTACTCTAAAGGGGATATGTTTTATTTATACCAACCATATTATTCCTTTTTATTATTTTTTATTAATTTCACTTGGGAAAGTAATGAAATTTACATGAATTATTTTTTGTAGTCCCCTTGAAATATTCACGCTCATGTGGTCATTAAATATTAAATTTCCCCTAAATTTACATTTCATTGTAATGGATATGATATTTCCCTAAATATTATAAAAATATTACATACGGTGTTTACTTTAAAAGTAATTTTTTTTATTTGAGAAATTGTGATAAATTAGTATCATTTATTCAATATAAATATTTGATAATACGAATTCTTTATAATTTAAATTGAATATCTGAAATTTATGGAATGTGTGGGATTGGTATTACATTGGTTGGGGACCATTTTAAGTAAACCCCACATGCATCAGCTGTCTCATGAGACAAAATTGTTTCACAAAATAGCCTTTATGTTTTATCATGTAGAAAAATTGAGTTTCTACCTGTATTTTTAAACCATCTTGTGATAGTTATTGATTGTAGTTTGCTATGATATATTATGATAGGACTTTATGGTAAATGTACCATGTACTGGGGAAATATAGAATCTAAAAATTAATAATTTCTATTACTTAGATTCAAGTATTATTACCCATGATATTTTTTCTTTGATATTATCAATGAATTCATTTCATTCAATGTTCATTGAATATGTTGCATGCATCTTCAGTTATTTACCATTCTATATTATTTACTCACTTTGTTCTCAATTGTTGACAATATAGAATGTGTTCTTAGTTATTTACCTTTCAATACTGATTATTATAATTAATTCATTATTTCTTCCACATTTACTTACCCTTACAGATCATTTTATCCCACTCATATTATTTTTCCTTTCCACACGATTCTTTGAAGTGTACTATGAAAGATATGCAAGGATATTCTACATAGAATGATGCTATTATCCTCAAATGAAAAAAATTGTTTTAATTAATGTATTCATTTGAAAAAAATTCTCAGGAATGTATTTGGATTCGAAGGATTACTAAACTCTTTGGTCATTTGGGAAGCGATATAATTGTACCTTAGACCAATGTAATTGTAGAACATCATTAGATATTGGATTAGTGGTGTTGGGTAACTACAGTTTCTATTAGATCATGTATATTAACATCATTGGGAGTAAGATTTATAGAAAATTATATTACTACATTTATACCTATATTATACTTTGAGGATATGTATAGGTGAACATACAAGAATTTTGGTGTAGTAGAGGTTATGTAGTCTTTCGTAGAAATAAAAACCTTTCTAGATACTACAAGTGGATGTGGTTCCAGAATAGATGTACCAAGGGGTAAAATATTTGAAAAGTTTCATTTGGTGTGACTCAAGCGTAACCTAGTACATGACAATGGTCCTTACTACGCACCAAGTTTGACACTCTTATCAGATATACTTAGGATAATTACCATTTTCTTTAAAAACTATTTTCAATGATTTTAAAAGATTATGAAAATTAATTACTTATGTTTAAACACAGACCAATGGATGAATAATGATTAAATAAAATGGATGATATATTTATAGGGATTTTATAATTAAATTTTAAAAGTATTTTTTCCAATATAATTTAAGTTATAAGTATAATGAAAAAACTAAGGATTGTTTAAAATTTAAGAAGCACATATGTCTTCATTAAATTTATATTGCTGGATACCATAATGGGGTTATGATATTGAGTTTGATCATATGTTCTATGTACTAAATATCTATTTTATTTTTTTATAATTATAGTTTACTATGATTATGGACATCTTGGAAAAATTTATGACAAGTAGATTTTCTAGTGGATATGGTATTTAAAGAAAAAAAATCCATTTTTTTTAGAGAAATGAATTTAAAGGTACTTATATCCTTTATTTTTATTATTATAATTATTCAAATTTTAATAATAGTAAAATTAAATTGTTAGTATTCTTAAATAAAATATTTTTTATAAAAAACCACAGAGTAAAGGATATTAAAATATTAAATTTCGAAGATATCCATTTCATAGAGTAATGGATGAATTATAATTTGATTTAAGAACAGTAAAAATATGGAATTATTCATATTAAACTGAAAAATATTTGTTAAATACATTTCCTTATAAAATTATTCCACAATGGTAGGAAAATTATCTTAATACAAAAATTGTATACTAATACCGTCTTTTTTATTGATGTGATTGTCTATTAAATAATCATTTATTTACAATTTTGATACCCTAGACAATACATTTATCGTTCAATTGTTTTTTATTAATGACATCAATAATTCCCTATAAATATTTACACTTTTCCTCCAAGACTATATTTTCACTTTCCCTTAATGTTCTCTTTAGTATATGCCTAGTTATAAGATATACCATGTGTCCTTTGTACTTCTCATTTTCTCGTATTAAGTGTTTATTTTATTAAATATTTCAATGATGTGGGATTTAAACACAAAAAATTAAAATATAAAATCCTATATTTCTAAGGTCAATTTTGAATTTTGAGGATATAGGTTATTTGAGGTGTGCAGAATGTAACACCCTGAAAATTATAAAAGAGTAACTTTTATTCAATGGATTGTATGACACACAACACCAAATGTAGAAGGTAATATTAATCATAGATACTTAATGGTATATTTACTGTATTAAATAAATCTAATATATTTTGAATCATAAAATCCATGCAGTTCTGAGTTTTTTTACATCATATGAAACCAATACGTCATCTGATCACTTACGTTGCATGTACGGCCTATTTTTCCAGAGTAAAAATATATTATTAATTTAGTTTTATTTGATATAAAAAATTATAAACTAATAATAAAATTATCATTTATTAACAAGGTTATATATATTGTGAAATTGTATGGTTTAAAGATATATATAATGAATTCATTCACTACCAATTAATTAGAAATTAATATATAATCAAATTGAATATAATGGAAATGTCTTTATTCTCACAATGGTGTTTTATTATAAAAAATTAAATTGATTTCGATTTTTGAATTATATTAATGAAATATATATAGTATATGTTCAATAAAATATTTTCTATATTCATCTAATATATTTCTTTATTAAATAGATAGTAAACAATTCAGTAAAGGATATTTTGATGCCATTTAATAGAGAAACTGTATAAAATCCAATTTTTAAGAATACTATAAATTTATATATGAAAAATTAAAATAATTTTCTTAAATGGGGAAAAAATTATTTGCGTAAATTTTTGGTATTTTTTGTGAGGATTCATTTATGATGAATAGTGAAAAATACAGAATTTTACTTCAAAACTACATTTTCATCATATTCATTTATAAAATAAAATTATATTTTTTATTTCATATAATGTTTATTTTGATTATTTATTCATAAATGAATCTAATTTATGTTATTGGAATAAATTTCACTTTGAAAATGAGTATTAAAACATATGATACTTTTAAACATTTTACATTGAAAACTCACTTTGTTGTCCCATCTGTGAGATTAAATTAAAATTAATTTCTACAACATATTTGATTTGAATTTGTAAAAATGGATTTAATATTTTGAATGAGAATAATTTATAATGTCTAGTGGTTTCAAATTACTCTTTTTCAAAAAAAATATTGAATGGGATTAAAATTAATTACAGTGATTATAAGAAAAATTATTTTAATAAGGGACTAAACCTTATACAGAAGGACCAGAATTACATCAAAACATTTCCAAAAACATTTTACAATAATATTTAGACCACATACATAATTTTATATAAATTATTTCATTATTTGAGAAATATTACATGGAATAACACGACCAAAGTTCCCCTTTCAAAACCATATATGAATGTTACTCCTCCCCCATTATAAAATAAATTTAACCCCTCCCACTAGTGCACACATTTAAAAATATTGTATCACCCAAAAACATCCCAAATAAGATACCAACATACCTAAATTCATCCAATAATCCTAACATTGGGTATATTAGAATCCAAATATGTATGTTGGTTTAAACCAAATCAGTTACTCGAATAAGAGTCAACATTCATCAATGATCACTTTTATTTCTTTTAATTTTAACCCCTTCAATTATTTTTATATATTTATTATATTAAAACTAAAGTATAATAATTATACATATATATTTCATGTTAAGGGTTCTACCAATACTAGTAAACACTTCTATCAAATGGGTAATGAACATAACCTTGGTATATGGTAAACTAATGCCTTCTATAATGGTGAAATTAATGTTCTACTTTATCACCTCTCATGTATGACAATTATAATGGATTGAATGTTTTCATATGATATATATCTGATATTTAATTTTTCTTTATACATATTTAATTTTTATTCAACACATGCCTTTATGCTTTTCACGTTCTGTAATTACAGTAACATATTTTGTGGATGTCTGGACTACCTCCTCCTCAAAACGATAAAACTCAATCAAACTATAAATGGAAAATATAAAGGGAGTTTCTAATAAAACAATGTGTAATATATGAGATTAAAATAATATTTTACCTATAATATACATCATTTATGTTTTTTTATACGTCAATTAAATGGTTGTAGCATTCAGGCGTACATACGGACTACCCTCTCCATGAAAGGTGGATTTCATTTCAAATCTCCAAATATAATAGATTATTTTGAATAAATTTATTCTCTATATATATTATATTTAAATAACTTTTTACATTATGGATAATCAGAAATAATTATATATGCATTTGGAATGAAAACAATAAGTCAAAACATATCAGAAAAACTAAACAATTAACATTCAGAATAGTGAAAATAATGAAAGATTGTTATCAAATATTTAATAATATATTATAAGAAGTTAATATATGATATTTTAAATATGATTATGTTTCTCTTATAAGTTTGTAACATTCATAAAACCCTTATTTAAGAGGAAAATTTATGTTCACTTGAAAGGAAATAAAATGGAAGGGATTTTTTCTCAATATTATTTGATTAATGAATATTGTATTTTTATGCACAAAGTTTCATTAATATAGTGTGTATACTTATATTTTGACATTTAATATCATGAATAATTCATTATTCATGGTATTTGGAGTTTAAATTTGAGTTATTTAATGTAACATCTCAGTTCTGGTAGCCACCCAATGACACCCCGTACCTTGTTGGTCACATGGAGTCAAGAGCATTTCCCCAAATTCCAGAGGCTGCCGACTAGTAGTGAGGGCCATGGTTGTGATAGTGGGGAAACTATTCCTTCATTGGAAGAGTACACAGTGGAAGTAAAAAAAATACATACAAGAGAAGAAGTAGAAATAATGACATACAATAGAAAACTGAGGGTATAAACTGGAGAACATATATAAAATGATGCATCATACATATATATAGGAAAGAAGCTAACAAAGCATAATGCTGAAATACAGTACTAAACCAAGAACAAAAAGAAAACAGTAATTAGCTCCATAGCATCACAAGCCTTATCTTTGTCTCATGCTCTCCAGATTTACAACAAGTCAATTACCTGAATTAGAAGGGATCTTTCCCTTGTCTATACCTGGATCAATATAATCTGTTTGGGCCCATAATCATGGCCAAAATAGGGTGTGAGACTAATACCAATAGGAAACCACCACGAGATTTTTTTTCTAAAAGTCAAAGAGTATATGGCAAGAAAAACTATAGGAAGCAGTAAAAATAGGTACTCAACAGTAAAAAATCCACAGTTCAGTAACTAGCAACAACTAAATAAGCAGATAAAACACAATGTGTAACCCTCTGGGAAGTACACTCAGTCTCACCCCATTGGTCAAACCTAACAAGAACAAGCATCCCTCTAGGCTGTACACTCATTCCAACCCCTCTGGTTTAGCTTAAGCATATACTCTCTAAGGAATCACTCACCGTTAATTCCCCCTATAGTCTCGTATCATAACTAAATGCGCTCTAGGGAAGCACTTACACCACATTCCCT
The DNA here is from genome assembly GCA_963277665.1 of Viscum album. Taxonomy (NCBI): domain Eukaryota; kingdom Viridiplantae; phylum Streptophyta; class Magnoliopsida; order Santalales; family Viscaceae; genus Viscum; species Viscum album. The sequence goes on from OY728159.1 coordinate 1,276,846,004, forward strand.
ATGTGGCCCACACCGAGGATCTTTAGACACTCTGAGGAAGCAATCGACATCAATTCCCCATGAGGTCTCGTATCATAAACTATAAAGACACTCTGGAGAATACCCTAATGTATATTCTCCCTATGGTCTATACACCAGGCTCTCACGGCCCTGTGTAGGTCAAGAAAGTGTAGCAGCGCGTAACAGCCAAGGTAAAACTCAAGAACTAAATGGATAGAATTCTAGAGCACAATAGCATAATAGAACAACAATCACACCATCCTATAATACTAGGCCTGGGAAAGATAAACAACATTCTAACAGGCAATCAAGACCCAAAGTTCCAAATAGGAAAAACATGCAAGGGAAAACAATCCAAAGAACAAAAATCAACCATATTTACAAACAATTATCCTCTACAAAAGCATAAAAGCATAGCAGGTGAACAATAGGGCTGAAACGGTGAACATGCAATACCTCGTCCATGGGTATTGGGAAGTTTTTTACATTAAAATCAAGTAATATCTATAGAATGGCATATAACACCTTCCTAAGTGTTGGGAGATCAAGATACTTGAACCAAAAAACATGAATCACCTTATAATTCCGTAGATCTATGAAATTGTATAAAACAGTAAACCCATGATAACTCACGAAAGAGGAGAAAACATGAAATGAGGATCAAGAAGAAGAGATAACTCACTGATGCGATTCTAAAGAAACCAACTGTGTAATATTTGCAGGACGGACAAGGGATTGGGGGCTCATCAAAGATTTGTGGTCATATATACTCTCTCAGATGAACGAGAACTAGAAGATGAGTGTTCCATCTATCAGACGTGAGCCCGGTGCGTTTAATGAAAAAAAGAAAGTACATGATGTGTACTTTTTAAGTAAACAGTTTTATTCTCCATTTCCATAATCCTCTTTATGCTTCATATTGGTCATCCCACATGGCCCTATGAAAGGCCTCTACATGGCTAGCACACTGCTACACACAGTAACCGAGTACACCATGTGTACTCATAAAGTACACGATGCGTACATCAAAAATTTCCAAAAACTCTTTTTTATCCCAAAAAATCCATAAAACAAAAAACATACCTGAAAAAAGATCTGATTTCTAAAAAACATCCTCCCTTAAAGAAATTCATCACTGAATTTCCCTAGAACGGTGTAGAAGAAGAATCCACAAACAGATCCGACCACTATGATTGCTCATCTTCCTCCCTATCCCAAGTATCATCTTATACTTGTCTGTGCTACCAAATCACCCTTACTAGAAGAACAGACTAGCCATGGAGAACCTTCGTATTGTGGTCGACGATCCAGATAGAATGATCCTCCAAATATATGTCCACTTCCAACTCAACTTCCTTTGTTTGGAAACATGAGAAGGGTTTGAAAAGTAATGTCGAAGCTGAGAAACATGGAAAAAGTCGTGCATAGTCCGGTTCCTCTGAGGGAACTAAAACCAATAGGCCACCATCCCAAATCTCTCTAACACCTCAAATGGCCCGACATACCTTGTAAAAATCTGACCCTATATCCTAATCCTCTTGTGTCCCAACCGTGGTGTGACACGCCGAAAGACCTCATCCCTAACCTCAAACTCTAGAGGTTGTATCCATTGATCAGAATAAGACTTCTGACAATACTATGTAGTAGCCATCCTTTTCCAAATCAACTCTATATGCTTCGTGGTATAATGAACAAGATGAGGTCCCAGTAAAGCTACCTCTACTACCTCCAGCCATCTTAAGGGTGATCGGCATGGCCTACCGTACAAGGCCTTATATGGTATCGTCTGAATAGTTACATGAAAACTATTGTTGTAGGAAAACTCTATAAGAGGTAAGTGCTTCTCCCAATAACCTTCAAAATACAAAATTCATGCTCGGTGCATATCCTCAAGAACTTGAATCTTCCGCTCAGACTAGCCATCATTTTGGGGATGGTATGTTGTACTCAAAATTACATGTGTACCCAACGCCTTATAAAGCCCCTGCCAGACCCTAGAAGTAAAACGTAGATCTCTGTCTTAAATAATGGATTGTAGAACTCCATGAAGACGTACAATATCTCAGATGTACAACCATCCCAACTCATCAACACTGAAGGTATCCCTGATCAGAAAGAAGTGAGTGACCTTCATGAGTATGTCAATAACAACCCAAAATACAACATTTCCATGAGGAGACCCCGAAAAACCAGTCACAAAGTCTATCGCGACATCATTCGACTTCCACTCGGGAATAGGTAAATGCTGTAAGAGCCCTGCTGGTCTCTGATGCTCCCCCTTCAACTACTGACAAGTGGAACACCTCATGACGAAACTAGCCACATCCCTCTCTATAACTATCCACCAATACTGGTGGGGTAGATCATGATACATCTTGGTGACGCAAGGATGAACTACCCAAACTGAGGAATGAAATTCCCACATCTTCTCCTCACGTATGTCTGCTGGCACCCATACATTCCCATGGAAACAAAAGATCTAATTTTCACCTATGGTCCATCAAGGAATAGGATCCTCTCCTTTCACACTCTCCCTTAGGAAAAGGCCTTGAGAATCTGTTAGCTACCTCATTCAAACTCTATCAAGAAGAGTAGAGGTAACAACTGCAGAATAAAAGAAATGTATACCCTTGTCTATCGTGCACCTCCAAATGCATCTCAAAGAATAGAGACACAAGGTGCCACTCACTGCTAGCCTCCTGAACTTCCTGTATCTGAGTCCTCCTACTCAACGCATTTGCCACTGTGTTTCCCTTCCCCGGTGTATAGGCAGGCTCAATGTTAAAGGACTCTAGGTACTCAACTCACATGCACTATCTCAAATTTAGATCACTCTGAGTAAAGATGTAATTGAGACTCTTGTAGTCATTTAAGACCACAAAATGCTCTCCCATAAGATAATATATCCAATATCATAAGGCATGAACAACATCTGCCAACTCCAGATCGTGCGTTGGGTAGTTCCTCTCATGTGGCCTCAACTGTCGAGACTCGTACACAATGACTCCATCTCCCTGCATAAGAACAACTCCTAGCCCGATACCTGAAGCATCATAGAAAAAAGTATAGATCTTTCCAAGATTTGGTAGGACTAGTATCGGTGTTGAAGTCAACCTCCCTTTCAGCTCATGAAAGGATGACTCACAAGAATCTGACCATGATAACATTGCAGCCTTCGTAGTTAGACCCTTAGATAGCCCTAGAAAACTATGCACCTCCAAGACATTCTTCAGTTTCTCCAAAGAACTACAGCTCTCACTTTCTCTGGTTCTACTAATACTCTTTCCTCTGAGATAATATGAACCAGGAAGTGAATCTGATCCATCTAGAAATTGCTTTTTGAGAGCATAGAATACAACTGATGCTCCCTCGGTGTACTCAATACTATCTCAAGATGGGTATCATGGTCATGTCGAGTGTGAGAGTACATCAAGATATCTTCCATGAATCCCACCAAGAAGCAATCCAAGTATGGATGGAACACTCATTTCATCAATTCCATGAAAACTGTAGGTGCGTTCGTGAGACCGAATGGAATAACCATATACACGTATAGACCATACCTACTATGGAAGGCTATAAGAGGTATATCAGATGGTCTAACACACAACTGATGATAACCGTACATCAAGTCAATCTTCAATAACACATGGGATACTCGAAGCTAATCAAAGATATCATCAATCCTCAACAAGGGATATCAGTTCTTGACCATCAACTGGCTCAACTTCTGATAATCCACATAAAGCCTAAGGGTATCGTCTGCCTTCATTGCAAACAGGACAACCGAACCCCAAAGAGAAGTACTGGTTTGGATGAAACCCTTTGCTTGCAACTCCTCCAACTTCTTCTTAAGCTCTTGAAACTCCATTGTATCCATCCTATAAGAAGTAATGGACATTGGTTCTAGTCTTGAAACATGTTCAATAGAAAATTCTACCTCACACCTTGGAGGCAAACATAGAAATTCCTCTGAAAAGAAATCTTTGAAAAAATCCATCACTAGATGAAATTCTCACTGTGAATATAACGACCCGAAGATTGAAATACATGGACATTACATTACTTTTTCAAAATACTTAATACATAACAAAAACGAACACTCAAGGATCGTAATGGTTTAGTGTCTTTGGAAACACGGAACAAAATATTCTAATCATTGTGAAAGATCTTAAACATCTCACATAAAGATCCTCCCCTTTGATTTTCATACCTAAAACATTTCTTTATATCCTGGGGAAAAGAAAACATATAAAGGGTGAGCTCAAATGCTTAGTAAAGGTAAACATAGAAAACATAAAACAATCCATAAACATTTTAATTCAAAAACATGAACATAAAATCAAAACAACAAAATCTTGAGCAATGACATGAATATTGGAAGTACGTAAGGCATATAACATAATGGAACATAAATCCTGATAAAATATCCTGGGAAGAAAACATGTAATTGTGGAAAACCATTAAGTACTTGATATGATTTCCATAGTATCCAAGGCATTGCTACCAAGACCATCTTATTTGACAAAGTCCCTTTCTGAATCGAGTTCAATCCTCATTATAGTCATGTATCACTGAACCGAATTAACTTACCATCCCTACCATGTCTATCTCATGAGATATAAATCTTTACCCAATTCATTTGAGGGATATATTGGTCCCACCCATCTCATAATGAAATCATTCTTACCTGTGCCAAAAATTAATCATAAATCATTCATCATAACCCAAATCATAAAATGCGTTTCATAAACATCATCTCATCATAACATAATCCATATAAAACAAATGGATATCAATTCATTATAAGAATAATCAAAACATATAAAAAATAGAGAAATTATACTTGAAACATAATCATACTAAATAATTTCATCTTAGATGGAAAATAGTTTTGACAAAACCCTTGAAATGAATTCTTGAGGAAAATATCCTTTCTTCTTTAAAATAATTTTATTATCAAAAAATTCCATTAAATTTAAAAAAATTATTTTTTAGTAAATAATAATGAAATATTACATAGGATGCTTCATGGAAATAAGGCTTTATAAAACTATACAAATTCGTTCATGCTGTATAAGTTAAAAAACATTCTTCTTGTACTTTTGTCGGAATAGTCAAAAAAGTACCTCGTAACGTAAACGAAGAATGATTCCATACATACTATGTAGTAAAAGCCAAAATTGGTAAAAAGGACTTTAAACATATATGAAACCATTTTTAGAAAATAGGGACATGGATGATAAATATAACCCCAGTAAATACTTACGAATAAACAATCTCGGTTAAAAACGAGATTGGAAAAGTTATCCGTTACCTTAGGTCTGATATGCTTCATACGTATCCGAACCTCCTGTATAATGATTTAAATAATGTCATTAAATTATTACAGAATAATATTCATTTTTATGATATCACATATGGTTCACTTATGACTTTATATTACCCGTTCTTTTGTAAATTCAATGTTAAAGTAGCCTTTTGGATAAAATCATTTTATTTATCGTACATGTTTGGACTTGTTGTTCATCATTTTATTATTACTTATATCATTATTTAATTACATACAGAATTTAAATCATGATTTATATATCATATATATTCAGTATATATATATGTAATAGATACATAAAGGAAATGAAATACATCATTCATGGAGATGGTAGGTCGTACGTACGCATGAATGCTGTTTTATTTTCCTTATTGACTTGAATGGATGTAAGTATATGACATAAATATAAATATAAATAAATCCAGTAGCTTTATCATGTCATATATTTCATAATTATTCATTATATATACTTTATAATCATTCTTGAGTGGTTAACATGGAGAATGAATGTCATCGCGTCATGGAGACGGTAATCTGTATGTACACACGAGCGATGATATGGTTTGAAAAATTATTGAATTGAATTGGAGTGTATGATAAAATATCTCAGAATAAGTATGATGTTATAATAATCATATATAGTTATTCTTTACACCATTATACTCATCCAGGTATGGTGGTGGTGGAAAAACTGATTACACCATGGCGTGGAGACAGTATTCCATACGTACGCACGCACGGTGATTTCATTTTCCGTAGGATGGATAGAAGGTGAAATAGGGTTGTTTCATATTTATAATGACTTATCAGTATATAATTAATACTGATGTTATTACATTATAATGAAAGAATGAAATAAGAGGAATTAGAAGAAGAAAGAAACTTGAAAGAGTCAGTATAAGAGATTTCCTCTTCCTCAACGCACCTCCTTTAAACTTCTCCTTAGGGCACTAGAGTTGGAATTTTGAGAAGACCAGAACATATGTGATATAACTATAGATGTTGAGAAGAGTAATTGGCAGGGTTTGGACTAGATTCAATGCTCAAAAGGGTGTGAAGAGAAGAGGGAAGGGGTTCCCTTTTTATAAGGGAGAAGAGGGGCACCTTTGGAAAAACTTAAAATATTATTTTATAATAAAGTCATATTCAGTTTATAATAGCTCCAAATTGATTTATTTCAAAGATAAAGTGGGTATGGGTTGAAATACTCTCAACCAATAGATTTTATACATGTTTAGGTTACTACTTTAACCTTTTAATTTAGATTTAATTGTATGTTAAATAATTTATCTTTTACCTTGTCATCTTGTTTTCTTACACTATATGGTTAATAAACTTACAATAACAAGTCAAACGAACCCCAAGTGGTTAATTATTAATATATATAACCTTATCTAAGTCATTTTTCCAAACCATAGATTTTTAGGAATAAAATAACAATTAATAATATAATATTTTTTTTAAAACTATTTTATGTCAAATTTGACACTATTTGATAATTGATTTTTGTGAAAATAATAACAGCATGATTAGTTCAAAATAAGTTAATTAAATCAATACTGATATGTCATATTAACCTATAAAATTAGTTTAATTCATAAAAAGTCTCAAATTACATTTAGTTTGGTATTTATAATATCAATTATGTTAATATTTTCTTAATAAGGTAATTACCGCATCATCTTTGTGTCATAAATAAAATAAAATATTTAAAGTCTAAAAATTATAAATAAAATATCATTATATAGGAAATATTTTTATCTTTCTAATGAATATATATATTCTAATTTATCTTATTTATAACCCGATATTTAAAATGATTTAGTTATTAAAAATTGATTTTAACTATTTTAATTCCTCTTTAAATAAAATAATATTAAATGTCCTAATCTAATCTAAGTGGACCTAAATGGCCATATTTAATTCGTAATGTTGTTTTTGGTCTAATTATACTTATCCTATAGAATTAGTAAATGTGTTAGGGTAATAATAATACCATTTTAACCTTAATTACCCTATTTACTTTTATCTGTGGTAAATAAAACTAAAAAGTTACTATTCACCAAAAAAATACTTTTATCTTATTGAACCAAATTTTACGCCTTGATATTAACCGTGTCTCGTGGATTTTTAAAATTCCACTCACATAACCGGTAAAATTATGTTTTATGTAAATTTTTAAATTCTCTAAGGAGGTTGGTAAAATAGGGTAAAAAGTTCAATAAATTTTTTATATATCTAAAATTATTATAAAATGACTCCAATGAATTACCTTGAACATATATAGGTATTATATATCAATTTTGACCTAAAATAAATTTATATAAAATAAATAATTATTTAAATAAAAAGTCGGTTTTAAATAGTAACCCAGTGTTTTCACTATTCATCAAAAACTGAATGTTTTCAGAAAAATATCAAAAATTCCCCCTAGGATAATTTCGATATTCCGAATCCAAAATTGAAGTCCATATTGAAAGGAAAAATTTATAAAATTTAAAAAAGTCAGTATTACTATTCATAACGGCTAGTTTATATAATATTTAAATAACATATCATTGTTTAGTGAAACTCGGTATTGCGTACAACACACGCTATCGTGGAACGTTGCGATTGCGTGTAATACAAGCCAAGTCAGGGTTGAGTGTAGTGAATGATTCCTTTTTTGTTGCGTATAATAGAATCCAACCATATTTCATTTATACATTGAATATATATATATACACACACACTCAATGTTGCGTAGAATAACTTCTATCAAACGAACATGAAATTGTGTGTAACAAGATCCAAGATTAGTGTTGCGTATACAGAAAGCTAATACGATGTTGCATATAGCGCAATATAATTTCGGTGTAGCGTACAACAGAAGATATGAAAGAAATTAAACAGAATATATCTTATTAAATATCACGGTGTTACATTCTACCCCCTAAAAATGTATTTCGCCCTCGAAATTCATCGGGGATTTAAATCATTTACTACTTAAAAGTTTCATTCATAGAAACCCACATCATAAAAAGGAATACTAAAACTTAATTTTAAAAACTACTGTATGAAACATAACGGTTACCAAAATTAACTGATCCCTGGGTTTCTACATAGGAGAACATAGGTGAACATATGGATGTGGAAGAGAAATCTAACTGTCATGTTCTGATGGAGTGTGGTAGAGGACATGGCTATGAAAAATCCAACAATCACAAAGCCATAAATTTGTGACGATTTATGGTACCTTCTGATTCATCGGATATAAGGACACTAGGACAACATTTTTTTTGTTTTCAATATCATTTCCCTAAATTTGGAGAATTTTTTAATTTAATGAAATATTTACTTTATTTTGGTACAATCCTATTGTTGTTTGTGCCTAGAAAAATGTCCACTTCATCTCTTAAAGAAATGAAGTTGAATTTTTCTTCTGTGAAGTGTTAGCAGATCATGCGATAGAATGATAGGTCATTCCATCTATCTCAAAAAAAGGATAGAAAAAGTTATTAAATATAAATAAGTACATCTATAGTGGGATTGGACTTATATTTCATATATCATACCACTTAATATAATAAAAATAGTTTCTACTGACCAGGGAGATCCTGTAGGCCAGTGGTAGGGGATAAAGGACTCTCGCACTTCGGTTGTGGGTTCGATTCCCACAGTCTTGTCCGACGTGATGGGTAGTCGCATGTCCCGTAGGTTTTCCTTTTTCTAAAACTACATTGTTATAACATTACATAAATTATATCAAAAAAAAGTTCTAGCCTTAAACAATACAATCTTATGTCTGACATAATTTATTCCAATCTTAGGGATTATCCAAAATACATATGTCCAATATCATAATATAAAGTAAACGACTACTTGAAATGTCACATAACAATCACATGAATACCATCATTTATCCCCCATATATAATAAGATATATATTGTTGGTCACATTTCAAACATGTGAATACCTTAATCATGTATTACTTTGAAACATGAATTACCATAGAACCTTAGTGAAAACATGAGTTCTGTCAAAATTTAACTCTTTCCACATACCAAAATCTCAAAATTTATTTATACTGAAACCATGATATCACATTGTTCTTATATCAGTCATGAACTCATGAATACTATCAAAATTTCTTTTTCTGTTTATCCCTTCATTATGCACATATCATCTTTTTTCCAAAAAATTTGAACCACTTTTCACGGTTACCGGTACCAAAATCTTATATAAAACCACAGTGGACCAATACACAGATATTTCAATATACTATAAAAGTACCTCAACAACATTATTATTTAATTCCAATACATAATCCCTTCAATCCATCCTCTTCAATTATTTGCATGGAATAGGTCCTTCCTAGATTTTGAAGTAACTTCTTAGGTTAGGGAATTGAGTTGGGTAATGCCCATGTTCTCTACAGATAAGTCATTGGACTCCATAATAGTCTGCCACTCTATGACCCTTTTCTCCAAATAGATAACATTTTCCCCTCCATTTGAGGTATTCCTCAAGTTTCTTCTTCCCTTCTCTAGAAATCTCAATATTTCTTTCTCTATGCTCCTAACTATGAGAACATTCATAAAATTCCATCTTCCTCTTTCTGATGACATAGAAATACAACTAAAGTTCACCTTGTTAATCATATATCGAGATGACTTATTCGACATAATAACAATATCTTTCTCTCCAGGCCTTACATAATTTCATTGATCATATTCAACAATTTGTCCATTGGAATCAATGCTAACTGAATTCCTTCTCTTTCCCTCCATTGACTAAGACCAGAAACCATAGTGTAAGAAACATTTAAAATAACGAGGAACCACATAATCATAAAAAGTCACTTTTCGGATGTATAACCTATCAAAAATTCTTTAATCCATGACACATTAGGTTCACCCTTGGATGTTCATGATCGTCATCATAATTATAGGACTCTAACCTATACGTATACATAACCATAGGGACATACCTAGACATACCTTAGAAATATAGCTAGGGATTTCACTAAAGTTTTCGCATCCTAGTTTCCAAAGGTTAACTAAAAATTTCCTCTGATACCAACTATAATGGCCCAAATATTGACATACATGGACATTACATTACTTTTGCGGAATAATTAATACATAACAAAAACCAACACTCAAGGATCGCAATGGTTTAGTGTCTTTGGAAACTCGGAACAAAATATTTTAATCGATGTTAAAGATCTTCAACATCTCCCATATAGAACTTCCCCTTTGGTTTTCTTACCTAAAACCATTATTTATATCCTGGGGAAAAGAAAACATATAAAGGGTTATCTCAAATGCTCAGTAAGGGTAAACATAGAGAATATAAAACAATCCATAAACATTTGAATGAAAAAACATGAACATAATATATAAACATAAAAATCTTGAGCAATGACATAAATCTTGGCAGTACGTAAGGAATATATCATAATGGAACATAAATCCTGATAAAATATCCTGGGAAGAAAAAATGTAATTGTGGATAACCATTAAGCACTTCATATTATTTCCATAGTATCCAAGGCATTATTTCCAAAACCATCGTAGTGGACAAAGTCCCTTCCTGAATCGAGTTCACTCCTCGTTCCAGTCCTGTATCACTGAACCAGATTAACTTACCATTCCATCCATGTCTATCTCATGAGATATGAATATTTACCCAATGAATTTGAGGGTGATATAGGTCCCACCTGTCTCATAATTAAATCTTTCTTACTTGTTCCACAAATTAAACATAAATCATTCATCATAACCTAAAGAATAAAATGGATTTTATAAACATCATCTCATCATAACATAATCCATATAAAACGAATGGATATAATTTCATTATAAGAATAATGAATCCATGTAAATAATAGAGACATTATACTTGAAGCGTAATTATACTAAATAATGTCATCTTAGATGGAAAATAGTTTTGACAAAACACTTGAAATGAATTCATGAGGAAAATATCCTTTCTTCTTTAAAATCATTTTCTTATCACAAAATTCCATTAATTTTCAAAAATAAATGGATTTTGTTGAAAATAATCATGAAATATTACTTAGGAAGCTTCATGAAAATAAGGTTTTATAAAACTGTAAAAATCCATTCATGTTGTATAAGTTAAAACAAACATTTTTCTCGTACTTTTTCTGGAAAAGTCAAAAAAGTACCTCGTAACTTAATCAAATGAACGATTCCTTACATACCATGTAATAAAAGTCAAAAATGGGAAAAATGAATTTAAGAATATATGAAACCATTTTTAGAAAATAGGGACATGGATGATAAATATAATCCAAGTAAATACTTACTAATAAACAATCTCGGATAAAAACGAGAATAGAATAGTTATCCCTTACCGTAGGTCTGATATGCTTTGTACGTATCTGAACCTCCTATATAATGATTTAAATAATTTCATTGACTTGTTAAATAATCATATTCATTGTTATGATCTCATATATAGTTCACTTATTACTTAATATTACCCATTATTTTGTAAATTCCATGTTAAAGTAGTGTTTTGGGTAAAATCGTTTTATTTATCATACATGTTTGGAATTATTGTTCATGATATTATTATTACTTATATAATTATTTAATTACTTCCAGAATGTAAATCATGATTTATATATCATATATATTCAGTATATATATATATATAATTTAGATAAATGAAATGAAATACACCGTTCATGGAGACGGTAGGCTGTACGTACGCATGAAAGCTGTTTTCTTTTCATAATTGACTTCAATGGAAGTATGTATATGAAATATATATAAATATAAATAAATAAAATATCTTTATAATGTCATATATTTCATTTATATTCATTATATATACTTTATAATCATTCTCGAGTTAGAATGAATCTCATCACGTCGTGAAGACATGAATCTGTACGTACGCACGAGCGATGATATCATTCCCATAATTATTGAATTGAATTGGAGTGGATGATATAATATCTCAGAATTAGTATGATGTTATAATAATCATATATATTTATTCTTTACACCATTATACCCATCCAGGTAAGGTGGTGGTGGAAAAACAGATTACACCACGGCATAGAGACGGTATTCCAAACGTACACAGGCGTGGTGATCTCGTTTTCCGTAGGATGGATAGAAGGTGAAATAGGGTTGTTTCTTATTTATAATAACATATTATTATATAATTAATACTTATTTTATTACTTTATAATGAAAAAAGTAAAGAAGAGAATGTATAAGAAGAAAGAAACTTGAAAGAGTCGGTAGAAGTGATTAACTCTTTCTTAACACACCTCCTTTAAACTTCTCCTTAGGGCACTAGAGATGATCTTTTGAGAATAAAAGAACCTCTATGATATAACTAGTGAGTCTTATAAGAATAATTGGCAGGGTTTGGCTGAGCATCAAGGCACAAAAGGGTGTTAAGAGAAGAGGTAAGGGGTTCCCTTTTTATAAGAGAGGAGAGGGGCACCTTTGGAATAATATAAAATATTATTTTATAATAAAGTCATATTCTATTTATAATAGCTCCAAATTGATTTATTTAGTAAATAACTTGGGGAAGAGTCTAAATCCTCTCAACTAATAGATTTTATACAAGTTTATGTTACTATTTTAACCTTATCATTTAGAATTAACTCTATGTTATATAATTTAACTTTTATTGTATATTCTTGTTTTCTTACACTATATGGTTAATAAACATACAATAACAAGACAATCGAACCCCAAGTGGTTAATTATTAATTTATATAACCTTATATAAGTCATTTGTCCGAACCATATATTTTTAGGAATAAAATAACAACTAATAATATAATATCTGTTTTAAAAACTATTTTATGTCAATTTTGACACTATTTGGTAATTTATTTTTGTGAAAATCATAAAATCATGATTAGTTCAAAAAAAGTAAATTAAATCAATAATAATATGTCATATTGACCTATAAAATTCATGTAATTCATAAAAAGTCTCAAATATTATTTCTTTGGGTATTTATAAAATAAATTATGTTAATATTTCTTTAATAAGGTAATTACTGCATCATCGTTGTGTCATCAATAAATTAACTTATTTAAAGTCTAAAAATTATAAATAAAATATAATTATGTAGGAAATCTTTTTATATTTATAATGAATATTTATAGTCGAATTTATCTTATTTATATCCCAATATTAAAAATGTTTTAGTTATTAAACATTTTTTTAACTATTTTAACTCTTCTTTATATAAAATAATATTAAATGTCCTAATCTAATCCAAGTGAACCGAAATCGTCATATTTTATTCCTAATGTTTTTTGGTCAAATCAAACTTATCCAATGAAATTAGGAAATGTGTTAGGGTAATAATAATTCCATTTTTACCCTTAATTACCCAATTTACTTTTAACCGTGGTAAATAAAAGTAAAAAAGTTACATTCAGCAAAAATTACTTTTATCTTATTGAACCACATTTTACTCCTTGAAATTAGCCATGTCTCTCAGATTTTTTAAATTCAACTCACAGAAGCAGTAAAATTAAGATTTATATAAATTTCTAAATTCTCCTAGGAGGTGGGTAAAAGACGGTGAAAAGTTCAATAAAATTTTTATATATCTACATTTATTATAAAATGACTCCAATGAATTACATTGAAATTATATAGGTATTATATATCAATTTTTACCTAAAATAATTTTAAATAAAATAAATAATTAATTAAATAAAAATTCTGTTTTTAAATAGTAACCCAGCGTTTTCATTATTCATAAAAAATTGAAAGTTTTCCAAAAAAATACCAAAAATTCACCCTAGGATAATTTTGATATTCTGAATCCAAAAATGATGTCCATTTTGAAAGATAATATTTATAAAATTTAAAAATGTGGGTATCACTATTCATAATAGCTAGTTTATATAATATTTTAATAACATATTGTTGTTTAGTGAAACTCGGTATTGCGTACAACAAATATTATCATGGATGGTCATGATTGTGTGTTATAAAAGCCATGTAAGGGTTGCATGTAGTGCAATATCCATTTTTTATAGTGTATAATAGAATCCAACCATATTTCATTTATAAATTGCATATATATATGTACACTCAATGTTGCGTAGAATAACTTCTATCAAATGAACTTGAAATTGTGTGTAACACGATCCAAGATTAGTGTTTCTTATACTGAAAGCTAATACAGTGTTTCGTATAGCGCAATATAATCATAGTGTAGCGTACAACAAAAGATATGAAAGAAATTAAAGTGAATATATCTTATAAAATCATAGGGTGTTACAGTGAAGTCCTATGATCATCCAGATATAGACTAGCAATCTGGGCTTTAACTCCTCCCAACCAATGATTCTCTAGACCCGCTCTTCTTGACTGGACATCCCACTCACCCTTATGAAGAAAAGATACACCCTCTAGTTATTTGAAACTCACCCTGTCAATATAACAGTCGACGACTACCTGAAAAGAATCTAACTAGTCCATTCTGAGAATGATATCATAGCATGTCATCTCTATAACATAGAGATCCCATAAGAAGTGACACCACCAACCCCTAGAGGGCACTCTTTACACTAACGTACACTTGTTGTTCTAGTCCCCAATGAAGTTTCTAGTGTCATGATGTCATCCGAAGAAAGGATACAGAGCCCATGGCTCTCCACAACCGAAATAGATATAAATCATTGGGAACCCCCTTTATCGAAAAGAGTATAAGATAAAAATGAGGCAACTAAGATCATACCTCGAACTGTATAAGGTCTGGGATCCTGCCCCTACTGAGTCTACTCCACTACAAATGTTTGGCCTGCACTGCGACCCTATAACCCATCCTGACCACTCTGAGATGATCCACATTGTTGTCACTGAAGGACCGGTGACTGACCACCATGGGCACGACCTCAACCTCAACCTGAATGGCCAGAAGATCTCTAGTTCCAAGACTGGTGAGAAATTTTTGGTGCTTCTCTCGAACAAGGAGTCATAGAAGAACCCTGATCACTAGATGATGGTGAGGAGATCTGATAGAAGTGCTGAAGGTGACCCAACTTTCCACATGATCGACACTCTACTGGGTCTCTCGGGTAGTGTGGCCTGGTATGCCGGCTCTTCCCACACTGGTAGCACACCACCTGGATATGAGAAGAAGTGTCTTTCCTACTTGAATTGTCGTGTGAATACCCATTTTGGTGCTTGCTTCTATCTGTAGGAGGGATTATAACACTAGATGTCAAGCCACCCCAGATCAAAACTCTATAATCCCTGAGATTGCGATCCATGATCAGCACTTGGTTGATGATAGAAGTGATAGAAGTCAACTGGAATATGTTCACCTGTGATCAAATGTCGTGCCTTAGAACATCCTAAAACATCCTTACCCTGAATAACTGATCAACTCTGGAAAAAGGAATAAAGCGCTGCATCTTGGTAAAGTGGGAGGAATACTCTAAAACAGAAAGAGTACCTTGCTCCAGACTCATAATCTCTTGGGCTCGATCATCCCTCAAGGTCTCTGCATAGAAGTAGTCATAGAAGATGCGATGGAACTCGTCCCATGCCATAACCTACTGGTGTCCCACCTATGAGACCACATCCCACCACCTCTTGGCGGATTACTAAAGCATATAGTTAGGGATCTTGACCCTTCTCTCTTGAGGCATCTAGAGATTCTCAAAGATCGTCATCATGGCTTTTAGCCATGACTCTGCAGGCTCGGGTCCTCTATCCCCATAGAAAATGGGAGGATGTTACTGTTGGAAGACCCCCATCAAATCAACCATCAACGGGGCAGGAGGAGGTGCTCCCAGAAAGTTCTGCATTATCCTTAGATAGCCCTCCCTAAAATTTTCATCTGAATCTATTTCAGGTACAATGGATGGTGCCATGGATAGCACAACTAGAGGATCTGTAGGTAAACCCTGATCATCCATGTCTGGTGTCTGATCGTTGCCTGGAAACTGGCACAAAACCAGAGGATGTCTTGGTGTCATGACACTACAATGATAGGCACACACCATAGATCAAGGTTATCGAAGACTAAAAACTGGATGTGTAAGAAGGGAACATGAGAATTAAAGAATTATAGTTTTACAAAACATGACTACAGGGCATGTACATTTCCTACACGGCATGTTCCCTTAAGTCATTTACATGGGCGTGTACTCCTACATAAACTGGTCATGTAAGACCCTAAACACACAACATGTTATCTTAACACGCGGAGGTTACTTGAATCCTATTCCCCTGCCTGAGTCGTTCTATATGGTTAATCCAGACAACTCTCTTAAGGAAAGACTACATGGTATGTTCAAGATAGACACGATGTGTACTAGACAAGCTTCACCTGGCCTATATTGTTAGTGACATGGCCTGACAAACGGATCAAACTACACTGCGTGTTCAAGGTGAACACAGCGTTCAAGTGAAAGGATAACATCGACCCGTGTTTTTGGTTACATGGCCGACTTCATGGATGACACTACACAGCGTGTTCTATGGGGAAACAGTGTTTACGAGAAGGGATAACAATGACCTGTGTTGTTCGTGACATGGACAGATACCTAGTTCAGACTACACGGCATGTTCAATACTGACACGGTGTGTATAGCTTATGTACTTCTCCTTCTGTGGTGATAGTTACATGGGCAGACATACGTTAAACACTACAGGGAGTGTTTATCTGGTACATGACGTGTTCCCACCGGACCTTCCCCATCCCGTGTCTCTGGCCACGCAGCCTATGACACGGTCAGAGACTACACGGCCTGTATATAATGTACATGGCTTGTACTTAAGAAAACCAGTTTCGTCCCAAACAGAATAAAACATGGAATGTAGTCAAAACTACACGGTGTGTATTCTGGGTTTTTCCAGACAGTAAGCCTCATAAACTACTCAGGAACCCGGAAAACACTGAAGTGAAAATTGAAAATTCCACATTATGATCCGTGACATCCCATACTCCCCATGATTCAAATTTTGTCTTCTTAAACATGTTATAACAATGTAACAAGTCAATGATACACCAAATTCCATTCCATGAGAGCCCATAACACCTCAAGAACCAAATATTGGCATTTATTCAAACAAAACCATACACAAACAATACCCTATCAAAAATCCGGTATTTTATCAAGGCATCTTTCAGAACAACATGCATGTTCTACAAAATATATATCACAACAACATGAAATCGCTAATTCACCCTAAATGGCATGGAAATAATGCATGACATCTATTTTCTAGCAATTTCTTATATGATGCATGAGATAAATACCCTCATCTCATCAGGTTGCGATAGAAATAGAACCTTAATAACATCAACAATAACAACACAAATCATGTGAATCACACAATGTGAAATCAAATCAACTATAAACTTTCAAAACAATAAAATTGCAACAAACAAGTTAGGATGGATTTTCCTTGTACATGGGTTAGCTATTCCCCGGCACAACTTATTACCAAGTACCTATTCCATCCTATATTTTGGTAAAGGCTCCAAATAATAAGTCAAGCGAAAGAATTCCGTTGATACCACTTTGTAACGTCTCGGTTCTGGAAGCCACCCAATGGCGCCCCAAACCTGGTTGGTCACATGGCCTCAAACACAGTTCCCCAAATTCCAGAGGCCACCAACTAGTAGCAAGGGGCTTTGGTGTGATAGTTGGGAAACTATTCCATCATTGGCAGAGTACACAGTGTAAGTAAAAAAATACATACAAGAGTGGAAGTAGTAATAATGTCATACAAAAAAAAACTAAGGGTATAAAATGGAGAACATATATATAATGATGCATGATACATTTGTCTAGGAAAGAAATGAACAAAGAAAAATTCTAAAATACAGTACTAAACCAAGTTCAAAAGGAAAATAGTAATCATCTCCATAGCATCGCAAGCCTAAGCTTGGTCTGGTGCTCTACTGCTCCATAATAACTCATGTACCTGAAGTAGAAGGGTTCTTGCCCTTATATATAACTGCAATAATATAATCTGTTTGGGCCCAAAAGCATGGCCCAAATAGTGTCTAAGTTTAATCCCAGAAGGCAACCACCATGATATTTGTTCCTAACAGTCAAAGAGTATGTGACAGGAAAAAGAACAGGATGTAGTAAAAAGGAAGGTACTCAAAAGTAAACAATCCATAGTTCAATATCAAGCAACAACTAAACAAGAAGTTAAAACAAAATAGGTAACCCTCTGGGTTGTACACTCAGTCTAACCCCTCTGGTCCTATATAACAAGTACGAGCAACCCTCTGGGAATTACACTCAGTATAACCCCTCTAGTTCATCTTAAGCATATGCTCTCTGGGGAATAAATCACCATCAATTACCATTATATTCTTGTATCGTAACTAAAGGCGATCTAGAGATGCACTTACGTCACATTCTATATCTAGCCGTATCGAGGAACTACAGACACTCTAAGGAAGCACTCAACATCAATTCCCACTATGGTCTTACATCATAAACTATAAAGACACTCGGGAGAAGCCCCCAACATCCATTCTTCTAATGTTCTATACACCAGGTTCACATGGTCCCGTATAAGTCAAGAAAGTGTAGTAGTGCATAACGTCTAAGGTAAACCTCAATAACTAACTTGATAGAATTATATAGCACAACATAAAAAACAGAACAAAAATCACATTCATCCTATAATACTAGACATGGGAAAGATAAACACCATCCTAACAGGAAATCAATCCCCAAAGGTCCAAACAGGAAAAACATACACGGTAAAAACATCCAAAGAAGAACTATCAACCCGATATACAAACAATTATCATCTAAATAAGAATACAAGCATAGCATGAGAAAAATAGGGCTGAAATGGTGAACACGCAATACCATGTTCATGGGTATTGGGAAATTTTTCACATAAAACTCAAGGACTATCTACATAAAGGCACAAAACACCTACATCAGTGTTGGGAGATCATGATACGTGAACCACAAGGGTTTAATTGCCTTAGAACACCATAGATCTATGAAAATGTATAAAACGTTCAACCCGCGATAACTCAAGATAGAGGAGAAAACATGAAAAGAGGCTCAAGAGTAATAGATAACTAGCTGATGTGATTCCAAAGCAACGAATGATGTTCGATTCAGAGGAAAGATGGAGGCTCGAGAGGTCGTTGAAGATCCACAGCCATATGGACTCTCTTAGACAAACGAGACCTAGAAGATGAGTGTTCTATCCATAAAATGCGACCCTCGTGTGTTTAATGAAAAAAAGAAAGTACATGGTTTTTACTTTTGATGTACACGGCGTGTACTCACCTTTTCCATACCATTCTTTAAGCGGCCTCCTGGTCATCCCACATGGTCGTGTGCAAGGCTGCTACACGACTAGCACACGACAACCCATGGTAAATGAGAACACAACTTGTACTTCAAAAATTTCTAGAAACTCCATTTCCTCTAAAAGGCTACCAAAAAGGGAAAAAAAACCTGAAAAGAAGATTCGCGTTCTTAAATTTAATATAAGTGTATTTTAACACAATGTTACCAATTGGTAGATAATTTTTATAACTCGATTAATTTTCATTGGGTTATATTACTTTCTTGTGGTATATTATATTCTATTGTTTGGTGTGTAAAAAAAAATTTATATCTATTTTTTTATTTCCCCATGTTTTATATCGATTTAAAATATATGCACATAATCCACTCATTGATTTATTTTTACTTCTATATTAATGTCTTTTGAAGATTTAGTTCGAAATACAATTATAATATGGATTTACCATTCCAAAAATTATATTAAATTAATTTATATGATGCTTTTCAAATAAACCATTATATTTTATTCTACTATAGTTATTTGTGATATGGTTCAAGTAATATTACCATTTCCACTCATTGGTACTCAAAATGGTTAAGAAATTTTTTTATGAAAACTCACCTTCATTTCAATCATTAGTCGGGGAACCTATTTTCTCTTAAAAATTAGGTTTTCTAAAAATATTTGCAAATATGTTTTTAATATTTAATATATTATTTAATAAGGATATTTTTACCCTTTTTTATTTTAAAAATTCAATCAATTTATTCTCTTTCATTCTTTCCAATCAATGAACTTTTCTAAACTTTTTATCTAAAAAATGGAATGATCTTTCTACATTGTACGACATAAATGGATTTACCCACTATCATTTTTTTGAGTCATCCATTCAAAGTTTAAAAGTTTATTTCTTAATTAATGATCTTTATAAAGTTACATTAAAATAAATTTATTTTCAAAAAAAATTAATATGAAATTTATATTTCCCTTAATAATTTTTTTTAACATCTTTTTATAGTATTTCTATTCATTAATTCCAAAACTCGTTATTTTTACTCCACATGGGATATGTTTTATTGATACCATATCTAATATTTCTCTAGATTGGTTTTGATTAATTTAATAATGATTATATTGATATTCACTTCTTTGATTAATTTTTTTCCCCTTAAAATATTCACACTCCTATAGTCATTGAACATCAAAATTCCCATAAAATTCCATAAACTTTTTCATGGATATGAGTATTTCATGAAAAATATACTATTATTATATATGGTGTTTACATTGATATTTATTTAATCATCTGGGAATTTATTTATAGATCTGCATCCTTTATTCAATATGAATATTTGTTTTGGCATATTGAATGTGAATTAAATCAATTATTCAATATTTACAGAATTATTTGACCACGTAGGACATGGACTGGGAACCTTTTAATGTAATCACCTCAATGAATCAATATTCTCAGGATATGAAATTATTTGGGGAAAAATCTAGTTTTTTTCTAGGAAGAATAGAGAGTATTATCCCCACATATATAAAATTTCCTTGTTAATGTTCTTGAATGTAGTATGCTAAACAATCTTGTAAAATGTCTTCACTGTAAAGGTACAATTTATCTAGGAATCATGGAATTTAGTAATTAGTTATTTTTTTAGATTCATTTATTATTATCCATGTTATTTTTTATTAACATTTTTATATATATGTTTTATTCATAGTTCTTTGATGAAATGGAATTTGTTTTTCATTATTTTATTATACATATTATTTACACAATAAGTTATTATTTATTGATTACATGGCTTATGTTCTTAGTTTTTAACTTTCCATATTGATTATTATTATTGATACATTATTTCAACAGATGTACTTCACCTATACAAATTATTATATCCCACCCTTATTATGTTTTCACTCCCCATGATTCCATGAAGTGTAATAAGAGAGATATAAAAGGATATATTATACTGTATAGTGTTATTATCCTTGAATGAAAAAACAATTATTATTTATTTTTGTATTCATTGGTAAAACATGTCACACATATATATCTAGTTTACAGTGATTGTTAAAGTCTTCAATCCTATGGGATGTGATTTACCTGTATCTTAAACTAATGGAATGGTAGAATGACTCTATATTCATGCTTTCATCAGATGTGTCTCTACAATTTATGTGCATGAATATTATTTTGAAATCATGTGTTGTATAAAGGTTATTTATAGAGTTAATGATTTGATTATGGGAGATTTTCATAGTCAAGAACATAAATATTTTCTCAATTTCCTATGTGGACTTTATCATGGATAACATGAGACTAATGGTGGAATACCTATGGAATAACTAATGTATACACAATTGGGTTTTATAAGGAGAACCATGAAATTTAGAAGAGTGGATTATTTATTTTTCTAAAATAATCATCTTACGGAATCCAACATGGTACCTCGATAACATTTTATTTATGTTTCCATTTTATCTCCATAATCTATCATATCAAACATAAAAATAATATTTAACTCAATATTATATGTTTTTCTTATTTCCAAATATTATATTTTATGAATGCCTTATATAGGTCCCCCTAAATTTGTATCTGATATTTTAATAGATTCCATGTTATAGTTTAGATGGTATATTATCATCACCATACGAATATATTAGAAACTGTTATTGAAGAATCCTTCCCATTTAGTGAATATGGAATTATGAAATATATTTACATAAAATTTTCATCATCTAATTACATTGAGGTATATTTTCGGAAAAAACACTATATATCACATAGACACGGAACAAATTTCTCCTTTCTCAATAGTATTTATGGATTTGTTTTTGGTTCTATAAATATTTAATACCTAAAAAAATAATGCATCTCATATTCTTTATTAGGCCTTTTCTAGTACATCAAAAAAAATCCTTCTCATTACAAATAAAATTCAATTTTTTATACAACTTCGGAAATAAAATTCATATATTGAATCAATAAGTGTAAAATTAAAATAATTGAACATAATTTCCACTCATTTAAAATATATATCCAAATATAAAATTATTTCCAATGTAAGATATTTTTTCTTTATTAAATAATAATATCATATATTAAAATTACCATAGTGGTTTCCAAAAAACCAGTAATAACATAGTTAATGAATTCCATGAACACTAAAGAAGGTTTTGATTAATATAAAACCCATGATGAAGAAAAATTAATGGTTATATCAACATTGAAATTTTACTTTTAGAACATAATATTTTTAAACTTAATAACTAATATCCCAAAAAATGTTAGATAAAAAATAATAATGATCTCTCATTATCATGTATAGATGATTACTGGTTAAATGTGAAGGATTTTAAATAATTTCTATTACATTTTATGTGTTCTTAATAGGTAAACCCTGTAAATAAACTATAATTAGAATTTCCTAGAAACATAAGGGATGTACACAATGTCTAAATAACTATATGAATTAACATATGTAGTTAATGTATACAAAACTTCACCCTTAGTTATCCTGAATTATTTATTTTACATAATATGATGGAAAATAGACACTTTTTGATCAAGTAATCAGTTTAATAGAAAATACTATATTCATATATGGTGGTGATAATAGAAATTACCTTCTGAAAATATCTATATTCTGATCTATAACCACTATAAGTTAATGTTTATCATTTACCTCTATTAATTAAAGTACCAACTCCAATAATAGAAAATATATAAATCTGGAATAACATTATTTTATAGCCAGCATACATATTTTAATATCCATATCTCTCCTAAATTATTTGTATAATTTGATGTTGTATAAGAAAATAATTTTTGAACTATACAATTCAATTTGAATATTTTTATATTCATCCAATTCCTCACAATGATCATGGATTATTAAATCATCCCATTAACTAAAAATTCCCATGTAATTTATAAATTATTATTCATTATCATACTATATTCATAAATTATTCATTACCCTATTCTTTCACTATATAGATCATTTATATTCATGGTAAAAATATTAACCCCCTTGGAAACTGTAATTTTATATCTAATCATGTATATAAAAAGAAATTTAATTCTAATGTATCAAACAATGCTCAAATCATCATAGAACCAATCAAATTTTACCAGAAACCATGGAAGGTATTTTACAATTTCATGATTCCCCTAATGAATTCTCATCTATGATAAAAAAATTAAACTCTTGAGGTACTATGAACTCCACCTAATGGGACTATTCAATTTCATAATGATTCTATATATCAATATACCATTATATATTTATATACATCCATGATCCTTGGATATATATTGATGACTCAATATTATTCAAATATGAGAATATCCCAGTATTTGAATTCAATTTACCCACATACCCATACAATAAGTATAGAATAGGTGCTTTGTGACACTTTGATATCAAATATTCATATCCTCTAAATAATAAAAATTACTAGTCAAATATTTCATTGATATAAGTGAGGTTATTTATATAGATATTTTATTAAAATACAACATTAATTGCCAACATTCTGATAGAAATAAATCCTAGTAAATATATATATTATTTCACACACCACTATGGATACCCTAATAAAAAACTAAATGTATAAATGACATAATACAAATATTACATAATGATTTCATTCATCATATTCAAAACTCAAAAATTCAATTATTTATTTTCTTCTATAATATCAATTATTGATCAAAAAATAAAACAATGTTTGAATAATTCTTCCCCACTATAATATTTTATTTCACATGGTCAATGAATTCTTGATCCTTTTCTAGATTAAATTCATAAGAGAAGTACTGATATGTAATTTTTATTAATAAATAATTCATGTTATTATCATTCTATAGTCCATATAATTTCATCATATCCAACTATTATTATTTCTATACATCAACTAGATAAAATTTAAATAATAAATTTGAGGTCTCTAGATTCCCCAATTATTATATTATATGTTTAATATTCCATAACTATTTGTCTATAATATTAGTTAAACATCCCATATGAATAATGGGGGACTGTAATTTTAATATACTAAAGGTGAATCAATTTATAGTTGGATAACCTATTTAGATTCAATATCTAATAATTCAAAATTATATATAATTTCAATAGTATCTAATGATCATCTAGACTAATTTTCACTGCCCATACAAGATTGTTTGTGAGAACTCTTCATTGAGTTATAAGTCTATGAAAATGAAAAAATGAATCAATTAATCAAATATAAATTAAAAAATCATAACTAAAATTTTGTACAATATATACAACATATGAGATCTTATCTTATATTTATTTCTCTAATCCTATTTATTATTTCATTATTACTTTAATACAATCGGGTTTCCTCAAAATCGTTTTCAAATCCATTAAAAATAAACACATCAAAACATCATCTAGTATCCTTTTTCTATCATGAAAATTATTTAATTAAATCTATAGTCATCTTATATAACTCTATATAGAGTCTATAATGAGGGAAAATATCATTATAATTCAAATACATCATCGGTTAGTGATGAATAAATGATAATATCTTCCATGATCATAATTAAACACTTGTTCACCTATACATACAAGTAACTCAAATATTATATCCCAAACCAAATATTCTTGTAATTACAAGTCTCGTGGAAACTAAAATTTAATTCTAGATAGATCACATTCTCAAGGTGGTTTCATGTTGTGAACATATTTATCATCCCTACTACCATTTCTGTAAATGTATGGGGGAATAGAAGAAATGCATGATGAAATGATTCATTATTTTCATAGTCCAACCTTCAGAGTGAGGATGTTTATAGATTTTTTACCTTCACAGAATGTATTATATATCTCCATATGATTTTTCATGATATGTTTATAAATCATAATTTGATATTTGAATCACCTAAGAGTGTGAAGATGAATACATATAAGGTCTAAGACATTAGATGATTTATTGTACACCCTATTCAGGCATATGTTATAGAGATTTCATAGATCTATCCCACTAAATAATGTAAAAGTATCAGTAGTGAGAAACGTTTCATTATTGTTAGAGTCACTAAATACTATAACATAAGATCCCCTCATGTCGTATATAAATTCATCACCTCTCATCATAACTATAATATGTGAACTATGAGTGTTAATATTTAGACATATACTTTGATTCCTCTAACACACACAGACACATAGGGTATAATTTCCAATTCCAACCATAAGTTGATGCTGAAGAAAAATTATTATCCTCATGGATTTATATTTATTAAACTATATGTACAACACTTAGAAAAAAAATGATGAGTCTATTAGATATCATTTTCAATTCGATCCATGAGTAGTTGAGGCATTTATGTTTTAATATGTTCACATATTTCTACATGGTTTAACACATGTCATCCTCCATAAAAATATGCAATGTTTCTTTAGTGGATGTGTGATCCACCCCTAAAAACAAGATTAAAGTAAGCTATGAAAGTAATTACTTGAATAAAAATTTCTATTTGAATCAATGATGAGTTTTTAGATTAAGTTAGACCATTCCATTTTATGAAAAATATAACACATTGATTCCTCCTTTGGATGCACATAGTAGTAAGATTTAGGGATCATAAAAAATCATTATTATTAGACATTTCCATCATTAGGAATGGAATAATTCAAAATAACCTATAAAAGAAAGATTAATTTCATTTGTATTCCATTAACCCATTGAATTGTGCCCCATTCATTCTTATCAATAATTATATATACAATATTATAATAGAAATACCGATAGAAGACACCCAATGATCCACCATAAAAAATAAATGAATCAAAATCTTCCACCATCCTGATATTGATTAATATCACCATTTATTTATGACTGATTATATCCTATATTAAATTTGTAAGGTTTCAATATTTCAAATATAAAATGTTCACCACTATATTTCCAAGAAAAGAATGATCATATCCCAATTTTTATATTCGAAAAATATGATGTCTCAACACACAAAAATCAAATATTAAAAGTCATAGAATTTTAAATGAGTGTAAATGAGTTGAAAGGTATCCCTTGAAAAATATCATGTTCCTTTCTTATTTCTACAATAATTATCCAATACCATTAATAGTTTCCTTCCAGGACCTCCTAGGCCAATTTATCCTATAGGTGGCTCATAATTTCAATCATTCATCCTATATTGATATCCCCCTCCGCATCTTGGTTAGACGTCCCAAAACTATTGGCATAATTGTGTCTCTTATTATAATTTCCATAACGAAAATATATTTTCACCCCATTTTGATCAATAATATGAAAATATTTATTGAATTATTAGATAAAATCAAGTTCATGGCTATAGAGTAAAGGTAAAAATTAGCTAGTTTGATTCATCCACTAAAATATTGAAGATGAATCATAAAGTAATTATATATCTTACTGATAATATTTCAATACAATACCATCTTAGGAACATTGAGGATTATTTTTTTAGATAATTACTGCAAATAATTACCTAAAAAATTCATTCCCTTTTAACTAAAGGAATTGTTACCTATAATGAGTGAAACATCTTCATCCATTAAAATTATTCAACA
Organism: Viscum album; assembly: GCA_963277665.1. NCBI lineage: Eukaryota > Viridiplantae > Streptophyta > Magnoliopsida > Santalales > Viscaceae > Viscum > Viscum album. Next base: position 1,276,873,229 of record OY728159.1, read on the forward strand.
TCTCCCTAAACTTATTCACAAAACAGACATTTTTTAGACATTTTATACTTTTCATATCTTTAAAACCTCAGGAAATTGAAACACAAAAAATCAGTGATAAAAGATTCTTATAACAATTACACATAATAAATAAAAATAAAAAATCATACGCGAGAATACGTTTATAATCAAGATACAGAAGAAAATAATACATAACAAATCTAAGGTTATAAATCATAGAATGTTTAATATAATAAAATAAAACATGAATCAAAAAAGTGAGGCAATAAACATGATCTATGAGATCATAACATATTCATGAGAATAAGAATAAGAATTAATATTTTACTCCAATTTAAAATATGGAACATACATAAGTGTATAAAATCGTGAGATCTCATCTATTCAAATCATATTCCCACAAAAACATGTGATCAATGATTCTAGAATATCTTCCACATAATAAAATTGGGAATAAATCTTCTAGAATCTCATTTAAACAAAAAAACATTGGAAAAAATATACCCTCATCTCATTCATGTAATATGTCATCATATCATGTGATAGAAACCATTAACCAATGCATTTGAAGGTAATATATGACCCCACTATTCATTATACAAACATATGAGTTCCACATGAAAATAAATTATCATCATATAAAAATGCAACAATTAAAACCAAACTGGTTTCATTCAATTAATAACGAAGAACCTGTGGATAGAAAATTTGTTATGTATCCCTTTCATAAACATTCACAATTAAATTAATAAATATTACATGGTAAACCCATGTAAAAGAAAATGGTATCCAATGAAATAATGTAATATTTTAGTTTAATTCCATTAAATTAATATAATTTATCAAGTGGTATTTGAAATATTTTGATTAATGTTATATAGTTATGAATATAATTTTTTATAATCCATTGATATAATGAATTTTAGTGAACACCCATCAATTAATAGATTCAAAAATATGATATTCATATAGGGATGTACTTGGAATCAAAATTAGTATTATAAACAATCCATGAAAATAAATTAAAAAGCATTAATATATCATTTACATGATAGAAAAAACATTTCATAATCCATTCATATAAAAAAGTTTTTTGGTTTCATTTTATTAATTTACATAACAACAAATAATATATATCAATGTAAAATGTCTTAGACGAAAATAATTTTTATAATTTTAAGAAAAAACATTGGAAATATGAAAAAATAATTATCCATTGAAATTAATTTAAGAAAAATCATTTATAAAACAATGATTAAAAATAAATTTTATTAAAAACATGAAATAAAATATATAAATATTCATATAAAATGATAATTTCAGTTTTTTGAAAAGGAGATGAGACCTTGCCCAAAAAAGCAAGACCCCTTTATTAAAATAAAAAATCCAACTTACATGATCCTAAAAAAAAGAGATCTATCCAAATCCCTTTTCAAAAGAGGAAAAAAAACATCAGAGGGATTATCATACTAGATGAAGCCAACACCATTAATTACATTGTTTGCCAAACCATCTGCAATAGAACTACCATCCCGATAGGCATGAGTAGTAATGTGATTCATAGATTGAAGGGAGTCCAAGAAGGTCACCCAACGATTATAATGTTTCCAAAATAGATGACATGATCCTTCTTTGATGGCAGAGAAAATAATAGTCGAGTCACTTTCCAATAAAAGATTATTCCATCGACGATGTTTGGCCTGCTCCACTGCAACAATAATTCCCAACATCTCAGCTTCAATTGAAGAAGCAATAGAAGATATGGGGAGGTTACACATTCAAAAAACATTGGGTAAAATATTATTCAATGGGAATTTAATCATAAAGGTAATATACAAAACCAAATTAATATAAAAATATAAATGATTTGAGGATTTATAAATAAAAAATTCCTTATATTAATTAACTTCTAAAAATAAATCATGATTATAAAATATGATTGACAACAAAACTCTTAAGGTTTGAGTCACAATTTCATCAATCCAACATTTAAGTATGGTATCTTTTTGAATCATTGTAAATTAAGTGTTAGTACATGATACAGATAATTAATCCTGATGAATATATAAAAAGAAATTCATTAGAAAGTAATCAAACCATATTAATTCCATCATGGTGCACATTATGGAATAATTCTCATGAAATTAAATTTGAGACCAAGAAGAGCATACTCTCATTCATTGTGTAGTTGAATGAACTATAATATAAGGTATAAATAACATTAATATATTAGAAAAATATTTCAAATTATTTTTTATATATAAAACATTTTATTAAATTCATTTATAATTTTTCTTTTTAATTATAGTAGTTAGCTATTGCCTATTTTTGATGTTCAGTGCGGGTAATGTGGATTGTTTTGAATATGTTTCTTAATAACAGTGTTTTCATTAATTATTATTATAAATTTATGAATTATAAGTTCATTATAGTTACTAAAATGAAATTATTATAATTTTTTTTATTAATTATAAATTTCCTTTCATGATAAATTTATACAACATCATTGAATATGAAATAGATGATAAACGTTTTCCTTTTTTTTCAAACATTGAAGGATGTTTTCTTAATTATTGAGATAAATATTGATAAATATTTTATAAAACCATAAAAATCATTATTTACATATATATATAATATTATAAAAATAATAGTTTTTCTTAATTTTTTTATGATATAATTTCACATCGTTGTTTTAGTAGGCGTTGTAGCGGACACGAATATGAAGTCATCATGCCAAATCGGTTATTATGAGGTGATTTAGATGAAATATAATTACATGATTAGAGTAGGGAGATAAATTTTACTAAATTAATTTGATATTTCATAATTATAAATTATTTATAATAATAAGTAATGGATATAAAAATATTATATAATTTGAATCAAACATATTAATCTTAGTATACGAGTTTGAAATTATAGAATTAATGATAATTTTCTGTCATTCATATCATTAATATGATTTCTAGGTTTTCATAAAATAAACCTAATTATATCATAAAAATAAAAAATATACATTAAACCCATTTTTATGAAGAACCATGAAGGGCAGTCATGAAGAGAAAAATAACAACCTACCATCCCATGGAAGGTATAAACTACACATACAAATGGTTAATGATTTAATTTTCCATAGAATGAGAGAAGTGAATAATATATTTTATACATTAAGAATGAAAAATATGTTCTAAATATCATAATTATTTATTAAATTTAAAATTTAGACATGTTGTGTAAGGTGGTTACAGAAAGTTAATCATGACATTTAGTTGAGATGGTAGTCCTCACAAACACAAATCTTGATTCCAATGTCATTGGGAAAAAGGAATGGTGGTAAAAGGATGTACCAACATTATAAGAAAATACATGTATAATAATTATAATTATATTATAATTTAAATTTTAAATAATTTTACTAAATAAATCACAAAAAAATATTAAATATGAAAATTAGTTGGGGGATTATACCTAACTTATTTAATTATATCTTTTATAAAGGATATAAAAACCTTGAGGGATGGTCTTTTGTGAAAATAATAATATCCTTATGGTGTATATGAGCGTGTAGGATAGGGTTGGTAAGAGTACTGGACAAAAAAATTGGTTCTGGTGTGAGAAGAAATGATGAGACGAGTGCCCCATTTATAAGTGAAATGGATTGAAATTTGTTGTAAATAACCAATGGATTTAAATAATGGGATGTCGATCTCAGGATAATTGTATGTAAAAGTTATAATAAGGGATTTTATAAGATATCATATCGATACAAACCTCCTCTACTCCATTAAATATATTTCAGTCCCTTTACTTTTAAGATAACTCATTTCTTACATTTTCCTTTCCCTAGAGTAACTAGTTTTTTCATAGGTAATTTTTCATTTAAGAAAAAAAATAAAATAATAATTATTATATAATTTGGAACTATTGTTTAAAAATTTGATTTCAATTTTTTTATTTATTTTTTTAATCAAAAAAATTAAATTATAAATGACTAATTTTATAACGTATTAGATAAATGATTCTAGAAAAATGTATCTTACAAAAAATTTGTAAAAAATTTTCTTTAACAAGAAATTAATAAATTTAAATTCATAAATTAAATTATAAAAAATGGTATTTTTTTATTAAATGTTTTTATAAATTTTAAATTCATACATATAAACCAATAATGACATAAAATTTATGTTACTTGTAAAAAAATTATTTTTCACTATTCATCTAGAAATAAAATTATGAAACTAAATAAAAGAAAAACAAGACATCATTAAAGTGTTCAAACCAAAAAAGAAGTGAATTTTTTATAAAAAATCAGAAATTTATAAATTATCATTTAAATAAAAAGAAAATATATTTATGAAACTAATATTTTAAAAAATATCATTTCTAAACTTCTAGTAGTTTTAATCTAATTTCATATGTATTTATAAAAAATTTAATATTGAAATATTTGTCTATAAATACAAATACAAACTATTATAATGCACTTCTTACTATGATTGATTTAATTTAATAAGTGAAAATAAAATACCACTTTTTAAAAGATTTCTTCAAATGTCATTCTATATTTTCAAATACTAATCAATCAAAAATAATATTATTTTATTATTTATCTAGATTATTAAAATTTTATAATATAATTATAAAACTATTGATATAAATTCAAAATATCTTAATTAGTTTTAGTTAGGTGTTTCACGCATAGAAAGGTATCGAACACATTATTTATTTAATCAAAATGTACATTTAAATTCTATGTCATTACGTCTACCCAAAAAAAAATTATATATTTATTATTTAAATTATTACTCATTAAAGAATATAGGTGAGGGTTTTATTACCTTGATATATTTTTTAAAATATTACCTGTAAATTAATTTCAATTCTTCAATAGCTTGTGTTGCATGCAACAATGAATTTAAAGAAATCCACAAAACACTATTACTAAAAAATAATGGTTATAAACAATCCATTAAATTGTTGTAAATAAAAATAAATAACTAATTCATGAAACAAAAATAAATTTTTAACTTAATACAAAGGTTTTGGTATGCTCTTAAGTAATAATAACAAAATATTTAGTAAAATCATATCAATTTTCAAAAATAATTTTTCATCAAAAATGAGTGCTTTTTATTTTCTATTTCTAAATTTTAATTAATATAGGTAATAAAAATTTTATTTTTAAATATTAAGTTTATAATTTAAAAATTATCTTAAAACTAATTTTTTTTTAATTTTATGATAACCATTATTTTTTAAGAAATGTTGAAAATATTTATTTTTATTGAGAACGACATTTTCTTTTATAAAGCCCTTAAATGATAAATTTATATTTTGAATTAGTTTTAAATAATAATTTGTCGTTTTTAATCCATTTATATTTCATATAAGGTTTTTATAAACGAAATTATTATAAAATCACATTATATTGTAAAATACATTTTTTCTAAAAACATTTTTTCATGACATGTATTTTTTTTTTATTTTAAATTTAATTACTATCATTTTAATTTTAAAAATTGGATAAAAATTCTATATTCATATATTCTAAATTTATTGGATAAATAAATTTTATTTTTGGACCAATATGAATAGTAACCTTTAGAAATATTGGTACCATGTTAAAAGGTGAATTCTCTAATTTAAGATAAAAAATATAACTATAAATACTATAAAATTTTTCTACCACATGAACAAAATAATATTTTATGAATCTAATTCATCTCGTAACACCTAAGGATATATTATAAGTTTTTTAATGGACATGTTTCCAATAAAATGACTTATATAATAATTAAATCATAGAAGATCACAAAATGTCACCTTCTTAATATCAAATATCCCTTATCTATCCACATAGGTAAAATAAAATATTATGAACTAATATAAATTAAAATGTATAAAATAATATACATATTTTAATGATAGAAATTTATTTTTGACTTTTTGGGATACATAAATGTGATTATTATATTTGCAATCTTTTATTTAATAAAAATTTAAAGAGGACATATTCGTGTTTTAAATAAAAAATAATTTATAATATAGGGTTACCCAAAATATATATTCTACAATAAGTATTATTATGAAATTAGGAAAAATTTTATCCATCATTTTATTTTATTTTATTTTATGTAAAAAATATTTATATTAAATAACTACGAAACTCTAATGTTGTAATTATTATATTAATGGATATATCAAATAAATGATTGTAAAAATATAAAATTACAATTAATTTGAGATAATATATATGAAAGAATGATTTTTTATATGATATTTACATATTAGGGATATTATATATTTTTTTCTAAGTTAACTTATTATCTTGATATTTTAAAAAGGTCATGTAATGAATAGTATCAAAATTGTCATAATCTTGTCTTACCAAAATAAAATTTAATTAAAAAAATTAGAAATCATAAAACGGTATAAATAATAATATTTAATTATAATGTGGTCTAAAAAATTATAAATTTTTCATTTATGTTCCAATTGTCATTTATTACATAAAAATTATAACTATTCACTATTGAAAAGGTTCTTGTCATATTAAGAATTAAAATACGTATACTAATGGTTGACAAATGATATGGTTTGAAATAATAAAAAAAATTCTAAAATATATTATTTTAGGAGATTAAAAAATAATCTCATATTATTTTCCAATATATGTCCATATGGTGGTATTTCCATTGATATTAAATTTATTATATATTAACAATTTATCAAATTCCAAAATAACAACTCACCTAAATTATAAATGAAACCTAACCCATTAATTTTTTATATAACATTGAACCTTAATGATCGACCATACCCTATCTATTTATCTAAAAAAATCTGTATCCACATTATAGGGGTTTTAGTCTTCTCAAAATACAATCCATTGGGTCTCCAAGAGGATATCTTAAGTAATATCTCAAAATAATAGGTTATCATCTTTACCTATTCAATCAAGATTATTTCTTCTTCTATATTCTCCTTTTATTTTTTTCAATTATAATGTGAAAAATATATTATCAAATATTTTATGATATGATATTATGAAAATATAACAACCATATTTTACTTTTTATTCATCATAAATAAAATTGTCTTGTGTGTGTGGTACAACTTACCGTCTCCACTCAGTGGTGTAACACATTTCTCATCACAAAATTATCTAGTTGGGTATAACAATGAAAATAATATATATATATATATATATATATATGATAGTAAAAAAATATATTTTTAATGGGAAAAAATATATTCCATCCACTTCATTATCATTTCATCATTAATGGAATCATACAATCACCCATTCATATGTTTGACCCACTGTCTTCACAATACGATGCACATCATTTTTCATATTGAACATACAAGAATTATTTTATAAATATTTATATAATGGATAAATATTATATATATTACCTTTATATAATTCTATAAATTATGGAACTATATCACATGCATAAGAACTGATACATATATGAAAAAACCAGCACAAAAAAATGAAGCAATTATCATTTGAAAGAAGAGTAATAATGAAATTTTATTAAAAAATCTGTGACAAGATTATCTATGAGGATATTTATGATATAATAAATATTAATGTAGTTCATTAATAAGTTAATAACACTATTTAAACCATTATACAAGAGTTTTAGATACTTATAAATGAAATCCAACCTAAGGTAAGGGTCTTTTGACTAACTTCTATTTCATTGAGACAGATGGATTTTACACAACATGATAATTTTTTGTGCTGTATATAGTGGCAATAAATTAACTTAATGAGTATGATTCTGAGTAATATGTTATTTTAATATCCATATTATTTTCTTTCCTTCATGTGTCATATGAATCTATTGATTGAAAAGTGCTGAGGGTTAATTTAATAATCTCATTATTTTCAGTACTATTTATAACTAAGTATTTTCTATGATGTCATTATCATCTATTCCCATATTTCATAAATTTGTTTTCCAAAAAAAATTTAATATCCTAATAATATTTTTAATTCATTTTTACCCATCGTTTAAATTATACTAAATGGTTTGAAAGTAATCTTTTTGACATTTTCCTAATGAGTTAACATTAGATTATTTCTGGAAAAATTACGAGAGGAATTTTTTTATCCTATACTATATGAATTTATTTTGACACATTCATGATGCCTTCATGACTTGATACCTTCCTTGTAGTATTACAAGATTATTTTTGAAGAATTTTTTTTAAAATTTGGTGGAATTTTAAAAAAATGTAATCTTTTCAAAGTAGAGAGTATATTTTCCTCATGAATTATTTTCAAGTGATCCTATAGAATTATTTTACATATAATATAAAAATATTTTATGTTACTTATGATTTATTTTTTGTTATTGACTAAGAATAAAAAAACTTATTATTTTTATTATAGGTATATGTTTATGATTGATTGATACTTAAGAAAACCATTTCATTTCCATGGGTTATGTCAGAATGTAATAATGTTTATGAAACCCATTTTAATATGGGTTATGGTGTGATGAAAGACTTATGTTCTTGTGGAACACATAATTATGGTTTTTATTATGTGATAGGTAAGACCTATATCTCTCTCCCATGAATTGGGTAATTATTTATATCTAATGTGATAGAGCGGACTAGAACTGGCAGTGAACTCGATTCACAAATACAGGGTTGTAATGAGGAGTGGACTCAATTTAGTAAGGGAATTTTTCTAATATTATGGTCTTGGAAGTGAGCCTTGACTAATATGGAAATAATTATTATTCTATTATGTATGTCATAATTTCATTTAGTATATTATTCTCTCATGGAATATGTTATTTGATTTTATTATGAACATTTATGACTTATTCCATTAAATGATATCGTGATCATTGATATGCATGATATAATTTTCAAAATATATTTTCTCTTTCTTACACCCTTTAGATATTGTTTTTTCTCTTTATTTACCCATAGTAAGAATCTTACTAACCCTTTTTTATGTTTCATTTACTAATGATATTACATGTTACAACCCGCCCTCACCATGATGAGGGATGTGACAATGTATTTCTAGAACATCCCTTCCTAATGTTGATGGAGAGATAATGACCCCCTGAAACCCACCTTAATTAGGTCCTGGAGTGGATACACGGACCAAAGGTATAGAATCACACCCAAAATAGAAGGCATTACCCTATTTATTTAGTAGGATCAGGAGATAAGATAGTAAATCCCAAATGACACCAAAACTGGGGGTAGATATTAATCCAAAACAAACCATTCCCATATGAATGTTCCAAAAGTAAGTGCTATAAAGTACAAGAAAATAAAAAAGGAAAGTAACAATGAAATGAAAAGAAGTAACAAAAACTGCCCCAAAGTACGAACTAGTCGGGTCTAGCATGGTCTTCGATGTCCTCCTAGAAACATGAAAGCAGTTTTATATACGTAGGGTGATTATACAGGTATACTCGGTAGGGAAAAACAAAAAATCTCATTCACAAGTGGGGAGGCATACTAATGTCTCGTGAAAAAGAGATAACCAAAGCACCTAACAAGGAAAATATCCACCCAATCCTCACCAAGGATCAATCCCCAAATAACACACTTCAAGTAAAATAATAATAAAGAACATCGATGTGTGGGTACCACACACCACTTTCCCACTGGTTATTAAAGACATCATACGCTTCAGACCTCCCTCCCCATTATCACTACAATCCCACTTCCATACCCCACCCGCACACACCTAGGCTACCGCAACCAAACATCCTGCTCGTAAACACCTAGGCTACAACAACCAAACATAACCACGCCTGCATACACATGGTCTAGAACAACAACCGCTATGCCTGAAGACACGCAGGCCTCATCCTGATGATACTTGGGAAACAACCTACCCGAACACACCTGGGCCAACTTCTACAAAGTACCATACATGGAGAATCTTAGGCTATAACGGACCTCAATCCATCACAACCTACCTGAATATTCTTGGCCTACATGGGAAATGGAGTAGAAAAGGAGCTAATAACCATCCACTCATAGAAGTGTTAGAAAAAATACCCTCCCACATGAAATGGGGGTGTTCATAATGAAGTTCTCAACATTGGTGGGGAACAAATAAGAAACATTAAAAATAAATTATACTTATATGTAATAATCACTCATCCCATTCTAGGGGTTCCAAAACCATCCCATATACAAACACCCTTATTACTATTCATTCATAAGAAGCACCCTAGCCAAAAATATGTCACAAATGATTCCTAGAAAACAAATACCAATTTTAGACATTCTAGTTTTCATATTTGAGTGACTTCATTTAGATATTTTTTCACTAATAGGAAAATAACAGGAATACCCACAAGACAAGGAAGGAAAAATAGTCAAACAGTAATTTAAGCGTTCACACCTAGTTATCTTGTAATGTCAAATCCCCAAAATGGATCCATGAGATCCCTCAAAGTACTGGAACCAAACCAAACCCCTTCAACTACACAAAAATAGAGGATCCCATCCCCATCCACGTCACCTCATAAGCATCAACCATAAACCTCACTAGAACAGATCATGGGAGTTTTTAAATTTGAATATGCCATTTATTTAGATCCTTTTTTCGTTTCATTAATTGGGGTGATCACACATGAATTTTTATTCATTGTTAATCTCTTTAATCAACTAAGTTTACGTGATATTACATTTTCCATGTTACAGCCATTCAATCATATAATTATCCATAAAAATAGTGGTTCATTAGTGCACTAGAAAGGACCACTAATGACCACGATTTTCCATGGACATAATCCCATTCAATTCACAACATGTTGGAAGAGATAAAAAAGTATAGCTTCATTATCAAACACAACCCTTCATTCTGATAAATACATTTATTATCTTCGTTAAGGTTTAGTTTTATCCATCCCCATAAAAATCATTTTCATACCCACCCCGCATGATACAATGTAAAGAGGGAAAAAGATCCATACTTGGATGATCAACAATTTATATTTTTTATCCTCGAGCCAACAACTGGTGATCCATGACTTTTTCGGTAGGAAGTAAAAGGACACCATGAATGAGAAAGAAAGTCTTCAGTACAGGTGCACCTCAAGCCTTAAGAAAGGGGACTCCAAATACACCAAAAAAAAAAATAAACCAACTAAGAAGAAGAAGAAAATAATTCTAGTGCGATACAAAGTGTGAGATCTTGGAGTTACGGGATATGAAAATCTAGAATGGCTCTAAAGATGGATCATGGTTTAACATCGCGGTTAGACAGTTATAGATGATGGAATTATTTATTATTTAAATAATTCCCATCGAAGGGGTGGCCAAAATATTTGTGCATTAAAGGATTTCATATTAAGACTGTAAAACGGGTCTGTTGAGGGTCTCTCCACTCCTATGGTATTTAAAACGTTGATTATGGAGCTAAAATGGATTCAAACCACATTAAAATGGTTAAAAGACACAAAAGTTGTGTTACAGGAAAAATAGAGAAGGAAACCCGGAAACCCCACTGTTGTCGATTTGTGAGACTCATAGGTGAAAATGATTGGTGGAGATGATTGGGTAAAGCTAATCCTATGAAGTTGATCCCATGAAGCTGATTAGTGAAGTTGATTTGGTGAAGATGATCATGTAAAGCTGATCTGTGAAACTTATTTGGTGAAACCAATCTATGAAACCAATTTGGTGACACCGGTCTATGAAAATAATTTGGTGAAACAAATCAATGAAACCGTTTGGGTAAAACTGATCTGTGAAACTGATTGGCTGAAACCGATCTGTGAAACCGATTTGTTGAAACTGATATGTGAAACCAATTTTGTCAAACTGATCACAGAAACCAATTTGGTGCAATCGATCTCTGAAACTAATTTGGTGAAACTTATATGTGAAAATTATTTGGTGAAATCGATCTGTGAAACCAAATTTTTCAATCAGATCTTTGAAACTGATTTTGTTAATCCGGTTTGTTAAACCTATTTTCTGAAACCAATCTGTTGAACCAATTTGGTGAAACCGATCTGTGAAACCGATTTGATGAAATGGATCTGTGAAAACTATTTGGTGAAACCGAACTGTGAAATCGATTTGGAGAAACCGATCTGTGTAACCGATTTGGTGAGACCGATCTTTGGAACTAATTTGGTGAAACCGATATGTGAAACCGATTTTGTGAAACTGATCTGTGAAATAGATTTGGTTGAACAGATCATTGAAACCGATTTGGTGAAACCGATCTGTTAAACCGATTTGCTGAACCTGATATGTTAAAGTGATTTGGTGAAACTGATATGTGAAACCGATATGGTGAAATTGATATGTGAATCCAATTTGGTGAAACTGATCTATGGAACCAATTGGGTGAAACTGATATGTGAAACCGATATGGGTGAAATCGATTAGTGAAACCGAACTGGTGAAACTGATATGTGAAAACGATTTGGTGAAACTGATCTGTGAAACCGATTTGGTGAAACTAATCTATGAAACTGATTTGGAGAAACCGATCTGTGAAACTATTTTGGGTGAAACCGATCTACGAAACCGATCTTTAAAGCTGATCTATGAAGCTTATCAGTGAAGATGATCTGTGAAGCTGGTCAGTGAAACTGATATGTGAAGCTGATCTGTGAAGCTGATCAGTGATACTGATCAGTGAAGCTGATATGTTTAGCTGATATGTGAAGCTGATCTGTGAAGCTGATCTGTAAAGCTGGTCAGTGAAGCTGATATGTGAAACAGAAGGGTGGGAGTGATCAATGAGTCCAGGACACCCCAACCCTTAGAATTTGGCAAGGTAATGGACCAAGAGGGTCTAGGCCATTACATCATATACCTCTCAAAAATTATTCTCTCCCTCGAGAATACAAGTGTAACCCAAACAACCCCTCAAAAAGATACCTCTCAAGGACAAACCACTTCAAACTGCCAAACAAATCCAAATGATCATATTGTCCCGCCCAACGGATCAGAGAGTTCTTTCCTCCATGTCAAGATACTATCTGCTTTTGGCAGCACTAACTCTCCTGAATGGGTTTAATCTCATCCACCTTAATCCATCTTGATTAGGGATCAGGTCCTCCATTCCACACATATTAGGACTTTTCATTAACATTCACATGGAAAGGAAACAAAACATCTCATAAACCAAAATGTTCAGCATTACATCATAGTATGTCACAAAAAAATAACAACAAGGAAGACTCGGAACAAAAACTCAAAAGAGATTTGGCTACTGGGGGCACCTTTGTGCTTCTCGCTCCCAAGTACTCTCCTCAAGGCCACTGTGCCTCCACAACACATGAACAAAATGGATAGTTCGTCCATGAAGCACGTTCTCCATTCATTCCGCGATCCTCACTGGTTCCTCCACGAATGTAGCATCGTCCCATATATTCAACTCTCCCCATTCAATATCATGGGAGTCAACGTGTAGATATCGAAAAAGATGGGAGACATGGAAATTGCCATGGATCCATTCAAACTGAGGTGGAAATTACAGTCGATATTCCACCTCACCAACTAACCCCAACACTTCAACAGGCCCAATGATCATAGGAGAGAGCTTTCTCCCCTTGATGAACCTTCAATTCCCTTTCAATGGGAAACTTTAATGAACACATGGTCTCCATCCTTGAACTACAAGGACCTCCTCTTATGATCAGAATATGACTGCTTCTGGTCCCGGACAACCTTCATCCTCTAACACACAAGCTGAACCTTCTTAGTTGTGCTCTAAACTACCTTGGTCCACGAACACCTACCTCTCCAACCTCAGTCCAAAACATGGCCGAGTGACACTTCCTCCTGTACAAGACCTCAAATGGTGCCATGCCAATAACAGAGTGATAGATATTATTGTAGGCTACTCTAATATGGGAAAATGTCATTCCCTTGATCCCCTGATGTCCAAAACACATGCCCGTATCATATCCTCCAATGTCTGGATGGTTCTCTTCGTCTATCCATTTGTCTGGGAGTGAAAAGTAGTGCTAAGGCATATTTAGGTGCCAAAAGCAAGCTGCAATCCCCTCCAGACTCGTGAGGTATATCATGCATCCCTATCCAAGAATATAGACCTCATAAATCCATGAAATCACACCACATCTTTCATGTATCTCTCCGTTAAGGCATCCACTACACATGAATCCTTGATCTCTAGGAATTGAGATGATTTCGTTAACTGGTCTACCAATACCCGGATATCATCACAGCCTCCTTAAACCCTGGGTAGTCCTGTGATGAAATCCATTGAGATGTCATCCCACTTACATTTGGGGAAATCTAAATGACTCAATAAACCTCTTGGGATGTGGTGTTCAACCTTCACCTACTGACACACAAGGCACCTTGCAACAAACTCTACCACTACCCGTTTCACCCTGGGCCACAAAAACTGGCCCCTCAAGCCTCGGTACATCTTGGAAACACTAGAGTGTACCACTACCAATGAGTTATGGAAATCATAGAGAACTCCCACATGCATTTGCTTTGGAAAAATCAATATCCCTCTAAATATCATCTGATTCTGATCATCCTTCAGCCACCCTTTTGGATCATTGCCTTGGTTAACCCAATCACGAATCAATTCACTCTCTAAATCTCCCCACTAAGACTCCTCCACCTATCGTAACATAGAGGACTACACTGTCATCTAAATCTTGAAACCTCTACCACCATCCACCCATGCATCCAAGTGTAGGGCCACCAACTCCGCCATTCCCTTCCAAGTATCCACAAATTCTTGAACAACTTCCCTCTATGACTTCTTGCTCAATGTATCAGCCGCAATGTTCCCCTAACCTTCAATATAGAAGATATCGATGTTGTAATCCTGAAGAAACTCCAACAACCATCATTTTTGGAAGTTCAGGTTCTACTGGGTAAAGATATGCCTCAAACTATTGTGATTTGTGAATACCACAAAGTGCTCCCCGATGAGGTAATGATGCCAAAACATCAACACAAACACTACCACTACAAGATCTAGGTCATGGGTGGCATAGTTATACTTATGAGGATATAACTGCCTAGACCAATAATATATCACTCCCTAATTATGCATCAATAAACACCACAGGCCAAGTCTAGAAGCATTAAAAAATTCCTCATACAACACCCCTTCCTATGGAAACCTGAGCACTGGAGTTCTTACCAAACTTACCTTTATCTAGCTGAATGCTACCCAATACTGCTCACTCCATACGAAGGATTGGTCTTTTCTCTTTAAAGCTATGAAAGGAGCTGAAAATCAAGAGAAGTTGGGTATGAAACTCTAATAATAGCCTCTCAAACCTAGAAAACTATGAACCTCCATCACATTATTCGGTGCTTCCTAGGAAACAACTACTTCATCCTTTGATGGATCAACTGCTACCCCTTGTTGAGACACCATGTGTCCAAAGAAATGCATTTATTGTGTCATGAACGTACACTTGGACAAGTTCCCATAGAGATGGTGATGTTGAAGGATTTCTAAGACCATACTGAGGTTCTTAATATGTTCCCCCTCTGATCTAGAGTATATCAAAATGTCATCGATGAACAAAATGATGAATCGTTCCAGAAACTCATGGAAAATAGAGTACATGAGCCCCATGAACATAGCAGGTGTATTCATAACACCGAATGGCATGACTACGAACACAAAGTGCACATACAAGCTGCTGAAAGAAGTCTTCAGAATATCACTTTCCTTCACCCTTAACCGGTGATACCTAGACCACAGATCGAGCTCAGATAACCACCCTTCTCCCCTCAGCAGGTCGAAGAGATTGTATATCCTTAGGAGAGGGTAACAATTATTGATTCTTACCCGATTCCTTCTCTGGACGTCTAGTAAAAGCTGAGACAACCATATTCTTTCTTCACGCAAAAAACTGGAGAACCCAATGGTGACACGCTTGGTCAGATGAAACCTTTCTTCATCAGATCATCTATCTGAATCTGAAACTCATGCAACTCATAAGGTTCAATATGATATGGTTCCATGGAAATCGGATGGGCACCGGGTTGTAAGTCTATCCCAAACCCAACATCACGTAAAGGGGGTAGAGTAATAACGTTCTTGGAAAAAAACATCCATGACCTCACTAACAACTCTCGGAACATCTGTCATCTCCACATCTGCTGATTCTATTGAATGCTCGGCTAATGTAGAAAAAAGAGTCTCCATACACCATCTTCCCTCCCGAAAACTCCGTTCGCCAGAAAAAGCCACACGATGGCCATCCTCATCAGAGAACATGACTCTTCATTAGAAGCATTCAATAAAAGCTTTCACCGTAAATAGCCATTCGATTCCTTGGATTACATCGTATGGCTGCATTTTTAGTACAAGAAGATCCCCACCAGACTGATGCAGCCCAAACATCAGTCTTCATCCTTGAAAAACATCAAACAAGCTAGTATGACCCCCAAATGGCATACTCAACATAATGGTTGTTGAGAGTCTCTCTATGTCTTGGCCCAATGAATGGTCTAGACCAGGTTTACCAAGGAGTGTGAATCTCCTGAGTCAAACAAGGTGCAAGTAAGAGTACCAAACAAGATGGTCGTACCTCGAATGACTTCCGGACCTACTGGAATTATCGCCTCCGTAGTGTGCAACTATCCACGCCCAGATCGTATTCCTCTCGACTGTCGGCCGCCTCCCTGACCACACCCTTGTCAAGGCCCTTGAGAAGCACCCTAGGGTTGGCTTCCTCCTGCCATGTCTGCTCTCAGAGGAGCGGTATTTCACTTTCCCTGCCACTGCTACTGAAAGGGCCAAGCTGTATATCGTTGCTGCTGAGGTGGGCACTAAACCTGCCCACCCCACTATATTGCACTCAACCTAGGAACTGATTCAGATGGTACACAAAACTACCACAGATGAAGCACCTCAATCCTGGGCCCGCGAGGAAAGGGAGAGGACCAGGAGAACAAAATAGGAACTGTTGTGGACTGTTACCCCTTGGGAAAAACCTAAAAGACCTTGACACTGGAGGCCTGCTACTAATGACATTCCCCTTTGACGAGCCCAACGGGTTCCCCTCTCAAGGCACACCTCCCAGCATGTGCATCCTTTCTACCCCTTCATCATTATTCTGGACCTCTATGTACATCGGTAGGGTGATGGGAGTAACAACATAATGAAGAGACGGTTGGAGTGCCTACTTGAAACGTCTCGTCCAAGAATCCTCATCTAGAAAAATGTATTGATAAAAATGAAGGAGATCCTTGAGCAACATTCCCAGCTCCCTTACGGATATTCTCTCCTACTGGAGGGATATTATATCCTTCCTCTTTTCTACCTTCATCATCGAAGAGAGGAATTCCACCCAGAATTACTTCTCAATATCAGTCCATAATACATCATCATCCCTCTTCTCCCCAAGAAAGATATTCCAACACTAACGCACCTCTCCACGCATTTGGATTATAGCTAGGGGGACCCAGTACTCCATCAGTGCCTAGATCATGATGAATGCTATCACTTGATCCTGGAGCCAGCTCTCTATCTCCATGTCCGAGACGTTTCCCTAATACTTTCTGAGGGTCTCCCGCTGAAAGGAACTGAGAGTTCTTTTCCACTGGTCATCCTACTCCTCTCAACCAGCCCTCTTTTGATCATCCAAAACAGCCTTTTGAAGATCGATCTCCTACACTACCAATGGTATCCATCTGGGTGCCATATTTTCAATGTAAACAAGGAAGTCCTATGCCTATGTAGTATAGAATATTTCATTTAATTTTTTATTAAACATTATTTTTATTTATTTATATTCCTAGAACACCCAGATCACATAAGAACAGAAGTCATTATGATGCATGTACCATTCCTAGGGTCTCTACCCTAAATCAGTGTAGCCTCACATGGTCATTCAGTAGGTCCAGAGTCTTTGCATCAGATCACAGGGGCCCTAAAAACTCATGTCCTAGCCGGTCTTCTATGGTCTATCTCACGCACCATGATTGCCTAAAATTGTTTCCCTATCGTCCCATGCAATCCTCACTGTGCCTAACCTTGAGCTCCATCCAAGCTCTTAATCCTCCCTCTTATACCATTTAGTCATGACATGCCTTCACCAATATGAGGGAAGGGACAACAGATTTCCAAACCCTTCCTTCCTCAAGTTGATGGAGAGATAATGACCCGTGAAATACACCTTCAATAGGTCCCGAAGTGGCGACTAGCACCAAGGGTATATAATCACACACAAAATGGAAGGCATTACCCTTTTTATTTAGTAGGATCGAGAGATAAGATAGTAAATCCCACACAACACCAAAACAGGGGTAGAGGTAAATCCAAAACAAACCACTCCCATATGCATGTTCCAAATGTAAGGGCTACAAAGTACCAGAAAACACCAACGAAAAAGACCAAAGAAATGAAAATCAATAACAAAAACTACCCCAATGTCCGAACTGGTAGGGTCTGGCATGGTCCTTGATGTCCTCCTGGAATGATGAATGCAGTTTTATATAATTAGGGAGAGTATAAAGGTATACTGAATAGGGAAAACAAAAGCTCTCGTGCACAAGTGTGGAGGCATACTAATGTACCTTGAAAAAGAAGATAACCAATGCACCTAACAAGGAAACTATCCACCCAAACTGAACCAAGGAACAATCCCCAAATAACTCAAGTCATGTAAATTAATAATAAAACACATCAATGTTTGGGTACCCCATGCCACTTTCTCACTGGTTATTAATGGAATACTGTGTGTCAGATCTCCCCCCACCATTCACACCGTAGTCCCAGTGCCATACCCCGCCCGCACTCACCTGGGCTACCATAAACACTCATCCTGCCTGCATATACCTGTCCCACAACAACTTGAAATAAACACGCCTGTAGTCACTTGGGCCAGAACAACTACCACTACACCCGAAGACTCCTGGGCCTCATCCCGAAGAGACTTGGGAATCAACTTTCCCACACAGACACATGGGCCAAGTAACACAAAGTACCCTGACTAATGATTCGATGGATATAATATACCTTAGGCCGTGACAGCCTGCATGAAGTGTCTTGGGATACTCGAGAAAGGGAGAATATATGGATCTTATAACCAGCTACTCATATGAGTGTTGGGAAAGACACCCTCACCCATGAAATGGGGGTGCTCTGCATGAAGTGGTAAACATTGGTGGCGCGTGAATCAGAAACATAAAAAATAAATTATATATTTAGGAAACAAGCACTCATCCCAGCCTAGGGGCTCCAAAACCATCGCACATACAAACACCCTCATTACTATTCATTCAAAAGAAGCACCCCACCTACAAACAGGTCGCAACTCATATTTCGAAAACAATTCCCCATTTAACCCATTCTACCTCTCATATTTGATTGACTCCATTCAGATAAGTTATTCACTACTGGGAAACAAAAATGTATATCCATAAGCCAAGGAAGGAAAAATAGCCAAACTGTAATTTAAGCATTCACACCCAGTTCTCTTATAAACTCACAACAACAAATTGGATCTATGAGATCCCTTAATGTACGAGAACCAAGCCAAGCCCCAACAATATCACAACAATAGAGTTTTCCATCCTCATCCATATCACCTCACATGCATCAACCATATACCTCACCAGAATAGAGTAAGGGAGTTTTCAAATTTTAATATTCCACTCATTTCGATCTTTTTTTTTTCATTTGGTTATCCGGGGTGATCAAACAATGATTCTTATTCATTGGAAATCCATTTAATCAACTGGTTTTACATGATATAATATTTTCCATGTTACTACCATTATATCACATAATTATCTAGAAAAACAGAATTTCATTAGTGCACATGAAAGGACCACCTACAACCACAATTTTCTGTGGACATAATCCCATTCAATTCAAAACTTATAGGAAGAGATAAAGGAGTACAACAGATCTATAAAACACCCCCCTTAATTATTTTAAATCCATTTGTTATCTTCATACAAGTTTGTTTTCATACAACCTTATAATAATCATTTTCATTCCCACCCCACATGATACATAGTAAAGTGATACAGTGAACCCTACTTGGATGATCAACGATTGAAGTTTTTTACCCTCACGCCAATAACTAGGGATGTGCGACTTGCAGGGGAGGAATTCAAAGGACTCCATGAATGAGTAGGAAAGGCTTTAGCATAGGTGCACCACCAGCCTTAGAAAAGAGGAATCCAAATGCACCAAAGAAATAAATAAACCAACCAAGAAGAAGAAGGAACGAATTATAGTGCAATAAAAAGGGAGAGATCTTGGAGTTACAGGATATGAAAATCCTGAATGTCTTTAAAGATGGATAATGGTTTCAACTCATCGTTAGATGGTTACACATGATGGAATTAATTATTATATAAATAATTATAATTGGATGGTTGGCCAAAATAGTTTTTCATTAAAGGATTTCATATTTAGAGTGGAAAACGGGTCTGTTGAAGGACTCCCCACTCTTAAGTTATGTAAAATGTTGTTTGTGGTGCTAAAAACATCTTTGAACCACTTTGAAATGGTTAAAAGAATTAAAAGTGGTGTCACGAGAAAAATATCGAAGAAACCCCTGACACCCCTCTGTGGCCGATTTGTGAGACTCATAGGTGAAATCGATTGGTGGAGCTGATTGGGTGAAGTAGATCCCATGAAGCAGATCCCATGAAGCTGATTAGTAAAGCTGATTGGGGGAATCTAATCCTGTGAAGTGGATCTGGGAAACCAATTTGGTGAATTTGATATGTGAAACTGTTTTAGAGAAACAGACCTGTGAAACCGATTTGGTGAAACAGATCTGTGAAACCGATTGGGTGAAACCGATCTGTGAAATCAATTGGGAGAAACTGATCAGTGATACTAATTTGGTCAAATGAATATGTGAAACTGATTTCATGAAACCAATATGTGAAACCGGTCTATGAAACCGATTTGGTGAAACCGTTCTGTGAAACCGATTTGGTGAAACCGATCTGTGAAACCGATTTGGTGAAACCGATCTGTGAATCCAATTTGGTGAAACCGATATGTAAAATTGATTTGGTGAAACCGATCTGTGAATGTAACACCCCGAGATTTTATGAGATATATTATTTTTAATTTCTTTCATATCTTCTATTGTACGCTACACCAATATTATCTTGCTCTATACGCAACACCGTAGTAGCTTGCAGTATGTCCAACACTATTCTTGGATCGTGTTACACACAATTTCAAGTCTGTTTGATAGTAGTTATTCTACACAACATTGAGTGTATATATATATATAAATATTCAATGTATAAATGAAATATGGTTGGATTTTGTTATACACAACAAAAAAGGAGTCATTCACAATACACAACCCTAACTTGGCTTTCTTACACACAATCGCGACTTTCCTCGATAGCATGTGTTGTACGTAATACCTGGTTTCACTAAACAACGATATATGGTTAAAATATTATTATGAACTAGCTGTTATGAATATTATTAACTAAATTTTGAATTATATAACATTATTACTTATCATAAATATTTTCTAGAACATGGTATGAGAACAAAATCAATTTTTCGAGTAAAATAAGTATTTTTTTAAAAATATAGTTTTGCCGCTTTTTGAGGGCGCACCCACTTTAAATCATGTTTTTTAAACTTCTATAAGTTCAATTTGAAAAAATAAAATTCTTCTTTGGAATTAGTATATAAAAATTTATTTTGGATAATTTTTTCATATTATTCTGACAACTTTCTTATTTTAATGAATAGTAAAAACACACTATATTTTAATTAAAAACAACTTTTTTCATTGCAATAATTTATATGGTTAGATTATCTTTTTAATTGGTTTTAAAGTGTAATTAGAATATATTTTTAGCATTTAATCCAATGTCAGTCATTGGAATTAATTTCAATTTGAAATTGGACATAAACAAGTATCAATCTTTTGATAGTTATTGTTTCTTAAAAACAAGTTATTTGTTTTGATAACGGGAATTAATTTTAAAATTAATTAATTCCACTTCTATGTTTTGAATTTGAAAAAATAGACATCATTTTTTATTTTACAATATCAAATATAGCTTAGGCTGAATTTTTGGTATTTTTCTGAAAAAACATCATTTTTTGATGAATAGTGAAAACAATAAGTTTTTGGTTAAAACTGAATTTTTATTTAAATAATTATTTATTTGATTTAAATATATTTTAGGTCAAAATAGATACATAATACTTATATAAGTTCAATGAAATTCATTAGAATCATTTTATAATAATTTTAGATTTATAAAAATTGTATTGAACTTTTCACTGTCTTTTACCCACCTCCGATGAGCTTTTGCAATTGTTCATAAAACATAATTTTACCGCTTCTGTGAGTTAAATTTTGAAAATCCGAGAGACATGGTTAATATCAGGAGTAAAATGTTGTTAAATTAAATAAAAATAATTTTTGGGGAATAGTAACTTTTGACTTTTATTTACCATGGTTAAAAGTAAATAGGTTAATTCAAGGTTAAAAGAATATTATAATAATTCAAAATTACCTTAACATTTTTCAAAACCTTATTGGATTAGGAATGGCAGTCCATGAGAATACTTGGGTCAATTTTGGGACCCCATGGAGCCACTTATGAATGACAATGACACATTAGATTAATTAATTTATTATAAAGACAAAATTGGCATTAACAAAAATCTATTAGTAATTAATTTTTATAAGGGGCTATATAAATTATCTTTTCGACTATAAATTATCATTTGGAAATATACAAATATTTCCTACATGTTGGTATTTTATTATAATTTTTATACATAAAATAAATTAAATTATTTATGACGCAATAATGATGTAGTATTTACCTCATTAATAAATGATTTAAATAAAAAAGATTATAATGATTAAAATATTATCCAAAACCTGTTGAATTCCTATTGGAAGATTTTATTTCTAATATTATTCATCTTATCTTCAACATTAATGTGTTTTTGACCCCTTGAAACCGAAGATAAGTTTATAATAAAATAATGTTTTCACACTTTCCTAAAGAGCCCCTCCTCTCCCTTATAAAAGGAGACCACTTCTATGCAATTCCTCAAACCACTCAAGACATTTGGCTCATCCAAACTCTGCCCAACAAATCTCCCTACATCCCTCTCCTCCCCCTATATTCCTTTCATTAGGAAGATGGCACTTCAAGAAGTCCATTAGGTTCAAACCAAAGGATGTTTCCCAAATTAAAGGTAATAGTTTCTCCTAAGTTGTTTTCATTTATTATACTTATCCAACCCCTAAACTCTTTTTAATCCTTTCCTTTGTGAAAACAACAGTATCCTAAAAATACTAGGATGACGTTATGAGAAGGATTAGAACTACACTTACACGCACCTTTATCGAATAGATAAAGAACATAATGTTTCTGTGGATGGAAAACTAACACCTCACGAAAAGATGATTGTTCGATTTTATCCTACCGTCTCTCATGGTGGCCATTATGATGGAAATATATTCATATGTGATATATATTATGTTTATTATTTCCTTATACTTTTTTACTTCCCAAATATATCAAGCTTTTATGGTTTTCATAGTTGGTAAATACGATAATCTCATTTGAGGAAGTGTGGACTACCGCTGCCTCAAAGTGATGTGATTCGTTATTGTCTTATGTGGGATGTATAAAGTATAGAGTTAATGAGATTATATATGATATTATACTGGAATTATAATATACTAATTCCATTAAAATAATAAATAGAAATTAAAGTAGCGTTCATGCGTACGTACGACTGACCGTCTCCATGAACGGTGCATTTTATTTCTTACCTGCATATGTTATGTACTATTATAAATACATGTATATGCTGTATATATAATGAATATATATGATATATAAATCATGATTTACATTCTAGAAGTTAGTAAATCAAGATATAAGTAATACTAACATCAAGAACAACATGTCCATACACGTACAATAAATAAGATGATTTTACCCAAAATGTGGCTTTAACATGGGATTTACAAAAGAATGTGTAATATAAAGAAATAATTGAACCATATATGATATCATAACAATGAATATGATTCTGTAATAAGTCAATGAAATTATTTAAATCATTATACAGTAGGTTCAGATATGTACGAAGCATATCAGATCTATGGTATGGGATATCTTTTCCAATCTCATTTTTATCGGAGATTGTTTATTCGTAAGTATTTACTAGGGTTATTGTGGTCATCCATGTCCATATTTTATAGAAATTTTTTCATGTATTTTAAATTCCTTTATACCCATTTTCTTCTTTTTCTACATGGTATGTAAGGAATCTTTCTTTTGTTTACGTTATGAGGTACTTTTTTTACTTTTCCGGCAAAAGTACGAGAAGAATTTTTTTTTATGTTATACGGCATGAACAGATTTTTACGGTTTTATGAAGCCTTATTTTCATGAAGATTCCTCCAAAATATTTAATGACTATTTTCAACAAAATCTCTTTTTTTTAAAATTGCATGGTATTTTGTGAAAACAAAAATATTTTCAAGAAGAAAGGATATTTTCCACAAGAATTCATTTCATATGATTTATCAAAATCATTTTCCATCTAAGATTAAATTATTTCATATGTGTATATTTCAAGTATAATGTCTCTATGATTTATATGGTTTATCTTTTCTTATGATGAAATGATATCCATTTTTTTTATATGGATTATGTTATGATGGAATGGTGTATATGAAATCCAATTTAATCTTTAGGTTATGATGAATGATTTATGATTGTTTTGTGGAACACGTAAGAATGATTTCAATATGATATGGGTGTGACCTATATATACCTCCAATGCATTGGGTAAATATTTTTATCTCATGAGATAGACATGGCTGGAATGGAAAATAAATCTGGTTCAGTAATACAGGGTTGGAACCGAAAGTAAACTCGGTTCAGTATGGGACTTTGTCCACTAAGATGGTCTTGGCAGAAATGCCTTGGTTACTATGGAAATCATATCATGTGCTTAATGTTTTTCCACAATTATATGTTTTATTCCAATGCTATTTTATCATTATTGATGTTTCTTTATGATCTATGCCTTATGTACTGTCATGTTTTATGTCATTGCTCTAGATTTTGATGTTTAAACATTATGTTCATGTTTTTAAGATTAAATGTATATGATTTGTTTTATTTTATCCATTCGTACCCTTACTGAGCATTTGATCTCACCCTTTATATGTTTACTTTTCCCCAGGATTTAAATAACGGTTTTAGGTAAAAAACAAAAGGGAAAGATATTTATGGGAGATGTTGAAGATCTTTCACCACGATTAGAAGATTATATTCCGAGTTTCCAAAGACACTAAACTATTACTATCCTTGTGTTTCTGTTTTTGATATGTATTAAGTATTCCCCAAATTTATTGTAATTTCCATGTACGTCACGCTTTGGGACTCTAAAGTTGGTATCAGAGGAAAGGATTAGTAAACCTTTGGAAACTAGGATGCGAAAACATTAGTGAGATCCCTAGAGATATTTCTAAGTTATGTCTAGGGATGTCCCTAAGGTTAGGTATAAGTATAGGTTATAGTTTTAGAATTATGGTAACGATCTTAGAATTAAACGTAAGATGTTAGATATTGACGTTACTCCCCCTTTATTATGTTGTTTGACCTATCATGATTTTTTACTCTCACACTATTCTTTTTGTGTTTTAGATAATGGTTGGAACACGAAGGAACCGTGTTGATCAATGTAATGGATAATTAAATGATTATCCTTTTGAACAAACCAATGATCTAGGAGATGGTGTGCAAAATATTATTTCTATACATACTCATGCTATGAATCATTCTGGAATTCCAAATGAGAAGAGATGGTAAAAATATTCTATTGATTCCTTCATGAGGAAACATCCCCCTTCTTTCAGTGGGTCTTCTAATCAACATGTTTCTGAAAAATGGATCAGTACCATTGAAAATATATTTTTCATAATTCACTATTCTGAACATGAAAAAGTCATTCTGTCTATTTACCAATTAGAAGGCGAAGCAGATCAATGGGGGACTTTAATTAAGAATACAAGTCCACAAGGTGAAATTGACTTCATGGAATTGGATAAGTTCAAGAACCTATTTTTCAATAAGTACTTCCCTCGTATTCTCCGAACAAAGATGGAAATAGAGTTCCTTGAGCTTAAGCAAAAGGATGATGAATCTGTTAGTATATACGATGTGAATTTTACAAGGTTTTCAAGGTATGAATCTGGATTTATCATCCAACGGGAACGTAAATTTTATTGATTCTTCAGTGGATTAAAAACAAGTCTTCAAAGGGATTTAGCTATAAGAGACTTCAGTATCTATGAAGAAATTGTGTGTTGTGCTATCAAGGTAGAAATAGATGTTGGTGTTACGTATCTATCTCATGGTTTTGACAAGAAACAAAAGATGGAGTTCAAGGAAAATCTCAGAACAATGGTGAAAAGAAGATGAATGTTTCCTTATGATCAAAGTGTGGAAAGAAGCATGGTTTATTTTGCCTAAAATGTACTAGAAAATGTTTTATGTGTGGAAAAGAAGGTCATCGAGTAGCTGAGTGTCAAAGTAATGTAAAAATTGTTTTTAATGATTTGAAAAAAGAAAAGACTTTATAGAACGCACCACCAACACTTCAATGCTTCATGTGCATGGAAATGGGGCATTATGCTAATCAATGCCCTAATCCAAGGGTTAATGATGATCAACTTGAGAAACCACATAAGGAAAAGGATAAAAGGAAGTCACATGCGATTTCTATTTGTGATGTTGAGTAATAAAATTATTTTTTGTAATGATTTATTGTTTATGTAATGGGATTTCAAAATAGTATCTTGGAATCTCATTAATGGCATTGTAGAATTCTGGAATATCTATGTATTGGTTTTCTATAATTATATGGTATCGGTAACCATGAAAAGTGATTGTAATATTTTTGGAAAGTAGATGATATGCACATAATGAAGGGAAAATGAGATAATGAGATGTTTGATAGCATTATTGAGCTCATGAATGATGTAAGGACAATGTGATGTTATGGATTGAGTATATAGAATATATGGGATTTTTGTATGTGGAAGGAGTTAACTTTTCATAGCATTCATGTTTTAACTAAGGTTCTATGGTAATTAATGTTTCAATAAAATACTTGATTAAAGTATTCACTTGTTTGGAATGTTCCAAACAAGATATATAGTATGATATATGGGGATAAATGATGTTATTCACATGATCAGTAGATGCCATTTCTAGTAATTGTTTTCTTTATACTATGTGCTTGGACAGAATTATTTTAGATAAGCCTAAAGATTGGAATTAATTATGTTGGACATAAGTTACTATTGTTTAAGGATAGAACTTTTTTTGATATTATTGATGGAATGTTATAATAGTGTAGTTTAAGAAAAGGGACAACATGCAGAACGGGCAACAACCCGTCGCATCGGACATGGCTGTGGGAATGGAACCCACAACCGAAGTGCGACAGGCCTTTATCACCTACCACTGGCCAACATGAAGACCTTGGTTAGTAGAAGCTAGTTTTATTATATTAAGAGGTATGCTATATGAAGTATAAGTCCATTTTAATAACCATATATGATTAATCTCACTATAGATGAAATTATGTATATTTAATAACTTTTACTATCCTTTTTTTGAGAGAGATGGAATGACCTATCATTATATATCATGATCTACTAACACTTCAAGGAAGACAAATTCAACTTCATTTCTTTAACAGATGATGTGGAAATTGTTCAAGGCACAAACAACAGTATTATAATACCAAAATCAAGTAATTATTTCTTTTAATTCAACAACTCTTCAACTTTATGGAAATGATCTTGAATACAAAAAAATGTTGTCCTAGTGTCCTTATATCTGATAAATCAAATGGTACCTTAGATCATCACAAATTTATTGCTTTGTGATTGTTGTTTTTTTCATAGCCATGCCCTCTACCACTCTTCATCAGAACATGATGGATAGATTTTTCTTCCATATATATATTTTCACCTATGTTCTCCTATGTGGAAACCCAGTGATGAGTTACTTTGGTTAATAGTTACGTTTCATACATTAGTTTTTAAAATTAAGTTTTAATATTCCTTTTTATGATGTGGGTAAATAATTTATAACCCCGAAGATTTTCGAGGGTGAAATTCATTTTAAGGGGGGTAGAATAAACCACCCCGAGAATTTATGAGATATATTCTTTTTAATTTCTTTCATATCTTCTATTGTACACTACACCAAAATTATATTGCGCTATACGCAACACCGTATTAGCTTGCAGTATACGCAACACTATTCTTGGATCGTGTTACACACAATTTCAAGTTTATTTGATAGTAGTTATTTTACGCAACATTGAGTGTATATATATATATATATTCAATTTATAAATGAAATATTGTTGGATTTTGTTACATGCAACAACAATGGAGTCATTCACAACATGCAACCATGACTTGGCTTGCATTACCCGCAATCACGACCTTCTTCGATAGCGTGTGTTGTACGCAATACCAGGTTTCACTGAACTACGATATATGGTTATAATATTATTATGAACTAGAAATTATGAATAAGATTAAGTACATTTTTAATTTTATAACATTATTATTCATCTTAAATATTTTCTAGAACATGGTATGCGAACAAAATCAATTTTTCAAGTAAAATAAGTATTTTTCAAAAAATGTAGTTTTGACGCCTTTTGATGGAGGACCAACTTTAAATATTGTTTTTGACATGTCTATAAGTTCAATTTGACAAAACAAAATTCTTCCTTGGATTCAGGATATAAAAATCTAATTTGGATAAATTTCCCATATTATTCTGATAACTTTCATATTTTACTGAATAGTAAAAACACGATATATTTTAATTAAAAACAAATTTTTTCATCCCGATAATTTATATGGATTGATTATATTATTAATTGGCATTAAAGTGTAATTAAAATATATTTTTACCATTTAAACCAATGTTGGTCATTTGAATTAATTTCACTTTGAAATTGGAAATAAACAAGTATCAATCTTTTGATAGTCATTGTTTCTTAAAAACACGTTATTTGTTTTAATGATGAGAAGCACTTTTAAAATTAATTAATTCCACTTATATGTTTTTAATTTGGAAAAATAGACATCATTTTTGAATTAGGAATATCAAATATATCTTAGGATGAATTTTTCGTATTTTTCTGAATAACGTCAATTTTTGATTAATAGTAAAAACACTGAGTTTTTGGTTGAAACTGAATTTTTATTTAAATAATCATTTATTTGATATAAATTTATTTTAGGTCAAAATAGATACATAATACTTACATAAGTTCAATTAAAATCATTATAATCATTTTAATATAATTTTATATTTATAAAAATTGTATTGAACTTTTCACCATCTTTTACCCACCTCCTAGGATCTTTTACAAATGTTCATAAAACTAATTTTACCACTTTTGTGAGTTGAATTTCGAAAATCCAGGAGATTTGGTTAATATCAAGGAGTAAAATGTGGTTCAATTAGATAAAAATAATTTTTGGTTAATAGTAACTTTTAACTTTTATTTACCACAGTTAAAAGTAAATAGGGTAATTCAAGTTTAAAATAATTATATAATAATTCAAAATTACCTTAAAACTTGTCCAAACCTTATTGGATGAGTAATGGATGACCATGGGCATCCTTGGGTCGATTTTGGGACCCCATGGAGACACTTATGAAAGACAATGACACATTAGATTAATTAAATTATTGTAAAGTCAAAATTGGCATTAAACAAAATACTTTAGTAATTAATTTTTATAAGGGGCTATATAAATTATATTTTGGACTATAAATATTAAAAGGAAAGATAAAATTATTTCATACATGTTGGTATTTTTTATAATTTTTATACATCAAATAAATTAATTTTTTTATGACATAATAATGATGCAGTATTTACCTCATTAATAAATAATTTAAATAAATAAGATTATAACAATTAAAATATTATCCAAAACCTGTCCAATTCCTATTTGATGATTTTATTTCGAATATGAGTCATCTTATCTTCGACATTAATGTGTTTTGGACCTCTTGAAACCGAAGATATGTTTATAATAAAATAATGTTTTCACACTTTCCTAAAGAGCCCCTCCTCTACCTTATAGAAGGAGACCACTTCTATGCAATTCCTCAAACCTCTCGAGCCTTTTGGCTCGTCCAAACTCTACCCAACTAATTTTTCTACATCCCTATCCTCCACCTAGAGGACTTACCTTAGGAAAAAGGCACTTCAAGAAGTCCTTTTGGTTTAAACCAAAGAAAGTTACCCAAATTAAAGGTAATAGTTTCTCTAAAGTTATTTTCTTTTAT
This sequence comes from Viscum album, assembly GCA_963277665.1. NCBI lineage: Eukaryota > Viridiplantae > Streptophyta > Magnoliopsida > Santalales > Viscaceae > Viscum > Viscum album. The sequence continues at coordinate 1,276,903,586 of OY728159.1, forward strand.
TCTACTTATCCAACCCCTAAACTCTTATTAATCCATTATTTTGTGACAACCCCATTATCCTAAAAATACTTTGATGTTGTTATGAGAATTATTATAACTACAATTAAACACACCACCATCTAATGGATGAAGAACATAATGTTTCTGTGGATGGAAAACTAACGCCTCACGAAACGATGATTGTTAAATTTTCTCCTAACACCTATAATGGTGGCCATTATGATGGTACTGTATTCATATATGATATATATTATGTTTATTATTTCCTTATGCTTCTTTAATTCCAAATTATATCAAGCCATTATGATTTCCATAGTTGGTAAATAAGATAATCTCATTTGAGGAAGTGCAGACTACCGACCCCTCAAAGTGATGTGATTCGTTAATGTCTTATATGGGATGTATAAAGGATGGAGATATTGATATTATATATGATATTATATTGGAATTATATTATACATATTCCATTAAAATAATAAATATAAATGAAAGTATCATTCATGCATACGCATGGCTTACCATCACCATGAACGGTGCATTTTATTTCTTACCTCTATATGTTATGTACTATTATAAATACATGTATATGCTGGATATATAATGAATATATATGATATATAAATCATGATTTAGATTCTGGAAGTAAGTAAATCATGATATAAGTAATACTAACATCAATAACAACATGTCCAAACACCTACGATTAATAATATGATTTTACCCAAAACGTTGCATTAACATGGGATTTACAAAAGAACGGGTAATATAAAGTCATAAGTGAACCATATATGATATCATAACAATGAATATGATTCTGTAATAAGTCAATGACATTATTTAAATTATTATACAGGAGGTTCGGATACGTACGAAGCATATCACACCTAAGGTAAGGGATATCTTTTCCAATCTCGTTTTTATCAGAGACTATTTATTCAGAAGTATTTACTCGTGTTATTTTTATCATCCATGCCCATGTTTTCTAGAAATGTTTTCATGTAGGTTTAAATTCCTTTTTACCCATTTTTTACTTTTAATACATGGTATGTAAGGAATCTCTTTTTTATGTTATGAGATACTTTTTGACTTTTCTGGCAAACGTATGAGAAGTATGCTTTTTTAACTTATACGGCATGAAAGGATTTTTACGGTTTTATAAAGCCTTATTTTCATGAAGATTACTCCAAAATATTTCATGACTATTTTCAACAAAATCTCTTTCTTTTAAAATAGCATGGAATTTTGGGAAAAGAAAATGATTTTCAAGAAGTAAGGATATTTTCCTCAAGAATTCATTTCCAGTGCTTTATCAAAAACATTTTCCAACAAAGATGACATTATTTCATATGTGTATGTTTAAAGTATAATGTCTCTATGATTTATATGGTTTACTATTTCTTATTATGAAATGATATCCATTTTTTATATATGGATTATGTTATGATGGAATTATGTTTATGAAATCCAATTTATTCTTTGGGTTATGATGAATGATTTATGATTGTATTGTTGAACATGTGATAATGCTTTCAATATGAGATGGGTGGGACCTATATCTCCCTACAATGCATTAGGTTAAGATTTATATCTCATTATATAGACATGGCTGGAATGAAAAGTAAATCTGTTTTAGTATTAAATGGCTGGAACGGAAAGTAAACTTGGTTTAGTAAGGGACTTTTTCCACTAAGATGGTCTTGGCAGCAATGCCTTGGCTACTATGGAAATCATATCATGTGCTTAATGTTTTTCCACAATTACATGTGTTATTACCATGCTATTTTATCATGATTAATGTTTCTTTATGATCTATATCTTATGTACTACCATGTTTTATGTCATTGCACAAGATTTTGATGTTTAATCATTATGCTCATGTTTTTAAGTTCAAATGTATATGATTTGTTTTATTTTACCCATGATTACCTTTACTGAGCATTTTAGCTCACCCTTTATATGTTTTCTTTTCCCCAGGATTTAAATAACGGTTTTAGGTAATAAAACAAAAGGGGATGATCTTTATTGGAGATGTTGGAGATCTTTCACCATGATAAGAAGATTATATTTCGAGTTTCCAAAGACACTAAACTATTACGGTCCTTGTGTGTCTGTTTTTGTTATGTATTATGTATTCCAAAATATTAATGAAATATCCATGTACGTCAAGCTTCAGGTCTCTAGAGTTGGTATCAGAGGAAAGGTTTAGTTAACCTTTGGAAACTAGGATGAAAAAACATTACTGAGATCCCAAAACATACTTCTAAGGTATGTCTAGGGATGTCCCTACGGTTAGGTATAAGTATAGTTTATAGTCCTAGAATTATTTTAATGATCATATAATTAATCCTAAGATGTTAGATATTGAAGTTACTCCCCCTTTATTATGGTCTTTGACCTATCATGATTTTTGCCTCTCACACTATTTTTTTTGGGGTTTAGATGATGGATGGAACCTGATGAAACCGTGTTGATCAATGTAATGGACACTGCAATGATTGTCCTTCGGAACAAACCAATGTTACTTAGAGATGGAGTTAAAAATATTATTGCTATACTTACTCATGCTATGAATCATTCGGGACTTCTGAATGAGCAGAGAGGGGAACATTATTCTATTGAGTCCTTCTTGAGGCAACGTCGCCCTTCTTTCAGTGGGTCTTCAAATCCACTTGTTGCTAAACAATGGATCAGTACCATTGAAAATATATTTTCCATACATCGTTGATCGGAACATGAAAAAGTCATTCTGGCTATTTACCGATTAGAATGCGAAGCAGATCAATGGTGTAAATTAATTAAGTATACAAGTCCCCAAGGTGAAATTGACTCCAAAGATTTGGATGAGTCTGAGAACTTATTTTTCAATAAGTACTTCCCTCGTATTATTCTAACAAATATGGAAAAGGAGTTCCTTGAGCTTAAGCAAAAGGATGATGAATCTGTTAGTATATACGAAGAGAATTTTACAAGGCTTGCAAGGTATGCATCAGGCTTTATCATCCAACCTGAAAGTAAAGTTGATCGATTCTTCAGTGGATTAAAATCAAGTCTTCGAAGGGCATTAGATATAAGAGACTTCAATATCTATGAATAAATTGTGTATTGTGCTATCAAGGTAGAAATGGAAGTTGGTGTTACATATCCATCTCATGGTTTTGACAAGAAACGAAAGACGGAGTTCAAGGAGAAATCTCAGACCAATGGTGAAAAAAAGATGAATGTCTATTTATGCTCAAAGTGTGGAAAGAATAATGGTGGAGATTGCCTAAAAGGTACTATAAAATGTTTTAAGTGTGGAAAAGAAGGTCATCAAACAATTGAGTGTCGAAGTAATGGAAAAAGGGTCGCTAATGATGTGAATAAAGAAAATACTGCACAGAACGCACCACCAACACTTCAATGCTTCAAGTGAAAGGAAATGGGGAATTATGCTAATCAATGACCTAATCCAAGGGTTAATGATGATCAACATGAGCAACCACGTAAGGCAAAGGATAAAGGGAAGTAACATGCAATTAGTATTTATGATGTTGAGTATAACAATTATGTTGTGTAATGATTTACTGTTTATGTAATGGAAGTTCAAAATAGTATCATGGAATATCATTTATGGTATCGTGGAATTTTGGAATATCTATGTATTGGTTTTGAATAATTATATGGTATTGGTAACCATGATAAGTGATTGTAATATTTTTGGAAAGTAGATGATATGCACATAATGATGGGAAAAAGAGATAATGAGATGTTTGATAGTATTATTGAGCTCATGAATGATGTAAGGACAATGTGATATCATGGTTTGAGTATATAGAATTTTTTGGATTTTCGTATGTGGAAGGAGTTAACTTTTTATATCATTCATGTTTTCACTAAATTTCTATGATAATTTATGTTTCAAGAGAATACATGATTATGGTATTAAAATGTTTGAAATGTGACTAAAAAAATATACAATATGATATATGGGGGATAAATGATGGTATTCACATGATCGGTAGATGACATTTATAGTAATTGTTTTCTTCATACTATGAGCTTGGACAGATGTATTTTAGATAACCATAAAGATTGGAATTAATTATTTTAAACATAAGTTAGTATTATTTAAGGCTAGAACTTTTTTCGATATTATTGATGGAATGTTATGATAGTGTAGTTTACCAAAAGGGACAACATGCAGATTGGGCGAAAACCCGTCGCGTTGGACAAGGATGTGGGAATAGAACCCGCAACCAAAGTGCGACAAGCCTTTATCGCCTAACACTAGCCTACATGAAGTCCCTGGTTAGTATAAGCAAGTTTTATTATTTTAAGTGGTATGATATATGAAGTATAAGTCCATTTTAGGAGCCATATACGATTAATCTCACTGTAGATGGACTTATGTATATTTAATAACATTTAATATCCTTTTTTGAGAGAGATGGAATGAAAAATAATTATATCGCATGATCTACTAACACTTCATATAAGATAAATTCAACTTCATTTAATTAAGAGATGATGTGGAAATTGTTCGAGGCACAAACAATAGTAAGATTGTACCAAAATCAAGTAATTATTTTGTTTAATTAACAACTCTTAACATTAGGGAAATGATATTTAATACAAAATAAAGTTGTCATACTATCCTTATATCCGATAAATGAGATGGTACCTTAGATCATCACAAATTTATGGCTTTGTGATTGTTGGTTTTTTCATAGCCATGTCCTCTACCACTCTTCATCAGAACATGATGGTTAGATTTTTCTTCCATATCCATATTTTCACCTATGTTCTCTTATTTGAAAACCCAGTGATGAGTTACATTGGCTAGTCGTTACATTTCATACTTTAGTTTTTAAAATTAAGTTTTAGTATTCCTTTTTACGATGTGGGTAAACGATTTATAACACTGAATAATTTTGAGGGCGAAATTCATTTTAAGGGGGGTAAAATGTAACACCCCAAGATTTTATGAGATATATTCTTTTTAATTTCTTTAATATCTTTTATTATACGCTACACCAATATTATCTTGCACTATACACAACACCGTATTAGCTTGCAATATGCGCAACACTGTTCTTGGATCTTGTTACACACAATTTCATGTGTGTTTGATAGTAGTTATTCTATGCAACATTGAGTGTATATATATATATATATATAAATATTCAATGTATAAATGAAATATGGTTCGATTTTTTTATACGCAACAACAAAGGAGTCATGCGCAACACGCAACCCTGACTTGGCTTGCATTACATGCAATCGCGACCTTCCTCGATAGCGTATGTTGTATGCCATACCAGGTTTCACTAAACAACGATATATGGTTACAATATTATTATGAATTAGCCATTATGAATATTATTAAATAAATTTTTTATTTTATAAAATTATTATTCATCTTACATATTATCTAGAATATGGTATGAGAACAAAATCAATTTTTCATGTAAAATAAGTATTTATAAAAAATGTAGTTTTGCCTCCTTTTGATGTCGCACCCACTTTAAATCTTGTTTTTTACATATCTATAAGTTCAATTTGACAAAATAGAATTCTTATTTTGAATCAGGATATAAAAATTTACTTTGGATAAATATCTTATATTATTCTGATAACTTTCATATTTTAGTGAATAGTAAAAACACGCTATATTTTAATTAAAAACAACTTTTTCATCGCAATAATTTATAGGGCATGATTATATTTTTAATTGGTTTTAAAGTGTAATTAGAATATATTTTTACTATTTATTCCAATGTTGGTTAATGGAATTAATTTCACTTTGAAATTGGACATAAACAAGTATCAATCTTTTGATAGTTATTGTTTCTTAAAAACATGTTATTTGTTTTGATAACAAGAATTACTTTTAAAATTTATTAATTCCACTTATATGTTTTTAATTTTGAAAAATAGACATCATTTTTTAATTTGGAATAGAAAATATATCTTAGGCTGAATTCTGGTATTTTTCTGAAAAGCTTCAATTTTTGATGAATAGTGAGAATACTGAGTTTTTTGGTTAAAACCGACTTTTTATTTATATAATAATTTATTTTATTTAAATTTATTTTAGGTCAAAATAGATACATAATACTTATATAAGTTAAATGAAATTCATTAGAATCATTTTATAATAATTATAGATTTATAAAAATTGTATTGAACTTTTCACTGTCTTTTAGCCACCTCCTAAAAGCTTTATCAATTTTTCATAAATCTTAATTTTACCGCTTCTGTGAGTTGAATTTCGAAAATCCGAGAGGCACGGTTTATATCAAGGATTAAAATGTGGTGCAATGAGATAAAATAAATTTTTGTTGAATAGTAACTTATTACTTTTATTTACCACGGTTGAAAGTAAATAGGGTAATTCAAGGTTAAAAGAATATTATAATAATTTCAAATTACCTTAACACTTGTCCAAACCTTTTTAAAAGAGTAATGGCCGACAATGGGAATCTTTGGGTCTATTTTGGATCCCATGGAGCCACTGATGAAAGACAATGACACATTAGATTAATTAATTTAATGTAAAGACAAAATTGGCATTAACAAAAATCCTTTAGTAATTCATTTTTATAAGGGGATATATAAATTATCTTTTTGACTATAAATCTTAATTGGAAATCTAAAAAGTTTTCCTACATGTTGTTATTTTTTTTATAAATTATAAACATAAAATAAATTAAATTATTTATGACATAATAATGATGCAGTATTTACCTCATTAATAAATGATTTAAATAAATAATATTATAATGATTAAAATATTATCTAAAACCTATCCAATTTCTATTGGATGATTTTATTTCGAATATGATCATATTATATTCGACATTAATGTTTTTTGGACCTCTTGAAACTGAATATAACTTTATAATAAAATAATTTTTTCACACATTCCTAAAGAGCCACTCCTCACACTTATAAAAGGAGAGCACTTCTGTGAAATTCCTCACACCTATCAAGCCTTTTGTCTCGTCCAAACACTGCCCAACTAATATCCTTACATCCCTATACTCCCCCTAGAATCCATTCATTAAGCAGAAGGAACATCAAGATGTCCTTTTGGATGAAACCAAAGGTAGTTACCCAAATTAAAGGTAATAGTTTCTCTTAAGTTGTTTTCTTTTTTTCTACTTCTCAAACCCCTAAACTCTTTTAAAACATTCTTTTGTGACAACACCAGTATCCTCAAAATACTATAATGTAGTTATGAGAAGTATTATAACTACACTTATACACACCTCTATCTAATGGATGATGAACATAATGTTTCTGTGGATGTCAAACTAAAGCCCCACGAAACGATGATTGTTAGATTTTCTCCTACCGCCTCTCATGGAGGACATTATAATGGAACTGTATTAATATATGATATATATTATGGTTATTATTTATTTATTCTTATTTACTTCTCAATTATAATAGGCCTTTATGGTTTCTATAGTAGGTAAATATGATAATCTCATTTGAGGAAGTGCGGACTACCGCCCCCTCAAAGTGATGTGATTCGTTAATGTCTTATGTGGGATGAATAAAGGATATATTTAATGATATTATATATGATATTATAGTGTAATTCTAATATACCTATTCAACTAAAATAATAAATAGAAATGAAAGTAGCGTTCATGCGTACGTATGGCTTACCGTCTCTATGAACGGTGCATTTTATTTCTTACCTCCATATATTATGTACTATTATAAATACATGTATATTCTGGATATATAATGAGTATATATGATATATAAATCATGATTTACATTCTTTAAGTAAGTAAATCATGATATAATTAATACTCACATCAGGAACAACAAGTCTAAACACCTATGATAAATAAGATGAATTTTACCCAAAACGTTGTTTTAACATGGGATTTACAAAAGAACGGGTAATATAAAGTCATAAGTCACCCATATATGATATCATAACAATGAATATGAATCTGTAATAAGTCAATGAAATTATTTAAATCATTATATAGGAGTTTCAGATATGTACGACGAATATCAGACCTAAGGTAAGGGAAATCATTTCCAATCTCATTTTTATCCGAGATTGTTTATTCGTAAGTATTTACTGGGGTTATTATTATCTTCCATTTCCATGTTTTATAGAAATTTTTTCATGTAGGTTTAAATTACATTTTACCATTTTTGACTTTTACTATATGGTATTTAAGGAATCTTCCTTTTCTTTACATTACGAGGTACTTTTTTGACTTTTCCGGAAAAAGTACGAGAAGAATGTTTTTTAACTTATACAGCATGAATGGATTTTTATGGTTTTATAAAGCCTTATTTTCATGAATCTTACTCCAAATGATTTCCTGAATATTTTCAACAAAATCTCTTTCTTTTAAAATTGCATGGAATTTTTTGAAAAGAAAATTATTTTTAAGAAGAAAGGATATTTTCCTCAAGAATTCATTTCAAGTGCTTTATCAAAAAAAAATTCCATATAAGATGAGATTATTTAATATGTGTATTTTTCAAGCATAATGTATCTATGATTTATATCATTTAACTTTTCTTATGATGAAATAACATCCATTTATTTTATATGGATTATGTTATGATGGAATGGTTTTTATGAAATTCAATTTATTCTTTGGGTTATGATGAATGATAAATGATTGTTTAGTGGCACACGTAAGAATGATTTCAATATGATATGGGTGGGGACTATATCTACATCCAATGCATCGGGTAAAGATTTATATCTAATCAGATAGACATGGCTGGAATGGAAAGTAAATCAGGTTCAGTAATACAGGTCTGGAACGGAATGTAAACCCGGTTCAGTAAGGGACTTTTTCCACTAAGATGGTCTTGGAAAGAATGCCTTGGCTACTCTGGAAATCATATCATATGATTAATGTTTTTCCACAATTACATGTTTTATTCCCATGCTATTCTATCATGATTAATGTTTCTTTATGATCTATACCTTTTGTACTGCCATGTTTTATGTCATTGCTCACGATTTTGATATTTAAACATTATGTTATGTTTTTAAGATCAAATGCATATTATTTGTTTTATTTTATCCATGATTACCCTTACTAAGCATTTGAGCTCACCCTTTATAAGTTTTATTTTCCCCAGGATTTAAAGAAAGGTTTTAGGTATGAAAACAAAAAGGGAAGATCTTTATGGGAGATGTTGAAGATCTTTCACCACAATTAGAAGATTATATTCTGAGTTTCCAAAGACACTAAACTATTACGGTCCTTGTGTGTCTGTTTTCGTTATGTATTAATTATTCTGCATATGTAATGTAATGTCCATGTACTTTAAGCTTCGGGTCTGTATAGTGAAACCGATTTGGTGAAACCCATCTATAAAACTGATTTGGTGAAACCCATCTGTGAAACCAATTTTGTGAAACCAATATGTGAAAAAGATTTATTGAAATCGAATAGTGAAATATATTTGGTGATACCGATCTATGAAAATGTTGGGTGAAACTGATATATGAAACTGATTTGGTGAATTTGATATGTGAATTAGATTTGGTGAAACCAATCTGTGATACAAATGTGGTGGAACCGATCTCTGAAATCGATATAGTGAAACCGATCTGTGAAACTGATTGTGTGAAACTGATCTGTGAAACTGATATGGGTGAAACTGATATGTGAAACCAATCTGGTGAAACCAATAAATGATAATGATTTGGTGAAACTGATTAGTGAAACTGATTTGGGGAAACCGATCAGTGAAACTGATCTATGAAGCTGATCAGTGAAGATGATTAGTGAAGCTGATATGTAAATCTGATCTGTAAAGCTGATCTCTGAAGAAAATCTATGAATCTGATCTGTGAAGCTGATCTGTGAAGCTAATTAGTGAAGCTGATATGTGAAACAGATTGGTAGGAGTGATCGATGAATCCAGGACACCCCATCCCTTCAAATTTGTCAAGGTAATGGACCATCAAGCTCTGGGCCATTACATTAAAAAATATATTAAAAATGTTGTGTCCAAAAGGGTTCAGATTATGAAGGAATAAGTGTGAGATGATGAATATGATTTGTGATTAAGTTGTTTATGTTTCCCAATTTCTAATAACACTAAACCTGTATAGTTATTCAATGGATTGTGTTATGTTAAATAATTAATATTCTTCTATTTTATATGTATTATATATGTATGAAAATTATGTGTCATTATAGTTGGTATCAGTGTAAGGTTTATATAACCATTTAAAACCTGGATGACAAAACCGAATTATGAACCCTATGGATAAGTCTATGAATACGATACAATCATAAGGATTGATAACTATCACGAAAAACATATTATAAAACCAACGGTGTCCTCAATTGAACATTTATAAGTAATGTTTCTTGGTTATGATGTTCTACCATTATTAATAATATTTCTTAGGAAATGTATTTTGGTTTTAGTTAATGTATGGAAACTAAAGGAACCACATTAATACCGAATTAAATGGGAAATGTAATGATTTTCCTCATGATAAACCAAATTTTATGGAATATATAATTAAATATCTTTTTTCTTTTCTCACACAATAGTTTCATTAAATAAATTATTCAGGACATCAAAATGATCAATGGATTGATAAACATTTTGTTGAATTATTTATGAGGCAACAACCACCTTCTTTTTGCGGGTCATACGATCCTCTAGTGAAAAAATGGATTAATACAACTGAAAAGATATTTTGGGCTACCCAATTTTCAGAACATGAGAAATATATGTTATAAGACTATCATTTTATGGGGAAGTAGATCAATGGTTGAATCTTATCAAGAATAAGATAAACTGAGATGAAGTTGGCTCTATTGAATCAGATGAGTTCAAGAAAATATTTTTCAATAATGACAGTCCACATATTCTTTAAAAAGTGGGGTCTATGTAGGTTCTTATTCTTAATAAAAATGATGATGAATCTTTTGGTACATAATAAGTAAATCATACAAGACATGGAAGTTATTATTTTGGATTTATCATCCAACCTGAAAGTAAGGGTGATTGATTCATCAATTTCTTAAACACTAGTCTCCGAATATAGTTATCCATAAGAGACAATAGTATATATGATGAAATAATTTTATGTTCTACTAATTTTGACATATATATTAGAGTTTCCCTTCAATATTAGGGTTTTGATAACAAGATAAAAAACGAATTCCTAGGAAAATTTAAAAACCAATGTAAATAAAAGATGATCTTTGGAAAATTCTCGAAGTATTGAATGGAACATGGAGGAAACTATCTTAATGAGACTGTGAAATTTTTTATGTGTGGTAAATAAGGATATCATTAAATTGACTACTCATGTGATAGGAAAAATATATCTAATGATGTAAAAAGAGAAGTGGCTACACAGAATAATCCCCCCACACTTCAATGCTTCATGTGAAAGGTTAATAGGAATTATGATAACTGATTCCCTAATCAAAGGGTTATCAATGTTTATTGAAAAAAACCTCTTAAGGCCAAAGATAATAGAAAATTTCAAGAGATATCTAATAGAAATATGGTGTATGAAAATGATGTAGTGTACGGAACACATACTATCCACACAAAAGAAGATAATATTTTATATGATTCTCAATACACCCACTTCTTTATTTGTAAATAATTTTCATGGGGTATCACCATATCACGTAAAAAGATAGATGTTTAGTTGGATATTAAAACTTTTAAAGGAATAATAGTCTCATCACATGTTTATAATTCTCTTCTCATTGAAGATTTTGGGAATGTTATTCATAAAAATCTCTTGACCCTTAATTTATATGAATTGAATGTGATTCTTGGAATGTATTTAATTTTTCTATATGGAGTTCATATCAATTTACAAGTAAGTGAAGTATCATTTCATATTCTGAATGAATTTACAATCATCTATCGATATAAGGATGAATATGAACTTCGATTGGATAATACTTCCCTCTTACGGATAATAATTTTTATAAAAATGGTTATATATCTCAAATGGTTGTGAAAAAATCCCTATTGATGATACCCATATTTTATGGGAATTTGTTGATCTATTTACAGAAGAATAGTTGGGGTTCCACTGAATCATGATGTTGAGTTTTCTGTAGAACTTATATGAGGAACTATAACTCTTTTAAATACTACTAATTGAATAGCCCCACTTGAGTTGTATGAATTTCTATACAAACTCATATTGAATATGGACAAAGGATTTATACACCCTAGTGTGTAACGTTGGGGAAAATATGTTTTTTCTAAGAAAAAATATTGATCAATGTGACTCTACATTGATTATCGAGAACATAACTAGATCAGTATAAATAAAAATATCATCTCCAATGTATTGATGTCTTAATTGATCAACTATGCAGAGCTCAATACTCTTCTCTGACTTATCATCCTTCTAGATATCCTCTACCCTATTTACAAGGCCGATTTATTAATATGGGTTCTGATATGTTGAATTATTTATGTTCTTGTGTAATACATATGCATGGTATTCATTATATGATGGGTGAGACATATATTACCCTCTAATGCATTGGGTACATATTTATATCTCATGATATAGAAAAGACTATAATGGGTAGTAAACTTTGTATAGTAGTACATTTATGGAAGGAGTGGACTCAGTTTAGTAAGGGACTTTTTGGACTATAATGATCTTAGCGATGAGCCTTTATTAATATAGAAGTGATTTTCTAGGATTATGTTTATGCCACAATTTCATATATTATTTTATTCTCTCAGGATATATGGTCATTTATTATTTAGGACCTTCAATGATTTATTCCATGAAATTATATCGTTATCTTTTCAATAAAGGATATAGTTTTTAAAACATATTTTCATGTTTTTATTACCTTATGATTATGTTATCTCCCTTGATTCACCATTATTGAGAATATTACTGCACAATATTTTATGTTTATTTTCCTTAGGATATGATGAATGATATTATGTTATATGTGTCCAAAAGGGTTCTAGATATGAATGAAGAAGTGGTATATGATGTATATGTTTTATAATTATATTGTTTATACTTCCCTGTTTCCAGGGACACTATACATATACAGTTCAAGCATGGTTTTCTTATGTAATGTAATGAATATTATTATCTTTGTATGTAGTATATATGTATGAAATATCTGAGTCATTATAAGGGTTCTCTTAACAGACTCATATATCAGGATATATGCACTAATATGACCTCTACCTAAACCTCTTAGGATATATCATATTACATATCATTCTAAAAAGGACATTAACCATTCACATGATCATGTACCTCAATATGTATATACACTGATCATTTAATAATCATAAAAAATTACACTCAACCATTTTAATCAACAAGACATTAAACCACAATGAAATTATATCATACTCTAAAAATTAACTCTATTTTAACCCTCAAATGTATTAATTCCTATATAATATGGTCTCAAACCATTCAATATAACTCATAATCTGAAAAGGTAGATAACAATTAAAAAAATTATAATTGTTTAATTTTTATTTACATAAATAATCAATTCAATCAAAATATTACTAGATTTTATAAAAATTGTTCAACCATTTATTACATCAGCAATATGAATATATTAATATTAACAGTTATCAATACCTTAATCATTTATTCTTTAGTAAGCATCACCCAATATATAACCTTGGCATAAAATGAAATTTACTGATTATTTATTCCATTTAATATTTGTTATAAAATAATTAGTTAAAAACATTTGATGAAAAATCATTGTATCTTTCGCATAAACCTCATAACATTTAGAAATTATCAAAATACCATTGATAAATATCACTAACTAATGATAAAATGATATGGCTATAAAATATTTATTTTTATTGAGGTCTTATCCTCATGATCTTATGTAGAATTAGGAATGTCCCCTTTCCTATCATAAGAAGAATATAATAACCTTTTCATCAATTTATGTATACTCCCTTATCCAGTTATAAGATATATTGGTCTTTGGTACATACCAATATCAACATCATCCTTGTGATCAGGTTTTAACAAAATTATAAATCTAATTTTTTTATTATTATATCCAAAGGAATAAGGTAATATTAAAATGATTGATCAATAGTAGGTTATCTTCTCCAATGAAACTTTTATTTCAACCAATGATACTTTCCTTTGAACTATTTCAAATATGGTTAATACTATTTCTCTCTCAGTTCTACCAAGGTAACATTAAGTTAGGTTTTCTCATGTATCTTAACCTAAAACATTAATTTAACTATGAAATCAACCATTTTTAATGGTTTTATAAAGAGAATAGTTTTAAGAAAATCATATCCCCTTGGAGTTTCTTGTTAGTAATAAAGTTATGACACTAGGTTGTATACCTTGTAAAATTTTATTTAATACCCAAAATTCTATTTTTATTATTATTACGCCTATTTAAAACTTTAAAAGAGCATTGATCCACAATCCCATGTCGAGATAAGGATATATTTTCTAGAAAAATCACATAATATTTACATTAAAAAATTAGTTTTTTATCCTATACACAAAACTATCACTTGGATATATCACTATGTTATTCACTAATGTTCTTCTATGTTATTCCAAATAATATTATTTAAACTAGTCTAAAGTGTAATATAAACAATTTATGTTATTATAAATCATACATTATTAACATTTTATGAAATTTATAACACCCAATTTATCATCAACTAATATCATCCTAATATCCAAGGTTTGGTAAACCCAACTCTAACAGCAACTATAATATCCCAAACCTAATCATCAAATAATTGAATATCTTCATATAAATATTTATTGATAATAAAACCCCATAATATTTAATTTTTATTGTTTTAGAGAATAAGGAAAGTGATTTAAATAATAAAACCCATGGAATTTTATCTAATGGTTTTTTTCCTCGATTAGGGAAAACGCATAATCTAGAATTAATTTTCAACATCTTTTAAGAATTCTACCCATTATAATATTATATGGTAATTATAGGTCTTTTTAACTTTATACCATTGTTAAATGAATATATAAGAAGGGGTGAGATCATATGAAACACTTAAGATTCAATTATAGTATGTAGGGGGTCTATAAAACTATAATAAAAATCATATTTTAATATTTCATTAAAAACCATTATATTTTGATTGGATGGATATCCATTTTGAACTTACTAGGTTGAGAATATCCAAGAAATATTTTTTAAAACTTTACTATATAAATAAGATTTTGTGAATAATTGAAATTTTAGAATTTAAAAATTTCTAATTTTATTCATAATAATATGTTATAATATGGGATATTAACAATTTTTTTTAAAAAATTTGATATTAATAATGATAGAATCATTTAGTGGTATGAAGGTATATTTTTTAGAAAACTATTTTTAAATACATAATATAATTAAAATTTAAGAATTTTAAATAATATTTAATAATAAATCATTCAAATGAAATTTATATACAATATATCTAATTATATGATTTTAAATCTATATAATAATTATTAAAATCCATATAGTTTATGTAATATCATATTATTCATGAAAAATGAATATCTTGAAATATTGTTTTCCTCCAATATTATGTAATTATTTTTAAATTAAATAATGCATAATTTATTAATTTAATTTGATAAAGATTAATCCATATTTATAATTATAATAATTAATATTTTTTAGTAAGTAAAAATAATATTTTCATCATTAAATGTAAAAATAAAAAAAATGGGTACCTTGCCTAAGGTCAAAATTGATTTAGCGGTTTTAATCTAATTTTTTTTATGAAAATGACCTAAAAACTATCTTAAATGTAATTTTTTTGATTTATATTGTCTTAATTGTTATATCCTTATTATATGAATCCTTTTTTATCTTTCTTTCTAAAATATGACTTAATAATACGTTAAAACATTGAAAAATTACAAGTGTGCCACTAACCCGAATTATAAAAAGCTAGCTCTTCTACTCACTAATTCAAACCTATTGATAAATTAATCATGTAAAACCATCAAAAAGTATTTAAAATCACCTGCATCTATAATATATATGTTATTTTCTTCCAAATATACCAATAATATGGTTTTTATGAAGAGATCCAAATAAGGTTTCTCTTAGAAAATGTAATCGTATTAATGATGCTCTTTGTTTTTTACATATTCATTTTTATCATTCTATTATATGCCTTAAATTTTAATATAATAACATAATTATCTACCAGATAAAAATATTTTTTAATATTTATGGAATAATATTTATCTGTCTCCTTCTTCATCAAATAGGATACAAAACCATTGCTTGTGTGCATGCAGGACATCCGCCTTACAAATTGATGTTATTTATTTTCCACCACAAAAAAACTTGGATAATAATATTGATGGAACTAATGAATTTATATATATATATATATAGGATATTTATGACATATTATTATTCAATAAATTTAATATATCATCTATTCTTTACCCTTTCAAACATTTGAATATGATAATGCTGCTCATGTATACATAAAATATACCTTATCCATAAAATGAGGTTATTCATTTTCCATTACCAAACATTGAGAATGATTTTAAAAATTTATATAATAAAAAAAATGACATTGATAAAATTTATATATTTTTTCATATGATTAACCTATAATTATAGTGTAATAACTAAAACATCTATGAGGAATCATAAATGAGAAAACTAAGTGGTTAATACCCAAAACAATAATAACATTGAAATAGTTTTTAATAATGGGTGATAAGTTATTATACAAAGATAATATATGATATTATAAATATTAATGTCATTCTGGTATAATTTAAAAAATATACAAAATAATTATACTAGAGGTTGAATCAAATTCATCAATGGGAAAGTGTATGGTAATGAATTTCCTTTAAATTTGATTATGTTGTGACATATTTGCTATTATGCCCATATTTAATCATATGTATTTAATATAATGTCCATTTTATGTATTGTAAATTAATATATATTTATTCATGATTATTAATGTTTCCATTTATATTTCCCTTTCTTTAGGTTAAAATTTAAAAATTTATAAATTCATAATAATTTATTTAACAATAAAGTTTTTCAGGGGATGATTTTTTATGATGGAATCATATAATCAATCCTTCATCAACTCCATAAAGTTTCATATAAAAATGATATTTATGTTTTTACTAATTTTCTTTATAATTTCACTATATTTATGACTTTAACCAAGATAATATTTTATGAAAAGTAAAACTATTCATATTTATATTTTTGTTCAGTTGAACTTTTCATTCACGTCCATATTTTTTAAAAAAAATTAAAATGTTATTTTTATTTACAAAAATAAATTTTTAATGAAATTTTATTATTTCATTGAATTTTTAAATATTTTAAAAGTAAATTTTTAAAAAAATCCAAAAGTTTCATTTTCGACTTTCTTTATTAAAAATCAAAAGAATTGTTTTCTGGTTTAATGTATACAGTGTTAACAAACATTCCCACACCTAAAATAATTAATTTTATTCTTCTTATTCAAATTTATTTCAAGTTTTTTTAACATTGAACTATTTTGTTATAAAATAATATAAATTTTTGAATTCTAATTTCATTTATTTTCTAAAATATATAAATTCTTTACAGAAAATATATTTCTTTCTTATTTATCTCTCACTAATTTTATCATCATGATTCTCATAAAAAAATCACTTTATTGTTGTTATATTTAATTAAAAATTAAATAGCTTTTAAATATACATATTTTCATTACCATGGTTATTTTTATTTCTTAAACCATAAACCATTTCTAAAAAATATTTTAGTTTGGAATTTATTTTATTGACTAAGAAAATTTTGATACTTTTATCATTTAATAAATATGGATATTCATTATTAAGGAATATTTTTTACAATTAAATTGGTCTTTTAATATATGATGAATGAATTTGAAATTCAGTGGTGGATCGGTACCAAATTAAAATAACACCTTGATCCATTGACATATATCATGGGACATACCCATTGGATGAAATTATTAAAAAAGTGTTTGGTCACAGAGTTTAAACTATCCTTTTGAAAGACCTTAATGGTAAAAATATCATGATGTTTGATATCATGAAATCCAATATAATCCATTCCCTTCAATAATTATTTAGTTATTATTATCCTTGAAGTAATTTCCTTAATACAATCCCATGATATATTTCATGCCCATGTTATTGATTAAACATTATATGTCTTCAGTTATCTATCTTTCCATGTTTCTTATCAATTATTTACTCATGATGGATTATTCTATACATAGCCATTATAAATAATTTTATATCACCCAATAATTATTTCCATGCACAATGATATAATGAGTAAATAATTAAATAATTTTCAATGATTCATACCATTTTATTTTGTTACGTTTTCTATTTTACTACCAATGAAATATGGGAATATTTTCTGTATCATGTTCTTCAAAACTACTAAACTGATCAATCATGGGTTATAAGAACTCTAATATATTATACCAATGTAATAATGTAGAAAAAACTCTAGTTTTCTATAATTTTGGTTGTTATAGTTATTATCTAATCAAGGTTCATAGAAACAATGAGATAAATATTTTAAAATTATAGATTAGCGATCAAAAAAATTAATGATTTTTTGTATTTGTATAATAATATTAATATATCATTAATGTTTTTTTTAATGTATAGTTTATGTTATTTTACTAGAACCAAATTGATTTCGGGATATTATAAGTGACTTTGATTTCTTCATGGATTCATGTTGGAATAATAACTCTGAAAATAGTTGGATGAGTATATCTAGACCACCATTCTATTAAATTATGAATAAGAGCTTACTATATACCAGGTTTGACAATATTATAGGATATTCAAGAGTTAATTCAAATTTTCATTATAAACCATGATGAAGTATTTTATAATATTTTTTGATTTAATGATATTCCCAATGAAACGATCATTATGATTATAATATTAACAAGACATGAATTTTCAATTTATATTAATTATTTTACCAAATTTAGCATTATATATAATTATTTAAAATTCATTATTGTATGATATAATATCATATATGACTTTTCTTACAAATTGAAAATGTAAGAAAGAACATTATCAATACACATGTCCAATGTAAAAAATACCCTTTTTGAGAAATATAATACTACTTATGTTAGTGATGAGAAGATAATGGATATAAGAGTGAACCAAACACATGTTATTTCTAAAAACCATTCACATATCAAGAATCCTAATGTTTTATACTATGATACACATATATTAAATAGTTTCATTTGACATAAGTTTTAATATTTTGTAGAACTAAAAATCCATTTATAGATGAGAAATGTATTAAAATAGTTGAAAAGATAATTATGTCCTTGGGGTGTGGTCAAAGGAAAAAATTCATATTGGTAGAATATTTTATATAATGTGATGATGATAAATAGTGTTTATTGATATAGAATTCATTGGAGAAGAATAAATAAAAAATATTCAATTAATATATTTTAATGTAACATTTCTCTATGAATATTTCCTTCATGGTGAATGAAATTAAATGAAGGTAATTCTCCATGGATTAACAAAAATGAATAAGAATGTATTATCTTGTATAAGGTTAACAATCCCACGCTATCTAGGAATTCTTTGTATTATATAAAACATTTAAAAAAATATTTATTGGACATTTCATTGAAGAAATTTATCCAAGCCTATTAAGGGCACTAGTTTCTAGAAAAATCATCATTTTAAGAAATAGTAGTTTCTTCTATAAAAATTAAACCGAATTTTATAAATACTATATGTTTAATGAAAATTAATTAAAGAATATGTCAACTAAAAAATTGTAAAAATGTAATATTTCAAAGAAGAATAATAATACAATGTAATTTACATCATGTGATACTTTCGGAGCAAAACATCCAAGGAAATGATTAATGGGATAGGGATTTTTTACAAGTGTGGATATAGGGTTCAACTAGATAATGAGTGTAACGGAAAGAAAAATATAACTTGTATTTAAAGCTCCTAAACCCTAACTAAATAATTCATTGTTAAAACTAATTTTCCAAAAATCAAGGGAACATACCATAAAAGAGTTCAAGGTGACAAGACCAAGCTTATTCAATAGCTATAGCTTAGATTGATTTCCCTAAACATCTCGTGGAAGTTACATTTATAATATCCTCAAATATATATAATAAATTATTTTATTCTAGATTTTCTCACAGTTTTATATCTACAATATTTTGTAGAAAATTTTTATATTAACTAAGAACATTAAGAATGGAATATCCAGTCAAAGAAACTAGTTTAAATCACACTGCAAAATGGATGTGTCAATAAATTTCTATTATTGCACATATACATGACATATTTTCATTATTTATTATTATACCAATAATTATCATGGATATAATCAATGGTTTGGAATCTATTTCAAGATATAATATATTTTGTATTAAAAATGGAATAAAATTGTGATTTTTTCCAAATATTTGGAATTCCATATCTTTGGAAAGGAGAACTCGTCAACGAGTTCATATTTAGACTCACTACCAACTGCTATTATGAATGAGATACTTAGATAATAAGAGAAGTCAAAATCTACATTTTAAAATGGTGGTATTCAAATTGAGGATGTACCTATTCTCACTGCTAGAAAGTAAGGCTATCACCCTAGTTTTGAATAGTGGCTATTAGTTATATCCATAGTTTACTCAATTGTAGAAGCTATTGGCATGGATATAGGGTATACCCTATAGCAAAGATTTTGAACAATGTCTATAGGCATGTATCCAAGGTTTAAAAAATTTCTAAATGTCTTTATCCATGGTTCAAACCATGGATACACCCTTATAGACATGGTTTTTAAACAATGGCATATCCTAAAACCACTCATCATTTATTGGCATGGTTCCTATATGTGACTATTGTCATTCACATTTCATAAAAAACCCACATCGTTCATCTAGAGCTGGCCTCTTATACCCACTTACACACCCATTCCCCCTTTCACCCACACCCTTTACAGCCCCCTTCCCACCTAAACACACCTTCCACCCCCCTTCACTCCCCACTGCCCCCTTTTATACAGTCCCTTGCACACATGCACACCCCTTTCACCACCCCTGCTAGACACCCCCACTACACCCCCATAAAAAACAACCCCCTCCCATCCTAGACACCCCATAGACAGACCCCCTCCCCCAACCCCCTGTAAAAACACCCATGGACAATAACCCCCCTTGTCCCCCCCACACACACATCCCTTCCACTCCCCCTACACACCCTTGCACCACCACGATCCCCTTGCACACACCCCCTTGCAACCCATTTCACTCCTTCAAACCCCCACTGCACACCCCTTTCCCCTATGTGGGACCCCCTTGCACCCGCACCCCTGGAAACATAGCCAACCCACTGGACAAACACCCCATGTACAGAACCCCCACCCCCTTCAAAGAAAACCACTTGTACACCCCCCCCCCATACAGACACCGCTTGGATAGTACCCCCCCCCCATAGATAGACACCCCCTGGACCACACCCCCACCCCCAACCCAAGGAAAAAATCCCACCTAGAAAACAACCACATTGACATACACCCCCTAGATAGCAGCACCCTGGAAATACACCCCCTTTCACCCTCTCCCCCCTCATAACCATGCACCCTTTACCCCCCCCCCCCCCCCCACCATGGGCAGACACCCACTTGCACGCCCTGAACACCCCCAACACACCCCTGTAAGATACCCCTTGCACCACAGCTGATGGACCCCCCCCCCCCACCCCCCCCCCACCCCCCATCCACCGCACACACATATCCCCTTGAACATCCTCCCTTTCAACCCCCTCATAACCATGCACCCTTTCACCCCTGGACAAACACCACCTTGAACCCCCTTCACACCCCTACTAGATACCCGTTACACCACCAATGATGGAGCCCCCCTGCACACCCATGCCCCTAGAACATCCCCCCTTGCACCCCCTTCATAGCCACCCTTAAACATCCCTAGCACCCCCATGCAAATCCCTATCCCCTGACACACACCCCTTGAACACCCCCTTGAACCACCCATACTGGATCCCCTTTCACCACCCCTATTGGACACCCCCGCTACACACCCTCCCCCCTCCTGAACACCCCTCCATCCAAGACACCCCCTCAAATAGAACCCCCCCCCCAAAGAACATAAAGCTACTAAGGAAGTGTAAAATGTTGGTGCTATGAGGAATTCAGAGACTTTACAGATGCAGTGAAAGGAGTAGAAATAGGTTTTTGAAATAGCACAAGATCCTACAAAACTGACTAGTCACCGAGATCTAGCTTTTTCTTCGACACCGCAATCCGAGATGAAAAATGGGGAGCACGAGTAGATGAATATTTCTAAATAAATGTAGGTTTCTAGTATTTTCTCTTGAAATAATAAACATATTAGATTATTTCTATGTGTTCTAGGGAGAAAAATGACTTCATTTCAAGTATGACATTGCAACAGGCTCCTGTAGAGTTTCCATTCCAATGACCAACATCAGAATTTATGAATCATATTTTGTTGAAAAGAAAACCAAGGGATAATATATATTTATATAAATATATCAATGTAATGGAAGGATTGTAGGAAGGTTGTGAATCTAAAACAGATACAGAAAGATTATTTAAATGGCTGTGTGTTGAGAACAAAAAGTCTTGGGTCTGAATTGAATGAATAGAGGATCATGATCAATGCACTATAAGGAGATTCATCTTATTTATAAATTATTTTATATGGAAGAAGAGTATTTTCATTGTGCTATAGTTTTTTAGTATGTTCCAAAATTATTAAAATGTTTATCTAAATATATATAAATTTATTACCTATTGTTTATAGTAACATTTAGAGCCCAACTACAGTTTTCTTTGCCTAATATGACTACATTGGAGGTTTTTTGGAGTGGTAGTATATAAGATGATAACCCAGATATAAATTTGTTTGATCATAGTGGTGATTTCAAAAATAGATACAAGAATGTGCATATCCCTTTTAAACAAAAGGTTGTTAAGGGATGTGATTCATAACAGGCCAGTCTAGTTTTTTAGCTTTGGGAAACCATTGTTCAAAACCATAGATCCAACAAGAAGGCAAGGAAATTCAAAATATAATATTCGTCATTAGAAATTATATTTTTAATAATGAAATGTTGAATACATATTTTAAATCTCTAATATTTTTAGAGGTAACTCACTCTTAAAATAAAATAAGTGAAATATTCCAGAAAGACCTCTTCATATGCTTATAAGTAGACAAATTTTTGAATTAATATGCAATTCTTGATTAGGGGAATGTACAATTTAAAAATTGGATATTGAGGTTTTCTAGTAATTATAGATATCATAATTCCTAATTTTTCTAATCCTATTCTCTATGTCAAATAAAATATTTGATTTAATTTTCTGTTTCCATTATTTTTTTCCCGTAATAGCACTACTAGAGTTTAATGATTGGTTGTGGTACTGGTTTAGATGTTAATGGAAAATTTGTAATGAAATCCAAATGGGTTATTATTAGGGAATTTTTTGATGTTTTAGAAGATATTTAATGAATAATTAAATTATAATATAATGATAGATCTTCTAAAATTAGTGATTAAGAATAATAATTCCAACATTTGGATTCAATAGTATGACAAACAAAACATTTCTTTAAATTATGATTTTTATTGAGTATTGTTTTCCTATATAAAGGAATAAAATGTGGTGGGGAATACCATAATGTTGAAATATCATAAAAAATAATTAATGGAGGAGGTTATTTTTTGTGATGATCTAAAGTGGAAGATAGAACAGTATCAAGAAATTTATAATCTACAACATGGTGGTATTTTGATTTGAATTATTTAGACATTCCACAATGAGTAAAAGATGTAATTTCAAGGTATTCGTGGCAATGTGAACATGGTATTGGGTTGTATATTTGGATAATATTGTGTGGTGTTGTTGTGTTGGGGGTTGGTGAGTTTCTAATAACTACTATGAAATTATTTTAAATGGTATTTGAATGTGGTTTTCCTACACGATGAGATTAGGTTGGTTATTATGATTTGTCTCTATTGAAACTACTGACCTCCATATTCTGTTAGCATCCTATAATTGATTTAGTCATATCATACATTTATTTTGACCTATCATATCTCTCAATGAATACACAACTGTTGATAAAACTATAGGTCAAAAATATAGTTTCCATGATGACTTTCATTACAATTTTTACAATCATGTATTTGATTTCATGATTTATATCTATAAAATATATTATAGAAAACCAAAAAATTATTTTCACAAAAAAATATATAGGGGAATTAGTGAAGAATATGATAACTCTCATGGTCATATCTTAGGATCCTTATAAACTACAACTAGCATTGCATAGTGATTGATGTAAAAAACACTAGTACAAAGTGGTTTAGGGATGGGGAAATTAGAACTACTGAGATGTGGAACCAAACAGTATTCCAGAACTGGTGGTTTTGTTATAGTTTAGTACCAAAGGAGCTAAAAGGTGGTATATGTATCATATTATGTGATGAAATAGTGGATATAATCACTAAAGTCTGATGTGGAACTCATAAATATTGTGTCAACAAAGAGAGGAATACCACCCCATGGAGGATATTGACCGTGCTCATAGTGGATAGAAAATGGATAGTATTTTTTCACCATGTCATGGTAAAATTCATGGATGTAATGTTTCATTTAAATTATTTATAAAATAGTGGAATCATGATAATTTTGGATTCCATAGTCAAAGGAATAATAATGAATAAAGGATTCATAAATCTCTTGGATGGCCTAAAGATGCCAAAATGAACACATGGATGAGAAACCTCTATGGTGAACACTATAGTACATTTTTAAAGTAACTATGAGAAATAGGGAGGCCATATAATGTAATTTGTTTCACCATTGAAGACTCTTGTATTGTTTGATAAAGAGAGTTGTCAGAGAACCCATGCATCATGGAATTGGGTGTGATGGGTGTTAGATGTTTTAGATCTAAAAAAATCAACTAATGAACGTGGTGATGGGAATTTAAATAGTAATTTTTATAGAAAGAGTGGTATGCTGTAATAAGAGAAGAAAAGTTCCTTGTTATGATATTGGAATGACAATGTTAAAATTTCTGTGAGAATTAAATATGATATTTAACAAAATTTCATGGATCTCATTATTGAAAAAAAAATTCTTCCATAGATAACTAATATATGACCCAAATTGTAGATATGGTTATGTTTTCAAATAAATATAAAAGGGCATGATCAGGGTGTTGACCAAAACCTTTTTTGGAAGACCACACAATATATACCATCCAAATATAGTGGTGAAATGTATATACTTGTGGAGAAATATTTTTTGAATTTATGTGAATTAATGTAATATGATTGAAAATTCTAAAACCATGTAGAATGCCTAGAATTTTTGTGAAAAAACTAGAGAAGGAGAATTGAATCCATATCTCAGATAGAAGGTGTTGGTATCTAGGATCTATATAACTTGATAGGATAGTTAAGAAAATTATATATGGGACATATCAAGTTATATATCTTTATCAGAAGGAGTAAAGAGACCAAATAATTTCATTACAAGATATAGTTCAATTCTATATTTGTTGTCTTGAGATAAAAATTCTGGAACAACTTCATCAAAATAATAATCAGAAAATACTACAATATAATTCCATCTTAAAATTATCTACATCTAGATAAGAGGAGTTTTGCATCTATGATTTTGTGGGATTCATAAATTCAACCATCACACAATATAGTTTTTATCATCTATAATATTTTAAGGATACCGTATTAATGGGATGGGAAAATGAGCATCAAATAAAAAACATGATGAATGTGATGTCGTAGGCTTATTAGAGAGAGATCTGCATATCAGTAAACTATTAAAGGAGACTTGGAAGTCTACAGATAATCCATCATTATCAGAAAGTAGTGGGTCAATAGACAAGAATTTTGTGTGAACCAGGTTTGGAAATGCACCTTTCAAAAACAAATTATAACACATAATGTGATTAGTTTTTTAATATGTTATACCGAAAAATGTCATTTTTATGCCTAAAATTTTAGATTAACATTTTTACACTTGTCATGCACACCACCCTTGCCCCTTCCCCCTCCCCTACACCCTCTTCCCCCTACCACCCCTACACAACCATGGCCACCACCCCTGCACACAACCCTGCCCACCACATGCACCCCCTGCACACGCCCCTTTACAACCCCAACACCACCTTAACCAACCCCAACACACCCCTGCCTATTACCCCTCCCTTACACACCCCCTTCCCACCCCACACCATCCTAACCACCCCATTCACCCCAATTTCCACCCTCCACATTTAATTCAACTTTAAAAACTTAATGCAAGTAAAACCATAGAAAACACTCAGAGAAATTTCACTTAATATAAGCATACCTATTCATTTTATTCTAAAAATATTTTCTCAATTTAAACACTCAAGGAAAGTATTTATTCCAAAAAAAATCATTTTAACCATACCATGCTATTCACATAACAGATACTTGGTCATTACATCACTATCCTATATAGGAAATTCCATTTTAAAAATCTATCAACTCATAAAGGATGTTTTTGTAAAAACAACTATTTTAATAAAAAGAGGTAAAACCCGTACATGATTATAAAAATCCTCAAGAAATATGAGTTATTTATGACTAACAATTACATAAATTACAAGGAAAACATCATTTCAATAATGACAAGAAACATATACCACTATTAGTTTTTGCAGACATTGCACTTCTATTAGATGGGTTTAATTATAAAACCATGGATTTTTTATCAAATGAAACAATTATCATAACTAACACTTATTAAATAAAATCAATTTAATATAAAAATGAAAAACTAAGAAGTAAACTAAATTAAATTTAAAACATTCTTGAATTAATGAGGATAGGAGAGGGACCCTACATCAACATCAATGCATGTTTGGTTTTGATGCCGACAACTCGAATCTTCCTTTTTTTCTAGTTCCACGCATATGCAACATCACATATATATATATAAGGAATCCTAGACCATATTTACATATTCTCATTACCAAAAATGAACAAGGGGGGTCCTTAGATATATGTTTATACTTTCATATACCCCTTTACACTTACACATGTTTTCATTTTTCATAACTATATATAAGAACACATATCCCAAATATATATATATTCCTAATACCATGAGTGAATATATATAAATGGGGACTTATATATGTATATTCCTACCTATTAATACACATGTAATCCTTCTTCAATGACGTCTCAAATCTACCTCAACAAAATCCACTAAAAACAACATCAATCAATTTTACCTTTTATCATACATTCATTTAATTCATAATACCAAGAATAAGAAAAAAGATAATCATTCCATATTTACATCTTACATGTTTATTTATAACTTTAGGTGATTCATGAAATATTCTAGGTGAATCAAATACTTCCACCAAAATCGATAATTTCTATATATCTGAAATTTCAATCAAAAATCATCAACATATATCAATAACATGAATTAAAGTTCATCTCATATGATTAACATATTTTAAATTAAATTACATTGGTTTAATTAGTTATTTTTTTAATACATAATATCCTCTTAATAAGGAAAAATTATTACAAATTACACAATTTAAAAATACAATAATGGATATGTTTGGAATCCCTTACCTCAAACGATGGTTCCAAAAATCACACCATGAGATTAAAGAATGAAAAAATGTCACACAACCAAGAACATTATGATCCTTACAATATGTACAAAAAGCTCTTTTTTTATAAAAACCTAAACACAACGAAATATATGGAATAAAAATACCATATACTCCCTATGAAGATAAACAAATAAGGAAAAGAAAAGAAAATTAGAGGGAATCACCTAGGATCTTAATGAGATTGATCACCTGAAGCTGACAAATAATGAAGAGGGTTGCGGATTGAGGGAGGATGGAAGAGGAGGGTTTCACCATGAGAGGAGGGCCGCAGATTAGGGGAGGATGGGGGAGAAGGGTGCCACCGTGAGAGGAGTGTCACATATCGAGAGGAGGGTCGCTGTGAGAGGAGAGACATCATGAGATCTCGAGGGAGGAGGTTCGAGCAGTTGAGGATTGAGGAGGTGGGTGCCGCCATGAGAGGAGGGTCACAGATCGAGAGGAGGGTCGCTGTGAGAGGATTGTGACAACTGGGTCCTGGTGATAGCACAGACACCCCGCCTTAACAAGTTTGTCATGTCCTATCCCACCAGGTACCACCAGTTTCCCCGCAGACATGTCGTCCCCACCCTAGGGCCCACCCACGTGCTCGAACCGGTCATCTATCAGATGACTGTCCCCATAGGCCAACACATGTCCTTTCTAGTGTTCTTTGTTCTCACTCACACACACCCTGGGAAACTTCCCAGAAGGTCAACCATCATAATTAATACTTTTGGCCAAGCATGCTTAACTGTGGAGTTCTAATCATGTAGGCTCCCGAAAAGAAAGGTGGACCATGTTGACATGAGTCATATTATTTAGTCATTTAACCCTTTATCATTATGGGGTGCTACAATCACCCCCTATATCATAACGTCCTCATTGTAGGACCTGCATATCAACCCAAGAAGTGCACCGCACTCAAGGCTGGGTAGAACCTCTAATACCAAATCAGACAACTGGGTCCCAGGATATCACAGACAACCCACCTTAACTTGGTCGTAAGGTCCTAGCTCTCCA
Source organism: Viscum album (assembly GCA_963277665.1). Lineage (NCBI taxonomy): Eukaryota > Viridiplantae > Streptophyta > Magnoliopsida > Santalales > Viscaceae > Viscum > Viscum album. The sequence goes on from OY728159.1 coordinate 1,276,932,356, forward strand.
GTTATCACCAGTTGCACCGCAAACACATGGTCCCCACCCTGCGGCCCACTAATGTGCCCGGACAGGTCATCTGACTAATGTATTTCCTTATAGGCCAACACATGTCCTTTCCAGTGTACTTTTTCCTTACTCACACCTACCCTAGGAAACATTCTAGATGGTCACCCATCCTAATCAATACTCCTGGCCAAGCATGCCTAAATGTGGAGTTCTAATCAGGTAGGCTAATGAAAAAGAAAGGTGTGCCTTGTTTACATGAGTCATATCATTTAGTCATTTAACCCTTTATCATTATGGGGTGTTACAAGTAGGGTCTCCATGAGAGGTCTAGGGTGGAGGGTAGATTGTGGGAGGATATAGGAGGAGCTCAATGCAGGTGGAGGGTTGAAAAGGGGAGGATAGCTCGAGACTAAAAGGTTTTGTAAAAAACTGAGGACAAATTTTAGCCATATTTTTTTAATGAAATTGTGTCTAAAAACAATCTATATTCACAGAACTAAAAATATGTGGTAGTAATTCCATGGCTGTAGCCTAAATTTCAAAAGATTATATGGGAATACACTAACATATTTACAAAGGAATTATATATAAATATACAAGAGCATGAATTTGAGTTTTACAATGATTTAATGCATGATGTAAGAGGTATATCAAAAACCTCATGTAATAGAGACATTGTGTAATAGGTGTATTTGATTAAAAAATAGAGGAATTGTGTGATATTTTATTTATACGCCCTAGTTCTTCAACAGGGGGATACCATATTTTTTTTAATAATAAAAATGTATATATGATTCTCATTATTTATTATATAGAAATAAATTTTATAATGATAACGAATAAGTATCAACATCCTTACATTGAATAATTCTTTGTCAAATTCTCATAAAATGATATATTTTAAATATTAACCATGACTATGAGTAGCATAAATTGTGTAAAAAGAAGAATGATATTATAAAAACATCATTTTTTATGAGCTATAGAAATTACACGTTTATTTAAATTCCCTTTGTTTTGACTAATTATCCCTTTCTTTTTATAGATCCATGAATAGATTATTCATGGAATATCTCGATATTTTAAAAGTATTTTTGATAATATCTTGATGTATTCTAAAATTATTGAGGTCCATGGTAATCACTTGTGGATAATTCTTCATAATTTGAGATAAAATTGTTTTATGTGAAATTTTCCATGTTTGAATTATATCATCAAAAATTTTCATTTCAACTATATAAATTCTCTGAGGAAGCACTCTTCATCAATCTGATAAAGACAAAGGGATTCCAAAAATGTCTCACACTAACAAACATAACTGAGGTTTATAGTTCATTACTTAAGTAGGTTATGATTGATGGTATTTTCTAAAATTGTGCTTGATTGTATAACCCAATAAACAAGCTTACACATAAAGGGGGTATGTTCACATCTATAAAGGTATTTAAATAATGTTTTTAAGAATTTTTCTGGTAATGATTTGTGTGGTCCCCCTCTTCGGTGATTCTCCATTGTTGTGATTGTCAAGTCATCCATCCCTGGGTGGAGTTGGATGGGCTTCTTGCTTTTTGGATTGTCTGATCTCATCAAGTTGCCTATCTGCAGTTGCAGTTTCGATTGGTGTCTCATGGGTTTGTTACATCAATGATGTAATCTGGTGGAGGCTTCGGAGTTTTGGTTGCAGTATTTTGCATTGATGCTTTTCTATTTTATTTTATTATGTCTTGATGAATGTCTTTCATGGTGGTTTTGAGATCGGTGATGTTGTGACTTGTGGACCACACTCTAGGGTACATGCTATCGAGACTTCTATAAGGATATGTTTCAGATGAGGTTCAGAGGAGGGAGTTTTTACCAGATCATTTATTTTCGGATTTGGATGTTTGAGAGGGTATGAAATATTTCCCCGGTACCAAGCCCAAACATTTTTATGTGATAACTTTTTGGATGTTGTGCGTAGGTGAAAGATGGATTTGACATTTTTGATGTTGGAGAGGAGCCTTTATATGTATCTTTTATCTAGTTAAATATTGAATTTGGTCTGTTGGGGCATAGTTTATTTTCTTATGTCTTTGAAGTCATCTTGGTTCCCTATTACCCATTAAAAGAGGGCATAAGATAAAATAAAAAAAATGTAATTTGAAGTCTGTTATTGATGATGTATCAATGAAGTAAAAGACTGATGAACAGAACTACCTAACCCATTATATAGAGTTGAAAATATTAATCATTTCATCAATGTTGTGGTGAAATTATCATTATAGTGTAGGATGGGGGATAAAAATACATGATAAGAGTTTCAATTACATATTTCCATGGAAATAGAACAACATCAAGACAAGAAAAAGGCTAATGATACTCAAGGATTTGGATTACTCAATACACAACCACCTAGAGGTGTAAAATAAGGTAGTAGATGCAATGATAAGGAAAGACCAATGACTCCTAACTAAAATGAGTTTTAATAGGGATCCTATGTTAATGGATTTAGTGATTATGGGTATTGGAATTATTAAAGAGGAATAAACACCACTCCTTTTGAAATTATTTCTAAATCATACATATTAGAAATTATAAAAAGTTCTTAACCTAATGATAATACTTTTCAAAAGAACACTTATTCTTTGAATGATGAGAATTTTCTAAACTACATATTTGAAGATTGAATTCTAAAATTTTGAATGAGGGAATGTGATCCATATATACCTTATCTAAAAAGGGAATTAAATGATCATTCTCGTAGCTTAAATTTTTTTATACTCCCTGGTAGAACTATTATGTATAAATATTTTCAGGAATATTTTCTATAGAATAATTTGAACTTGGAAATTATATATTATTTATAACAATTATTGGATTGTCAATAGGTGAAGGTTTTGAGAACAATCCTATAGGATCCATCAAACCACCACCTTTACCTATGGGAAAATGGGTTGAAATTATTATTTACCTTGTCACTAAATTATATAATACTCTTAGAAATAATGATACAATGTGGGTTATTGTTGGTCGCCTCACCAAATCTGTACATTCCCTTCCAACAAGGGAATATTGACAAATTAATCACCCTATAGGACTATATATTAATGAATTTTTATGGCTTCACCGTGAACCTCACTCAATTGGTTCGGAAAATGATCCATGATTTACATTAACGTTCTATATGTGCCTTCATAAGGCTCTTGGTATTGAGATTTATTTGAGAACTTCTTATCTACCATAGAATGATGTAATTATCTAAAATACCATTATATCTTAATAAAACATGTTCAGGTAATTATAACTTAACATTCAATGTATATGATATTATCATTTACCTTTGCGGAAGTTTTCTAATAACAATTGTTTCAACTCCATTATCTGTATTGTGTGATATGATGCATGAAATAGAAAGAGATGGTGTACTGAAAGTTATTGGAATGATGTTAGTAAAAGGAATATCATATTCCCATAACTTATTTAAGAGAAAATGATAAAGGTAAAGAATATTTAGGCTCATATTAGATAATATAAATGTATTAAAATGATTTATGATGATAAAAAATAGAAGTATTTTTTATTTCATGTGGGAGATCACATTTTCTTGAAATTATGTCCAAGGAAAGGTGTTATAGGGAACAGCAAGAAAAGAATCTTGATTCCTAGGAACATAATACCTTTTGAATTTATGAATAGGGTTAGAGTTATGGATTAAAATTTTCATATTCCATTGATCATCTCTAATATAAATGATGTATTCAATATCTCATTGTTATGGAATTATGTTCTAGAACAAATTCGAGTGCTCATCTTTGAAGAAATTGAATTGGAACCTTATATATATTACTTAATGATCCTATACTAGTTATTAACACAAGGGAACAAGTTCTTTGGAATAAAATGACTTGACCAGTAATGGTGATTTAGAGAAGTCAAAAAATTTGAGGAAGAAATATGGGAACCAATTCATGTCATAAATTAGAACAAACATTATTTTTTAGAATAAAATACCCATAAAAATTTAAATGTGAAATTTTTAAAATTAGTAAGACTGTAACAACGTTTATTCAATTATAGTTCATTATAATTATTTATAACTATGATAAAATTTTTATTTTAACATTTCAAGGCACAATAAGTCAAATCAAATATAATGAAAATAACTTTTGAACATACTATTTCAAACTATACCATAAATGTGTTTTCAATTTTTTTTCATTACAAAAAAGGATTTTATTAATAATTGAAACAGTAATATTTTACCATTGATAATTTTATTTATAAAAATGATTAATAATATTTTTAACTAAAAATTTATTGATAATAAATTTTATATAAGTAAATATAATTCCTTTTTGAAAAAAAAGGTTATATTTTTCAAAAAATTGTTGATAATTACTTAATTAATTTCCATTTTAATTATGTAAAATAATATAAAATAATGGATTATTTAAATGACATGTATATATTATATATATTACTATATGAATTTAAATCCATGTAATTATGATTATAAATCATATGGTTAATGTAAGATCATCTTGTGCCTGATGAATACATTTCATGAAATACAGTTTTTCATCATGTTTTACATGTTTATTTTTTAATTAATATCTAAAAAATATATGAAATTAATTTCATAAAATAGATTAAATATTTTAAATAAAAATAATAAATATTCATTGATAATATTTATTTAATTTTTGTATTTAATTAAAATTAATCCATTATAAAACATTTTTATCACGATAAAATTCTATATGGGTTTACTGGGGTGTCAATATAAAATAATAAGTGAATAAATAATATACAAATTTTATTCAACCACATTAGTTGGTTGTAATTTTTTATTACCCATATCATCATATATTATAATTCAATTTTGAAATAGTTTTTAAATAATGTGATAAATAACCTTTCAAAATTTTGATACTTTTCAAGTGTTCTACATTCCTCAATTAAAAAAGGTAACCACCACCTCTTATATATTCACTCCTATTGGTCCATTTATGAAAAAAACTGGGAAAATATCACCCAATAGTACTTATTAAAAATTTATAGGTGATTTTATTCACAAAAGACCAATCCAATTGTGTTTATAAAGGGATATATAGGAGGTTTCTTAAAGAGAAGGTAATCATGTTAACGAAGCTCATTCATCTTTATTTCTTATTTTACCACAATCAATTACATATGGATAATTACAATATAATTATAAAAATATCTATAACATAATAATATTTTATTACATATATGTAATAATATTTATCAATACTATTATTTATCAAATGTGAAACAAAACCATCACTCATGTGTATGGTGGACTACCAACTTGCAAACCGATTCAATATGTTTTTCATCAAATAATCACATGGATAGACATAATAAAAGAAATAATTAATTAAATTTTATTTATGACATAGTATTTACTATTAAAATTTAATATATAATCCAATTCCTTTCACTTTTATCCATTTAAAATTATAACTTCTCTTTTGCATACATGTGACCTTCCCACTATATGAAGAGATGTGATTCATTATCCATGCCCGACATTCAATAATTATTCTTAAAATGTTTCTAATAAATAAATATTATATTTCTAAAATTTATATAAACATTTTGATGAAAAAATTACGACCCATGTGATAGAACAAATACATCTATGATGAAACATGCATGAGAAAACTAATTAGTTAACACTCTAACCCATAATAATAATAAACTATTATCAATGAATGGGTCATACGATGTTATAAGTAGATCATATATGATATTATAAAAAAATATATGGTTTTTTCCTAAGTTAATAACACGTTTAAAACCATTATAGAGTAATTTAAGACAATTTATACACATTTGAACGCTTGGTAACGAATTTCATGTCAATTCCCACTCTATTGAAACTTATTTGGTATTATAAACATATTGAATTTTATGGGGGTTTTTTTTCATCATCTACCACCTATTTATTTTAATGATCCAAAATAATTTCTATTATTTTTCTTAAAAGTTCCATTTTTAGGATATTTAATTGTTTTCTTTTCAAAATCATAAACTAATCTATGTCATGAATATACTATAAATATGTACCGTTAGTTGAAATCTTCTACCACTAGACCAACTACCAATAGTTCATTATGATATTGTTAGATTAATTACTATATTTCCATAGAATCTACAAACAATGTATCTAACAATCAATGATGATACTTCTATTTCATCTACCATAAAAAAATATACCGCCCAGAGATTCTATGGCCACAACATCTAATGTTATGTTCTCCTATCGTAAGATGCTTCTTACCACTATGACATTTCAATACCTATATAAGAAGAATCTATAATCAAGAAATAATACTTCCATGTGATAATACCTCCCGGTATATATACCATTAATAATATATACCATTATTTTAGATAAAGCTTCTCAAATAATCTACTATTAAAAAATAAATTCATACTTAATTCTTATAGCAACTAAATGAATCATTTAATATAATCCAGATGCACATAGATTTAAGAATGATAATTCTTAACCAACTCTATATTGTAATTGAAGAAAAATTCAGACATCGAAAAATTTTATCTAACTGTGAGGATTTTTATTATTTTATTAATATTTTGAAATAGGAAATTAGACCTTCTATAGTTCTATATATTCAAAGGAATTCCTAGTTCAACAATAGTATTGTATGGGGGAATGGAATGTATATGAAAAATCAATTATATTCTTGATGAAAAAATTCTCTCACCATACATATTGTTCATATTTTTACATACTAAGAAATTTAGGAATACCAAGGTTATATATATGATACTCTATTTCTATATAATTTCTATTAAAACTAATTTTAGGATTATAAAATAAATATTCAATGAATCATAGACACACTAAGATGATTAGACTGAGACACATTAAATATAAATTATCAATATAATTGTTATTTGTATTTTACCTTATCCTTATAGATTTGTTTCATTATACTGTTTATTTATAAAAACATAATAATGTACTTAAATATAGAGTGATGAAACTCTATTTAAATTATTTTAATTTGTACTACCATATAAACTTATGGAATAGGATCCTTTATTTCATGAACTATATATACATAATGGTATTTCTTATATATTCCCAAGAAATATCAATAGATGATTATTGTCATAGATTTTAATATATTAGTCTAGTTTTTCTGTAAAACATGTTCTAGTTTTTGGATTAGTTTATTATATACTATAATAATTAGACGTTAGTTATTTCCATGTAGAGTACATTACGTCTTGGCTTGAGACTACACCCATTTTGTATTTCCACAATGTAATTTCCCTATTTTGATTTATTTAATTTAAACCAAACCAATATATTTTACTTAACTGTAAAAAATAAAAATGGTTTCATAGTTTTATTGATTAAGTATTATATATTTATAGGTTTATTTTATTAAATCCAATTGGAATGATAAATAGTGTTATCAAAATTATTTTGTAACTATGTTGCAATCAAAATCTTGTGAATATTTTGGAAATGATAAAATAATATAACTATACTATTATAGGGAACTGGTATTACTTTAAAAATTGGTGGATTTTGGTTATATTATATTTTTAATTTGAAATTTAATAGGAAAATTAATTCACCCCCACTTTAGTTTTCCACGGTGACCAATATTTTTTATCAGTGATATTATAAAATATGCTTTTACAGTGATATAATTTTAGCACCATATATTAATTTTTATTCCCGATGAATTTATATTATTCTGGATGATAATAATCTTGAGTTAGAAACCACTGATTGGAATCCTTATTTTAATGGATATAATCATTATCAATGGAATATCATGATTAAAATACATATTTAAATATTTGGTTTTTATATTTTTACATCAATTGTGAAAAAAATGAAAAATGAAAAACTAAAATAACAACGTGGGATGCTTCTGAAAATTATTGCTATGATTCAAATTTTAAAGCTATAAATGAACTATAATGTGGATTAATAGAAGATGAATTTAATATGATATATGCTTGTTAAATTTTTTTTCAAACATGGGATACTCTTATTGTATCTCATGATGGAAGTTCCAATGTTAATGATTTAAAATTAAATAATTATACTATCAAGAATGACACATTAATGATGAAAGCTTATGGATCCATTTATAATGATTATTTGTATTAATTTATATTATGAACACTATGCAAGCATTGGGGAACCAAATTGCAATAAATAATGATGTGGGGAATATTTTGATATGTATATCTGATACGTGGATATAGACCACTCTTTTGATAAGGAAATATTGTAACAAGAGTATGATTCTAGTAAATGTGGTTATTGTAAATATTATCCTGTATAAAGTATAATTAAAATTAAATAATGAGGAATGATAATAATAATTGATAAAATCAGTAACCATAAATAGTACAAGATAAAAGATAAAAGAAAATTTTCAGAGTTGGTAGATAGAGTGGTGATAAATAATCTATTGTAAGTGATGAAGAAATGGGTACCATTGATAAATGATTTAAACAAATTTATATGAATAATACCTTCCTCAAAATTTCTAATTCTTTTGGGAATTATGATTAAATGGATGTTTGAGTTTGGATAATCAATCAAGTAAAGTAACATGTTATGAGTGAAAAACAAAAAGGACACATAAATGATGAATGTCAAAAGATGATGTATAATGAAATTATTTGTTATGAAGTAAATTCTATTAATAATCTTTTAAATCCACCTGATTTCTATCATATCACTCTTAAATAAAAGATAACTAGAGATGAGATGATAAAAATAACAAAGGTAACATGTGTTTAATGAAAAATACATTTTTCGTATCAAATATTTTTTATATATCTCATTTTTATATTGAAAATAAATATATGTGTGAAAATTTATTAAAAAATAAATATGGAAGAAATTTTTAGTACTATAATGTGTTGTATGAAACATTTACTAAACATAAGGAAAAATATAAATTTTTAATGAAGTAGTATGATTTTTCTGTTCAAATTATATTTGAATCTTATTCATTTAGAGAGAGAAAAGGTCAAATATTAAATTTAATCAATGATCTTAAAATATCAAATTTGTAATTGAAAAAATATTAGAAATTAACACAAATTCATGTTAAACAAAACACTCATAAAAATAAAACTGGAATTGTTTATCCACATGGAATTTAGATATATTTTTTAAAAAAAATTGATTGTAGTTCTAATTTTGAAAATTACATAACATGATCTTATTCTTATTGACAAAATAATGTTTTTAAAAGACATTGAGGTCTATTTAATGGAAAACAGTTGAATGTCATTGAATTTTTAATGGTATTCTTACTAACATTCCTATATAAAAGAATATGGATATCAAAATCATTTCTTATTTAAACATTGACATATTAATCATACCTAAAGAGTATAATTAGTTATATATGTTTTCTATATAGTGGATATGATTGAAACATGAATGGGGACCACACAGGCATCAAGAACATTATCAAATAATATGTTTTTATGTCACTTTTAGTGAAAATGATAAGGGAAAAATAACTTGACTCCATCGAATTAGTATCTATTGTACTATTTTAATTTGGAAATACTAATTTATATATGGATTAAAATATAATTTTCTTATCAACCAATAGTTATGTGATGATGGTTATCATGTTATGTTTGATAATACTTTATTTAAAATTTTATGATGCCCAACATGATTTAGTTTTCACAATATTTTGTAATGATAACTTTAATGATATTTATTTTAAATTATTAATTTTTTAAAATATTAGTTATTAATGTGCCTTTCATAAAGTGCCTTGGATTTAGAAGATGAGACCAGGTCATTGCAATCTTCACTAACATACGAACGATATATGGAAATTATTATTCAAATATCTACATAATCTATTATTACCAAAAGAAAATGTTTATACTCCCAATAAAAAGGGTGACCGTCATAAAATATCCTTTTTGACCTAATAATGGATTTTCAACTTCAATACACCAAAATTTGGTTCACATTGATTTTTCAGACCTTATATTGATTCTACTTTTTCAAGAAAACATTATGATTATGTTATAGTTGTTTATTTTTCTTATATACATGTATGTTTTTCATTTATCATTGATGTGAAGATCATTCCTATTTCTCTATGTATACTATAAATATATATAACCCATTTATACTTAATATGAAAAAATTAAGGATTTTTTAGATCCAGAACATTTTCGATGCATGCCCTTATTGGAAATTCTATTTGAATCGCTTATTTTTCAAAAATTAAATGTTCCCCCGAGGTAGGAGGGACCATGGGGATGTTCTGGGGGTTACAAACATGAAAAAAGGACAATCAGGCCATCATGTGCAAGACACATAGTTAGCACATGGTTATGTAAGCAATGTGGATATCCCATTAAACCGTTAAACCTTGTAAATATGTTTTATGCATGGTATGTGCAAGGTTAGTCAAATCATTTAGATCTACCTAGGTGACCTTGAAAATAAACTACCCATATACAATTTCTTGGTCACAGTTCGCGCACAGTTTGGAAAACTATTCGGGTAAAACCTGGGGCCCGATAAAATATGAAAAATCTACAATTTTATTATCATGGTATTTTTATGTCCCAGCTAATTTCCCCCTCATTTATCCTAACTCTATCATTAATGATGAACCAAAACCCTAGAGATTACAGGGATCAATATCTCATATCTATAGGCTCTTTTGAGTGTCGGTGGTTGCAGATCGAAGCTCAGAGTATGTATAATCTCTCCCTTTTATATCTTTTTTACATTCGGGAATATTTCATGTGTTATATTCTTCTAAATCCCCCAGAAAAATTTCTCTGATGGGAAATTATGCTGAATCTCTAACGGTCATTTGAATTCAGATATAAGGTCACAATTTTGAGTGCATTTATAGTTAGATTCGATGTTAGTAGTCCATAATTTATATCCCATAGTTTAGATGTGGATTTATACATATAGTTTTTTGTTCTTAGTTCTATCATACTATTCATGTGATTCCATTAGTGATATATGGTAAATTTGGGGTCTAAATAATGAATTTAACCCCTCATTATCTCTGAGGCCTATGTTGAGGATTATTAAAATGATTTAGGACCACCCATGGTGTGTAATAACATTATTGAACATAATAATTGATAGTGTTATGTGAATAGTTTACATTTGTTAAAGTAAAGTCCATGTGAATTTATTAAATATGTTTAGTTACATAAAAAATCTAGTAGTGATAGTTTTCCCTATTATTTAATAATATAACAAGGAGTTTTGTGACATTGATTCAAAGTGGGTAAATTAGATTAATTGAGAATGTGTAAAATTGATTATGAAATAAATTTAAATGACTAAAAAGAATAGTTAATATAAAAGGATGAACTTGCTAAATTAGGAATAGATTTTCAATTGAAGATTATGTAAATGTGTTGCATAAGGGAATTGCTGAATATATTGAATAAGTTAGTACATGGTAATTATGGGATATAACTAATAGGTAGAATAGAATAAAATGATTGTCCTATATGACTATATAATTGCACATGAAACACATAAGTGGTGTAGTGCTTGTGAATTGATAAATGTTCCAAATTAGAAAATTTATAGTAATTAATGAATATTGGATAATGTATGGGAATTTTTTGTGATTAATTTTATGTTAAGGCATGAGAAATGGAAAATGGATTAAATGGTTTATGTAATGTGATTGGAAATTGTGTTAATGGGTTATATAAAAATATTAATTCTCATGATGATTCTTATGATTTGTGTTTATTATGGGTATTTTTTGGTACTGTTTATGGCATGACATGTGTCTTGTAATTGGATAAATAAGAATGTGTACAAGGTTTGTTAGTGTGGAGTGTTTACATGAGGTTCTATTCCCATGAGTATAGTTATACTAAGTCTATAAACTACATCCCAAAATGCACTGTTTAGGGAAGGGGCGGGGGATCTATTCCTCTAATGGTTACATTCCACCATGATAGAGGCTTCGAGGTGAAGAAAATGTGTTAATGTGATGTGTTTGTCTTTATTGAGATATGTAATTGACCTATTCTGATATGAATAGTGATTTATTTCCATAGAACCATGTGTAAATGATATATATGTGTAACCCCTGGGATACATGTTGAAAATTGATTTAGAAAAAATGATGGCCTAAATGATTGAAATGGTAATAATGATAGATTGTGGTTAAGGTAAAGATTGTTAAACAATGTAATTCATGTTTTCCATTGTATACTTTTCATTTATTTATTAATTTCATGAAAAATCTAATAAACTATATATTTTTAGACACCGTTGTTGGTGGCCTACTAAGATGTAATCACACTATGCTCAGGATGCCAATGGGTACCTAAGAATGATTCTTTATTGTTGGTTTGTATAAGGGGAAATTTCTAGTGCATTGTATTTGAGTTGGTCTTGGGATATGCATCTATGAGGATCCATACATGGTGTTGGATCTAATTTTGGGGAATCATTATTTTCCTTTATTTTGGGTTTTATTCTACATGGAAATGATAGAATGGCATGACATAGTTGTTACTGATTTGTGGTTTGTGCCCAATTTTTGAGAGATTCTTGGTAATGTATGATTATTTGTTATTTATTATTTTTTCCACTATTTAAATTAATATATCCAAATGTATAATCTTGTAAATAGGGTAAAATCTCCATTTATGTCTTATTGGACTCTTACTGATAGATAGAAACTACTAGTGTATGTCGAGGTATGATTGAGGTTATGTGACAACCCAACACCAGGCACCAGTTTAGTGGCTCCCATATTGGGTTAATTACAAGTGGTATTAGAGTTATGTTTTTTTCTATGGTCATGTTATTTGATATGGTTTATAGGATGTTTATATGGGTCGGGGCTTTGTAATGATGTCACTTTTTGGAGTAGCTAACCCATGTATAATTCAAATCCCAAATCACACAGGGTGGGACTTGTTGTTTGTGATTTGTGTTGTTGTGGGTGAATGGTATTTCACCATTGGGTGGACCACATGTTGTTTGATGTGATGGTTCAAGGAAATTTTACTCAAGGAAAAAATTGCATGATATGGTACATTCATGCATCATTTTTGGCACATAAGGATATAGTAGGCATACATCCTGATAAGCACACATGGGGTCGGTGTGTGGGGAATATAGAGTAGAATGAATTTTACATCATTAAATTTTTATAATAAAATATTGTCTAATAATGGTAATTAAATTGGGTAAATTAAAAGAATGTAGACAATTAGTTAAGGAATAGTGTGTATAAAGTAACCTTTTGGTCAGGTTAAAATTTTGGATTCTGATAAATTGTAATTATTGAATAGTGAAGGAAAAAAATTATTTCCATAGTGATGGTAATATGGTTAATGACTTTTTCTTAAATAATGGTGAAAATGAGTTTAAATGATAATTGTAAGATTTTATAAAATGGTTATTGTGCCTATGATAAAATATTTGTGTTATGTGTGAGGAAACTGCTTAAAAACGTGTTTGATAAAAGGGATGTGAGTAAGTAATTTTTCCACCTAGTTGACTATGAACCTCAATAGGGATGGAAGAATGTATCATTATTAGTGTGATGATAACCATTGTGATAATGAATGTAGAGTGAGTTTTTTAAAGTGTATATTATAATACCACCTCAATATGTGGTTTAAATTGTAGGACCCCGGGACACCCTGAGAGTGGAGGGGTGAATCAGGGTGTCGTCTTTTTCTTTTCAAAGTTGTGGATCTTATTCCCATGTTGGTAGTAACTACTTAAACCTGTATGATGGATATGATCAGCAATAAAACATTCACATGCAATGAGATAACACAACAATGTTACTTGGTTCATCACTAAGGGCTACGTCCAAGAAGTATACGCCGACAAGTTGTCAGTCATACCAAATTCCACTAATCTTCACTAGCTGTGGATTACAATGGTCCAGGAATAGTCACTCTGTCCTAGGCTCACTGCCTTTACAAAGGGTTCAGGGATAGCTCACTATGTCCCTCGGGTCACTCCCATTGACTCCCCCTAGCTCACTGCCATTGGTGAAGTCCCGCTCTGTTTATAGACATGAATGCCTCTTTAATATATTTGCATTGAAGCCTTTGTCTCCTGTTCAGCATTAGACTTTTCTTGCGTCAGAGTCCTAAGTTGATGCTCTTTTCTATTCAACCTTCTACTTTAGTGAAATAACTGAATTCACTATATATTCTTCTTCTCTTCCTTTGATTCTCAATTCTACCACCTATGTGTATTGATATATTCCCCTCTTTCTGTGTAGATCTGAGTTTAGTTGCACGAACCATTCTTTTTCTCTTCGCAAAGCACAATGAGGATGTTAAACATCAATCATGTGTGTGCGGTACCACTTCTCTTCATAAAACCAAATTTTTTATTATTCTTCCGTCTTTGTAAATGAATACATCATTTGTTTCACTGAAGGTATCAGGCAATCTTATGGATTTCATGAAGCTCCACGAAGACGGGAAAGCTCCAACAACACTTGACACTCTTCTCCAAGCCTGGCGCGCAAGTCCCAATTCGGCACGCAAGCCTTCGGCGCGCAAGTCCAAACTAGCACACAAGTTTCACTAAAGCACATGTACGATGCTTACTTCCCCAATAGAAACTTGCATGACCCACTTCCTTTCTCTCCCAAACTACCTTGGCCGCGTAGCCAACAACCGGCGTGCAACTTCAAACATTGGCACACAGGTCCACCTACGCAACCACACACTACATGCGCGACTTCCAAACCTGTGTGATGGGAGCTCTTATTTTTCTAAGTGTTGAAATCCATGGGAAATGAGGAGGGGTGGTCCAGTATTTAGAGGCAATTTCACCACCCTGCGCGATGGCGTGCAAGTCAACCATCGGTGCGCAAGTCTCAGCGCGTAGGTCTTTTCCCCTGCTAGTCACTCGCATGACCAACTTCCAAACATGCACGAACCTCTTTCCTTTGCCAAATTGTGATCTTATGATCTCGAAAAACCATAGGCGTGCATGTTATCATGCTTCCAAGGCATCGGCGTGCAAGTCTCCTCACAGTGCGCAAGTCACCTGCGCGACCACACCAAAACGTGCGCGACCCTTATCCCTTTTCCATATTTTGATGATCTGGTTTTCAAAAACATATGGCGTGCACGTTTCCTATCCTCCAAGACCTCAGCGTGCAAGTCACTTTTCCAAAAAACACTTTTCATTATTTATCAATTTTCAAGCCCAAAAATATGGCAGACACTGGGAAACTGAGCCACCTTTTATCTGCTCTTTTTGTCTGCCTTCAGATCATCCATTCCTTTGTCGATGTTCCTTTAATAAAACAAGGATCATTAGCCAAAGTCCTTAAACATGACATGCCACCATGGAATCTACTTTGTCAACAAATTTTTATGTCGTTTGTTTGCTTTGTCAACAAGAATGATCACCTCAAAAGCACTTCTTCTTTGTGATCTGTATCCTTCAGTAACTCTTTTGATTTTATCACAAACTCCACTATTGTGATATGTATTCTTTGAAGGAATAAATTTAGCATCATCATATTCTATGACAATGTGATGTCCAAGGCTATCCCAAAATCCCAATCCCCGCACGACCATCTTAGAAATCCTATCATTTTCACATTTTCTTCTTCATCAAACATCATGATCTACTTCATGCAAACCATATGATTCAATTCATCAAGAAGTATCTTTCATGTTTCTCATTCAATCATGAGTAATTGCATGGTCTACATCAAAACCCATGGTTATCATTCAATAATGAATAATTGAATGGTATTCATCGAAACCCATGGTTCTCATGCAATAAAGAGGAATTGCATGGACTTCATCCAAAAACCCCATTCTTCTTCAATCATACTCAGATGGATTACACATCACATTATTAATTTTTTTAAACAATTTATCACCTTTGACACATGTTCTTTGAACTTATGATTAGTATAAAAATCATCTGAATTACCATTCCTCTACTTCATCAGAGTACTTC